>OX940988.1:31555130-32755130 GCA_954871275.1 Leptopterna dolabrata | reverse complement strand
TTTTCTTATTAGGTATAATTATACAAAAAGTTATTCCGATCTCAAAATTTTGCGGCACCCCTGGACGGGGCTCACGGCACCCCAGGGTGCCGTGGCACACCGGTTGCGGACCACTGCTCTAGTCGATGACTATTCTCTCTCATTCCTCACCTCCTCTCTCTCCTATTCAACACTAAAAGATCGATGGAGGTTCGCCCTTAACCGCACACACAATTTACCAGAACATGGTGGAGGTTTTGCCCTTAACCAGAACTGGTAAAACCTCATAAAAGATCGGTGGAGGTCCGCCCTTAACCGCACACACATAATCCTCTCAAATTCATACACTCAAATTTCATCAGAACATTGTGGAGGTTTCGCCCTTAACCAGAACTGGCGAAATTCACTAAAATATCGGTGGAGGTCCGCCCTTAACCGCACCACACCAAATTCCCACATGACAATTTAACTTCAATTTTACAACATCCAAATTATCCAACATAAAATTCCAACATCCAAATTTACCTCCACCTCTCATGGTGAATTTTAATCACACATAAATTCATCATACTTCTATTGAAAGTTTTTGAGCTACGGCGTTTTGAAAATTGCAACCCCTATTTTTCACCCCTTAGAGGCCATAATTAGAAAAACGTCTGCCAATTCGAGTAGGTAGTAAAGCTTCCTCACTTGAACCACATGAACGTATAGAATAGTTGGGTAGGTTCATTTTGATACGGGACCATCTGCCATCCAATCCGCGTGTACCCTCAAAATTTCAACTCTCTACGACTATTTTTTGCGTAGTTAGAAGCGTTACAAGGAAACTGTCAACATTTCCTGTTCGCGCATGCGCAGACGAATGAAAGTCATAATTATGAAATTATCAAAGTGTTATTCCTGATCGACCCTCCAAATCTGAACCCATTTCAACGATATTTAAGATAGTTACGGGTGTTTCAATTATTTCACGTTTGCGCATGCGCAGACGGGACGATTTCCATGATTTTGATGTGGGACCATCTGCGATCAAACCCGCGTGTACCCTCGACATTTCAGCTCTCTACGACTATTTTTCGCATAGTTAGAAGCGTTACAAGGAAATGGTCAACATTTCATGTTCGCGCATGCACGGACGAAAGTTACATTACGATTCCTATGAAATTCATTTCGAACCATCAAAGTATTATTTCTGATCGATCTTCCAAGTTTGAACTCAATTCACCGACATTTAGGGTTGTTATGGGCGTTCCAAGTATTTCACGTTTGCGCATGCGCTGACGAAAGTTACAGTAATTTTTCAATGATTTCTGTACGGGGGATTTCGACCGTTATTTCGGGTAGTTATGGGCGTTACAAGGAATTACCACAGACAGACAGGGACCAAAAACGTTCCTCAATGTCTGAAACGCAAAGTGGTTGTGGATATTTTCATTTTGGAGGACATACTTTTTTTACTCATTCATGAATGGCTTTTCTACCTTCGGTAGTGAGGAAACAAATTATCAAACCAAAATTAGGCGTCTACGGGGGTAAGTAATTAATAACCATTTTGTAATACTTCGCAGCGTTCTTTCGGAGGTTACTTTTTTCTCACCACGAAATCTGGCAACACTGCGCAGTGTCCATATCATCCCAGCAGCCTCTAAACAGCGAACCTCTCGTGAGCTCGCGACAGGATTTCACTATGACTTGCTCGATCGGGTTGCAGAGAAATATAATAATATAAGAAAACTCTCGGATGGCGTTTTAGCCGTGAAGGAAGGCTTTTTAACCCTCTGCCAGTGGGCCCCATTCTGTAATCACTTGTCCGGCCTGGCCTCTTCGCCCCGTTGCCTGTGTGCGAGTGGCTGCGAGTGTGTCTCGAGATAAGAACAGGTCCCAGGTTCACTGCACTTCCTTTGTCTACTTTATACCTTCTTCTCTCCTTCTTTTCCCCCCTTCGTCTGCCTTTCTTTTCAGAAGGCCTTCAACGACTCTGGGTCTTCCAAAGGTCTCACAGGACACATCTACAGGATCCTAACAGCTTGTGTTTCATCTCGTTTCAACGTCACGTTTGCTTGATGTTTGTTTGAAACTGACACGATATTTGCTCATGTTGGTCATGTTCACATGTGCCCGAGTAACTACTGAAAAATTCATCGGAATGCGGTTAGGTACCTAACTGGCATAGGTAATTCGTTCTCTGAAGCAAGTACGCGCATGTACTCTTTAGAACCCAATTAGGGCGGCGTTTGATGATTCGCAACCTACCTCCAAGCCAGCTTAAAACAGCGCGTTTCGCACCCTTCTACCAAACGTGTCGTTTCGCAAACTGTGAAAAATGTAGAAACAAACGTAGGTACTTCTGCGCTATTCTGCTATTTTTAGTTCCTTGCAGTGTCGTCTTACATAGGTGGATGTAAAACCTAATGGTCAAAGTGTAATAATAATATAATAATATAAATGATAAATAATTGTACCACAATTCATTGACATAGACTCCACCATTACAATAGAAAAAAAAAAAAAAAAAACACTGCTGTCCTTGTCACTAGGGTTTATTATTCTACTGGACATACCTACAGAAATTATGGCTGTTCATTTATTGCTTCTTTCATGTGAAATAATTTAAATAGATTTTTTTGATTGTTTCCACCAATTTTGGCCCCCAAAAACACGAATTAGGCTCGGTTTTTTACGGATTATTTTTGATCATTGATATTACCATTTAATTGTCTTGATTCACCTGTCGAAACTACTTATAGTGTTATTATACAAATGTATGGTCATTTCAGACGATTTCCCATGTTTTTGACTAATAAAAAATTAATTTTGGGAGCTTAAACGTCGTTACAACCTCAATTCTTCACTCTTCGGTCAAAATCAATCTAATATATTTGGTCTTCTCGCCCCAAAAAACATGGAAAACAATACCTCACAAGCTCATGTTCACTGAAACCTCAAACATCCCTCGAAAACCCCTATTTTTACACCCATTTTTCTCCCATAACACCCCTGGGTGTATGGCGATCGGGCTGCCGAACTGTGGAGCACAACTAGGACCCAAATGTGTTCCCAAATGGCGACCCAAACATTGTACGGAAGAACGACGATTTTAGACCAAAATTTAACGTAAATTTAAGGCTGAAACTTCGTTAGAACCTCAATTTTCCATTTTTTGGTCAAAATCGACTTAATATTCGGTCTTCTTGTCCTAAAAAACCTGGAAAACGATACCTCAAAAGCTCATGTTACTCCATCACAAAAAATTCCTATTTTATACCCATTTTTCATCCATAAAACCCCTGGGTATATTCTGATCGGGCTGCAAAGTTTCGGGGCACAACTAGGGCTCAAATGGAGCATGTGTGCGAAAGAACGAATTTTTTAGACCGAAAATGAAGTAGTTATGTAGTAGCATGACACGGCGGACGCGTACGGCGGAAGGCGGACGGACATTGCATTTTTGGAATCTATGCACCTTGAAACGTAAAAGAAAAAATTTTGAGGGGGTGTTATAAACCAATAGTGTGTTTAAGTACCTACAGAATGCTTTATTCTGGTCGAACGTCCCATTTCTTTCACAAAAGTTAGACGATCTATATTGCCATCTTTCAAATTTCGCAGCAGTTCCCTATTTCATGAGCTTGTGAGGTATCGTTTTCCGTGTTTTTTAGGGCGAGAAGTCCGAATATGTAGTTGATTTTTACCAGAGCGAAGAACTGAGGTTGTAACGAAGGTTCAGCTACCAAAATTCTTTTTTTTTATGCGGCAAAAACCTGGGAAAACGTCTGAAATTGCTATAAATTTGTATAATATCACTACAAGTAATATACATATATGAACAGGTGAATAGAGACAGTTAAATGGCACTGTCACTGATCAAAGGTAATTTGTAAAAAAAAGTGAGAGACTAATTCGTGTTTTTGGGGTCCAAAGCTGGTGGAAACCATAAAAAATGGCCATTTAAATTTTATTGCACATGAAAGAAACAATAGAAACAGCCAAAATTTCTGTATGTAGGTATGTCCAGTAGAATTATAAACCCATGTGACAAGGGAGTTTCCAGCGTTTTTGTTTTACTTCACTGTTCGTCTTCACTAAAGTTTTACAGCGTTCTGGGCGGTATGTGAGTCATCTCGGAAGACGTATGAAAACTAATAAATTGAGCTGCTGTCGGGCAGGTTGCGAACCGTTTGTTTACCCAGGTTGCCAAACGCTCTGTAATTACCTGAACAATCTTATACGGAGCAGCGCACGGATCATCCATACCCAAACCACCAATAGCAATGCCTTTACCACTCTGAAATATTGACAGGGGAGGTGGGTTCTCCGTTTGCCCGTTGGGGAGAACAACTGCATTGTTTGCTCTCAACCTCTCTGGGTTATTTCGATGGGTTTCCAACCGATATATCCTCACTCCCCTGCTGTTTCTGTTATCGACAGTCTCAGGCCCAATATCGACGAATTTTTTCCCCCATTATTTTGTCTGTTATTTTTTTCAATCATATCTGCTCCCCCGTTCCCTTATATAACGCTCATACGTTATACGGCGACTCGTTTTTGTGCAATGTGCGGTACGATTTATCACGTTTATTGTACCCATGAATCGTGCGTACAAGGCGGATGCAGTTGTGGCCTTCATTTCATAAATTCAAATCCACTGTGGGCAAAATTGTGGACTGAAAAAAGGTATAACCAAAACTGCCTGCTGCATTCGTTCAAATATTGTAAGTACGCAAACATTGTCGCCAGTTCGCGAGCTTTACTTGAAAAATATTGCTGTGGTTTGTGTTTTTGGAATCAGTATCTATAAGCCTTGATTTGCACAGTTTCAAGTAACACATTAGAAAGGGTCGTGCGTATTGAAATGTACTATACATACCTACTATATATGTATACTTACTAGTATTAAATATTCATAAATACATCTTCCCAGTTGGTGTGATATAATCTTTGTAATACGATACCACAAGATGGCTCGCAAGTCTGCCAGTACTGGTGCATTTGAAGTTAAGTATATAATAATAAGATTTAGGTTTTAGCGAATTTTCAAAGAAAATGAAGCTATTGCAATGGCTTCGAAATTTAAATAATATAAATTTTTGGAAATTTTCTTCATAGAAATCCGTTTCAGACCATTCTAAAACGATTCCTGAAATTTAACACTTTTTTATATGTATATATATATGTGTCACTCCAGACGATAACTCTCGATAGAATTGAGATAAACAGCTCAAATTTGCACAAAAAATCTATCTTGGCAATCGAAAGGCTAAGTTCGAAGATGGGCGAAATTGGCCTACTCTAAGGAGGGTTTTGGCGCATTTAAAGTGCGCAAAAATTACCCAAAAATCCCCAAAATGTTATTTTCCAACAAGTGACCCCTCATTTTAAAGGTTTTTGCACGCTGAACACGATGGTGGAATCGGATTTTAGATATCTTGATCCGTTCTCAAATTAGAGCATTTAAAGTGCGCAAAAATTACCCAAAAATCCCCAAAATGTTATTTTCTAACAAGTGACCCCTCATTTTAAAGGTTTTTGCACGCTGAACACGATGGTGAAATCGGATTTTAGATATCTAAATCCGTTCTTAAATTAGAGCATTTAAAGTGCGCAAAAATTACCCAAAACTAGGATAATCTTTAAACTCTTACCCCCCCCCCCCACCCCCTTAGAGTGGTCAGATTGAAAAATGTGAGAAGTATTAATTGAAGACGAGAGTTCGAAGCAAAAAAGGGGGAGGCAAACGATTAGTACAACTCCTTGAATTTCCCATTTGACATAAATATAATTGTTATGATACCTTCATAGATAGACAAGTACCGGCCCACGTATTACTAGAAGGAAGACGAAAGAAAAAATCTATTTCAAAATATTCAATTTAGGTACTAACAGTAGGAGGAAGAAGGTTAGGTAGGTATCTTATCAATTTATTATCAGTATCATACGAATATTTGATATTCAAAGGTAGGTAGGTACTTAACATGATAAAAATAATATCAATGAAGAAGGAAGGATCTACCTACCTAGTAGAGCAAATCTTGAACTGGTTTTAGATACCAGGCCTGAAATCGTAGTCAAGAGGAAAGGCCATTCAGAAGGAACAAGGAATCTACTCATAACAAACGGTAGAATCAGGATGGACAAAACGTACAAATTAAAATAAATACGAAGAGAATATACATAGAAAACCAAATTTTAGACCGAAGTTTTCCTTTATTCAAAACCATAGCCATTAATTCGAATATTTCTTTGAAAATTCGCTCATTAAGTCATGCTGCATGACTGGTTTTTTTTTAATACACTGAATTTTTCCCCATTGGGCATATCCCGGAAAGACCTTTCCTTGAAAGCTATTATAGCAGGGGCGTTGCGTCCATAAGGCCACTGCCCGGGCATCCAAAAAAACTCGGAGTAAGAAATACCATCCATTGTTCAGCTGGCATCTGAATTTCCCTCCGTACACTGTACCTACCTAGCGTATCTCAGAAGTTCAACAGCCACACGCCAGAGTTCTCTGGCTATGGATATTCAATATTCTAGTATAGCATCCATGGTGGTTCCTTAATGTTAGCTCCATAGACCAAGCATGTTATCGGAATAAAGCGACAGTCGTCGATGTCCTGCAATCGAAACCTAGGCTCCTGAAACTGGAAGTTAGGTTCTGGGTCCTGCGACCTAGTGTCGTCATGGCAACCAGGAAAAGTGGCCCATCCGCGCATGCTCAGTATAAAACCGGTAGAACAGCGTATTTTTCGCGTTTTTTCGTGTACTAGTGAAAATAGACTATTTTTCAATAACTCCGTTTTTCTTTCATATATATTTTTGCTTGATCTGTTGGTTTGACATATTCAGCTTACGGATACTCACCCGTGGTGAGACTTCACCCAGATTTTACGAGTACATTTGGGTTGTTGTCTTTCCATGGTTAGGTTGTTATTGTAACATGTACTAGGTATCGAGGATACTTACACGAATTGAAGTGTGGGTCCGTGTTGCAGGACAGATTGAACCATTGTGCCATAAACCAATTTTAATTTATCTTGTGTTAGAACAGACCGAATACCGTGAAATAAGCGTCTCAGTCTGTTGGCGAGGGTGTTAACGTGTTGCTCCCATCTTATTTTATCGTCGATGATCACACCAAGATATTTATGATAATTCACCTTATCTATGGTACCAAGCAGTTGGAGGAAGTTTGCTGTATAAAGTAAATTAAATATAATTATATTTCGAATTTATGGGAGTTTGACCATTCCGCCCAAACCCCTCTTACGTCCATCGTTAAAGCTCAGAAATAATCCCCCCCTACTCAGTCAAAGTACCCCTTTCCACCCATTTCGCATCAACACGAAGTGGACCTTTTCGCCCTCCCAGGTTAGCGGGAAACAGCCCAAAATAGCCCAATGTGGCGTAAATGCCCGTATATTTCGTCAAAAATGAAGATTGGAGACGTAAGCTGTAGATTGGTTACAATTTTACAGCTTTATTATTTTACTATTACTTCAATGAATTTCTGAAAAACTTACCTCCACTTAATTTCTCCTGACGCTAAGGTACGGTTGTCTGTAAACTTGAATGAGTTAAAAACGAATCATGTCGTTTCCTCTTTTCCCCATCACGAACATCGAAACCATATCACAGTAGGTACAACACTTTACATCCCAGAATATTTATCATTAATATTTGGTAAATTATGATAGTATAAATGTAAAAACGCTGCGAAGTCCTGGTTTATTATTCTACTGGACATACCTACAGAAATTTTGACTGTTCATTTACTATTTCTTTCATGTGCAACAATTGAAATGGCTATTTTTTATGGTTTCCGCCAATTTTGGCCCCTAAAACACGAATTAGGCTCGGCTTTTTTTAAACAGATTATTTTTGATAATTGATAGTACCATTTAGTTGCCTCGATTTCAGACAATTTCCCACGTTTTTTATTAATAAAAAATGAATGTCGGGAGGTTAACCTTCGTTACAACCTCAATTTATTCTTCACTCTTCGCTCAAAATCAACTTAATATTCGATCTTTTCGCCCTTAAAAACATGGAAAACGATACCTCACAAGCTTATGTTCACTAACACCTCAAGAATCCCTCGAAAACCCCTATTTTTACACCCATTTTTCTCCCATAACACCCCTGGGTGTATGCCGATCGGCCTGCTGAGTTTCGGAGCACAGCTAGGACCCAAATAGGTAATATGTTCCCAAATGGGAACGCAAACTGTAGGCGAAAGAACGGCGATTTTTGACCAAAATTTAACTTAAATTTAAGGCTGAAACTTCGTTAGAACCTCAATTTTTCATTCCTTTCTTCTCGTCCCAAAAACGTGGGAAACGATACCTAAAAAAGTACCTGTTTTTATACACATTTTCACTCATAACACCCCTGGTTATATTCCGATCGGGCAGCAAAGTTTCTGGACACAACTAGGGCCCAAATGGAGCATGTGTGCGAAAGAACGAATATTTTAGACCAAAAATGAAGCCGGTATACGTGATAAGGCGGACGGACATTGCATTTTTGGAATCTACGCACCTTGAAACGTGAAAGAAAAAATTTTGTGGGGGTGTTATAAAAATATTTTGCTGAGCGAATAAATTCACCGATCAATAAACCAAAATCTTGTCCAATATTGAGGCTTTTGATAATTGAACGTGAATTTACTGGTGCTCTGCTGTGCTTCTTGAGTACAACTGCCCGGCTTGCTCGTCCTGGTAAAACGAAACACTTCGGGCTTTTCCGCCTCGTCCGAGTCCGAAGCTGCCTTCGATGAGGCGAAAGGGGTTTCTCTTTGTTTTTATTTATTTTTTCTTTCTTCTTCTTCTTTGAGGCCACCGAGTTCAAGTGCAGATCCGCCGAGTGAAGGGAGGCCGGTTGAGGCAGGTCGGGGCCGCGAGGTTCGGCGAACGCCCGCCGGGGGAAGCGCGAAAACGTTGGCGTAACTGAGGGCAAGGACGTTCGCACGGTTCTTTCGACTGGGTCACCGGGCTATTCACACACCGAATCCCAAGACCTGAACGAGGATTCCAACAGCCATCACTGGAGACGTTGTATAAGGGCCGGTTTCACCAATGCAGTTTAAACCTGTTATCAATAAATCCTGGGGTGCTGTTTCGATATGCGCTGTACCGAAGCGGGCACGCGCTCTACCGATCAGTAACGTTTCGGTATGCATTCTACCGACCACTACCTTTTTATCATGCGGTCTACTGACCGATTCCCACCAGAAACCAACAGAAATGAATAAAAAATTTACCTTATGCTGTATACATGTCTTCTTTGTCCCTTAGAAAACAGACGAATAGGTCTGAAACGTCCCTGGAGGTTGTGGAATGTGACGCCTCTGTTTTTCTTCAAAATATTCACTTTTGCATCGAGCCAAGATCGTTCGATCGCCTGTATGTGGGCGCCAGACTCAGGGTCAACATAGTTTCTCTGGTGGTTAACTGTCGAATGAAGAACACCCCGTCGGGATGGTTGACGGTAAACCGCCCACTCGTCCGAGTGAATGACAGAAAACACCTTGAACGATTGATCTTCAGCGAAAGTCAACAATACGTCAACAACAGCGATATGATCTGCGTGAAAAAAACCTAAATTAACGACGCTATAACAGCGAACGGGATCCGATGTTCAAATCACCAGCTTAAGCCATGTAGAGCACAATATTGGGCTGAATGTAGAGCGCGGACCTTGGTAGAGCGCATATCGAAACAGCACCAATCCTGGATTCAAATTTGATCTGCGGTTCAGAGCTTCGACAGTTTCACCAATGTTTCTGATCCGCCGTTTAGCCGAACTTGGGTTTAAGCTGATATTGTTTAGTTTGCATCACCATTGCTATCCCCAGAAACACAAATCTCGTATTGCAGAAGACATGGAGGCAGTAGCGGTGCGTGGGCTCTGAAAACGGTGGGGCACCAAACCAGAACACAAAACCTAGAGATTTTTTTACAAAATACCTCGAGGCAACACGCCCTTCCCTTATTTACTGATTGCTAGTCAGCAAATTCCCTTTCAATCAACAATCTATCGTACGAAAACGTCCGCAATTTCTACTGCAAATTAGCCACCGAATTCATGTGTTATAAAAATATAGTAAACTAAAATATAACGAAACAATGACCCGTCGGCCGGTACCTGCTTGAATGGAGAAGCTATTGACTTGAAACTAGGTAGTTATCAGTGTGTTAGGACGCCGATCAATCCACAAGACCACAAACAGCAAACAGGACAAAATGCACGTAGCTACCGCGAATACAGATCTCTCATCAGAACCGGACTGAACACAAAACGCGAAAAATTTGACGCAAAAAATTAAAAACTGACAACTGACTCAACAGAGAAAGCACATATAATTCACAATAAAACAAATCAGAAGACGATGAAATATCTCATATGGAGATGACGAGTCGAATGCATAAGAAGAAAAAACGCAACCTCTAACCACCACTGTAGGCATGAAGAGTGTGTTTCTTCGCGGCACCCTCAAGAAAAACAACAACAACAAATTGAATCGAAGGGAACGAATCGATTGTGAAAACGAACGATTTTGGAGTAGAAATCAGATTTTGATGACTGGGCCCAATGTGGGCGTGGCAAACAACATTTTACTCTACTGAGCTTGCGCGGATGGGCCACTTTTCTCAGTTGCCATTGCAACACCAGGTCCCAGGACCTGCCAGTTTCAAGAGCCTAGGTTTCGATTTCGATTGCAGGACATCGATTACTATCGCTTTATTCCGATAGCATGCTTGGTCTATGGAGCACACCATGGATGCTCTACTATGAATATCCATAGAATTTCCATTCCATAGCCAGAGAAATCTGGCGAGTCGCTGTTGAACTTTGTGAAAAATTCTAGGTACAGTGTAGGGTGGGAAATTCAAATGCCAACTGAATAATGGAGTTTTTTTTAACTTACCTATACGTATACAGTGTTTTTGGGTGCCTGGGCAGTGGCCCAAGTGGCATTATGGACGCAGCGCCCCTGCATGGAGGAGAGATGCTCGTCCATGAGCGGTGGATCTGTGATATTTCTTTACGTTTTGTCCGCCATCCATTGTTCCGGAGACATTAAACTGTGTAATACAATACAGTAGTATACAAACAAGAAACGACCGTTTCTTCTAAAGCACAAACTTAACCCATTCAACGAATACTGCGACCTTTTTTTCAAAATCCAACAAATTTTTTTCGAAGAACTTATTAATGCAGTGTGTAAGTACCTACCGCATACTAAGGAGGTTTGTGTATTAGTTACTCGAGGACAAATTACCATGATGGGTCCGATGTTGTTGCCTACCTAGTTTGGTGTAAAATTACATTATTTATTACATATTTGTGGTCCTGTTTCTGTTTGGAAAACTAGAAACTTTTCTATTATATCGAGCACGAAGGTCATCCCTTCCTTGGGAAGGCGGAACCTCACGAAAATGATCGCCATCATCCCATTTCTGGAAATGGTCGACCCCTTGGCGAATTATCCGCCGTCTTGGCACCGCCATTTCCATAATTTCGTTGAAATCTTCATCGGAGGATGACTATGTTTGATGAAAATTATGAGTATGAAGAAATACACACAAAAAAGGTTTTAAAAATGGTGATGGCCTCGCTGAGAATCGCAGATAAACCGCAGATCAGAGGTTTAAACTACCTGAAAGAGGTATTAACTTAATGCACCTATAGCGCGAGTTATTCCGAGATTAGGCGTTCGTGAAACTGTCTTTTCTCAGAATCGATGGCTTAAACCTCGACCGAGACTAATCTCTGGATAGTCCGCGTTGGTGAAACCGAAATCATACTTCGTCGATCCTCGTATGGCAGCTAGCGAGGTTTTGCAGAGTTCTCCTATCCTTTCCTGTTTTATGGAGTCCCCCGATCCGCTCGAGAGCCCCAGTCTCCTTTTCTGTTCTATAAAAATAATGATGAAATAAATTGATAAACTTGAAGGTTGTAACAGAGTGGGTAATATTATTTTTACCTCGACTCTGCTCGGATTGGGTCACTCTCCTAAACTGCACTAATAAAATAATTTCTTTTAAATTAGGCGCTATTATAGGAGAAGGGAATTATTGGGTAATTGAGGAATAAAGCTCCAAGAAGATTGTTTAAGGGGCGAAAAATAAGAGGAAGCTAAATTTACCCAATGGGGGTGGATTTGTATATTTCTCGAAGGGTGACAATTTCAAGGGATGACCTATCGGGCAACCGCAGGTCATGAAGTGGTTTAAAAGGATGAAGTGGTTTAAATATCGAGTGATATAAATAAAAATGAGGGAGGTGTGATCTTACCTTGTTGAAGGCAGGAAACGGATTGGTTGTTCTCCTTCCTATCATTGGGAAGGGTGGCACCGTTCCTGAGTAACAGTTCTGCGTGCTTATATGCATTAGGAACTGTAATTGAGGAATAAAGCTCCAAGAAGATTGTTTAAGGGGCGAAAATTATTTAAGCTAAATTTACCCAAGGGGGGGTGGATTTGTATATTTCTCGAAGGGCCGATGACCTATGGCATTGTTGAAGGCAGGAAACGGATTGATTGTTCTCCTTCCTATCATTGCGACGGGTGGCACCGTTCTTGAGTAACAGTTCTGCGTGAACTGTTACAAGGTGCAGCTCTGGTTAGGTGAAGCCAAGATCCAGATTCCACAGATAATAAATTAGTGGTTCCTTCTCATTCGAACTCTATCCACCTTTTCACTTCCAGCTTCCTTTTCCTAGGTTATGCAGAGAGGCCTCCATTGGGCCGTATTCATATAGAAAAGGATATGCTTATACTTGCGAAATATGAAAGAAATCCTTCTGCTCGTAAATAATTTCGAGCAGAACCTTATACTTTTGGAGTAGAAGCATAGCCTTCTACTTGTATAAAAGTAAATGGGTATGCATAAACTTGACCATTTACTTCAAATAAAAAGCATACCCTTTAAAAAGGCTTAGTTAGGTCAGTAGCAAACTCATCTCTTTCGTGAACGGTTTTGCGAGTGCGCTCTCAATTCTCAGTGCGATGGCAGATATTGTGCGTGTGAGGGATGCTAAACAGTACAAGCCCCGCTTTTCTACAGTTGCTCGCTACTTCAAAAATTTATATGGATTTGAAGAGAGAAATGTACAGTGGCTCGCGGACAGATTTTTTGGGGCGGACGAAGAAACGCAGGGAGGTGACTTGTCATCAGTCCACAAAATGAAGTTATGCTTGTGATACCTCAGTGATCCTGGATATCAGAAAGGTATCGGCGAAGAACTCGGTGCTAGTCAAACTACGGTATCTCGTACTGTGAATGCAGTAGTTGACAGCGTAATCGCGAATGCAAATGATCGGATCAAGTTTCCAACTATCACAAACTAAATCACTCGCGAAGAAATCGTGGAAACCCATTTCAAAGAAAAACGGAGTTATTGAAAACCACTAATACACGAAAAAACGCTGCAAAGTCCTTGTCACATGGGTTTATTATTCTATTGGACATACCTACAGAAAGGTTGGCTGTTCATTAATTGTTTCTTTCATGCGTAATAATCGAAATAGCTATTTCTGATGGTTTCCATTAATTTTGGCCCCCAAAACACAAATTAGGTACGCTCTTTTTTTCTTTTTTTTTTAAACTATCTTTGATCATTGGTAGTGCCATTTAATCGTCCTGAACCACGTCTTGACACTTTTTCCAGTGTTATTATACAAACTGATGGTGATTTCAGACGATTTCCCAGGTTTTTCACTCATAAAAAACGCTGCAAAGCCCTTGTCACATGGGTTTATTATTCTATTGGACATACCTACAGAAATGTTGGCTGTTCTTTTATTGTTTCTTTCATGTGAAATAATTGAAATAAGTAGCTATTTCTGATGGTTTCCACCAATTTTGGCCCCCAAAACACAAATTAGATAGGTAGGTAAACTCCTGTTTTTTCTTTTTTTTTTTCAAATTATCTTTGATCATTGGGAGTGCCATTTAATCGTCTTGATCTACGTGTTGATACTACTTCCAGTGTTATTATACAAATTGATGGTGATATCAGACGATTTTCCAGGTTTTTGCCTCATTAAAAATCAATTTTGGCAGCTTAACCTTTGGTAGAACCTCAATGTTCCACTCTTTGGTCAAAATCTACTTCATGTTCGGTCTTCCCGTCCCCTATTTTTATACACATTTTCGCTCATAACACCCCTGGGTATATTCCGATCGGGCTGCAAAGTTTCGGGACACAACTAGGGCCCAAATGGAGTATGTGTGCGAAAGAACGAATTTTTTAGACCGAAAATGAAGCCTGTAGACGTGATACGGCGTACGGCGGACGGACATTTTTGGAATCTACGCACCTTGAAACGGAAAATAAAAAACGCTGCAAAGTCCTTGTCACATGGGTTTATTATTCTATTGGACATACCTACAGAAAGGTTGGCTGTTCATTAATTGTTTATTTTATGCGTAATAATCGAAATAGCTACTTCTGATGGTTTCCATTAATTTTGGCCCCCAAAACACAAATTAGGTACGCTCTTTTTTTTTTCTTTTTTTTTTTAAACTATCTTTGATCATTGGTAGTGCCATTTAATCGTCCTGAACCACGTATTGACACTTTTTCCAGTGTTATTATACAAACTGATGGTGATTTCAGACGATTTCCCAGGTTTTTCACTCATAAAAAATCAATTTTGGGAGCTGAACATTTGGTAGAACCTCAATTTTCCACTCCTTGGTCAAAATCGACTTCATATTCGGTCTTCTCGTCCCCAAAAACATGAAAAACGATACCTCAAAAGCTCATGTTACCAACATGTTGCTAAAACGCAAAAAGTACCTATTTTTATACACATTTTCACTCATAACACCCCTGGGTATATTCCGATCGGGCTGAAAAGTTTCGGGACACAACTAGGGCCCAAATGGAGCACGTGTGCGAAAGAACGATTTTTTAGACCGAAAATGAAGCCTGTAGACGTGATACGGCGGACGGCGTACGGCTGACGGACATTGCATTTTTGGAATCTATGCACCTTGAAACGTAAAAGAAAAAAGTTTGAGGGGGTGTTATAAAAATTTTTTGCTGAGCGATTACATAGGTGTATTATTCACAGAATAATAAACCAAAATCAATTCTGGGAGCTGAACATTTGGTAGAACTCAATTTTCCACTCTTTGGTCAAAATCGACTTCATATTCGGTCTTCTCGTCCCCAAAAACAAAAAAAACGATATCTCAGAAGCTCATGTTACCAATATGTTGCTAAAACGTAAAAAGTACCTATTTTTACACACATTTTCACTCATAACACCCCTGGGTATATTCCGATAGGGCTGAAAAGTTTCGGGACACAACTAGGGCCCAAATGGAGCACGTGTGCGAAAGAACGATTTTTTTAGACCGAAAATGAAGCCTGTACACGTGATACGGCGGACGGCGTACGGCGGACGGACATTGCATTTTTGGAATCTATGCACCTCGAAACGTAAAAGAAAAAAGTTTGAGGGGGTGTTATAAAAATTTTTTGCTGAGCGAATACATAGGTGTATTATTCACAGAATAATAAACCAAAACGCGAAAAACACTGTTATCTACAACCTCTACTAAAATATATAGCACAGTGGAACTATTATTGGTCAGTATCGTAGTAATTCGTTAGTATTTCGTATTTCCTCGTGGAGTGCAAGGTTTCCTTCAATTAAAAAATAAGTAACAAATGGTGAAACGTATAACTATTTGTTTCGTAAAGGATATTTTGACTTGGAAATTATATTGATTCGTGGGTACGTACTTATTAGTTAGATGTGCACTATACTGTCATACTAAATTATACTGATGATTCGAAATAATTATACAATGAAAGTATATTATTATATACCTATGCTATACTCGATATACTATATTAATATTTACTTTAACCATTGCCCAAATTTTTCATCCACTCATAAGTCCTATACCATTTTCCAAACGATATGGAACAGAGTGGGGAACCCGCTCTAAAGAGCCTGCAGACTTGGACACTCCAAAAACAAGAGTCACAGAAAACCACTGCTAAAGATAATATTGATTTTATTGATTTTCTGTCAATTTCTCTTTTGGTCTACAGAGCCTACAGACTTGGACACTCCAAAAAAAGAGTCACAGAAAACCACTATTTTGGGGCATTCAGTTGGTGATGTGGAAATGTAACTGGCTGCAGGTGGCAGCACTGAGCTGCAGGGATTTTTCTCTTCAGGATAACTCGTCGCTTTCAACTTCAATTCAACTACTTTACGAGTTTCGGTAATATCTTGCTTAAACTACAAACGGGAGCTGGGGAGGGCTGGGAGTGAAGTGAGAACGGGGATGTAAAATGGATTGGCGTCGGGTGCCACTCAGCTTGATTAAAACAACTTGATTAATCCAATCTCGTGAATTTTCGGTTCGTCGCCTCTCTCGGGGTCTGCGCTGTGGGAGTTTTTGACGTGCAGGAATTGAGAGCACCCCGACAGCCCCTCCGTGTTCCTAGAGCTCAACATTTTCAACGGGATTTGTGCGCTCCATTTACTACAGCCTAGTACATCTGCCTATTTGGCGCAGTTGAGTACATTTGCTGACTGTTCTCGCTGGAATGGTAGTAGATAGGTACAGGGAAAAAAAGCGCTGCAAATTATTACACAGCGGTTTATTATTTACATTGTAGATGCACCTTCTGCGTAGATCACTGTTTTATGTGGTCAATACCCTCGAGCTCCCTCCAAGAGAGCTCTGAATGGAATAATGGAGCCGGCTCGGGAATTTCACAGAAACGCGCGGGATTCAATAATTAAATCATTAATTATTTGTAGTTATTTACGAAGCATAAGTTGAATAATAAACCGTTGCGTAGTAATTTACCTGTATAGGTGCCCCTTCTACGTAGGTAGTACAATGAACCGTTGTGTAATAACTTGCCCATCAATAATACTTCAACGGTTGTTCAAGTTGCAAAAGTACCTATCAACAAAATCCAGCCCCTTCTAGGTAGATGAACCGTTGTGTAATAATTTAACGTTGTGTAATTTTTTGCCCATCAATAATACTTCAACGAAGAAAAACGGAGTTATTGAAAAAATAGTCTATTTCCACTAATACACGAACGAAAAAACGTGAAAACACTGTTATACCGGTTTCGGTGATCAAACCATCGTCAGTAACAAACAATAACTAAGTACAACAGTTATAACAAACAATAGTTACAACTAGAATTTTTTTCCATGCTCGATTCCAAAGGTTCGTTGTTGAAAATAATAAACCAATGTTCATGAATATTTGCTTTCAACTCCTACTTAGCAGTAAAACTCAAGATCGAGATTCTGGAATGTATCTGTGGAAATGATTTCGGAGATAAGCAATTTTCATTAATCCCAAAACAAAACCGACCTACAGTTTTAATCTAGGTACGATTTTTTTCTCCAATTCCTTTTTGGTTTATTATTTTCAATAATAAAGCTTTGGAATCGAGCATGGAAAAAAAGGTACCTAACCTCCCTCAAAATTTGATTTTTTCCGTTTCAAGATACGAAGAATCCGGAAATGGAAACAAACATTTCTGTCCGTCCGCCGTATTTCGCACTTTCTTATTATAAACCTAAATTCGGTTATAAACCTAAATAAACCTTAACGTAAATATTCGGTTGTAAACCTAAATCTACACATAAATATAGGTGTATATTTAGGTGTAGGTCTCATTTGGGGTCTAGTTGGTCCGCGAAGCTGGGCGTTACTGACAAATAATTTCTAAGGAATGAAAATTTGTGGGGGGGGGGGGGGGGGGTTGACATTTTAAGAACGCCGTAGCTCGAAAACTTCCAGTAGAAATGTATGGTTTTTATAAAGTTTTAACATGGAATCATGTTTTAGCGATGGATCCCCCGCCGAAAAGTGAGACCAAAAAGTGAGATGAAAGTAGCGCGTATTTTAACAATGATTTTCACTTACAACCGAGTAGTTGCTAGGGAAATGAAACTTCTTTCATTTTCATCGGACAAAAATCGTTTTCCATTCGTTGGAAAGCTCTTGATTTATCACGAATGTATTTCGTATTTTTTCTTGGTATTTATATCCTAGTTTCATAATATAACTATATAAATGAATGTTGTAAATGGATAGTAAACAATGACGCTTGTTTGGTTGTCACTTGGTTGGTAAGTAGTGATGGTCGTCGTGATCATTTCTATAACAAAGTGAGAGCGAGGAGCTAAAACATGATTTTATAAATTGATCTCGAACTTGAGGATTTTTGGAGACCACCCGGAGCGTTGTGCGTCCAGGCCCTGAATTTCGGTATATACATCCAGCCCTGATGTCCATTACTTGGGATCAGATTATTATAATCGATCATGGCACTATAAAATTGAATTGGTTGTTCGGTGGTATTATTTCATTTGAAGGATATTGTTATATTAGATTTTGTTGATAGATACTATTGTAACTTGAACAAATTTGGTTCGGTGTCTGTCGGTCCGTCTCTGGCCCCAAATCGTTGCCGAGCGCATAATTTTCTCAATTTGAATTCAATTTTGCTGAAATTCAATCAATCAATCAATAATTTGCGGGTTGGGTCCCAGATGGCCCTCTATGAATTTATTACAGAACGATCGGATCATTGGTACGGCTACTGCGAATGCGCTACCGCGTATCTGAGGTACCTTTTAATTTCTTAGGAACCACTGTCCCGATTTTGCTCAAATGGGGGGTAGTTATGTTGTAGCTTCTAGGTGGTGCTCCCCTGTGATTACAGAAAGATTAGCTCATGAGTGCGGCCACTGCGCATGCGCAATTGCGATGATTTCCCACGAATAAATGGCCCGATCATGCTCAAACAGAAAACAGTGATTTACGCAGAACGGGCATCTATACAGGTAAATAATAAACCGTTGTGTAATAATTTATGGATTTTTTCCGTTTTGCTTCACGGAAAAACACTGAACCGTGGATATGCAGAAACACTGAACCATGGATATGTTTTGATGTTGGATTGTGGCAGCGTGAGATTTTACTTTTGAGTGAGCGTTTTCCAACCAATCGTGTACGGTTTTCGTGAGATTGTTTGAACCGTTTTTAGATAAATTCATTATTTTGACGCGGAAAACGTCCTTTTCACCTACCTACCAAACATGGAACAAACAAGAACTTCCTACTGTCCAAAGATACAGGGTATTATGTGAGGGCATGAGTGTGAGTAGATACTTTGTTACAGTAATCAATTTAATGCTCTTGACTCTGGTGACTATGCTCCATGTAAATGTAGATACATACCTATATAATAGGTATGTCTGCCTGTTGAAATTTATATTTTTGGTTATGCACTTGTCCAACAAACTCCAGAATGTCTATTCAATAGATAGCTTCCCTCTCGTGTTTGTCAACCGCCGCGTGTTTACTTCAAACGCCTAATTTTTCACGTATTTAGTCCGGAGGGATACCAATTGAATTTCAAATCCACGTCCTCGTTTCACTTATTCATTCGTAGTCTAATATACCTACCTACCTCCGAACGTAAGGTGAAAAAGGGTCGGCATGACCTATCCGAACAATAGGCCTCTCTTTACCAGTGGGCAAGGAAAGACGACGGATTATAAATAAAAAAGAGAAAAGAAGTTTATGCTAATTTCGACGTTTCCTCGTTCACACGAAAGGGCGGAAACAGGCCCCCCCTACCCCCTTCACCTAGCGACCTTACGTAACCCTGTGGGACCACCACAGGATGGAAATACTGGCCTGTTTTTTAAATGTATTTTTCGTAAGTAGGTTGTCAGTCTCAGGACAAAGGAAACCCTTGAATCTGGACCTCTACGAGACATTTTTGTTGCTATATAATAATATATTCGACATTGTAAAACGCGCTTTTATTTCTTTGTGTTTGCCCAAGTTAACAACGTCTTTTTCGGTGAAATTCATCAAAAATTCATTCAAAAATCGTCATAGTTTCATTCAAAGATTCCTAAAACACCCATTTCGAAGTATTTTTTATTATTTTCTGAGTGGTGAGAAGAAGGGATTTTTAGGATATAAAAAACTTTTAGATAGGAATTTTTGGAGAACAAAAAGTGCATATTCGAGTTTTTGTGGGTCCAAGAATTCCGAAAAATCTTTAAGTTGGCTAAAATTTACTAAACACTGATGTAGAGTAGGTACAGTCACTCAAAGTTTCATGTCATAATGATTACTCCATGTCAATTTTTCTCAAAACATTAGGTCAAATTCCAGTGTTTAGATCCCAAAAATCAGTGGACATCTGTAAAAATGTGCTTTAAAAAAAAAAAAAATTAAACTGATATATATATATATTCTTCAATGTTGGTATAAAATTATGATTTGTAGAAGTCTACAATATTTTTGCAGTTTAATATTTGAGATTTTGAGGGTCAAATCGTCACATTGTTGTTCATTACCAGAATTAGGTACTTCAGTAATGGTGTCGGATGGTGACTCGAGGCAGTAGTAGCCACGAATACTTTTGCCCAAAATTCGAATAAATTCCGTGAAAATAACAAAAAATGGGGGAAGGTGGTAATTCGAAACAGTAAACAAGTTTGAATAACAAGCCGCCACAAGTTGTTTTAAATTCATTGATTCATTGATGCAAGATAAGCCAAACTCATCAGGAAAGGGATTGAGATCTTTGATCGTAACCGCGTAAAATTATTAGAAAAATCGAGCCCGAAACGGGCCAACGCAAGGGAGGGATGAAACGCGAGCGATAGGGGAGGGGAGACTGAGGGCCCTTGGGAGCTGACAAGGCGAAAAACGTCCTAAAATAAAATGCACCCTTAAGGGCCCAACAGAAAGAAACTTGGCGGCCGTTCCAAGCCCTTTTAAATGGAAGGGCTGGGAGGGGGGGGGGGAGTTTTTCCCCTCTTTAAAACCCTAGGTTTTGGCTTGAGGGACCCTGTGTTGGTGACTAGGCCCGGTACAGACGGGCCCATTCATTTTCGAAAAACCCGCCTATGGCCACCCTCTTCAAGTTCTGGGTCGTTAGGTGGAAATTAGCATTAGGTCGGGTAGAGCACGAAAATGGTGTACAGAACGCTGAAAAAGTCTTTTTCACTGCTCTGAACAAAGATCAGAACGAAGAAACGCTGCAAAGTCCTTTTCACATGGGTTTCTGGACATACCTAAAGAAATGTTGGCTGTTCATTTATTGCTTTCATGTGCAATAATTAAATGCAATTTTTGATGGTTTCCACCAATTTTGGCCCCCAAAAACACGAATTAGGCTCGGCTTTTTTTAAAAAGATTATCTTTGATCGTTGATAGTACTATTTAATTGTCTTGATTCACCTGTTGATACTACTTCTAGTTTTATTATAAGAATGTATGGTGATTTCAGAAATTTCCCACGTTTTTGATTCATAAAAAATGAACTTCGGGAGGTTAACCTTCGTTACAACCTCAATTATTCACTCTTCGCTCAAAATCAACTTAATATTCGGTCTTCTCGCCCTAAAAAACATGGAAAACAATACCTCACAAGCTCATGTTCACTAAAACCTCAAAAATCCCTCGAAAACCCCTATTTTTACACCAATTTTTCTCCCATAACACCCCTGGGTGTATTCCAATTGGGCTGCCGAACTTTGGAGCACAACTAGGACCCAAATGTGTTCCCAAATGAGGACCCAAACTGTGTGCGGAAAAAAGACGTTTTATACCAATATTTAACGTAAATTTAAGGCTGAAACTTGTATAAACCTCAATTTTCCACTCTGGTGAAAATTGACTTCATATTCGGTCTTCTCGTCCCAAAAAATGGAAAACGATAACTCAGAAGCTCATCATAACATGTTACTAAAACACTAAAAGTACCTATTTTTATACCCATTTTCACTCATAACACCCCTGGGTGTATTCTGATCGGGCTGCAAAGTTTTCGGACACAGCTAGGGCCCAAATGGAGCATGTGTGCGAAAGAGCGAATTTTTGAGACCGAAAATGAAGCCGGTATGCATGATACGGCGTACGGCGGACGGACATTGCATTTTTGGAATCTACGCACCTTGAAGCGAAAGAAGAAGTGTTGAGGAGGAGTTATACAATTTTTTTGCTGGGCGATTACATAGGTGTATTATTCACACAATAATAAACCAAAATGGTTCTTGCCTGATCTCTGTGAGTCTGTTCCTGAGCTAATGTCCCCATCTAATTTATGGTATGAGCAAAAATCACTAGGTACTATTTACCTCACTAGTACTATTTATTTAGTTAGGTCATATAATGCACATGGATTTGGCGATAATAAATCAAGGCATAGGTCGGTAATAACAGGAGTGTTTTTGACCGTGTGCCGAATTTAAAGCATAAATAAATGTCGCATAAATCTATCACGACATTTCCAAGTTCATCTATCCAACATTCTCAAGTTATTTTTTCTCGCTTAAATCAATGAAGGTTGCTTCTACACACAATGTCAAAACTATTAACGGCAACCTAACAAATTTCAATGAACCATTCATTCAGTTATTCATTCAAAGGTAACGAAGAAAAATTCAGATAACAAAATATTCTCTAAGATGCAAAATTCTTTTTAAAACGTACATATTTCTCTCAAGAAGTAGAAAGTATTTAAGATCAGGTCAAGCGTTATTTCCCAACTCCTCAGATCTATTTACCTATGTATCTATGTATCTATGACGGTTGGCTGATTATAACTGTCCTAAGCCGATGCGTTAATCAGACGGAAGGTTGGATGATGTTGGTTTGGATGGATGAATGAAGGATGTGCACCGTAGGAGTCTTTTGCTAACGCCCCACGGTTATCACCACAACAGGCTCCAGGAGGAAGGTAACTAATACCCCGCGGTTACCACCACAGCAGGTGTTAGGTGCTCTTTAGGAGTCTTGCTAGTACCCCGCGGTTATCACCACAGCGAGTGCTAGAGGAAAGAGAGGAAGGCTCCCCGCGGTCATCACCACAGGAGGCGCCAGGAGGAAGAAGATGATTACCCCGCGGTTATCACCACAGGATGTATTCTTAGAAGGCAGCACCCCGCGGTTATCACCACAGTGAGTGCAGGAGAATAGGAGAGAGGGAGAGAGAGAGAGAGTGAGAGAGAAGTCGCAAGTCCGAGAGTGGTCTGTCGAATGAGGAGCTGGGCTTGCAGGGCTGCTTATAAAGGACCCTTTCCACCCGTCCCCAGTTCATCAATGGCCGTTACAACTGTTGAGGAGGGATGGTGGTCGATGGAGGGAACTCTTCTCCTAATTTCTCAGTCGGCGTCGTCCAGCTCGTCTTTCCCTTCGTTTATTTGGTTAAATGATTTAGGTATTACACAGGAGTGGTATAAGAATTTGAGGGGTACCACGACAATAACCATCCATTCACTGGGTTGATTCTGATTCCTGAGAACCTCCGATAGCCGCCTTCTTCTGCAAGATATCCAGCATTCGCATTGCAACGTAGGTTTCTGGATAACGTTGTTTAAAACTCACCACTATCCGTCAGTGATCATGCAGTACATACCTACTGCCCACACGACGATTTCAAACATGCACTACAATAAGTTATCGTGAACTGGTAATAACTTGGTTTATTAGATATCTGCATGGGCACCAAGGTACTCTTTTTATAGTCCAAATGTTTACAAAAATTGCTGCATTTTGCAACGTTCGGTTCGTTAACGAAAAATTCTAATGCTTTCCGAGTAGACGTGCGATAAAAATAGCTGTAAAGAGACCAAACAATACGCTACTGTTTGGATGACTCTGCTGAACTTATGGCAGGTTTTTTACGGTTATACCTGCCGGTAGGTAGTTTGAATTTAAAATCCGTCGTATTTCACCGAACGAATTGGAATTCGAAATGTTTAGCTATTTTTATTTTCGCAAATGCACAAGTTGGCGTCAGTTGGGCTGTTATCGTTGTACACAGTGTTTGTTATCTTAGTGGGAAAATAGTGGAAGGGAAGTCGTAACTCTGCGCAACGGGGCTCAGCGTGTAATGGAGTGATGTCATGTACCGCGGAAACCATCCGGTCAAGAAGTCGTCCTGTCAAGTTCGAGCGAACACGTTTGTGTGACTAACGAGTTAGTTGAGTATGACTAACGTGTTGGAGCGCCAGTGTCGCGAAAAAGAGGTCAGATGCCGCATACGAATCGCTCTCGACATCCTCTTTTGTGCCTGAGTTCGGGATGTCCCTGCGACGGATGTCGAGGCTTTTGAGGACGACTTCATTAGCGTTTCGGGAAACGATCGACTCTGGGAAAACTACACTCGGCAGGGAACGGTTTATTGAGTTGGGTTTCCCGATATTACCAACGAAGGCGATGCGTTCATTGTGATAACAGCTGAGATCACAGCGATAGTTCTGGCCCCAGATTTTGCGATTGCTAAACTGGTAATTGCGGGTTCAAACCTCATCGTAACTGACTCCCGAAGCGTCAAATCTTTCCTATACGGAGTCGCCCCCAGGCTGGAAAACCGGAAGTCAGGGAACTCGTCGCGACGGGAATATTCCAGTGAATATAAAAATAAGATGATTTTGGTTTATTATTTTCAATAATGAACCATTGGAATCGAGCATGAAAAAAAAAATTCTTACCCCCCCTCAAAATTTGATGGTTTACGTTTCAAGGTATGTAGAATCCAAAACTGCAATAAAAATATTCCTGTCTGTCCGCCGTACGGGCCACTTTTCTTAGTTACCATGAAAGAAAATTGATGAAATTCGGGTTATAGGTTCCGTTCGCTGTCTCGTTGGTCCTCGAAGCTCGACGTTATTGTGAGTCATCTCTAAGGGGTTCAAAATAGGGGTTGAAATTTTCAAAACGCCTATACCATTTTTATACGTGAATATTTTTACGGTTTTAAATAGTTCTTGAACTTGCGAGTTTTTTAAGACCATCCGGAGCGTCGTACGTCCAGCCGTTCGTTCACAGTAAGGCCCCGAAGTTTGCACCGACAGGCATTTTCGACTCCAGTGTGAATGAAATTGTATACAATTCAAACCAAATCTCGTAACCAGAGACGCGCCCACAGGAACACCTGATTATATTGGCGGAGTATGAAGTCGAGTTGGTTGTTCTGTGATATTATTTCATTTGAAAAATGATGGCTCTTTTGGAGTTTGTTGGTAGGTAGTGAAACTTGAACAAACGTTGAAGTATTATTGATGGGTAAATTATTACTACGGTAAATCATTACTCAACGGTAAATTATTACACAACGGTTCATTATACCATCTACGTAGAAGGGGCTGGAGTTTGTTGGTAGGTACTTTCGCAACTTTTTTCACTCCTCATCAACAGTTTCTTTTCAGAACTTCATTATGTGTGTTTCTTTTTGTTAGGTACTGTTTGTCATCGGCAGAATTATTTTAGCAACATTTAACTCGTGATTTAGGTAGGTACCTAGTAACGAGTACGGGGTTAGGAACTAACCTAAGGAGGGTCTGCGATCTACATAACATGTATAGAATAGTACATATCATATTATATAGACGGGTTATCTATACCATAGAGCTGTGATCTGTAACGGAAGGGTATTCTATACAAAATAATAAACCGTTGTGCAGGGATTTGCAGCGTTTTTGGAATGTTTTAGTTCAACTAGCTGTGAAAAGGACGTAGTGTTGGAGAAGGTGATAAGTGCGTAATATAATATAGCTTTTTCATTTGAAAATAAACATTTTCTCAGTTGAATGTAATGTATTACAAATCAAAGTAAACATTTTCCAAATAGATTGAAACATTTTACAAATTGAAATGAACATTTTCCAAATATAAATAAGTAAATATTAATCGTATACGTTTGAACTTTTGAAAAAGAAAAAAATAACGAACATTACAAAACTACGTACTTGGGTATCATGTGATGATGTTGTAAACATAACGGTCCATAATCAGTGAAGAGGTAGACCTGCAGCTGCCACTGGCAGAAGGAAGAACGTGTTCATGACTTAGTTGCTGCAGTCTGAAGGTGTGATGGCAGCAACACCTCTTATGATTGCTTCATCCAATGAGAGGTCTCTTACTTCGCTGAGGAGGCCCCGAACTACGGATTTTATTTTAGAGAAGGCATGCTCTGCCGGATTGAGCATAGGGGAGCAAGGTGGAAGATACATGGTGTTTATTTTTATTTGTAAATTGTTTATTTCTATTTGTAAATTGTTTATTTCTATTTGTAAATTGTTTATTTCTATTTAGAAAATGTTTCAATCTATTTGGAAAAGGTTTATTTCAATTTGTAAAATGTTTCAATCTATTTGGAAGATGTTTCATTCAATTTGGAAAATGTTTATTTCTTGGAAAAGCGGAATGCGAAATTCATAAGGAAATGCGAAATAAATAAATGGGAAGTTGAAAAAGGGCGGGTCCTACATCTAGGTCACAACCGGGCGCGCGCGCGCGTGTGTGTGTGTGTGTGTGTGTGTGTGTGTGCATGCGTGCCTAAAAGCGGTAAGGTATTATAGTATCCATAGGGATCTCGGTGATCAAGGTATCCGCTCATTCCGTCTAACGTTACTTTATCGTTCAAGAGTGGTCAAGTTGGAGGAAACTTCAGCTATTATGTTATTTCCATCTCGATCTTGCTTATCCCGTTTTAATTTGTCCCCGATACTCTGTGCGGTTTTGTGAAGCTTGTGGAGGCAGTGAATTATCTCTGTCAGGGCCCGCAATTTTTTAACTCCCAATTTCTATTTGCTTGTCTAATTTAATGTCAACATTTTCTCAACAAATAGACCCGATTTTCGTCAACCCCAAGCAATATAATATGCTTTATATAAATTTAAAAAAAAGCTGTTAGAATTGGTGTTTTTGAATATTTTCATTAATTATTATCCTTATAAAACTATCATTTTTGGAGAGAAAAATGATTTCGCTTCAGTCACTCATATTTTATGCGGAATTTGGCTATCACTGTTTCTTGTATCCGAAAATCAGTTTGGTTGGTACCAATCGGCAAAACTGAGAGTTTTTGCGGTCTTTTTTTTCGGAATTGCAGCTACTAAGTGGGTGAGCTATTTTAGGTATTTACATGAGGTATTCAGAATCATCGCTAAAGTTCCTATAAGCTGTAGTTTTGCTCAGAAACGCCCCTTTCCGCCGCACTGGATAAGGAGTTAGTGGCTGGAGCAACGTTGCATGTTGCTTTTTGGGGAAAGTCGTTTTTTGGTGGAATAACGTTCATTGTGACAAGCCGGATCAGAATACACCAAGTTAGTTTGCAAAGGTACCAATAGAAAGCGCAGAATGTTGTTTTCTTAGCCCTGTCTCCATGGTTATTTTGTGGAGCAACGTTACATGTGGTAGAGAAGCCAAACCTGCATGTGAGTGGGAGGTTATAAAATTCGGATTATTATTGCGTTTTATTTACTTTTTCACTATGCAAGTGTCTCCAAGTGATTTGGAAAGTGTTAACAATCGTAAACGCTTGAAAATGCGGAAACGCTTGAAGGATAGTGGTAAAAGTTACGAGAATCGCCGCACAAAAAAAGTTGTTCCTGAGAAGACACCACCGGCACGTCCGCGAGGCTGTTGTTCAAATTTGTGCAATAAAACAGGATGTTGTGCACTCACTCTTGAATCAGTCCTTCATTTATTCAAACAGTTTTATGCGGTAAGTTATAATGATCAAACTCTTATACTACTGAAGTGCGTAATACTTAGAGAACCAAAAAAACTGCGCCCTGGTAAAACTGATGCCTCGTCCACTCGATTGGCTGGTTTTGATTCTTCTATTATTTCGAAAATATTTCAAACTCATTTCCATCGTCTTCATGGAAAAACGTTGCATGTGTGAATCGTCATGAAATGCGCGAAATTTAATTGCTCCTCCTTTAAAACAACTCCCCTGAAAAACTCGTTTTTGTAACATGCAACGTTGTTCCAGCCACTAACTCAAGTAGGTTTTCACATGTCACATCTTATGCAGGAGGTCTGTTGGTAAGTACTACTTGACCAGTAGATGTATGTAGCCTCTCGAGCCTAAACATAAAGAAGCCACCTAAGAATTGATTGGATAGTTAAGAATTTATTGAGATTGATTGAGAATATAGGTTGGATGATAAATTATTATCCGCGAATAAACCATTTTCATTTACTTATAAACAACGTCACTCACTTCATGAAGTAGCACGCATATTCTCCGAACTTTCGGCTACTAACTGAATGGTTAGGCAGTTTCTGCTATTCGGAACCGATGGTCTCATTTTCCTACTGAAACTCGTTTCGGCCTTTGCCTTCGTATTGGCTATCACTTCGTTACACTAATCAAATTGAGGTCAACTGTCGAGGGAAAACTTTCTATTTCGATAAACCCATAGATTGTGAAGCCCAATTCCTGTTCTATTTTTGAAATATCGTTGGTATTATTGGCATGAACCATAGCTGTAGGTTTTGCAACTTGTACCTTCTGATCATAATATAACACTACTGCTTGTAACTCTTATTACTAACTACTACTCGCTGAACATTATACGTAGGTGCAGAACACCAACTTTTATCATTTTGGTTTATTATTCTGTGAATAATACACCTGTTAAATCGCTCAGCAAAAATTTTTTATAACACATAAAAAGCCGAGCCTAATTCGTGTTTTGGGGCCAACATTGGTGGAAACCATAAAAATAGCCATTTCAATAATTGCACATGAAGGAAACAATAAATGAACAGCCAAACTTTCTCTTGTATATCCAGTAGAATAATAAACCCATGTGACAAGGACTTTGCAGCGTTTTTTTAAATATATTAATTACAACAATTGAAAGCTGACTCCTAGTTGAATGTTATAAAATGTGCTCAGAAATACCACAAATACTGAAATAGTTAATTTTTGTTTACTCAGTAGGTGCAACTCTAGGAGGGACTTGGTTCCATGTTGAACTTGTTATTCGCTCAGTGAAATTTTATGCATTTGGACGAAAATCTCGACGCAGCTCTCTTGGCGAGTGGCGGAAAAGCTTGTTAGATCTGTAGTACCTTGTGATTCTGATTTGCCATCGATGTGAGGGGAAAGTACCGGAGTGCATTGCTCGGCGATAACTGAAGGAATAAGGTCACCGGCGACCAGGGAACAATGGGACCTCAACCTTTTGGATGGGACAGAAAACGAGCTTGTTGAACGTCCATGTTTATTCAGTGTTTTCGACTCGGCCATTTCGTCCTATCAACTTGCCTTCCCACGGGCGTTCAGGGCGGAAACTCCGTTTTGGCTTAATGACGTTTCGAACCAAACGAGTCACGTCATGTACATCGCTACATTCTCAGAGAGTATAATTATATTTATCTTAATCGGTAGATCTACTATTTCAATAATAATTGGTTCTTGTGCGACAGTGGCTGTTCTCGAGCTATATTTTCTTCCGGTGGAGACGGGGTCGCTTGGCGGAAGCCTAATAGATATACCTTCTTAACCGGTGTTAGTCTCGCTGGTCTAGCAGGGGGACTCTCGATGGTCCACCCCCACTGTCATACTCTGTCACATGGTAGCAGAGCGTGGTTCGGTAGGATGCTCTGAGCAACTCACCATACTCCATCCACTTTTTGTGGGCTTACCAGAAGGATAAGCCCAAAGGTTTCTCAGAAGGATTCCTTTACTAACAACCAGTCCCTTTGATAATACATACATCTATTGGCTTCCCCACCCCCTTTCCACCCTTTAGAGTGTCAGTATAATTAAAATATACTGAGCTCATTAGAAGGCGATTGATGCCATGTCCCAGTTGACAATCCCAATTGTTGATCCATCCCACGATGGAGGTTGATCACCTAGAGGTTGCTCAGATGAGCACAATTCACTGGACAACATTATCCACCAATACTCGTATGTAGGAACTTTGTTCTCCACCAGTAAAATATTAATGAGGTAGTACCATTTCGATGGAGGTTAATCACCTTGAAGTTGTTCAGATGCCGTTTCCTGAACCAGAACTTCATACTACTTTTCATTCCCCCTTTTCCTTCTCATACTTCTGCTACCCAGAAGTATGTCATGTGGGGAGGAGTGTAACATTGTGGCTGGTCTCGAGCTATTTTTTCTTCCGGTGGAGACGGGGTCGCTTGGGGAAGCCTATATCGATTATGCTTCCCTTCTTAATCTAATCGATATCCCTTCTTAACCGGTGAAGGGACTTCTGTGTTTTCGTAAGATGTTAGTAACATGAGCTTTTGAGGTATCGTTTTCCCATGTTTTTGGGACGAGAAGACCGAATATGAAGTCGATTTTGACCAAAGAGTGGAAAATTGAGGTTCTAACGAAGTTTCAGCCTTAAATTTACGTTAAATTTTGGTCTAAAACCGTCGTTTTTCCGCACACAGTTTGGGTCCCCATTTGGGAACACATGTTTTTTGGGATGGTTTTCGAGGGATGTTTGAGGTTTTAGTTAACATGAGCTTGTGAGGTATTGTTTTCCATGTTTTTTGGGGCGAGACGACCGAATATTAAATTGATTTTGACCGAAGAGTGAAGAATTGACGTTGTAACGAAGGTTAAGCTCCCGAAATCCATTTTTTATGAGTCAAAAAGATGGTGAATTGTCTGAAATCACCATAAATTTGTAACACTTGATAACACTAGAAGTAGTATGAACAGGTGAATCAAGACGGTTAAATGGTACTATCAATGATCAAAGATAATCTTTAAAAACATAACCGAGCCTAATTCGGTTTTTGGGGGCCAAAATTGGTGGAAACCATCAAAAATGAAAGAAAAATAAATGAACAGCCACTTTCCTCTACTATTTCCAGTAGAATAATAAACCCATGTGACAAGGATAAGGCAGCGTTTTCGAAGCTTCTCGCCTACCGCTGTAGAGCCCGTTGTATTTAGTAAAACGGGGTTTCCTGCTAGTGTCACATAACACGATCATCTTCGTGAAGTTCTTATGATAATTTATAGATTAACGGACGTCCGTTCCACTGTGGCTACTCGCCGGCTTTGTTGGGTACAATCTCGTTGTATTGATGACTATCTAGCGTGTCCCAGATAGAGCCCTCAAATCTCAAGTCCCAGCACTGAGGGCTTGTAATCCTTTAATTTATCATTCCACACGCAGTTTTTTCGCCTCGAGAGTTCATTTTAACGATACCGTCGTTTTATCGCGTCCGTTCGTTGATCTCGAACTGTCACTCGGCCCTTCACAGGCCAAGTGGGCGTCGACGACCACGTGTGCGTTATTAGGATACGAAGGTATCCCAGTCACAAGGCGTGAGCTGGTGCTTCGAGGCGCCTTAACTCCACCTTACCTCCCTCCACTACGTTACCGTCTCCTCTGCTGGAAGGGCCCACCTTTTGCTCTTTGCCTACTTTCTAATAGAAAAGATGGGTACGTGGTTGGGGTTCCCGACAAACCGCCAGCCGGTTTTTCTGTTTCCTGACCACCAATCGTCTCTCCTTTGTCGTTGACTTCTGCAGCTTTCAGCACTGGTTGGTACATTACGACTCTTAACTCGGGTTCTGTGCATAGTAGAAGCCAACTTGGCTACTCATTCTGAACTTAATCATGTGCAGTATTAAATCGTAAGGGTTAGTTCCGCTAGTGTAAGAAGTAATATTCCATACCTTCCGGAGGAGTATGGCAGACAACTTCCATTGCTGCCTCCCACAATATACGCCTCACTTCCGACTATCTTACAATCAGATCAGTCGACTAATTCCTTAAAAAAAAAATAGGCGCATACCTGCTGCAAATGCACAAATCTGACCTGCACACTGACTTCTTGAATAGGTTTGATCTGTAATTGTAACTGTGTTATGTATTTAGGTAATTACTATCTTGGAATATGGATGGCATAGGTGCTACATACCCATACATATAATATACTTTCTTTTTTTTCACTCAAGTTGAATATTGTCTGTAAATATATTATTGTTTCCAGCCAAAAGTACACGCTCAATCCTAACTAATAAGCTAGTTCAGTGACAACCAGCCCGTGGACGGGTCGTCAAGACCTTAGGGGCCCATTCATGAACTTGGTTTTCTCATGTTTCTGTACTTATATTCTTCATTATGTACTAAATATGTTTTTGAATAAAGAATTGAATTGAGTTCATCGTCACTAGCTGGTTGAGTGAGTACTGCAGGCATACCCGAAGTATTATCTCGACGGCCTGATGATGGTGTACTTACATCGAAAGCGCTCGCCTCCAGTACTCAACCATCCAGTGACGACGGACTCCTCCGGAAGGGATGGTAATATTAACCATGTGCACTGTGTGGTTGATACTGTGGTCGAACCGTTTCCAACAATACCTGCAGTCCTCAGAATGCCGCTTATCTGCATTCTGGCCGTTTAATTCTAAGCCGAATCAATTAATCCACGGATTATAGAAAAACATAATCATGATTAAATCATCATAACATAGCTGTAGAGCTCGGGTTGATGTTCTATAATAATACTCGTTTAGTAGGTTACAATGGTCTAAAACGCTTCAAATTGTTACACACCGGTATATTATTTACCTGTACAGATACCCGTTCTGCGTAGATCACTGCTTTCTGTGGTCAGTACCTACCCTCGAGCTCCCACCAGCCGATAGCCCTACTAAATCGAGTCCCGGAGCGGGGCAGGCAGCTAAAGTTACCTAGGTACATACAAAATATATTATGCTTCTTTTCCACCGCCTCTGTGACACGCCATTATGGCCTCACGACCCCACCCGGTCGTATTCGAAATTCTGATGGTCGCTGAACTTATAGATAGGTCCCTCGACATATTCTTAATTTTGCTTCTTCACTCCCAAAGGTAGGAAAATTTATGTCCTCCAAAATTTAAATTTCCACGACCGTTTTGCGTTTCAGACATCGAGGAATATTTTTGGTTCCGTGTCTGTCTGTGGTAATTCCTTGTAACGCCCATAACTACCCGAAATAATGGTCGAAACCGACTGAAATTCGGAGGGTAGGCGCGAGTTGGTCACAGATGGTACCATACAAAAATCATTGAAAAAGTACTGTAACTTTTGTCTGCGCATGCGCATACGTGAAATACTTGAAACTCCCGTAACCACCTTATATATCGTTGAAATGAGTTCAGATTTGGAGGGTCGTTCAGGAATAATAGGTACTTCGATAGTTCCATATGGGTTTCATTGGAATCGTACTGTAACTTTTGTCTGCGCATGCGCGAACCTGAAATGCTGACCGTTTCGTTGTAACGCTTCTAACCTACGCGAAAAATAGTCGTAGAGAGCTGAAATTTTGAGTGTACACGCGGTTTGGATCACAGATGGTCCCGTATCAAAGCGAACCTACCCAACTACTCTATAGCTCAAGCTGATTCAAGTGAGGCCGTGAATTTATAGATGCAGCTGTCTGCAAGTCGATAAAAGAGTATCTATCAACAAAATCCAGTATAAACACCCTTCTTCAGATGAAATATTACATATCACGGAATAAACTCAATCTTATAAAGCCACGCGTGATTATAATCAGCTATTTCCTATCAATGGTATTTAGGCTGGATGTACACCTTATCATTTACACTCATGTTGACGAAGCTTTTCAAATCAAACATCATGTTCTGGCCTTTGAACGTACTGGTGGACGTACAATGCTCCGGGTGGGCTCAAAAAGTCCTCAAGTTCGCAATCAATTTAAAAACCTTCCCCTTCTATTGAAAGTTTTCGAGCTACAGCGCTATGAAATTTTCGACCCGTCTAATTTTCTGATTCTACGTACTTACCTCGTAACCAAACCGTACAATTGTAAGGGAAGTGGTGGGGGTGTATTGCTAGCTAGGTTCCAAAGGTTCATTATAATTTGAAATTAATAAACCGAAATTCGAACGTTCGAGTGTTTTCGAGAATTCTGCAGCTAATGAGCTTCATTAGGTAACGTAACTTGATTACCTAGGTACTTTTACTCGTGTCTTCAACCGTACTAATTATTACAAACACGGTTTATAAATACGTTTGTACTTCACTATATTCGACACCATCAAATTAACATTTTTATTTATTTCGAAATTTACACCTTTTGAAGTTTTTGTGTTGTACATAAATAACCCGTAAAAGCAGCCTACAAAACGGTAAACTTGTTTTTTTTTAAGCCTGCGACACCGTCAAATTATCTTCTACGGTCGTCTCTTGTGCATGGATAACAACATAATTGCTTTCTGTTTTGCATGAAAAACGCAAGCTATACATTATACATGACCCAGCGCATTCCCCTGGGAATGGACCCGCATTTGTTATTTTCCTTCTAACTGAAGAAAACACACTTTTTTCCCAACTTCACCTAAAAAAAAGAACGTTTAATAATTCAAACGCTTCTTCAGTCCTGAACAACTTGGTGTCTGACAATCCTAACTATTAAACTGAAAAAAGATTTATCCCACTCATATCACCCTTCACAAACTATCATAATTATAATGCAACACATTTTAATCACTGGTGAGTACTTTCGTTCCCTCAAACCAGATAAGTTCTACAGTTCTTCAAATTAACAGAAACGAGAAAGTCATCATCATAGACTGAAATGTCAACACCTCTACCCGAATCCGAAAAAATGCTCTGCAATATTTTAAGTTCACATTTCGACTTGAAAACATTGAAGCTCCTCATTCTAAATCAACAATTTTAGATTTATAGGTAACATTCACAGAACTACTAGCATACAATAATAATACTGTAAGTACTATTACCCCAACATTAGCCACGGGGTTGATATCATTAGTACGTAGCTATTTATTGTTTACCATTGAGTTGATTACCGTATGGAAAAAAAGCCCGAATGCGTGATAATCCTTCTTCTATTTTCCTATTTAAACTATTATTTGTTACATACCTTCAACAGCTCTTCACGTCTTGAAACATACAGGCGATGTCCAATTGTTGAGTTCCTTTTATTGTCAGAATCAATAATTTGTTAATTTGTTGTTGTTGCAGGTAAGATCGTGATGAATTTGTCTCATGGCACTTGAACTGATTGAGGTACTCGATTACTACTTTCAAAACGTACGAATTAGGTTATTAAACCTTGAAACTGCCTACATGGATACGGTAGAAGGTCGAACTATAAAGTGCAACCCTCATGTACTTATACTTTCCATTGTAAAGTTGACGCCTATGTAGATAGACAGTTTCCTACCTGTCAGTGCAATGAATTTAAGGTAAATCCCCACGCAAATGGTATTAATTGAGAAGGGAATTCATTAAAAATTACAGTAACTCAGAATACCCTATCTTTTCCTTTAGTGATGTGCTGCTTAATGTGGGCAATGAAATTCTAGCTGTAATCAGTACAACTGCAGGATTCAATATCGAACGTAGCACGGTAAAATCAGGTAAAAATTATTTAAAATATACCTATCATTGCAGAAATTTTACTGGTAAACGGGGGGGGGGGGTGGGGGGGGGGGCACGGAATTCGTGCAACTGTTTTGAAACATGTGATGGCTTTTCTTATTATTCCGAGCTTGGGAATCATTCAGTATATTATATACTGTCGAATAAATTCTTGAAAAATTAAATTTTGATTTGGTTTATTATTCTCTGAATAATACACCTATGTATCCGGTTCGGAAAATTTTTTTTTGGAACACCCCCTCGATTTTTTGACATTTTCATGTCTTGGCACATGAACTGAAAATTGCTCACGAAAAATCGTTACGAAGAAATGCTCACGGATACTTTTCCGATGAGTTTAGCTTACAACCGAATCGTTGCAACTGAACTTTATCTTCGCCATTTTGCATCGTACAAAAATCGTTCACCGCTCGTTGGAAAGCTCTTGATTTATCTGATTCATCGCCACACCTCACGCTGCCGATTCCCTTCTCCGTACATCCCTGAGAAGCACTGATTACGAGCTTGGTGTGATGCAAAAACTTGTTTGGAGGGCGTTTCGAAAAGGGACATGACTGCAGATTATGGTTGGTGGGCTATCAGAAGTAGCGCTCACCAGCGCCATACTGTTCTATTTGGAGCCGTATACTTGCTAGTTTACCGATGCCACTCGTAAACATGAAAATGGTCTCCCGTCGTTGCATACATGAATGCAACTTCTTTCTATGAGCTTTTGGTTTATTATTTTCAATAATGAACCATTGGAATTGAGCATGAAAACATAGAACAGTACATATTATATTATATAGACGGGTTATCTATACAGAGAGCTGTGATCTGTAACAGAAGGGTATTCTATACAAAATAATAAAACGTTGTGCAGGGATTTTATCTTTACCCAAACAAAAATTTTTTAATTTGTGTCCAGAGTTTTCGCTCTGGAAACACTAAAGTTTCGCACCATAGTAATGCACCAAACAGACTCATGAAACCTACTAAACACTATGATCGCAACATTTTCCATGAACAGCGTTATCGGAATCTATTCAGAACCAAATCAGAATGATGGAGTATTAATGTAAAACAACGGTTTATTATTTTGTACAGAATACCCTTCTGTTACAGATCACAGCTCTCTGTATAGATAACCCTTCATATAATATTTTCTTAGTTACCATGAGAAACATTATAAAACACAAACGGTGGGTACAGCTTCCGTACAAGTACGCAACCACGAGGGACATTTTATGTCTTAGCGCCCCCTCCCGCACCCACACCAAGTACTTCGTACTTAATTTTTTTGGTCAAGATTTCCAACGAATGGTACCTAGTCCGAACAGCCTTCAGTCCCAATTAGTTCGGATTAGCCGGACTCCACTGTATTATGTACGTAAACATTCATTTAAACAATCACGCTCATACCGCAGCTTGTTGGCCACGCAGTCCGCAGTGGTTAACGTAGTATGGTTAGGTAAATCGAGAGCTATCCAACGAGTGGTGAACGATTTTTGTACGATGATAACTGGCGAAGACAAAGTTCCGTAGCAACGAATCGGTTGTAAGCGAAAATCATCAGAAATTTTCGTGACGATTTCGTGTAACTTTTTTCGAGTTATGTGCCAGAGTAAAGACATAAAAAAAATCAGTCATGCAGCATGACTTAATGAGCGAATTTTCAAAGAAATATTCGAATTAATGGCTATGGTTTTGAATAAAGGAAAACTTCGGTCTAAAATTTGGTTTTCTATGTATATTCTCTTCGTATTTATTTTAATTTGTACGTTTTGTCCATCCTGATTCTACCGTTTGTTTATTACGTAATTGTACTAAGTGCTTATTTATTTGATCGCTGTGGGTAAATTCAAGGAGTTGTACTAATCGTTTGCCTCCCCCTTTTTTGCTTCGAACTCTCGTCTTCAATTAATACTTCTCACATTTTTCAATCTGACCACTCTAAGGGGGTGGGGGTAAGAGTTTAAAGATTATCCTAGTTTTGGGTAATTTTTGCGCACTTTAAATGCTCTAATTTAAGAACGGATTTAGATATCTAAAATCCGATTTCACTATCGTGTTCAGCGTGCAAAAACCTTTAAAATGAGGGGTCACTTGTTAGAAAATAACATTTTGGGGATTTTTGGGTAATTTTTGCGCACTTTAAATGCTCTAATTTGAGAACGGATCAAGATATCTAAAATCCGATTCCACCATCGTGTTCAGCGTGCAAAAACCTTTAAAATGAGGGGTCACTTGTTGGAAAATAACATTTTGGGGATTTTTGGGTAATTTTTGCGCACTTTAAATGCGCCAAAACCCTCCTTAGAGTAGGCCAATTTCGCCCATCTTCGAACTTAGCCTTTCGATTGCCAAGATAGATTTTTTGTGCAAATTTGAGCTGTTTATCTCAATTCTATCGAGAGTTATCGTCTGGAGTGACACATATATAAATAAATATATATATATATACATATAAAAAAGTGTTAAATTTCAGGAATCGTTTTAGAATGGTCTGAAACGGATTTCTATGAAGAAAATTTCCAAAAATTTATATTATTTAAATTTCGAAGCCATTGCAATAGCTTCATTTTCTTTGAAAATTCGCTAAATGTCAAAAAAAATTCTTACCCCCCCCCCCCCCCCCCTCATTTGGTGGTTTACGTTTCAAGGTATGTAGAATCCAAAACTGCAATAAAAATATTTCTGTCTGTCCGCCCTGCGGGCCACTTTTCTTAGTTACCATGAAACAAAATTTTTGAAATTCGGGTTATAGGTTCCGTTAGGGGTCTGGTTGGTCCTCGAAGCTCGACGTTACTGTCAGTCATCTCTGGGGGTTCAAAATAGGGGTTGAAATTTTCAGAACGCCGTATCTCGAAAACTTCCGATAGAAGGGTATGGTTTTCTTTACGTTATTAAATTTGTCTTGAGCTAAACAATTTTTTGAGACCACCCGGAGCATTGTACGTCCAGCCGTTCGTGAGCACCAAAAAGCGTCGTCAACACGATCGTGGATCAAACGGTATAAATCCGGTCCGGATATCATCACTAGGGAGCACCTGATTATAATCAAGGATGGCTGTATGAAGTCGATTTGTTTGTTCTGCGATATTATTTCATTTGACAAGTGACGGACTATTGGATTTTGTTGGTAGGTACTTCTGAAACTTGAACAAACGTTGAAGTATTATTGATGGGTAAATTATTAAAGAATGACAAATTATTACACAACGGTGAATTATTACACAACGGTAAAATATTACACCACGGTAAATTATTACACAACGGTAAATTATTACACAACGGCTCATCTATCCAGAAGGGGCTGTATTTTGTTGATAGGTACTTTTGCTACTTGAACAACCGTTGAAGTATTATTGATGGGTAAATTATTACACAATGGCAAATTATTACACAACGGCTTATCTACCCAGAAGGGGCTGTATTTTGTTGATAGGTACTTTTGCTACTTGAACAACCGTTGAAGTATTATTGATGGGTAAATTATTACACAATGGCAAATTATTACACCGGTAAATTATTACACCGGTAAATTATTACACAACGGCTCATCTATCCAGAAGGGGCTGGATTTTGTTGATAGGTACTTTTGCAACTTGAACAACCGTTGAAGTATTATTGATGGGTAAATTATTACACAATGGAAAATTATTACACAACGGTAAATTATTACACAACGGTAAATTATTACACAACGGCTCATGTACCAAGAAGGGGCTGGATTTTGTTGATAGGTCCTTTTGCAACTTGAACAACCGTTGAAGAATTATTGATGGGCAAATTATTACCCAACGGTTCATTATTCTATCTCCGTAGAAGGGGAACCTATACAGGTAAATTATTACACAACGGTTTTGGTAGGTACCTATGGACGAGTACGGGGTTAGGTACTAGCCTACGGAGGGTCCGCGATCTACATAATATGTGTAGAATAGTACATAATATATGTTATATAGAAGGGTTATCTATACGGAGACCTGTGATCTGTAACAGGAGGGTATTCTGTACAAAATAATAAACCGTTGTGCAGGGATTTGCAGCGTTTTTTCTTTTACGTTTCAAGGTGTTTATATTCCAAAAACGCTGCAAATTATTGCGCAGCGGTTTATTTTACCATATAGATGCCCCTTATGCGTAGATCGCTGTTTTCTGTGGTCAGTACGTAACCTCGTGCTCCTCCCCAGGGAAGTCCAAAATCGAGTATTGGAGCAGGCCGGGGAATTACTGTTACATAATATTCAGTGGATTCAACTACCATTGATTATTTTTTGTTATTCATGAAGCATAACGTTTGTTCAAGTCACAAAAGTACCTTTCAACACAATCACAAAATAACAAGCATTCTTCAAACGAAATTATATCACGGGACAACCAACTCGATTTCATTCATCAGTGCATGATTATAATCAGGTGTTCCCTGGCAGAAAAGGATAATTTAACCTGTTAATTAGACAGGCTGACCGGTGAACTAGACGCTATACAGGTAAATTATTACACAGCGGTTTATTATTTCTTAGAGCGGTTTATTATTTCTGACAGCGGTTTATTATTTCTGACAGCGGTTTATTATTTATCTTCTGCTTCATGAATAACAACAAGTAATTAGTTGGTATTGAATCCCGCGCATTTTTATGAAAGTGTAATTCCCGGGCCGACTCCAGTACTCGATTTAGGGCTTTCCTGGGGGGAGCTGGAGGGTAGGTACTGACCACAGAAACCAGTGATGTACACAGAAGGTGCATCTGTACAGGTAAATTATTACAGAACGGTTTATTATTTCTTACACTGCACTATTATTTACTATAATGGCCCACAGAAAGAAACAATAGAAGTTTTATGAATCTGTTTCTATGTGGCCAGCCGTCAACTATTCGTCGTGTCACGTTAAAATATTAATCTGTAGACTCGAGAGTACCTGCTCGAGTTTAATGACGCCTTTCCCTGTTTGAGTTGGAGTTTTATCCTAGAAATTCCCCCCGGATGAGGCCAGCTATGATTCACACTCTTCATTTTTGACGTCGGCCGTTGAGTCATTTGTAATCGTTTCATCTCACGAGCCCATCGCAAGGCTGTCGTGACGTTGCAGTTTCCGCCTCGATACCGGAGATGGAGAGCTATCGCGGATGCTGCGATCCTCGGCTTGGTGTAGTCGAAATTGTGCGTACTGTAGAGAGCACATAACTGAAAAGTTACGTAGGTTACGAAATTTTTGTTTGGACGTACGTACTTATATGGGCAGGTGCATTTCTAGGGGCCAACTTATTTTACTTCCACACTACCGAAGGTAGGGAAGCCTTGGATTCGTGATTGAGGAAAAAAAAAAATTATGTCCTCCAAAATGAAAATTTCCACTACCATTTTGCGTTTCAAACATCCAGGAAAATTTTTGGTTCCCTGTCTGTCTGTCAGTGGTAATTCCTCGCAACGCCCATAACTACCCGAAATAATGGTTGAAATTGGCAGAAATTCGGAGGGCAGGTGCGGGGTGGGGCACAGATGGTCCCTTACAAAAATCATTCAAAAAGTACTGTAACTTTAGTCTGCGCATGCGCAAATGTGAAATACTTTAAACGCCCGTAACTACCTCTACTTAGTATCGTTGAAATGAGTTCAAACTTGGAGGGTCTTTCAGGAGTAACACTTTAATAGTTCCATATGAATTTTATTAGAACCGTATAATGCAACTTTCGTCTGCGCATGCGCGAACATGAAATGTTGACCATTTCCTTGTAACGCTTCTAACTACGCGAAAAATAGTCGTAGAGAGCTGAAATTTTGAGGGTGTTTTGAGGGTTTTGGGGGTTGATCGCAGATGGTCCCATTCCAAAATTATGGAAATTGTACCGTCTGCGCATGCGCAAACGTGAAATACTTGAAACGCCATAACTACCTTGTATATCTTTGAAATGAGTTCAGATTTTGAGGGTCGATCAGGAATAATACGTTGATAGTTCCATATGGGTTTCATTGGAATCGTACTGTAACTTCCGTCTGCGCATGCGCATAACTGAAATGTTGACAGTTTCCTTGCAACGCTTCTAACTACGAGCCTACCCAACTATTCTATGCGTTCATGTGATTCAAGTGAGGAAGCTATACTGCCTACTCGAATTGGCAGACGTTTTCTATAAGGCTACTTAGGTAAGGTGAGGTATCCTTCTCCGCAGACAACATTATCGTTTGTTTGATGAGGATTGTAAACTGGCTACCTTTCATATGAAATTCGAAAGCCTTGTTATTAGATTTTATGAACCTCCACGGTAAAACAAAACACATTATTATCGGTAAATAAATTAATAATAGGTTATAATGATGATACATGTCTATAATATAGTAAAATACAAAAGAGTAGGTACATTTAAAAAAGTGTGAAGTGAGTTTCAAACAGAAGTATTTTATACTAATCATTTATCATATTTATTTATTTATAATATTTATTTAGTATTTTAACTAAAATCGGGAGTTGGGTCAGGGAAAAGCTGGATGAAGTCTTCTGTATGTACTCTCGGGCGTACTTACTCCGCATTCCTTCTTTGATGCTAACGTATCACGTATTCCTTTAGCTTATTCGTTTTTCTTATTACACCTTCGACGCTAACGTTACTTCAACATTACCTCGTGGCTCGAGCTTTTTGATACTTGCGAGTGTATTTATTAAGTTTATATTGTCTAGTGGATTTCTGGTAGCGGGGTATTACTCATCGATCCTAGCGGTATTTTTCTTCGAGGGATTTCGGGAAACGAGCCGTTCGGATGCGACGGGGGGAACGCTGAGGAAATTACAGGGGTTTCGCTATCGATCTCTCCCGGCAAAACATCTCCCGGCTCCGGAGGCTTGTCCCTTTTCACGAAATACTGGTTTGACTCAGGTATAGGACGAACATCGTTGTTCCTTAACTTGTAGGTGTGGAGGTATAATTTCAGGTGATATCTTCAAAGTTCGTCCTGGTTTGAGCATAAGGCTACACGCTTGAAGGGAAGCTGGAAACGAAGTCACGCAGTGCGGATGTGGTTTGTTCTAATTCATTTATCAATCACCAACATTGAAGTTTATTTCATCAATTAGGAGAAGAGAACTCATCGCAACTATCATTTTGATCGATGGAAGTCGCCCCGGTTAAATCTTCTCTCAAATCGTGGGGTTTTCAAAAACGCACTTTCAGTTCACGGTGGGAGAATTATTGAATTATATCACTCGGACGCACTTAAGGACTTTTCACATTTAGTAGTCTCCTGAATACTATCGACAGCTACGTGTAAAACGTCCTCAAGGGCCCCTTCGGATATAATTATAAATAAACTTTACAATACTGGTTGGTGGGAGTTTGAAGGACAATTGAGATCCAGGTGTTTTGAGATAGTTATTTAATGGTAACACAAGCTTTCAACTGCTCTCTGGCAGTCATCATCAGGTGTAAACCTATTAGACAATGTATAAAAAAAGATGTTACAAACTATCAATCAAAACTATAATGATGTCAGACAAAAAAGTGAAGGGAAATAAGTAAAAACTCACCAGAAATACGTTGTAGGGCAAGATATCTTATCAGGAACAACTGTTGAGGATGTTTTGATAAATGGCAGCAGCGTTGCCAACATCTGTTTTGAAATTTACTGTAGCGTTCTGATTTATGTGAAGGGCTTCTAAAATTTTTCTTTTTTTCCAATTATGTTCTGTACCAATTATTTTTACTTGTTCGAAATTAAATTTATGGTTATCATTCAATGAATGTTCTGCTAAGTCTTGCCCTACAACGTATTTCTGGTGAGTTTTTACTTATTTCCCTTCACTTTTTTGTCTGACATCATTATAGTTTTGATTGATAGTTTGTAACATCTTTTTTTATACATTGTCTAATAGGTTTACACCTGATGATGACTGCCAGAGAGCAGTTGAAAGCTTGTGTTACCATTAAATAACTATCTCAAAACACCTGGATCTCAATTGTCCTTCAAACTCCCACCAACCAGTATTGAGAAAGAAGATCCTGACAACATCAATATAAACATAAACTTTACAAGTTCGTTTATTTCGAAATTGAACGTCTCTAGCTAAAAGGAGTAGCAGTGCATAGAAAAACTTCGGCAACTTTGGTTTCATTTATATTTGCCTGATCACGGGTACTTTTAAGAGCATTAGTATATAACTTAGAACACTTGCGGCGGTGTAGTGGAAATTCATAGCAAAAAACGACAGGATAAAAATAGAATAGTTTATTTCCACGTAAACTAACAAAACTGTAGACCGGTTTCGGTTGTTGAACCATCATCAGTACACAACACGCCTATTGTGTACTGATGATGGTTTAACAACCGAAACCGGTCTACAGTTTTGTTAGTTTGCGTGGAAATAGACTATTCTATTTTTATCCTCTCGTTTTTTACATAGTATACTTTCAGCCACTGAAACGATGAATGCATTGCTATTCAGGAATTGGTGGTTTTTAGAGAACATCTTGGGGGGGGGGGGGGGGGGGGGAGCTCTTGTCTCCTGAAGTGGGTATCTCTCAAATCGTCTGATTGATGAAATTATTGACTCAGTCGGGGATTGAGGAACGACGCAGTATCATTCAAAACGAGCCACTAACTTTATTTGTATTACGCGATATACTTAGTTACGTCATTGTCCGAATTATCTACATTTCACTCACTCACGTAAAAGTCAGTCCATCAACCTCGCTTTGGAATTGATTAACAGAAGTTTTCCACGGCGTTAAATTGCCGATTTGAAAAGGCCATTCGTTGGTCGTTAAAAGTAAAGACGGCGCCGCCAAATTACACCGCTAATTACGGGTCCCACGGCTTGAAATTCTGATGGTCTACCTGTTTGTGAGACCACGGGTAATTGATTTGAATGTATACATGTTTGTGCCAACACTGTGACAAGGAACGGTACCGGATTTGGCGTCGTGGACAATACTGCATCTGCAGCGCTGCTGGTGCCCGTAATGGTGGCGTCAGTAGGAAGTATACGTCTTCGGTCTGGAGATTTCATAACTCTCTACTGTTTTCTTGAGGATGTTACAGCTAATAAGAAGAAGATGTGTTTATTAATAATAATGAGATGATAGTGTGTTTATTAAACTGTACAGCATGGTTGTATGAAACCATCCTCAAACGACTGAAATTTTTTCCGGCGTGCTCTTCTAACACCGGCGGGTAACGTAGGCTACATTAATGTTTTCCAAATTCGGCTTCTTCATCGTAAGCTCGGTGGTCCTGAATGTTTATACACTTCCCTGTAACTAAGGGCGTGACGTATGCTGTATAACTTTTGGAAGCAGGATTTGATTGAAAGAGATTTTCTTGCTGATACCAACGACACCAAAACGATTTCTGTGCGATGAACCGTTCGTCCGTAAGAGGATGTAGGAAATGTTCCCCTGGTGGGTAGGTGACACATTAATACTAGCATTGGAGTTCTGCCTGTTCACCGTGCAACGCATCGGTAATTCAGCTAGTATCCTATAATGGTGGAGTCACCTAGTTTTGTACAGAAAATACCAATTGGCATCCTTTGTGCATTGTACAAAAGGTTTTGTGGGGGACCAAGCAGTCACGAAACGATCCTGAGACCGAAAAGAAGACCCTCCAGTTAATTTTAAAGATCCCCATCGACGGCAACGCCCCCGCACCGGATCAATACTGTCCAACAACAGGCGAGGAAGATGAAGGGACTCTACGAGAGCCCTTTTGAAACAGGAAAAAAAAATCGATATTGTTTATTAAGCTAGTGGGGCATATAGATAGAGGGGTAGTATGTAAGTAGGGCCATTGTTAGGGATAGTGAAGGGTTGATTTCATTATGCAAAGAAGGCAGTTCGGGGCGAGCGCAGGGGATTTTCGCACACATGTCGCCGGCCTTTTGTCCACTGGGTTTTGGCGGACTGCGCGGACGGTGGTCGAGAACGTACAAAGGAAGGTCCCGCAGTTCGATTCAGTTTTCCTAGTGGTCTTCCCCGGACAAAAGGATCGAGGGTGATTCACTTTCAAAGGGAGTAGAGGCAGTGTACGATTTCATTCGGACTATACAACAGGGAAAACCCACAGTAATCAACGATCAGTTTGGTGCTGCGATCGATCACGTCGCCAGCGATAATGAATACCTGAATCGAACACCGGGGTTCGATGTTTTGTTAAGAAACGACTCAGTCTGTACTCACCAAAACTACCTATTACGTCAACGTTAATCGCAATCATTAGATTCCAATTTACTCGAGCCCGCTTTTCATGCGAAACCATCAACTGAACTGGACGGACTCCACTGTTACCTACCCGAAAATCATACCCTCCCCAGGTCATATGTTTTGGCCCAGTCACTTGAACGCACAACTATACTCGACTAGTGAGAGAATGCCCTAAGTACGAGTTATTAATGCGAATATTGGTATAAATCACGAAATAGATGTTACCGATTTATTTCAGTCAAATGAAATATTTACCTAACCATTTTCACAGATTCCCAGATTTCAATTGTCACGGAGCCCACCAGCGAATAGAATAGCAGATCGCCATCATATACCTAAAACACAGTACAGAAGGCAAAAATGCTCTCTTGCATTGAAATTAAAATTTCAAATTTTTTAAAATCCAATTTGATCAACATTTTACATGCTGAGCTGAAACCATAATATTTTATGATTTTTCAATCCTCTGCAAATAATCAATTTTCAAGCCAAATGTTGTATGTATTTACTGTCATATTTTGAAATGTCTATCATCTTGGATCAGCAAATGGGGAGATTTTTTATAAATTCATTTGAACTCTGTAACAGTGTGGCTGTTCTCGATACATTTTTTCTTTCGGTGGAGACGAGGTCGCTTGGCGGAAGCCTAATCGATATACCTTCTTAACCGGTGATAGTCTCGCTGGTCTAGGAGGGGGACTCTCGATGGTCCACCCCCACTGTCACACTCTGTCACATGGTAGCAGGGCGTGGTTCGGTCGTATGCGCTGAGCACTTCACCATAATCCGTCCACTTTTTGTGGGCTTACCAGAAGGATAAGCCCAAAGGTTTCTCAGAAGGATTCCTTTACCAACAACCTGTCCCTTTGATAATACATACATCTATTGGCTTCTTCACCCCCTTTCCACCCTTTAGAGTGTCAGTATAATTAAAATATACTGAGCTCATTAGAAGGCGATTGATGCCATGTCCCGCAGTTGGCAAGTCCCAATAGTTGATCCATCCCAACGATGGAGGTTGATCACCTAGAGGTTGCCCAGATGAGCACAATTCACTGGACAACATTATCCGCCAATACACGTATGTAGGAGCTTTGTTCTCCACCAGTAAAATATTAATGAGTTAGTACCATTACGATGGAGGTTAATCACCTTGAAGTTGTTCAGATGCCGTTTCATGAACCAGAACTTCATACTACTTTTCATTCCCCCTTTTCCTTCTCATACTTCTGCTACCCAGAAGTATGTCATGTGGGGAGGAGTGTAACATTGTGGCTGGTCTCGAGCTATTTTTTCTTCCGGTGGAGACGGGGTCGTTTGGGGAAGCCTATATCGACTATGCTTCCCTTCTTAATCTAATCGATATCCCTTCTTAACCGGTGATAATCTCGCTAGTCTAGGAGGTGGACTCGAGGGTCCACCCCCACTGTCACACTCTGTCACAAAGCCTAATAGATTCCGTATTGGCTCATTTCTTGGTAAGCAGGGATTTGCCTGGGTCCAGAGTAGAAATCCAGGTTCAGAAGAAAGCGTTTTCGCCGTTTCACGGAATCTGCTTCCCTTAAAGCTGCATTTCTTTCGGAGCATAAGAACGTTATTTGGTGGTAATTGGCCAACAATCTCAACAACAGTTGTCGAATCGTAGGATTTGTTTCTGTCAATTCTACAAACCGATTTCCTCCGATTCCGTTGCTCTCGTCCCGTCACCGTTCGGCGATTAGGACCTGGTTGGGTCTCTCCGGTTTACTCCTCGTCTTCCTTCACTCGGTTACCTTCACCCGGGGCCCAAGACCGTGTCCGAACAGATTCGCTTCGCCTCATCCGAGTCAACTGTTACTCCGAATTCGAATCAGTCATCGGCCCCGAAAATTCTACAAAATGGTCAGGCCCCTGAGCCACCTGGTGTTTATACGTGGGCAGCACCTTTTTAGAGGATATAATTCCAAGCAGCGGGAGTCATATTGGATGATGCAATTTGAGAAATAACTCTCAAAAATTTGATTCTGCAGGAATTAATGTTTGTTCACTGTTAGTTGCATCCTCACTACGGAAGGTAGAGAAGCATTGTATTCGTGCTAGAGTCGAAAAAATGAAAATGTCCTTTCGAATTTTACGTTTCAGACACTAAGGAACATTTTTGGTTCCGTGTCTGTCTATCCGTCCGTCTGTGTGTCTGTGGTCAATTCCTTGTGACGCCCATAATTACCCGAAACAGTTTTCGAAATGGGCTGAAATTTTAAGGATGGGTGTGGGTTGGGTCACAGATGATCCCTCACCAAAATCATTGAAAATGTAATGTAGCTTTCGTCTGCGCGTGCGCAAACGTGAAACACGCCCATTACTACCCTAAATGTCGTTGAAATTAGTTTAAACTGGAGGGTCGATCAGGAATAATACTTTAATAGTTCCACATGAATTTCATTGAAATCGTACTGTAACTTTCGTCTGCGCATGCGCGAACATGAAATGTACACCATTTTCTTGTAACGCTTCTAACAATGCGAAAACTAGTCATAGAGAGCTGAACTTTTGAGGGTACACGTGGGTTGGATCGCACATGGCCCCATATCAAAATCATTGAAATCGTACCGTAGGTTTCGGCTGCGCATGCGCATAACTACCCTGCAAATCATCGTAAAGCGGTGAAATTTGGAAGACAGAGTGAGGTTTTGGATAGTCTCACATGCATTCAATCAAGCTCAGACGCTTTCCTCTGCGCATGCGCAAACGAAAAACACTTGTAGTGTTTGTCCGTTTTCCATCCTATCCTCTGACGGGAACTACCCAACTAATTCTGTTAGTCTATGTGACCTGATTCGTTTAGTCAGTAACCCTTGCATGGATGCTTCACCTGCCCACTGAATGAACCTACCCAACTATTCTATACGTTCATCGTGGTGATTCAAGTGAGGAAGCTATACTGCCTACTCGAATTGGAGGACGTTTTTAAAATAATAAACCTTTGTTCTACCGAAAAATAGCGTTTAAGGTCCCTTTAAAATTTCTAGATGGCAGACCTCTGTGGTATTTTCTGACATTCCAGCTCGTAGGCCGGCTGGCGTAGCATACACGTTCAGCTGTAAATATAATTATGCGGCTACTCGATTCAAGGGCTTTAGCTAACATTTTGTCGCGCCATGACGTCCAAAATCCCTCGACTAATCGTCAAGATGCAGTTCGTCCAGTGCCTACCTGGATATGCCCAACCAAACCAGTATTTGTAAAAATAACCAGCAAAATCGGACAATAATTTCTTAAGTATTGCCCGGGACAAGGAAGTGACCACTGATACGAAACCAGAATTGTTCAGGAAGCTTTGCAATGCAAAAACGCTGCAAATTAATACGCAACGGTTTATTATTTACCTGCATAGATGTCCCTTTTGCGTAGCTCACTGTTTTCTGTGGTCAATACCTACCCTCCAGCTCCCCCCAAGAAAGCCCTAAACCAAGAACTGGAGCCCTTAGAGATGACCTACTACACCCCAGACGGGACCTACAAACCAAATTTCAGTTTGTACAAGTACAAAGTACGGCGTACGGTGGATGGACAGAAATTTTTTAAATTCCATTTTCGGATTCTACATACCTGGAAACGGTGACCGAGGGGGGGTAGCTTCCTTTGTTTTCATGCTCGATTCCAAACCAACCAGAAGCAAGTGAAAATTTTCAAAATTGTTCAGAAAGCTTTGACGTGAAAAAACGCTGCAAATTATTGCAGAACGGTTTATTATTTACCTGTATAGATGCCCCTTTTGCGTAGTCAATACCTGCTGGTCAATTCCTTCTGTGGTCGATACCTACCCTCCAGCTCCTCCCCAGGAAAGCCCTAAACCGAGTACTGGAGCCCTTAGGGATGACTGACAGTAACGCCGAGCTTCGCGGACCAGCTAGACCCCAAACGGGACATATAACCAAATTTCATTAATTTTGGTTCATGGTAACTAAGAAAAGGGCGAAGTACGGACAGAAAATTTTTTTAATTCCATTATCGGATTCTACGTACCTTGAAACGGAGAACTTGGGGGGGGGGGGGGGGGGGTCCAAAGGTTTATTATTGAGAATAATAAACCAAAAGCAAGTGGAAATTTTGATTTTGGAGGGCACTGTAGTTGTCTTTTGACTTCCTGCACGAATATACGGCAAAAAGGAAGCAAAATATTTTCCTTTTGGTCCTGCTACTACCTACCTGGTACGTACCAGAGGCAAACTAATATAAGTAACCTGTGGTTCTAATTTCTTGTGTTTACTACTTGATAAGGATGATCTATACGTGTGTGTACCATTATGGGACGAACATTGGCTCCAGATATCACCTGATGAGTAATAGCTGTCGACCAGTATCCTCCGTACTGTGAAATGGACGAGCAACTCCAGTTATTTATGTTTTGCCTGGAGAGATCGATAGCGAAACCCCAGTAATTTCCTCCATGTTCACCCGTCGCATCCAAACGGTTTTCCGTTCCCAAAAGCCCAGAATCCCATCAAGAAAAATACCCTTAGGATCGATGGCAGCCGGGGAAAAAAAACACCCCAAGAAGGTTTTTTCGGGGTGAATTTCGGTGATGGGGTTTTTTCTCGTGAAGGTACAGGAGGAGATGCCTTTCCTTCCCCCAAAACAAAGAGTTGCATAATCCACGTGTTTTTCATGGTCCTCCCGAGCCGGAGAGAGCAACTGGGGGGGCGACGAGGAAACACCCAAGGGCAAATGTAGAGTAACCCCTGGTACAGTTCTCCGCCGCCCGGAGCGCCACCGTCCGGCCGCCCCAAGGTTAAGGGGAAACTGGAGGGGAAGTTGTAAAGCTTCGGAACGTGGGAAGGCTAAGGACAGGACGGGAATAGTGGAGGGGGATGTTGAGCACAAAAACGAATTTCAGTGGTCGCTCGAGCTTCGTTGGGGTCGCGTCTCGGCGGAAACCGTTCAGATTCTGAATTTTTTTTTTTTAAAAATGCAGTTCCAGTGAACCAATTTCTCTGAGGGTTGTCCAGGGCTCAACAGGATTCGCTCCCGCGTTGTGCAGAAAAAAATCCCGACTGGCCTACCGCCGCGTTTTCCCGAGATTTTGCGCACCCACACCGGTTCTTCGAGTGAAGTGTATTTTTCAGTGCGTCTGTAGGAGTTTCGAGGTGTTGTTTTTTATCCAAATTGAAATAATCACCTTCCCAGTGTGATAGGGAATCAGTGAAACATCAGCAGTGTGTGATGACCATCACCAGCTATGGGCAACCTGCTGAGACTGTGAGCGCAGGCTGCACTGAAGGGTGGCTATGCTTTGGAAAAAACGATTTAGGATCGGATCCCCTCTCGGGTCTTGATTCGACCGTCTTCCAGACAGAGTTCGATTACCTCTTTCTCCAAAGGTAAATCCCGTCTTTTCGTCTCGTTCCTCGGCCGTTTTGTATGCTTTCTTACAGAAATTTCGATCGTTCTTACAACTTCGACCAGTTACAGTAGGCCACTGTGGTTAGCAGCAGATGCCTTGCAATACGTCCGCCAGACGGAGGCGTTCCATTTTGGACTGACGTTCTCACGGTTTTCGTACAAAAAGATTTTAGCTCCCTCATTGGGCAATACGTTCTGCGATTGGGGAGGTACCTAATAAATACTGCTTAGGAGCAATCGATATTTCCGTTCGAGTTCGATTGCCACCTCCTCCGAAAGCGTTTGTCTCTTTTGGTTTATTATTCTACGAATAATACACACCTATACAGCAAACAATTTTTTATAACACCCCCTCAAAAATTTTTATTTTACGTTTCAAGGTGCGTCATCACGCTTAACTACTTCATTTTCGGTCTAAAAAAATTCTTCTTTCGCACACATTGTCCACTTGGGCCCTTTGTGCCCCGTAACTTGGCAGCCCGATCGGAATATACTCAGGGGTGTTATGAGTGAAAATGTGTATAAAAATAGGTACTTTTCGTGTATTAGTAACGTGTTAGTTACATGAGCTTTTGAGGTATCGTTTTCCATGTTTTTGGGGACGAGAAGACCGAATATGAAGTCGATTTTGACCAGAGTGGAAAATTGAGGTTCTACCAAAATTGATTTTTTTATGAGTCAAAAACCAGGGAAATCGTCTGAAATCACCATCAGTTTGTATAATAACACTAGAAAAAGTGTCAACACGTGGATCAAGACGATTAAATGGCACTACCAATGATCAAAGATAGGTAATTGGAAGAAAAAAAAAGGAGCCTACCTAATTCCTGTTTTGGGGGCCAAAATTGGTGGAAACCATCAGAAATAGCTATTTCGATTATTATTTCACATGAAAGAAACAATAAATGAACAGCCAACATTTCTGTAGGTGTGTCCAATAGAATGATAAACTTATTTGACAAGGACTTTGTAGCGTTTTTTTTTGCACAGTTTGAGACTCGGATTAGGAAATTGAAGCTGTACTAACTTACAACTTAGATTGGCAAGAGACGGATACCTAGCAGTTTATAAGTACTCGTATGCTTTGCTGTCCTCTCGGCCATCTTTGCCGTCGGAGGCCGTTATGGTCCGGTGTTGAAAGAAAACCCAGCCCATAAGAAATTTCCGTTTTGAGCAAATATTCCCACGGTTTTCTGGCATTTATTATACAAATTACAATGGACCCTAGGTATAAAAAGTCTCATCTAGGGTTCGTAAATAAAATTCACCCTTTACTGCTAAACTAAACGCCTGTTATAAAAATATCTCATCTAGGGTTCGTTAAACTCACAACTCACCCTTTACTGCTGAACTAAACTATCTGTCGAGGCTTCTATCACTCCCGCAGTGAAACCATGTTTGTCGATAAGAATTCATTTACTAACCAAAATATATCGCAAAGCGACTAAAATCTTTGATGTAGTCGATTCATCATTTATTTTCATTTATCACCTATTGTTTGATTTATTTTAACTTTAATTTTTTATTATTGCCTATTAATTTGTATTTTTTTATCACTCTCGCAGTGACAGCGCGTTTGTCGTTGAGGATTCAACTACTAACCAAATATCTACTACAAAATCACTAAAATCCTGGATGTAATCGAGTTCTGTTACTTCCGTTGGTTAATTAGTAGTTAGGCAGGTCTACAACATTTAGCGAAAAAACCAACCGTGTTCATCTTCTTCCCGAACGATATAATGCAAATATTAATACCCATTAAAATCACCTTCCCATCTAAAAGCGTCCTTGAATTTTCTAGCGTCACTCACCTGGCCGGCTGGCTCTACTAAATTGGCTCACTGTGGGGTTTTTTAAAATAATTGTTTTATCTTGTGGTTTGTATTTGGAAGCTTCAATCGTAACATTGAATATATTGTTCACATTAATACCACTTTTCCTTCAACATCAACTCTATATACTTCAACGTTACAAATTATCGGATATACCAACTTCATTTCTACTGTGGGTAGTATCGATTCATCGTTTAATGTATGTACCTACACTGCAAAACTGTCGGTTTAGTACCACCTATTAAAGGAATTCGATTTTGTTCTGTTTCTTGAGATCTTCGATAGAAAGAGAGGCCTATCAGAGCTGTCTCATCATTGAAATGGGTACCCACCTACGAGATGTAGTACCCAAGTATAATAAATCTAACGCTTTACTGCCGGGAAAATGACGAGCTGAAATTTTGATACGTAAGTAGAATAAATATTATTATAGTCGAATCGGCGCGTTATTCCGGAAAGAATTAGTTGACCGTTGAATTCGTCATCGTATTGACGCTTTTACACTATTTCAAAACTTCTCTACCTACATGTATGATTCGCATTGCCAGTAGAAAATCATTCGATTTACACGTTTTTAGCGAATTTTCGAAGAAAAGGAAGCTATTGTTCTCGGTCCAAAATTTTTAAAACTCGAATTTCCGAAAGATTTTTATACCAAAATCCGTTTCAGACCATCCTGAATTCCCTGCCGAAAGACACCAAAAATTATATGTATATATATATATATTTATATATATATTTATATATTTATATATTTATATATATATTTATATATGTATGTGTCATTCCAGACGATAACTCTCGAAAGAATTGAGATAAAAAGTTCAAATTTGCACGAAAAATCTGTCTTGGCAATCGACAGGCTAAGTTCGAAGATGGGCAGAATCGGGTCACCCTAAGGGGGAGTTTTAGGGGGGGGAAATTACCCATAAATTCCCAAAATGAAAAAGTCTGACAAGTGACACCTCATTTTAAAGGTTTTTGTACGCTGAACACGATGGTGAAATCAGAATTGCGATATCTCATTCCATTCTCAAACTGGAGCACTTTGAAGATGAAGGAACGTGGTTATTTCTTGAGATGTTCTTCCTGGTTCGTCTGCTCTAATCTGATAACGGAATGGGATATCGCAATTCTGACTTCACCATCGTGTTCAGCGTTGGAAAATCTACAAACCGAGGTGTTACCTACTCGGCAAAAAATGGAACAAAAAATTTGTTACGGTGTACCCAATACCTACTCTTCTGGTATTCAAAACATTTTTGATTTCCCCCTCCCCCTCCTTCCACCCCAAATTTTACTTTGCGTAAAACTACTCCTGTTTTAATTTTATATGGTATCAAGTTGGGAAAACATTGGCCGAAAATTAATTTTCAGAAAATTTTAGGCGGAGGAGGAAGATGCCGAAAACTTCGAAAATTCGCTCTTATAGCCATGCTGCATGACTGTGGTTTTTTTCTTCTCTAGTACATTTCTTCTAACCTGAGTGTATAATGATTATTATACATTCCTAGGTATTAATTAATTATTACTCAGCCTTATCTGTTAATTGTACCCATTATTAATTTTAACTGTGGCTGTCCGAGAAGTCTGGATTATCCATTCAGGGACTCAACAGTTTTCGTCGTTCTTATGTTTATGGGTTCAGGGAGTGTTCAGACGGCGGTTGTTGGTCTTCTGCTGACGGTTGCCCTAGGGACATACAATTCTTCTTGATTATCGATGCCTACCGCTACTCCAATTAGGTACTCAAAAAAATACATAGTCATGTCGATACTAATTAAGAAACCTACTTTCATTTAAATAAGAAATTTCGTATTTAAGGAAACGACGCCTGACATTTTTGCGTTCACATGTATCTGCCATTCATTCGCACTTTGCGCATCTATCTTGTGAATCTGTCAGCGCAGCTGAAGGACCTTCAGCTCCTGAGCCCTCGACCAGGTATAATTCAAATTTCTCCTTACTGGGAGAAAGTTCAGATCATGGATATGTCTTTTCGAATGAAGCTATGGTTCAAATTCGAAGTCGATAGGTCGAACCGCAACTAAGTTATCTGTTCAGGGCAATCAGCTGATCTGACACCACCTTAATCTAAAATTCGTGTGACACCATCCTAAGGAACCCAACCCGTGGTTCAAATTTCAAGTTGATAGGCCGAACAGCAACAAAGTTACCTGTACAGGGCACTCAGCTGATGTGACAAGCACGTTAAACTCGTATTCTAAAATTCATATGGGACCATCCTGAGGAAGCTTTGGTTCAAATTTCAAGTCGATATGTCGTCCAGCAACAAAGTTACCTGTAGGGCAATCAGCTGATCGGACGACCACCTTATTCCGAAATTCGTATGACACCATCCTAAGGAACCTGTGCTTCAAAATTCAAGTCGATAGGTCGACCAGCAACAAAGTTATCTGTACAGGGTACTCAGCTGATATGACGACCACCTTATTCTAAAACTCGTATGAGACCATCCTGGGGAAGCTGTGGTTCAAAATTCAAGTCGATAGGCCGACCAGCAACAAAGTTATCTGTACAGGGTACTCAGCTGATATGACGACCACCTTATTCTAAAATTCGTATGAGACCATCCTGGGGAAGCTGTGATTCAAATTTCAAGTCGATAGGTCGACCAGCAACAAAGTTATCTGTACAGGGTACTCAGCTGATATGACGACCACCTTATTCTAAAATTCGTATGAGACCATCCTGGGGAAGCTGTGGTTCAAAATTCAAGTCGATAGGTCGACCAGCAACAAAGTTATCTGTACAGGGTACTCAGCTGATATGACGACCACCTTATTCTAAAATTCGTATGAGACCATCCTGGGGAAGCTGTGGTTCAAAATTCAAGTCGATAGGTCGACCAGCAACAAAGTCATACATTTTGTCGTATTTCAACCTCCCTCTAAACTACCCTTAATAGTGGTCCGGTCTTAAAGCCGAGGATCGTCAGCCAACTAGATTCCAAACGGAGCCTTCATACAAAATTGCAACACTCTAGCACCCCGGGAAGTGTTCCAAAAAACGTCGCATTTTTCCTCTGTCGCAAAAATTGTACTGACCCCCAGCCTAAAAGACATATATCACGTAAAAAAAAAAAAACAAAAAAAAAAAACATGTAGGGTAATGTGGTAGAAATTCGTAAAAATTGGTGAAATTTTGAAGAAGTCCAACTACACAAGGCCCAATACATTAAAAATACTGTACTACTTGTCGGTAATTATATATCCATAAATATAATTATTTATTCATTTGTTTACAACGCACAAAGCCCATTATACAGGGTATTATATAAATGATGTCTGGTGAATGTATTTATGGTGAAAATAATAACAATTCGGATATCGTAATAGAAAAATATTAAGTAATTAGTGTTGGGTATTAGTAATATAAACGTAAGGATTCTTGGAATCATGTAGCGAGCTACATCATCTTGTTTTAAATCACTGGAAAGCGTATAGAGGTCACACTTTCTTCCATTATCAGCCTTCTGTCAAAATGTGGTGCTCATACCGCGACCATACTCAGTAACCCTCTGGTAAAACCACTTAGAGCTTCCATAAATGCCTTTTTAATAGCTAACTAACGACAAGCCAAAGTATCACTTACCGCCCAAGGGCACGTCTTGCCCTTCTTGAAAAACAGACGAATGAGCTTTTGGCATTTCTCAATTGAAAAATGCCGCATATTATGTATCTAGAAATTTAATTCAATTTTGAGCTAGTTACCCTGTTATTATCCTGTTATATAATCCGCGAGTTTGCATGTGTGTGTGTATGTGTGTGGCGGCATCAGGGCCAAACGGCTGAACGGATTTTCATGAGAGTGGTTTCATTGTGATCAGCGAGTTCCGGGCCAGGTTGTAGGCCATCGCTGGATCCTCCAGACCTTCTCTTTGATCGTATTCCTGGCCGTCTCTAACGGCAGCGTCCGGGTTGGTGCTGTTGGTTGCTACGGTCGAGCCCATGTCGCGGATCACTTTCGACCCCAAACCAGAACGAGATGTGTGCTGTCGGAAAGAAATTTTCACGTCGGTTTCAACCGCACTAAAACGATTCTTCTCGGACCTGCCGTTCAGGATTAATTCGACGGTTATGATTTCACCGTCAGAATAATCAGAAGAATCGTTCGTTTTCTATGAGAAATTTATGAAAGTACAAGTGCGATTTTTCGCCGTTCAGGATTAATACGACGGTCATGATTTCATCGTCACAATAATCAGAAGACGATTTTTGTCGGACCTGCCATTCAGGATTAATTCAGAATTATTCAGGATTAATTCAGAATAATCAGTTCAGAATAATTAGTTCAGAATTAATGCAGGATTAATTCAGAATTAATTCGGGATTAATTCACAATAATCAGAAGAATCGTTAGTTTTCTAAGACAAATTTGTGAAAGGACAAGTGCGGCTTTCGCCGTTCAGGATTAATTCGACGATCATGATTTCATCGTCAGAATAATCAGAAGACGATTTTGTCAGGATAATCAGATGATGATTTCATCGTCAGAATAATCAGGAGACGATTTTTGTCAGAATAATCAGAAGATTTTTGTCGGACCTGCCGTTCAGGATTAATTCGACGGTTATGATTTCATCGTCAGAATAATCAGAAGAATCATTCGTCTTCTATGAGAAATTTGTGAAAGTACCAGTGCGATTTTTGTGTGGCTTCTCTTCGATGCCAGGAAGAAAACTATGTACCTACCGCTCTACGGGTTGTTTTCTTAATGATCCTTTGGAGTCGACCATGGAGGAAAAAAACAAAAAAATTTGACCGTCAAAATTTGATTGTTTCAGTTCCAAGGTACTTACATTCCCAAATAGAATTTTTTAAATTCCGTCCTTCCGCCGTTGGTACTTAGCCCTTTTCTTTGTTATTATGAACCAAAATTAATGAAATTCGGTTCGCAGGTCCCATTTGGGGTCTTGTTAGTCCGCGAAGCTCAGCGGGTTGAAATTTTCAGAACGCCGTAACTCGAAAACATTCAATAGAAGGGCATGTTTTTTTTTTGGACTTATAAAATTGATCACGAACGATAGGTACTTATTGCTACTTACTTGAACAAAGTATGCTCCATGAATAACAGCAAATAATTAATAAAAGAATTCTTGAATCCACCGCATATTTATGAAACTGTAATTACCCGGCCGGCTCCAGTACTCGACCTAAGGCTTTCCTTGGGGGGAGTTGGAGGGTACGTATTGACCACAGAAAACAGTGATCTACGCAGAACGGGCACCTACACATGGAAATAATAAACCATTGTGTAATAATTTGTAGCATTTTATATAACTATACCAGACGCTATTTCTTCTTCTAAGGGTGTACTACCAGTGTAACGTACTCGTAGTATAGACTTTTCCAGTTTTATGGTAATCTTGAAGCAATGTGGAATAAACAAAAAATAAACCTTTTGCTTAAATAAACCTTTTTAATAAAAATAAACCTTTATTTAATAAAATAAACCTTTTTATTTTTAATTTTTTGTTTATTCCTCATTGCAAGATGGCTTACCACATCAGGTGTGAAAAGAAATTAGATGAATTTATTGATGAATCTTGAAGCATTCATTTTACTGCACTCGACAAATTCAAAGTCTTTATACCGTTTGGGAAACCTATCTGTAGCCCTTTCTTTAAAGAAAATGTAACACGTGGAAGTCCGGGCATCCGGTTCTGCCCCCATACAAAGTACTCTGGTGTTTTAGGGAGTCCCGAGTGTGGAGTGAGATGACCTGTGTTCACGATGAAAAATGTTACTACTGCAGCCGGTGTAGATGTCGATCGAGTTACGAAAATAGAGCAGAAGCCAGTCGTGAGGGCCCTCAGTCCAGCCGCGCCAAAATAACTAAGGCTCCTTAGATCTTACGTCTCCATTCCTTTTCCCTTCGTTCTGTTAGAAGGTTGATAATGAATGTTACAACCTGCTTTGAAAATCAGTATTTATACATACTTGGGCCACGTGCCGCCTACCGAGAAACTTCGAGTACATAAATATACTCTTGATCTGACAATAGGTACACAATAGAAATGGCTGTACGTTACCAGTGTTCCAGCAGGGATTTGGGTTGTTTCATGGGTGTTTATTAATAATGATAAAATTATCCCGCTTTCATTTTTGCCCGTACTCCGACGAAGACAGATTTTCCAATTCCTTTTCCAGTGCGATTAAGAAGGTGGGTGGGGGGGGGGGGGGGTGCTGATCCTGCATCAGTTCTGAAGTTCTTCTTAATGTGCTTCAGGCGGTGTAAGCTATTTTGTTTGCAGGTGTTGTACACCTGCGTTTGGATTTGGACGCTGTAGGTTCAGGAATGTGTATATTGACAATGGGCTATTTGCATGGATCACAAAAGCGGTTTATATTATTTTTCGTCCTCACTACCGAAGGTAGGGAAGCATTGGATTCGTGCAAGAGTCGAAAACAATTTATGTCCTCCAAAACGAAAATTCCCACTCGCATTTTACGATTCAGACATCAAGGAACATTTTTGTTTCCATGTCTGTCTGTCTGTCTGTTTGTCTGTCTGTGGTCAGCTCCTTATAAAGCCTATAACAACCCGAAATAATGGTTGAAATTCGGAGGGTAGGTGCGGGTTTGGGTCACAGATGGTCCCGTACAAAAATCATTGAAATCGTACCGTAACTTTCGTCTGCGCATGCGCGAACATTAAATGTTTCTACGCGAAAAATAGTCGTAGAGAGCTGAAATGTTGAGGGTACACGCGAGTTGGATCGCAGATGGTCCCGTATCAAAATGAACCTGCCCAACTGTTCTATACGTTCATGTGATTCAAGTGAGGAAGCTGTACTGCCCACTCGAATTGGCGGATGTTTTTTACATGAAAGTAGATTCCACCCTAAGAATTTTGACACCAACCGCACTCCCTGCGATAATAATTAGTTCTTTTTCTATGATCTTTCCATTTTCCAGAAGTTTTGACGTCACTGCACCCTTCTCGCCGGAGAGGGGCCCCACTGCCCATTGTGACGTCAGAACTTCTGGAAACTTTGAAAATTCATAGAAAAAGAACTAGGTAGGTACTTATCGTAGGACGGCGCGGTTGGTTTCCAAGATCTCTGGATGGAATCTGCTTTCATAAGGGAAAGGGGAAAAAAAGAAAAGAAAATGCAAATAGCCCATTGTACAACATCACTTGCCTCACGGACTTTACTGAATGATGAAAGGAACTGTGAAACGACTTTTCAACGCCGACAAGACCTGCATACAAAGAAACTGAACGACTGATCCACTGAACTTCGTGCTTTCCAGGATATACGATACATGCGGCCTGGATAACAACGTTCGCCATTCCAAAACTGTATTATTTGACTGCTTAGAAAATGATAACGGGATGTAAAATACTGTATTGGCAAGGGAATCTATTTGGTGTAACAAAATCACAGTATCACCTCTATTAATTTCATCGTTCGAAATTTCTGACAAATTTTATAATCGCGTAATTTGCTGCCCACTGATGAACGTTACTCTGCCAAATTATTGCAGACTGGTGGACCAGTTTGAATGAAGTTTCTTCAATTACCGTTTGTTTGTTTTATTATTGCTTCGACGGGTTCTGTATTGAATAATAATCGTCGTTGGACAGTCAGATTCCTCAGAATCTTGTGATACCCACATATGATAGGCACGAAAATAATTAATATTAATTGTTATGATGAGTGCGATAACGTGATGAATGAAGTAGCTACGAGTAGGTAAGTTTATACTGAGTCGTTTTAAATGCGTTCCTAGTTCATAGATTGCTGCTGGAATTGAATTCTAACTTAATACTAGGCTTGAATACTCATTAGGTCCTCAAAATGAGTGACTGTTAGGGATAGGATATCGATATTATCCAAATATCGATATTTTCCTTCCGATATCCGGTATTTTAATATCAATATTTTCACTTAGATAATATCGGAATATCGATATTCACCTCCGATACTAGGACCGTTTTTTTAATAACGAGAAAAATCATCAAATTTGGCTTTAAACTTTTTAGGACGTATAGAATGAACCCAAATGCGGAGATATTTCATTTTCACAACATGTAGGTAAGTAGGTACAAAATAAACTGAATATTATTTGAAACAACTTTAAAACTACCTTTTCATTTGTAGGTATCGCATGATTGTATGTAGGTACAAAACAAATTGAATACCTACCACAATTTGAAACAACTCAAACTATTTTATTTTTATATTATCTATAAAGGTACAAAAAAAAACTGAATACAGTTTGAACAAAGCCTACTAATCTAATTTGAACTAAGCAACTCACCTTTGGACTGATTACGAAATTTGAATCCGAATCATAAATAATGAAACCACAATAAGATATTGATGTCTGTATTTCTCCGTCTACTGACCTTGGCTTATAAAATGCCAACCTAATTTTAATATAATAATTTTTGGGCTTAATCTTTTTAATTATTTAATTTGGTATTTCTAATTCTTTCGATAATACCGGATATCGATATTTTTCACCCGATATATCACTATCGATTTTTTCATTTGATATATCAATTGATATCAACAGGAGATTTGGGTTTTTGGCCGTTGATGTTCAGACTAGGTGAAGGATGGGGATCTTGAGGTCCGGTCGAGAAACAAGATCAGGTAGTTTTCGGCCGACGTTTCGATGTATTTGTACATCATCTTCAGGGCTTAGGTATCATGCGCAGTTGTTCCCAGTGATGACTACATGAACGGCTGCTGTATTGTGATTACTTAATTAATATTGCTGGGTTGTGAAAAATTGATGTTGTATTACAATATGAAGAAATAACATGTGCTGACAGTGGCCATGCGCAAAGATAAGGCCTCAAACTGTGATCTTATTTCTCGACCAAACCTCATGATCCCCATCCTTCAGCTAGTCAATGGATATCAATATCGATATTTTCTTTCGATATCCCATCCCTAGTGAGTATGTAAGTATAGTTTTGGAAGGTCCCTTGGATTCAACGCTTGGCTTTTCGATAGTGAAACCCTCGCCCTCTCAGATCGATGATGCCCCTTCGACACCCACCAGCTGGCACCATTTATCAACTAAACTCCGTCAGCGGTTCCACTATCTCGTATTCTCGTCGCTCCTCAAGTCCGCCTGGTGTTTGTTTCTCGATATCGTACGTTAACGACGTTCTCCTCGACAACATCCTCCGCGTCACCGCTGAATTATTCCTCTTGCATTGCGTTCGACCATCAATCGAGGGCACGTTATTTCTGTCCCTCGCCAAGCGATCTATTTCGAGGTTTTATTGCCCGTTATTTACAGGCTTTGTTTCATTTCCTGCCGCAAGGGTTTTGCTGAAAATCTCGAATCTCATTCATTCGATGATTTTCATTAACAACGTATTGTTAATCAATCATTTATTGGTAATAAAGACTTGAAACAGCTTGATTGGGCTGAAGATGGTTTGACAGAAATAATGTATTCATCCTACAAACCAGTCTTATCCGTGATTCTTTTGTTGATCAAAATGCCGTTGCCAGCGGTTGTTCCATATACATGTAGCAGGCAGTTGTAGCCGTTAGTAGTCGTTAGGAAATTCACCTATTTCATACAAATACGATTTTTCTCCTCTAATATTAACTCTACCTCTCTACTTTTAATTCTATTTTCGGAATCTACGGAATCTGATTTTACGTAAGAGTCAGCAATTGCCTTCCGTTGGTTGGGACTGTCAAAACCCGTGTTTTCTCTTGGCTGGAACAAAAATTAGATAAATAAAATGAGATAAATTTCAGATAAATTAGATATGTTTTTGTTCTCTTGGCTGGAGAACGAAAATGAGATAAATTTTTGTTCTGTTGGCTGGATTTTTAATTGTATTTTCGGATTCTACATACCTTGAAACGGAAACCATCGAATTTTGAGGGGGGTTAAAATTGTTTTTGATATTTTCATGTCTTTACTTTGGCACACGAACTCGAAAAGCGTTACCAAAAACCGACAGGAAAACGCGTTATGCACCATTTCTGATGATTTTCGCTTACAACCGATTCGTTTCTACGGAACTTCATGTTTGCCATTTTTGGGGTTGAAATCTCCAGGACGCCGTTATCTCGAATTTTTTTTAACAGTTTTAAATAGTTATCGAACTTGGAAGTTTTTTGAGACCACCCGGAGCATTGTAAGTCCAGCCGTTCGTTCACAGTAAGGCCCAGAAGTTTGCACCGACAGGCTTCTTCAACAGGAGGGTGAATCAAATTGTATGCATTCAGCCCAGATATCATTACTAGGGACGCGGCAACAATTGGGAATTGGCCCGAGATAATCATTGCTAGGGAGCACCTGATTATAATCACGGATGGCCGTATGAAGTCGAGTTGGTTGTTCTGTTATATTATTTCATTTCAAAAATGATGGCCCTTTCGGATTTTGTTGATAAGTACTTTGCAACTTGAACAAACGGAGAAGTATTATTGATGGGTAAATTATTAGACTACGGCAAATTATTACATAACGGTTTATTATACTATACACGCAGAAGGGGCATTTATGCAGGTAAATTATTACGCATCGGTTTATTATTTACCTTAAGCTTAATGAATAACTGCAAATAATTAATTATTGAATTATTGAATCCCGCGCATTTGTATGAAACTTTATTTCCCGGGCCGGCTCCAGTAATCCATTTAGGGTTTTTATGTATTTGATCTGGTCAGAAGAGGACAACACTCAGCCGAGAATGAAAAGAACCACATTCAAATCCGTTTCAGATCATCCTGAATTCAGTATTGTATTCATACAAATCCGTAAAAAAAAACAACGGTTTATTAATTACCTGTATAGACGCCCCTTCTGCGTAGATCACTGTTTTCTGATGTCAATACCCTCGACTCTCTCCAGGAAAACCCTAAAAGGATTACTGGAGCCGGCCCGGGAAATAAAGTTTCATACAAATGCGCGGGATTCAATAATTAATTATTTGCAGTTATTCATGAAGCTTAGGCTCATGAGGTTATTCATGAGGCTTAGTCGAGGGTATTGACCTCAGAAAACAGTGATCTACGCAGAAGGGGCGTCTATACAGGTAATTAATAAACCGTTGTTTTTTTTTTTACGGATTTGTATGAATACAATACTGAATTCAGGATGATCTGAAACGGATTTGAATGTGGTTCTTTTCATTCTCGGCTGAGTGTTGTCCTCTTCTGACCAGAAAAAATACATAAGGACGTCTCTTAGTACTGAGGGACGTACTAAAAAGGAAACATTGAATAGGGGCTATGGGGAATATGATTGTAAAATTTGATGCCTCGATAATTATTTCTGTTCTTTGATCATGCTTGGCGAATGAGTGGAGTTTCCATGTCAAATCGATTCCGAGTGTTGTGCTCATGAATATGAATTCCAGGTGTCACTGAATCGTCCTGCTTGAACACGTGGTTGAGGCATTGGAGGATGTACGCACCATATGCTGTCAGTAGGCCATACTTTTGAAACAGCGGTCGTGCGTGGGCTCTGAAATGTTCTTTCCCACTTCTCTGAGTGTGCTTTTCTCCGCTAACGTTACTTCTAACTTGTTACATTCAACTCCATTGTCATCTCCGTTCCGTTCACCTGTTTGTTGCCCATAACCTTCCTTACAATATTTCTACTACTTTCTTACTAGTGTGGTTTGAAATAGTGTTGGTTATGTTATAACCGTCGTTTGGATGCCAAGTTTTTGTTTTAGTAGCATCCATTCGAGTCCAGAGGATCAGATACGTATAAGTCTCACCTTTTTTTTGGTTTATTATTTTCAATAATGAACCATTGGAATCGAGCATGGAAAAAAAAAAAAAAAAATTCTAACCCCCCCTCAAGATTTGATGGTTTACGTTTCAAGGTATGTAGAATCCAAAAAGGCAATAACAAATTTTTTGTCTATCCGCCGTGCGCCGTACTGGCCACTTTTCTTAGTTACCATGAAACAAAATTGATGAAATTCGGGTTATAGGTTCCGTTCGGGGTCTAGTTGTTCCTCGTAGCTCGACGTTACTGTCAGTCATCTCTAAGGGGTTCAAAATAGGGGTTGACATTTTCAGAACGCCGTATCTCGAAAACTTTTGATAGAAGGGTATGGTTTTCTTTTACGTTATTAAATTTGTCTTGAGCTAAGCAATTTTTTGGGACCACCCGGAGCATTGTACGTCCAGCCGTTCGTGTGCACCAAAAAGCTTCGTCAACACGATCGTGAATCAAACGGTATAAATCCGGCCGGGATATCATCACTAAGGAGCACCTGATTATAACCAAGGATGGCTGTATGAAGTCGAGTTGGTTGTTCTGCGATATTATTTCATTTGATAAGTGATGGACTATTGGATTTAGTTCGTAGGTACTTGTGAAACTTGAACAAACGTTGAAGTATTATTGATGGGTAAATTATTACACAATGGTAAATTATTACACAACGGTAAATTATTACACAACGGTAAATTATTACACAACGGTAAATTATTTCACAACGGTAAATTATTACACAACGGTAAATTATTACACAACGGTTCATTTACCAAGAAGGGGCTGGATTTTGTTGATCGGTACTTTTGTAACTTGAACAAATGTTGAAGTATTGTTGATGGGTAAATTATTACACAATGGTAAATTATTACACAACGGTAAATTATTACACAACGGTTCATCAACCAAGAAGGGGCTGGATTTTGTTGATCGGACTTGAATAACCGTTGAAGTATTATTGATGGGCAAGTTATTACACAACGGTTCATTATACTTGACCACGAAGGTAGGTATTGACCACAGAAAACAGTGATCTACGCAGAAGGGGCATCCATTTGACTCCACATCAACAATTTTCCTTCAGAACTTCATTATTTGCGTTTCTTTTTGCCGTTCTAGTTACTGCTTGTCATCGACAGAATTATTTTAGCAACATTCAACTCGTGATTTAGATAGGTACCTATTAACGAGTACGGGGTTAGGTACTAACCTACGGAGGATCTGCGATCTACATAATATGTATAGAATGGTACATATTATATTATATAGACGGGTTATCTATACAGAGATCTGTGATCTGTAACAGAAGGGTATTCTGTACAAAATAATAAACCGTTGTGCAGGGATTTGCAGTGTTTTTAAATCCCGATTCTATTTGCTTAACATTTTCCCGGCGACCCAATTTTAGTTAACTCCAAGCCCGTAAAAAGTTGATGGCTATAATCAATTGAGGAATTGGCGTGGGTCGGAATTTGCTGCTTTTGGCCTCAGAATTCAGCTCCTTCGAAAACCTCTTTATCCCAATTTTCAGCTCCGAAATCCGAGTAGTTCGGTGGGAATGAGCTAAAGAAAAAACGCGTGACGTCTTCTGGTGTGTATATCTTCCTCTAGTGGTTCACATATTAATACCATCTGACGTCGCACGCGTTTTCCTTCCCCCTTTTCACCCACTTCCGTTGTTTTCCGACCCATCATTCAGCAAATTTTTGGAAAGCTCTCCATTAGACCTGCAATGTGAAAGATTAAAACTCGCACGTAGATTCTGAAATGGTACTAGAAACAGAGAGTTCTGCATTCTTCCTCATTTGGTATTAAATACTCGGTTTGATGCTGAAATTGATTGAGCATAAAATTGAGTTGAATCGTCGAATATTACGAAATTAGTACGCGAAAAACGATTTCTGGTAGATTTTGCCGAAATGAGTTAGACGTCGAGTCAATTTCACCAACATCACAGCTGAATCGTGATTGGTGGCAGTGCGAGAGGGAGGCCCCAATCAATTCCCTAGCGTCTAAATAGCTTCTCCCTTCAGCCCGGATCTGTTGTAGGAATCGAAGAAATGGCCGTTATGCGTCATATAAATCAGTAAAAATGTTGTTGTATTATAAAAAAACACTTGTAACCTGGACAAACCGTTGCCATCAGACATAATGGCATTGAAAGTATAAATCCACGACATGTCGTTTCTCAAATACAAATGACTTGCTGGTTCACCATTCAAAATTAAACCTTTTCTATACAAAAGATGAAATTAACATCATCGGCACAATGAATGCGAAAACCTTGTTTCAGGACGTCATTTAAAAAAACGCTTGCATACGAGTCTGCAACGCATTGGGACATTTTCATGTCTTTACCTATTGCTTTTGACATTATTAATATTAAGAGGCAGGTACCTAATTTCAATAAAATAGACGATTCCGGATTAATTATCTTCTACACTCACGATCATTAGTTTGTAAACAAAATATGAGAACAGTTATGCCCATAGCTCCGCTATTCGTATAGTCAATATGTTATGGAGAACATGAAAATGTTCGTTAAATCGAGAGCTTTCCAACGAGTGGTGAACGATTTTTGTGGGTTAAAAAGTGTAGAAAATGAACAAACCTAACAACGGGGTCGTTGTAAGCGGAAATCATTATAAAGGCACTGTAACACAATTTCGTTACGCAATTTCGTGACAGTTTTTTGTGCTATGTGCCAGGGCAAAGACATGAAAATGTCAATAACAGAAGAGCAGAAGCAGTGTAATAGAGTAGTATAGTTGTTTAATACTCGTACGCAGCATGAATGTGATGTACAAAGTATGATGTTGTTTTCCATGGGTGACAATGATGAGTAATCTTCTAACACATATTTGTTTAGTTTCTAGCAAGCTTTACTGCGTATTACAAATAGTGGATTTACTGCGTTTTACTGTCCATAAGGAGGTATTAAAGATGATGTTTGTGTTTGTAACACAAATGCCAAAAAGAACTAAGATGTTTTGTTGCTCATTACTTTCATCAACATGAATAAATGTATAGAATTGTAGCAGTTCAGGTTTGTTTATCAGTATATTACTTACATAATTTACTACCATCATACGAATTATACCTTTTCAAGTAACGTAAGGACCGGTGTCCTCCCATCCATTTGTGTGATACGATACATCGGTTTTTAAATAATATAGCTATAATTAGTTTCGTTTATCCATGATTTGAGATAGTTAGCCGGAAAACATCGATTTAATTTAGGGTGTCACAAATTTATGGCTTCAGAGAACATGAAAATCGTACGCAGGATTGTATGCGATGTATCTTTCGTACGAAATTCGAGGATAAGCGAAGACCGAACGCCGGCTCCCATGCTGATAAGGTCCTATCGGAGTTGATAAAGTACTCTACCTAGATAGGCCGCTCTACAGATTTCAACGGTTTTACGACGATCTCAGAAAACCTTATTTCGTACTGCGAATGTGCCTACCCATCATTTGAGACGACAAATTGATATGTAATTAGGTACCTAATACTTACTGAATCCGTAGTTATAAAAATGCATACCTCAACACACAAATGAATCGTGTAGGTTGGTAGTTGTTATAAAATAGATTTTTTTTTAGTAATTTAAAAGTACCCTACGCGTACAGGGCATTACACTGACGTTGGAGATTTTCATTGTTAAATGAAATGGGGTTCGTCTGAACCAAGGCTAAGTGTAACAAAGCCAGCTCATCAACCGGTGTACTACTTGATTACACTACATAAGAATAGGTACCACTGGGTATATAGAGTAGAATATTTTTATTCAGAATATTTATATTTACAAGAGTATGTAAACACAACATGGGGAAAGTAGTCACCTCGTTTCTATCGTTTGCTGCTCGACATTAGGATTCGCCCGTGTCGTCGAGTTGCGAGCCGCTAAATTCCTTCTAGTTCTTCTGGTATAGGTAATAAATTATTCCTACGTTATAAAATTATAACTTATAAACTATCAAATTTTCTTAATACAAATATACGCTATTTATCAAGTTATCAATACTGTCATTATTTTTTGCACTATCCACGACAGAATTCTTCGTTGTTATTTATTTTTGTTCTCAAGTACTTTTCGGGCGATTTCATGTTTTCCTTTAGATTTCGGTGGATCATATATACAGAATGTACGATGGGGGGATGTTTCGTAAGAACCACTCGAGGCCTGGAGGGAACAATGTTTCTCCATCCATCATAAATCGAGTTTGGTAGTGCGGTGTTTTTGCGCTGCTTATCATGTGTGGGGGTTTATGATAAAAGAGGAGCAGAACATTCACATATAGCTGACGACTACTGAAGACCTTTGCAAGATCAAACCTCCTGCATCGGTTAGTATACCGTAGCAATATTGAACATATTCATTGTTTTTAACGTACCCAATACTCAATTTTACTTACTTCTATAAGTTGACTGGCGTAATAATTATTTACCTTCATAATAATATAGTTTTGTTAAACATCAGATTTTGATATTAATCTATCGAATTTCAACTAAGTTTTCCATGGGCAAAGCATATTGATCGTTTCATCGACGCGGCATGAATATGGTAAATTTAATATTACTATTATTATTGTTATTATCAATGCTGGCGCGTGCTTTGTAATTAGTACTGCTATTTTTACTGCTAACAGTTGAAAGGAAACATGATCGGTTGATTCGTCCACAGCAATGTTAGGTAGGTATTTATCTATAATTATTTTATGTTTAATTTGGGAAATCACTCTTAACCTAATAAATTTAATCAAGCCAGGACATTTTCCTGGTGTCTGTCGCAATGCGTTTCACAAAACAAGAAAAAACCACCAACGTTATAGTTCAGAAAATGTGGCAAGTTGGACAACAGCGTCACGCCGATTGTTTGGAGCACACGGTTCTGTGAATAATACACCTATGTATTCGCTCAGCAAAAATTTTTTATAACAACCCCTCAAAATTCTTTTACGTTTGAAGGTGCATAGATTCAGAAAATGCAGTGTCCGTCCACCGTCCGCCGTATCATGCATACAGGCTTCATTTTTGGTCCAAAAAATTCGTTCTTTCGCACACATGCTCCAGTTGGGCCCTTGTTGTGTTCTGAAACTTTTCAGCCCGATCGGAATATACCCAGGGGTGTTATGAGTGAAAATGGGTATAAAATAGGTATTTTTTGTGTTTTAGTGACATCAGGTTTTGAGGTATCGTTCTCCATGTTTTTTAGGACGAGAAGACCGAGTATGAAGTCGATTTGGACCAGAGTGGAAATTGAGGTTGTAACGAAGTTTCAGCCTTTAATTTACGTTAAATTTTGGTATAAAATCTTCGTTCTTCCGCATATAGTTTGGGTCCCCATTTGGGAACACATTTGGGTCCTAGTTGTGCTCCAAAGTTCGGCAGTCCGATCAGAATACACCCAGGTAAAAATAGGGTTTTTTTATGTTTTAGTGATCACGAGCTTGTGATGTATCGTTTTCCATGTTTTTTAGGGCGAAAAGACCGAATATGAAGTTGATTTTGACCCAAGAGTGAAGAATTGTGGTTGTAACGAAGGTTAAGCTCCCGAAATTCATTTTTTATGGGTCAGAAACCTGGGAAATTGTCTGAAATCACCATAAATTTGTATGATAACACTAGAAGTAGTATTAGCGGGTGAATGAAAATTAAATGTTACTATCAATGTTCAAAGATAATAAGTGCCGAGGTTGTGTTTTTGGGGACCAAAAATGGTGGAAACCATCTATAATAACTATTTTAGTGACTGTGCATGAAAGAAGCAATAAATGAACAGCTCTTCTGTAGGTATGTCCGGTAGAATAATAAACCCATGTGACAAGGAGTTCGCAGCGTTTTATGTCTTGCTTTCTTTGCTTTCAACTTTTTCCTGCATCCAACTGGTTCAGTAAGCGCAACCCACGACGCCTGATCTCAGCCAGCAGTTGTACGTCCTGCTCTTTGCGCATGAACTTGCAAGAGTCAAATGTAGCTTGGGCAATTCGTATTGTTGACAAGAAGTCAATCTTTAATTCGTACTACTTCTCAAGGATAATTTTAAACAATCATCCCACTTCCTACCCAAATAAGAATAGATCGCGACAATCCCTGCTAGCGAAAAATATGTCCTGGTCCGCCCGAATGCCTCGTTTCTCCACTGACAGAACGTCATTAGTACTTGGTTATTCGCTTTGTAGCTCTTACGCCTGTTTCTGAACCTGACTCAGTTTCGTCCACCAACCAAAAATTCTCGTAGGGCCGTCGAGGGCTGAACTCGAAGGGACCCCTACAACAGGCCAGGTGCACTTACAAAAAAAGGGGAAGCGATAATGAGGAAACCCCCCTCGCCGCTAGAGCTCCACACCCTTCTCTCATGTATTATGTATGGCAGAAATCATGTTTTTCATTCCCTTTAATCGTGTTAGTCCCTCGCCATTCAGTCGAATCCTTTTGTCATGCCTGGTCAATAGTGGAAACCCTAGCAGCTTAGTTCATCACCTAATTGGTATCTGCAGAGCCATCGATTTTGTATTGTTTGCTTTGTTTTAAACAATGTCCTCAATGTTTACCTCGGTGTCATGAGGTCAGTCAATGAACTGGATTGATAAGATTAGGTCTGTTTGGGAAAACCTTAGCGCTTTAATCTATCACAAGGTTTTCGTACTTCTTATTCCATCATATTCCGAAATTAGTTTTACATACATGCAGCTTAAACTCAAAAGCAATATAAGTAAGATCTTACGAGTTTTACATAACATGCATAGTTTTACGATAGAACATAAATTCAAAAGCAGTAGGTATGAGATGGTACGTACGTTTTCCATGTATATTTTACTTGACGTGGAGATTACGAAAGAACCTTTAATAAATTGTGCTTTGATATTAACAGCCTGACTGTATCTGAGCAGATAAATAGGTTTTATGGTACTGTTTATAATGAGAAAACGCTGCAAAGTCCTTGTCACATGAATTTATTATTCTACTGGACACACCTACAGAAATCTCCAAAAGAATAACGCTGTTATCCCTAAGGTAACTTAGTCTTGTAATCCATATTAAAGGATCAAAAAAACATACATAAATGTATAAATTAAAAAAGTTATCATACTTTTCCTGTCACCCCAACACAACTAATAAAATTATTTAATTTTATTATAAGCCAAAAAAAAGTAAAGTTCTATAGGGTCTTCTCGTCCTCTAAAACCATTCTAGCTTTTCGACTAAAAAATTAATTTTTTTAATTATAAAAATAAGAAAGTATTATATTTTTCATCCAACCATTCATCTGTTCATGCATTGTTTTCTTTCATGTGCAATAATTGAAATAGCTGTTTCTGATGGTTTCCACCAAGTTTGGCCCCCAAAAACATGAATTACGCTCCTTTTGGTTTATTATTCCGTGAATAATACACCTATGTATTCGCTAAGCAAAAATTATAACACCCCCTCATAATTTTTTCTTTTTTACGTTTCAAGGTGCGTAGATTCCAAAACTGCAATGTCCGTCCGCCGTATCCCGCATATTGGCTTCATTTTCGGTCTAAAAAATTCGTTCTTTCGCACACATGCTCTATTTGGGCCATAGTTGTGTTCCGAAACTTCGCAGCTCGATCGGAATATACCCAGGGGTGTTATGAGTGAAAATGTGTATAAAAATAAGTACTTCTTGTGTTTTAGTAATATGTTAGTAACATGAGCTTTTGAGGTATCTTTTTCCATGTTTTTGGGACGAGAAGACCGAATATGATGCCGATTTTGACCAAAGAGTGGAAAATTGAGGTTCTAACAAATGTTCAGCTCCCAAAATTGATTTTTTTTTAGTCAAAAACCTGGGAAATCGTCTGAAATCACCATCAGTTTGTATGATAACACTAGAAAAAGTGTCAACACGTGGATCAAGACGATTAAATGGCGCTCCCGTTGATCTAAGATCATTAAAAAAAATCATTCCTATATTGTGTTTTGTCGGGCCAAAATTGGTGGAAACCATCATAAATAGCTATTTCAATTATTTCACATGAAAGAAACAAAAATGAACAGCCAACATTTCTGTACGTATGTACAATAAAATAATAAACCCAAGGACTTTGCAGCGTTTTTTGTGTTATAGTAACATGAGCTTTTGAGGTATCGGTTTCCATGTTTGTTGGGACGAGAAGACCGAATATGAAGTCAATTTTGACCAAAGAGTGGAAAATATAGGTACTACCATAGGTTCTGCTCCCATAATTGATTTTTTATGAGTCAGATACGTGAGAAATTGTCTGAAATCACTATCAATTTGTATAATAACACTAGAAAAATGGTAATACATGTTCGAAATGAGAATTCAGTAAACAATAATGCCAGTAGACGGGAGTATCAGAATCGGACAGACACAATTTAATGAAATTCAAGATTCGAGTAGGGGTTTGAGCTCGTCATCTGATTCCTGCTTCTCATCAAGCTTGGCCGAGTCAATAAGCAGTCATTTTTCTATGAATTTTCAAAAATTTCAGAAGTTCTGGCGTCACTGCACCAGTCTCGCCTGGTTGCCCCCCCCCCCCCCCCCCCCGCCCGGCCCATTGTGACGTCAGAACTTCTGGGAACCTTGAAAAATTAAAGAACCAGAACTACTTAGAGGTTCAATAATGAGGTTGGTGTAGAAGTTCTCAGAATGGAATCTATTTTCATTAAAAAATAATATAAACTGCTTTAGTGGCACATGAGCGTGCTCCATTTTCAAACGAAATCTGTTGGTGTGCGAAGTGTGACGGTATATGGGAATCCCGTCCATATTTTTGCCATGCGGCTGATGAGCCGGTCGTTTTGCGAAAATATCGGGAAGAGCTCGGATCCGATATGGACGGCGGGATTCCCATGTAACGTCACACTTCTCCCCTTAAAAACATACTTATTTTCTGAAGATTGAGTATGTGAAGTTAATATTGACACGGGACTGAAAGTAGGGGTGGGCGTTTCTGTTCTTTTTGAGAAACGAAACGAAACTTTTTTAAAATTGTATGAAACAGTTTCGGGAAAGCTGTTTCAAAATAACAGCTCCGGCAACAATAACCCTTCAAGAAATTTTGGCTCTCGGCCAAAACAACAGAAACGCGAAACTGTTTCTTCGTTTTTCCTGCTGCGAAGCTGTCTCGAATGAAAAAGGTTTCGAAACACCCGTTTTTTTTCCTGCAACAGAATTTTTGTTTTTTGGTTTATTATTTTCAGTAATGAACCTTTGGAACAGACCGTGACGATTGACCTATTAGATTATTTATTGGCAACCTGGGACCCGAAATCGAATACGGACGTAACACTTCGTTTTGTCTGTGGCCGTTCTTTTGAAACAGTTGTTTCAGGTTTTGAGAAACTGTTTCGTCTTTTCTTTCCAAGAAACAGTTTCACGTTTTTTTCCCATCCCTAACTGAAAGTAGTATGGAGTTCTGATTCAGGAGTGGTTCATCTGAAAAACTCCAAAGCTGATAGCTTCCATCATAATAATGGTACGACTGCTCATTATTTACTGGTGGAGAACTTAGATCCTTATAAATATCACTTGGCGGACTTGGAAAACATCCATTACAGAAGTTGCAAATTTAACAATAAAAACTGTATTTCAACCAACTGTTGTGTGATGTTCGGGCGTATCCTACATCAGACAATAATTCCGTGCTGGTGTGGCTCGTACTACCCTTGTACGCACATCAAAAATGTATTTACTTTGTACTGATACTTGTTGCATTTTGATGTATTTCTTTTTCGTTGGAATAGGTAAACGTTCTCTCCCTACGACAGTAACAATGGTGAGAACCCCCTCTTTCAGGGAAGGACATCAATCAAAGTCTCCTAATTTTTTTGTTTTTGAAAACCCCGGTCTCCTATTTTTGCTATCTGTCCGGAACATTCTTGCCTGCCTGTCTGTACTTAACCAATCGGTTTGTAACTGCCATATCTCAATGGAAACCTAATAAAATTGAAGTTTGACATGCAAGGTAATTTACCACTGGGAGTCAAATTAGTAGAATACAATGAACTAAAAATGATCACGTCATATGTCACGTTTCGATGTAATTTCGAGGGATTATAGGTGAGATAGTAAAATTAATGGTGTGTTCGTCCCTGTGAATTTCTGAGCGATCAGATTAATTAATAGTTGATACGATAGTAGATACTTCAGTCGTTTTACAACGCTACTTTAGTGTTGTCCTAATGCGGTCGGGGAATTCCGTTTATTTACTGTTTTTCATAATTTTTTCATTAAAATTAACATATTTTTTTGATACAGTGAATCAATGGAACGATATAAATTAAAAAGTTGCTTATTAATTCTTCTCTCCTACTTGGCAGGGTTTTCACAAAAAGTCAGCCGAACATTGCGTAGGCCTTTTCCGGCTCGACTGCTGCTTAAAAAAAATATGTAAATAAATAAATAAAGGAATACAAATAAATAAAGGAAGTTGGCGGCAGGGTCAGCGGAACCCGGATACCGCTGCGCGAATCTACCTATATTTAAAAAAAAAATATTACCTTAAATACTATATTTTTGAATAAGAGAAACTTTGATTGAACACACTCAATTTATTAATTTTGAAAATTCACTGGTGAGAGGACTTAATTGGTAGGAACTTATCACAAGCAAAACCTCTACGTAGATGCTGCCTAGTTGCTGCGTGCTGTGTCTTGATGTATAGAAGGGCAGGGCATCAGAGCATAGAAGACAACACCATCCGGTAGATACTTAAGATTGTTTATTGGACGTGTTGCAATGCACACAAGGCTGTAATTCAAGTTCCTTGACACACGTGACGTCGTTTAGTCATTGAGACTGCGATTTATATTACAGTGGAACCTGGATAAGTGGGGGTTGAAGGGGCCGGCTTTTGAAACCCACTCATAGAGGTGTCCCAATTTTCCCGAGTTTCCTACTTAAAAGTGCAAAAAAGATGAAATTTAAAATTTATTTGAATGAAATAATTGGGAAAAGTCATGGATTGTCATGTCTGTGTAGTAGAATAAAATGTGCTGGGTTCAAAAAATAGTTTTGGTTTATTATTTTCAATAATGAACCATTGGAATCGAGCATGAAAAAAAAAAAAAAAAAAAAATTCTAACCCCCCCTCAAAAGTTGATGGTTTACGTTTCAAGGTATGTAGAATCCGAAAATGCAATAAAAAATTGTCTGTCTGTCCGTTGTATGCCGTACATATTATATTATATAGACGGGTTATCTATACAGAGAGCTGTGATCTGTAACAGAAGGGTATTCTGTACTGGCCACTTTCCTTTACCATGAACAAAAATTCATGAAATTTGGGTTATAGGTTCCGTTCCGGGTCTAGTTGGTCCTCGAAGCTCGGCGTTACTGTCAGTCATCTCTAAGGGGTTCAAAATAGGGGTTGACATTTTCAGAACGCCGTTCCTCGAAAACTTTCGATAGAAGGGTATGGTTTTTTTTTAACTTTATTAAATTTGTCTTGAGGTAAACAATTTTTTGAGACCACCCGGAGGATTGTACGTCCAGCCGTTCGTGCGCACCGAAAAGCTTTGTCAACACGATCAGAATCAAACGGTAAAAATCCGGCCCAGATAATCATCACTAGGGAGCACCTTATTATAATCAAGGATGGCTGTATGAAGTCGAGTTGGTTGTTCTGCGATATTTCATTTGATAAGTGATGAAACTATTGGATTTTGTTGGTAGGTACTTGTGAAACTTGAACAAACGTTGAAGGATTATTGATGGGTAAATTATTACACAATGGTAAATTATTACACAACGGCAAATTATTACACAACGGTAAATTATTACACAATGGTAAATTATTACACAACGGTACTTTTGCAACTTGACCAACCGTTGAAGTATTATTGAAGGGCAAGTTATTACACAACGGTTCATTATACTTGACCACGAGGGTAGGTACTGACCACAGAATACAGTGATCTACGCAGAAGGGGCATCTATTTCATTCCACATCAACAATTTTCCTTCAGAACTTCATTATTTGCGTTTCTTTTTGCCATTTTTAGTTACTGTTTGTCATCGACAGAATTATTTTAGCTACATTTAACTCTTGATTTAGGTAGCTACCTAGTAACGAGTACTGGGTTAGGCACTGTCCTACAGAGGGTCTGCGATCTACATAATATGTGTTGAATAGTACATATATGTTATATAGAAGGGTTATCTATACAGAGAGCTGTGATCTGTAACAGAAGGGTATTCTGTACAAAATAATAAACCGTTGTGCAGGGATTTGCAGCGTTTTCTTACAAAAATCGAGTGAGGTCAATAACGTCATCTTAGATTCTTAGCGAAATGACACAAAGTGGGTCCGATTCAGTATTAGAGGTCGCGCTCTCACTCATAGAGGCTTTGGCAGCTGAGATTCCCACTCATGGAGGTTGTCCTTGGGAAAAACGAATCCCGCTCATAGAGGTCTCGTTTTCCCACTCAATGAGGTTTTTAGTGCTCAGGGGGGTGGGAACCGAACTTTTGTTCCCAGAAATAGAGTTTTCCCACTTATTACACCCACTGTATTATTTTTTTCCACTTTTCATTAAGAGTTTAAAACATGTTTGTCTTTAATAATTTACTCTGAACGTTACTTCGTTTGCATTTTTTATTCATTGTGTTTTAAAATAAAACTTTTGTGAAGTAATTGTTATTGTGGCCATGATTACTTGTTTTAATCAACTCTTAAATTCTAGAAACCTTGGCGTTGAAGGATGATAACTTGAGTTACGAATATTCATTATTAATGGATATTGCTATAATTATTATAATTTTCATGGGAATACTAAATATTTTTTCTCGCTTTTGGTCATAATAGAGGCGGGTAGTTCCTGACTGACCCAAAGTCTCTCTCTGACCCAAAAACTTTGATCGACGATTCCTAAAAGTTTGGGTGGTGTTGATTACCCCCCCGCTATTTGCATAACTCAGTCCAATTACAATTATTCAATATAATCAGAGGTGGGTATTTCGTGACTGAACTACTCTTGAAGAACTAACTCCGCTAACTGAACAACTCCTCGCCTTGGTTCTCTTCACTGAACGTTCGTTCACTAGGACCACAGAGTAAAAGAATCAAGGAGCCTGTGTCTAGATATGGATGTAGGATGGGGGAACTAAAGAACTATCGTTCTGTTCATTGTGAACCAAGAACTAACTCACAAGGCGACTGAGTTAGCTCTTTAGTTCTTCTAGTTCGTTGGAACGGTGGCTAAATGAGGAGTTGATAGTTCGACTGAACGATAGTCCTTTAGTTCATTAGGAGTCATTCAGATGAATTAATAGGTTTGTTCCATCCGCGTCAGTGCGAGTTCATCAGTGCGACACCCGCCAGTACGGAACCGAATGGGGTGGGGGTAGGTGCAGATACGAGTGCGAGTTCGAAAATATGACGGTAGGAACGCAAATTTGGTTCTCAGTCTTCTTTGGCTCTCAGAATTGAATTGGAGCACAAGTCACGGTAACGGCGGTCACGACACGGCACCAACAGAACAAATGAATTTTGGGGAGGTTACAGACTGTTACCTCTTGGGTTCACTTCAAAAACTCGATCGCCGTGAGTGCGGAAAAGTGCCGCACTCGGTACGGGACTGTTCTGCACTTGACGCGGAAGGAACACGGTTCGGTACAGTCGATGTAGAAAGTAGAAGTTTGGGTTCATGGAACCGACACGGTAGGAACACAGTTTTATGCGCGGATCGATCTGCGCATAATACGTTCTACTGAACTCGCTCGGATGGAACAAACCTAATACTACTTGAGGAATTTATAGTATCCACTGAACGATAGTTCCTTTAGTTCAAGGAGTGAACTAACTGAACTTGAGCCCCTCAAATGAACTAATCTTACCCACCACTAGGCCAGAATATGCATTAAAGGGGCCAAGAGAATCTTGTAACCCATCCGCCGGTACCCTATTCGTTTCTACCACTTCATCTCAATATACGACCAATCCGAAACATTTCCACAACCATTTTGCGTTTCAGACATCGAGGAACGTTTTTGGTTCCGTGCGCCTGTCTGTCTGTGGTAATTCTTTGTAACGCCCATAAATACCCGAAATATGGTCGAAATGGGCTTAAATTTGGAGGTTAGGTGCGGGTTGAGTCACAGATGGTCCCGTACAAAAATAATTGAAAAAGTAGTACTGTAACTTTTGTCTGCGCATGCGTAAACGTGAAATACTTGAAACTCCCATAACAACCCTAAATATCGTTGAAATGAGTTCAAATTTGGAGGGTCGATCAGCAATAATACTCTGATAGTTCAAAATGAATTTCGTTGGAATCGTAATGTAACTTTCGTCTGCGCATGCGCGAACATAACATTTTGACAGTTTCCTTGTAACACTTCTAATTAAGCTAAAAACAGTCGTAGAGAGCTGAAATTTTGAGGGTACACGCTGGTTTGATCGCAGATGATCCCATTTCAAAATCATGCCATCTGCACATGCGCAAACGTGAAATGCTTGAACCGCCCGTAACTACCTTAAATATCGTTGAAATGAGTTCAGAATTGGAGGGTCGATCAGGAATAACACTTTGATAATTGCATATGACTTTCATTCGTCTGCGCATGCGCGAAAATGAAATGTTGACAGTTTCCTTGTAACGCTTCTAACTACGCGAAAAACAGTCGTAGAGAGCTGACATTTTGAGGGTACACGCGGGTTGGATGGCAGATGGTCCCGTATAAAAAAAAACCAGTCATGCAGCATGACTTAATGAGCGAATTTTCAAAGAAATATTCGAATTAATGGCTATGGTTTTGAATAAAGGAAAACTTCGGTCTAAAATTTGGTTTTCTATGTATATTCTCTTCGTATTTATTTTAATTTGTACGTTTTGTCCATCCTGATTCTACCGTTTGTTTATTACGTAATTGTACTAAGTGCTTATTTATTTGATCGCTGTGGGTAAATTCAAGGAGTTGTACTAATCGTTTGCCTCCCCCTTTTTTGCTTCGAACTCTCGTCTTCAATTAATACTTCTCACATATTTCAATCTGACCACTCTAAGGGGGTGGGGGGGGGGGGGGGGGTAAGAGTTTAAAGATTATCCTAGTTTTGGGTAATTTTTGCGCACTTTAAATGCTCTAATTTGAGAACGGATCAAGATATCTAAAATCCGATTCCACCATCGTGTTCAGCGTGCAAAAACCTTTAAAATGAGGGGTCACTTGTTGGAAAATAACATTTTGGGGATTTTTGGGTAATTTTTGCGCACTTTAAATGCACTAATTTGAGAACGGATCAAGATATCTAAAATCCGATTCCACCATCGTGTTCAGCGTGCAAAAACCTTTAAAATGAGGGGTCACTTGTTGGAAAATAACATTTTGGGGATTTTTGGGTAATTTTTGCGCACTTTAAATGCTCTAATTTGAGAACGGATCAAGATATCTAAAATCCGATTCCACCATCGTGTTCAGCGTGCAAAAACCTTTAAAATGAGGGGTCACTTGTTAGAAAATAACATTTTGGGGATTTTTGGGTAATTATTGCGCACTTTAAATGCTCTAATTTGAGAACGGATCAAGATATCTAAAATCCGATTCCACCATCGTGTTCAGCGTGCAAAAACCTTTAAAATGAGGGGTCACTTGTTGGAAAATAACATTTTGGGGATTTTTGGGTAATTTTTGCGCACTTTAAATGCGCCAAAACCCTCCTTAGAGTAGGCCAATTTCGCCCATCTTCGAACTTAGCCTTTCGATTGCCAAGATAGATTTTTTGTGCAAATTTGAGCTGTTTATCTCAATTCTATCGAGAGTTATCGTCTGGAGTGACACATATATAAATAAATATATATATATATACATATAAAAAAGTGTTAAATTTCAGGAATCGTTTTAGAATGGTCTGAAACAGATTTCTATGAAGAAAATTTCCAAAAATTTATATTATTTAAATTTCGAAGCCATTGCAATAGCTTCATTTTCTTTGAAAATTCGCTAATGAACCTACCCAACTATTCTATACGTTCATGTGATTCAAGTGAGGAAGCTATATACTGCCTATTCGAATTGGCAGACGTTTTCTGCGATTTTTTCTGATAATTTTTTGTTTTTGATAACTGATTTTGGTTTATTATTCTCTGAATAATACACCTATGTAATCGCTCAGCAAAAAATTTTTATAACCCCCCCCCTCAAACTTTTTTCTTTTCCGTTTCAAGGTGCGTAGATTCAAGAAATGCAATGTCCGTCCGCCGTATCACGTGTACCGGCTTCATTTTCGGTCTAAAAAAGTCGTTCTTTCGCACACATGCTCCATTTGGGCCCTAGTTGTGTCCCGAAACTTTTCAGCCCGATCGGAATATACCCAGGGGTGTTGTGAGTGAAAATGTGTGTAAAAATAGGTACTTTTTGCGTTTTAGCAACATATTGGTAACATGAGCTTCTGAGGTATCGTTTTCCATGTTTTTGGGGACGAGAAGATCGAATATGAGGTCGATTTTGGCCAAGGAGTGGAAAATTGAGGTTGTACCAGATGTTCAGCTCCCAAAATTGATTTTGTATGAGTCAAAAACCTGCGAAATCGTCAGAAATCACCATCAGTTTGTAGAATAACACTAGAAAAAGTGTCAACACGTGGATCAAGACGATTAAATGCCACTACCAATGATCAAAGTTAATTTGAAAAAAAAAAAGATCGTACCTACCTAATTTGTGTTTTGGGGGCCAAAATTGGTGGAAACTTTCAGAAATAGCTATTTCAATTATTTCACATGAAACAAACAATAAATGTACAGCCAACATTTCTGTAGAATAATAAACCCCATGTGACAAGGACTTTGCAGCGTTTTTTTCTGATAAATACCTATGTGGGTACTGGTACGGATGGTCAAAGAGGCTGCGACACCCTCGTGGTGGCTGTTTGGGAGTGCTGATATCTACCGGTTTTTGTTCTTTGGAAGCGGTAAAATACACTTCCAGGCCCGTCTCCAAGCGATGCCGATGGCAATTCGTTTCGTGGTTTTTGGCCCCTGTGACCTGTATCGGTGCCGCGATTCGGCGCTGCGCGTGAATGCTTTTTCCACCGCTTCCGCTCATCGTTACAACTCCGTCGCATTTTTTGTCTCCCTGTCTTTCTCCCTACTTTATGTCTGTACTCCTCGACGGGTACGCGAAAAAGTGCTCGATCTTGACGAATGATGGTACTTGCTTGGTTAAAATTATATGATTATTCATTGACAAGATTTACATACTGTACATGAATGGAAAATATAAATTAAATTATAAAAAGAGAAAAAAGCAGCTAAGAAGATGAAATCAGGTACATGTGTGTTATACATCCCCCGGGGTCTCGACAGCTATCGATTGATTATCACGTCACGGTGAGCATGATGCGCGGGTATATCGATAGTAGACACGGTTATGGTCACGCTGTTGGGGAACAGTGACGTTTTTTATAGCGATGGGTAGATATTGTATATAATGTTATCTATTTTGTAGGTACACGCTGACGAAAATGGTCCTCCATGGGTGGGGGTAGGAAGGCAGCCAAATGCAGCATTACTTTACGGTTGCCCACCAGGTAGGTACTAGGACCTGCTGCCCACAGAATTTATGTCTTCCTGAAGGTAGGGAGGCAGCCAAATGCAGCATTACTTTATGTTTGCCTACTAGGTAGGTACTAGGACCTGCTGTCCACAGAATTTATGTCTTCCAGAAGGTAGGGAGGAAGCCAAATGCGCATTACTTTATGGTTGCCTACTAGGTAGGTACTAGGACCTGCTGCCCACAGAATTTATGTCTTCCTGAAGGTAGGGAGGCAGCCAAATGCAGCATTACTTTATGTTTGCCTACTAGGTAGGTACTAGGACTTGCTGTCCACAGAATTTATGTCTTCCAGAAGGTACGAAGGCAGCCAAATGCAGCATTACTTTACGGTTGCCTACTAGGTAGGCACTAGGACCTGCTGTCCACAGAATTTATGTCTTCCAGAAGGTAGGGAGGAAGCCAAATGCAGCATCACTTTATGGTTGCCTACTAGGTAGGTACTAGGACCTGCTGTCCACAGAATTTATGTCTTCCTGAAGGTAGGGAGGCAGCCAAATGCAGCATTACTTTACGGTTGCCTACTAGGTAGGTACTAGGACTTGCTGTCCACAGAATTTATGTCTTTCAGAAACCAGGGTGAAATTGTATTGTTATGCCCTTTGCTTTTTCATCGAGTCTCAGTTCGCCAGACTTTGATTGCGTTGTTTCTCCTTTGTTACAGTGGTGTGGCCGTTCACTGCGGCGACTGCGGCTCGAGCAACAGCGACATAACTGAGCCCTGCAGCCCCCTGTCGACGACGTCGCTCGAGGAAATGCCGCCAACTCAGTCGCCAAGTCAGCCCGCCTGGCCCTGGTCGGAGAGCTCGGACCAGTGCAGGCCTCCCAAACGGCGTAAGCAAGGCAAGATCACCGAGTTTTTCAAAATCAAATCGAAATCCCCCTTCGTAGGGATGCAAAAGGCCAAGCCTCTGTCTGACTACAAAGGTAGGGGCATCTTGCTGGCAAAAATCCCGGCGTTGGTCTGGTATCGCTCCAATTTGAGATACCTAGCTGATATCCTTTGATCGTAGTTGACCGAGATACTGTACTTACCACAGCGCTCACACCTACCAGTCGTTAGCTGTCAAATTCATAGTGTATGACGTTGGTTGGAATGCTACCAGATCAAGGTTGTGAAATAGCCCAGACAGACAACTTCTTATGCGTCTGGTACTGGGTCTTCTTGCTTCCTTCTGTTATCCTAGGTCTCCCGAACCTGTAGATATTCCATGCCTACTTTTATGCTCTTTACGTCTTTTTTTAGTCATTCATTAATCATTTTTATCATTCATTAACCATTTTTATCATTCATTAACCATTCATAATTTATTCATTCATTAATCATTTTTAAATTTATTAATTCATTTCAGCACTGGTAAATCATTAACTCTTGAATTATTAGTCCATGGGCCTATGGTCTTCGACCCCCTCCCGGCTCTTACAGAATTTATTTCCTCTTATTATTTTTCTTTTACATAAGTATAGCTACAGAGGCGTTGCGTGAACTTGGCCCACTAAGGCCACTTGGGCCACTGCCCCGGCACCCAAAACACTAGAGTAAAAAAGACCAACCATTGTTCATTTGGCATCTGAATTTGTCTCCGTACACTGTACCTACCTAGCATTTTTCACAAGTTCAACAGCCACTCGCCAGAGTTCTCTGGCTATGGATATTCAATACATATTCTAGTAGAGCCATCCATGGTGGTTCCTTAATGTTAGCTCCATAGACCAAGCATGTTATCAGAATAAAGCGATAGTAATCGATGCCTGCAGTCAAAATCGAAACATAGGCTCCTGAAAATGGAAGGTAGGTTCTGGGTCCTGGGACCTAGTGTCGCCATGGTAACCGAGAAAAGTGGCCCATCCGCGCATGCTCAGTCGAGTAAAAATGTTGTTCGCCACGCCCACTTCGGGACCCGTCCCCATAATCTGATTTCAACCCCAAAATCGTTCATTTCACAATCGATTCGATTACTTCGATTCAATTTGTCATCTCCATACGAGATGCTTCTTCTTCTTCTGATTCGTTCTTTGTTGTCTCTGAATCACATGTCCGACATCGGCTTATGTCCGACATCTGCAGATGACAACTAAGCTGAGAACTTCACTCCACTGAATCAGATTCACTTTCTGTCTGTCAGTTTTCAATTTTTTTGGGTCAAATTTTGTGCTTTTTGCGTTCCATTCGGTTCTGATGACGGATTTGTATTTGTGGTACCTGCGTGCGTTTTGTCCTGTTTGGTGGTCTTGTGGTTTCTAGTCAATAGCTTTTCCATTCAAGTAGGTACCGGCCGACCGGTCATTGTTTTGTTGTATTTTAGTTTACAATATTTTTGTCACACATTAATTCAGTGGCTAATTTGCAGTAGAAATTGTTGCTGAATATCACCAACATACACGCCTTGGGGTGTTTTGTAGACATATCTGTTGGTTTTGTGTTCTGGTCTGGTGCCCCACCGCTTTCGACCCCTTAATTATAATAAAAATCACGTTTTATATATATTATGAGCCTTTTTTGAGTGAACTATGAGATGCTTACAATTTAAATTTGTGCATGATGGCCTGTACTTGCTATGTTCATCATCTATTTGAATGTTTTCTTTTTAAAAACGGCAGCGGAACTGGTTTCTCCGATTGCGATTGGTAGAGTTTCGAATACCGATGGTGCCAGCTAAGGCAGCTGTTTGGTTAAAAAAAGTAATCTTCAGGGCGGCTAGCTGATAGAAGCTTGTGGGTCTTATATTATTGCATTTTTGTTGATCACGTCATTGAATCTATGTACGTAAATATAATTTGTAGTCCGTGAAGGGAAACCACTATAGGAGGAGGTACTTTAAAATCCCCATACACTTTTTCAGTTGGGGAACGTGCCTATATGGTTTCGTGGATACCATACCATATTTACAGCAACCCTAAAACTACAAGTATAAGCACCCCGGTATACCATATATTAAAAATCTATACACTTGAGAGTAGTATATTTCCCAAACTGAGCCCAGCTTCTTAGTAGTATGAAGAGATGGAATGCTCTGCGGATCTTTGCTAGAAGGTACTTTTTCCAATCTCTGACAAATGCACAACACCATGTGCACTTCTATGTGTTCTATGTCCCGTGAGCACTCATGTTAAACCCCTTACAGGTGATACATGCCGATGTATTGTTATCAAAACTGACCTATATGCTTAACACAACATATAAAAATCGCCAAACTTGTTCAGTGCCATCAAGAAATGTGGATTGCTGGCCAACAAGTATTTACGGTATTCTGCACTTTTAGAATTTTAGTTCTTCTAGTCCCTTCCATGAATGCGTGGTATTTTTCCTGTAAGCTGGTATTCGGTGAGTACGAAATTTCACCTGTTTTGGGTCAGTCAGCATGTGAATCAGCATGTTACGTAGCTATTGTAATTATTGCTTCCTTGTGATATCCAAGGGTTTAATAAACTGATCGACATTCAGATTTTGAACTCCCCAGATCCATCGTTGACTGGGGATGACCTTATTAGGCGATGACTCGTTTCAAATCCTACTTAATGGACTAGTTTTGCAAACATTTACTATTGTAGGTGGTATCACTTGATTTATGTTCGAGTATGTACGTTTCATCGTTACAATTATTTTCACGAGTTCATTGCATGAAATGGAAAAGTGGGGATGAGTACAGAATAGTATCGGGCATGACTGAATCGCTGGAACGCCAAGAACTATTCCGATAGCGTATTAGCGTGCAAAACTTGTAATCCATGTTACCTTCCTTTTGTCCAGTCGTGCAGTGCAATTTCGGGTAGTTAAAAATAGGTAATCAAGTAAGTAATTGGGTATTTAAAAGTAGATGAGGGATCTCTTAACCACATGGTTGCGGCGGTGCGGCCAAAATCGGAACAGAAAGCAGGAACTAAAAGCAAATATGCACAGAAGGCGTCAGTAGAGTTTGCGGGTATCGGAAGGTTGTGTAGAGCTAGTGATCACGTTGGAAGATTGCAGAGAAACGAAAATTAAGGAGTTTACACGTGACAAAGGACGGTTAACTTTCTAATTCAGTGCAAATACATTAGGCCTACAGAGGTGCTTTTGAGCTCAAATTGAAGCCAGATACATTTCCAACAACTTCATTTCCGAAAACTTTCCTCGTAGAATGAGTAGTTTTCCCGCTGATTGCCAGAGAACATAACAATTACTCAAAAAACGCTGCAAATTATTACAGAAGGATTTATTATTTTCAAATCGAGTAACCGCTTAGAAAACGGAGCTGTACAGTGGAATGGCAGATGTGGTTGGGAATTGGAAAGAAGAAACGTCCCGTTGAGAAACAAAAGTCGGCGCCTCAACCCGAAATCCGTGGTATTCGAAAGGCCGATCAAAATTTCGAGTTTGCTGATGCGCTGTTGTCATAAAAATATCCAAGCGTTTTGACGTTCACAGCGGTTTGCCTTTCACCACCTCTACCGTTCACGACACTCCTCCGCGCATCACGACAGGCACAGAGACAATCTATTATTCCCCACATAAATCCCTAAGGGAACTTTGTGAATAAATTGATTGATTTATTGATTGGTGGTTGATTTATTGAAATTCATTGCTTACCATCTTCTTGCAACGTGATCTTATGCCAATTTATTTCAACCTGTTGATTTCCAGTGACCCAAAGAGTACCTAATTACCTACATAATTGGGCCAGTCACCCATATTAAAACATATTGGCAACGTAGGTATAGGTTATGAATATAGGGCCAATTCCAAATAACCTCTATATGGGGCCTCGATCTGTGGCAGTATAATTATTATGGCCCATTGAAAACTAGGAAAACACCCCAATATTGGAGCACATTAAACCATTATTCCCAATATTGGGGATTATGTTGTTGCACGTCCCTAGCAATGATGTCTGGTCTGAATATATGTCCGCCCAGGAAAGCCCTAAATCGAGTATTGGAGCCAGCCCGGGAATTACATTTAATAAAAATGCGCGGGATTCAGTAATTTGATCATTATATTGTTTGTTGTTATTCATGAAGCATAGCGTTTGGTCAAGTTACAAAAGTACCTAACAACAAAATCCATAAGAGCCATCATTCTTCAAATGAAATAATATCACAGAACAACCAACTCGACTTCATACAGTGATGACTTCCCTAGTGATGATATCCGGGCCGGATTTATACCGTTTGATTCACGATCGTGTTGAAGCTTTTCGGTGCAAACGAACGGCTGGTCGTACAATGCTCCGGGTGGTCTAAAAAAATGCTTTAGTTCAAGGTCATTTTAAAAACGTAAAAAAAGCCATAGCCTTCTATCGAAAGTTTTCGAGATAACGGCATCCTGGAGATTTCAACCCCTATTTTTCAACCCTTCGAGACGACTGACAGTAACGCCGAGCTTCGAGGACGAACTAGACTCCAAACGGGACCTGCAAACCAAATTTCATTAGTTTTGGTTCATGGCAACTAAGAAAAGTGCGAAGGACGGTGTAGGCGGACGGACAGAATTTTTTAATTGCATTTTCGGATTCTACGTACCTTGAAACGTAAACCGTCAAATGGTGCGGGGGGGTATTTTTTCCATGCTGGATTCCAAAGGTTCATTACTGAAAATAATAAACGTATATTTTTCTTTGCCTTGGAATGGATTCATCGGAAAATACCTCGTTGGTACTCCTTGCCTACATTTCAATCAGTTCTTATTGTATTGTTACAAGTATGTAGTATTGTTAAAAAATGGGGGTTGACTATATAGGATATCTGGCCTGACGACGTTCGCGCTATTCAGCACCATTTAAAATCCCCTCGTTGCAGAAAACAAGCTTCAACTTGGGGATGACATAATCAGGAGATACATCTTGCAAGAGATACGGCTTGCAGAACAGTGATGAGTACCCATGACTTCTGTTTATATTACTTTCCCCATTTTCAAATGAAAGTAGGTTCCATTCTCTCCTACGAGGAATACCTCTTTTTCTGCGAGCTTTCAAAATTTCGGCAAGTCAATTTTGAGTGACGTCACTGCACACCCCCCCCCCCCCCCCCCCACCCCCCCTTGCCTATTGTGAGGTAGGTAGTGCTGGAATCTTTGAAAAATCATAGAAAAAGAACTGATCATCGTAGGTGAGTACGGTTGGTCTCAAAACTCTTAGAATGGAACCTACTTTCATTCAAAAATATAAGCAGAAGACATGGGTATTATGCTTCTGGTTGTATGCCCATTGGCTGTATTATGCTTCTGCCCACGCGCAAGACATTAGTACGAGTATACTACGACGTCCCCAGTAGGGATGGGAAATCGAAATCGATATTACAGAAACATCGATGTTTTACTTCGTTATTTCGATTTTTCGTCATCGATGCCTCACATTCGATTATATCGATGTTATAGTCCGATAATATCGGCAGAAAACACCCTTCAACCAGCTCTTGCCTCTTGGATCCCCTCCCCACTCTTCCTTGATCCCCATGTTACTCCTTCTCCTTGCAGGTCATAAAATACTCAAAAGTGCTCTCTTCATCAATGACTTTGTTTTCATTTTCAGAAATATTTGAGTAAAAAAAAAAAAGAAAAACATTTTATTCCGAATTCAGTCATTTACAAAATAAAAATAAGAAACATTCCAACTCTGAATTATATATTATGTACTTGATTAGAAAAATAACTCTTCGTCGAGTGAGTGGAGGAAAACAAGTTTCTTCAGATTTTCTGCTTTCAGCCTATTGCGCGGGGGCGTCAAAATGTTGCCAGTTTCAGAAAACAAACGTTCTGAAGTTACACTTGTAGATACGCGTAGAAGAGGGATATCGATATCGAAAATATCGATGTTTTGGCTTGATAAAACATCGTTATCGATGCTGTCTACAAAATATCGACATCGACATCGACGTCGATATTTTCTTTCTCCAGCCGTGTCAACGTCCCTCAGATCTGCTGTTCAGGGACCAGTGAATGTTGGTTGCATTAGGTGCTCCAATGGGAGACAGTGCCGCCAGCTTCTCCCGATCTCACGAATCCGTGTCAACTTAGCGGAGCAGGAAACCAGTTCTGCGGCGGCTGTTGGGTTTGTTTTGAACAACTTTCCTTGCTTGAAGGTCAAGGAACCCTCGCCGAGACCCGAAGGCTGCCTCACATTTTCTTGCTCTTCTCCACGCTCCTTCCAACCTCTGCGTTCACCTTTCGGTGAAGTGCGTTCTCTCGGGTTTGCGAAATTGTTGAGGTTATTTCTACTCTGGTAGTGTTGTTGTCACAACTAGCCTGTACCTGTAATACTTTCCATAAGGTCATATACGTTTGCAATATGGAATAAACAAAAAACGCTGCTAAGTCCTTGTCACATGGGTTTATTATTCTACTGTACATACCTACAGAAATTTTAGCTGTTCATTTATTGTTTCTTTCATGTGCAATTATTGAAATGGCTATTTTTGATGGTATCCACCAATTTTGGTCCCCCAAATCACGAAGTAGGCTCGGCTTATTTTTATCAGACTATTTTTGATCATTGATAGTACCATTTAATTGTTTTGATTCACCTGTTGATACTACTTCCAGTGTTAGTATACAAATTTATGGTGATGTAAGACAATTTCCCATGTTTTTGACTAATAAAAAAATGAATTTTGGGAGCTTAACCTTCAGTACAACCTCAATTCTTCACTCTTCGGTCAAGATCAACCTAATATTCGGTCTTCTCGCCCTAAAAAACATGGAAAACGATACCTCACAAGCTCATGTTCACTAAAACCTCAAAAATCCCTCGAAAAGCCCTATTAGCGAATTTTCAAAGAAAATGAAGCTATTGCAATGGCTTCGAAATTTAAATAATATAAATTTTTGGAAATTTTCTTCATAGAAATCCGTTTCAGACCATTCTAAAACGATTCCTGAAATTTAACACTTTTTTTATATGTATATATATATTTATATATATATGTGTCACTCCAGACGATAACTCTCGATAGAATTGAGATAAACAGCTCAAATTTGCACAAAAAATCTATCTTGGCAATCGAAAGGCTAAGTTCGAAGATGGGCGAAATTGGCCTACTCTAAGGAGGGTTTTGGCGCATTTAAAGTGCGCAAAAATTACCCAAAAATCCCCAAAATGTTATTTTCCAACAAGTGACCCCTCATTTTAAAGGTTTTTGCACGCTGAACACGATGGTGAAATCGGATTTTAGATATCTTGATCCGTTCTCAAATTAGAGCATTTAAAGTGCGCAAAAATTACCCAAAAATCCCCAAAATGTTATTTTCTAACAAGTGACCCCTCATTTTAAAGGTTTTTGCACGCTGAACACGATGGTGAAATCGGATTTTAGATATCTAAATCCGTTCTCAAATTAGAGCATTTAAAGTGCGCAAAAATTACCCAAAACTAGGATAATCTTTAAACTCTTACCCCCCCCCCCCCCCACCCCCTTAGAGTGGTCAGATTGAAAAATGTGAGAAGTATTAATTGAAGACGAGAGTTCGAAGCAAAACAAAACCATAGCCATTAATTCGAATATTTCTTTGAAAATTCGCTCATTAAGTCATGCTGCATGACTGGTTTTTTTTTACATCCATTGTTCTCTCATAACACCCCTGGGTGTATGCCGATCGGGCAGCCGTGTTTCGGAGCACAACTAGGACCCAAATGTGTTCCCAAAGGGGACCCAAACTGTGTGCGGAAGAACAACGATTTTAGACCATTCTGTACAAAATAATAAACCCTTGTGCTGGGTTTGCAGGTTTTGGTTTATTGTTCTGTGAATAATACACCTATGTATTCGCTCAGCAAACATTTTTTATAACACCCCCTCAAACTTTTTTCTTTTCCGTTTCAAGGTGCGTAGATTCCAAAACGCTGCAAAGTCCTTGTCACATGGGTTTATTATTCTATTGGAGTTCTAGAGATTTTTGTTGGCTGTTAAATGTATTGTTTCTTTCATGTGGAATGATTGAAATACTTATTTCTGATGATTTCCACCAATTTTGGCCCCCAAAACATGAAATAGGTAGGTACGCTTTTTTTTTTTAAATCTTTGATCATTGGTAGTGGCATTTAATGGTCTTGATTCACCTGTACACTTTTTCCAATGTTATTGTACACATTTATGGTGATTTCAGACAGTTTTCCAGGTTTTTGACCCATAAAAAACCAATTTTGGGAGCTGAACCTTTGGTAAAACCTCAATTTCCGCGTCTTTGGTCAAAATCGACTTCATATTCGGTCTTCTCGTCCTCAAAAACATGGAAAAAGATACCTCAAAAGCTCATGTTACTAACATGTTGTTAAAACGCAAAAAGTACCTATTTTTATACACATTTTCACTCATAACTCCCCTGGATATATTCCGATCGGGCTGAAAAGTTTCGGGACACAACTAGGGCCCAAATGGAGCATGTGTGCGAAAGAACGACTTTTTTAGACCGAAAATGAAGCCTGTACACGTGATACGGCGTACGGCAGACGGACATTGCATTTTTGGAATCTACGCACCTTGAAACGGAAAAGAAACAATTTTGAGGGGGTGTTATAAAAATTTTTTGCTGAGCGAATACATAGGTGTATTATTCACAGAATAATAAACCAAAAACGCTGCAAAGTCCTTGTCACAGGGGTTTATTATTCTATTGGACATACCTACAGAAAGGTTGGCTGTTCATTTATTGTTACTTTCATGCTTAACAATCGAAATAGCTATTTCTGATGGTTTCCATTAATTTTGGCCCCCAAAACACAAATTAGGTACGCTCTTTTTTTTTTTTTTTTAAACTATCTTTGATCATTGGTAGTGCCATTTAATCGTCCTGAACCACGTCTTGACACTTTTTCCAGTGTTATTATACAAACTGATGGTGATTTCAGACGATTTCCCAGGTTTTTCACTCATAAAAAATCAATTCTGGGAGCTGAACATTTGGTAGAACTCAATTTTCCACTCTTTGGTCAAAATCGACTTCATATTCGGTCTTCTCGTCCCCAAAAACATAGAAAACGATACTCAGAAGCTCATGTTACCAATATGTTGCTAAAACGTAAAAAGTACCTATTTTTATACACATTTTCACTCATAACTCCCCTGGATATATTCCGATCGGGCTGAAAAGTTTCGGGACACAACTAGGGCCCAAATGGAGCACGTGTGCGAAAGAACGATTTTTTTAGACCGAAAATGAAGCCTGTACACGTGATACGGCGGACGGCGTACGGCGGACGGACATTGCATTTTTGGAATCTATGCACCTTGAAACGGAAAAGAAAAAAGTTTGAGGGGGTGTTATAAAAATTTTTTGCTGAGCGAATACATAGGTGTATTATTCACAGAATAATAAACCAAAATGCAATGTCCGTTCCTCGTACCACCCATATCTATTTTATTTTCGGTCTAAAAAATTCGTTCTTTCGCACGAAGAACGCATTTGGGCCCTAGTTGTGTCCCGAAACTTCGCAACCCGATCGGAATATACATAGGTGTGTTATGGGTGATTAATGGGTATGAATTAGGGTTTTTTGGTGTTTTAGTTACGTTAGCTTGTAAGGTATAGTTTTCCCATGTTTTTTAGGACGGGGAGACCGAATATGAAGTAGACCTTGACCAAAGAGAGGGAAATTTATGTTTTAACAAGTTTCAGTCTTGAATTTACGTTACATTTTGATCTAAAATCGTCGTTATTACGCACACAGTGTGGGTTCCCATTTGGGAACACATTTGGGTCCTAGTTGTGCTCCGAAGGTCGGCAGCCCGATCGTAATACTCCCAGGGGTCTTTTGGGGGGGGAAATGGGTGTAAAAATAGGACTTTTCGAGGTATTTTGAGGTTTTAGTGAACTTGGGTTTGTGAGATGTCGTTTTCCATGTTTTTGGGGCGAGAAGACCGAATATGGAGTCGATTTTGACCAAAGAGTGAAGAATTTCGGGTTTTAACGAAGGTTCAGCTCCCAACATTAATTTTTTGTGAGTCAAAAACCTGGGAAATTATCTGAAATCACTATCAATTTGTATTATAACACTGGAAGTAGTATCAACAGGTGAATCAAGACGATTCAATGACAGTTCCAGTGGTCGAAAATAATTTTTTCTGAAAAAGCAACCTAATATTCGTCTTTAAAACTCTCCAGTATCTTTGTGGGTCTCTTCAGTGAGGTCCCAATCAGATTCATTCGAGAATAATAAACCCATGTGATAAGGACTTTGCAGCGTCTTTTGGTTTATCATTTTCAGTAATGAACCTTCCGAATCGTCCTTGAAATTTGTTTTAACCCCTCCTCAAAATTTTGTGGTTTGCGTTTGAAGGTACGTAGAATCCAAAAGTGGCGTAAAACAACTATTTTTATCCGTACGCCGTTCGCGGCACCTTCCTCAGTTACAATGAACCAAAATTAATGACGATTATTCACACGGAGCATTGTACGTCGAGCAGGTCGTTCACAGTGAAGCCTGAAGGTTAAACCGATAAGCTTTGTCAACATGAATCGAACGGTATACGTAATTCCAGCCCAGATATCATCGATAGGGAATGGCTAATTATAATCACGGATGGCTGTACGAAATCGAGTTCGTTGTTCCGTGATATTATTTCATTTGAAGAAAGATTGTTATTTTGGATTTCGTTACTTTTCTTTAAACAGTTTGTTGATAGGTACAAGTTTGTTGTTCACAGCCAAACGAATCATCCAGATTAGATGAACATTTGGAATACGTCCTACTTATGAACAATCGGGAATTTGCCCGATATGATCATTGCTAGGGAGCACCTGATTATAATCACGGATGTTTGTATGAAGTCGAGTTGGTTGTTCTGTGATATTATTTCATTTGAAAAGTGCTCTTTTGGATTTTGTTGATAGCTAGTGAAACATGAACAAACGTTGAAGACATGAACAAACGTTATTGATGGGTAAATTATTACACAATGGTATATTATAACACAGCGGTAAATTATTACACAACGGTTCATTATACCATCTACGTAGAGGGGCTGGAGTTTGTTGATAGGCACTTTTGCAACTTGAACAACCGTTGAAGTATTATTGATGGGTAAATTATTACACAACGGTAAATTGTTACTCAAAGGTAAATTATAATACAACGGTTCATTAAACTAGCTACGTAGAAGGGGCACCTCTATACAGGCAAATTATTACACAACGGTTTATTATTTGCCTTATGCTTCATGAATAACTACAAAATAATTAATGATTGAATTATGGAATCCCGCGCATTTGTAGGCAACTTTAATTAATTTTAACTCTAGTACTCGATTTAGGGCTTTCCTGGGCACGAGGGTTGGTATTCACCGCAGAAAACAGTGATCTACGCAGAAGGGGCATCTATACAGGCAAAAAATAAACCTTTGTGTAATAATTTGCAGCGTTTTGGTTTTTTATTCTGTGAATAATACACCTATGTATTCGCTCAGCAAAAAATTTTTATAACACCCCTCAAAATGTTTTCTTTTCCGTTTCAAGGTGCGTAGATTCCAAAAATGCAATGTCCGTCCGCCGTATCACGTGTACCTACCGGCCTCATTTTCGGTCTAAAAAATTCGTTCTTTCGCACACATGCTCCATTTGAGCCCTAGTTGTGTCCCGAAACTTTTCAGCCCGATCGGAATATACCCAGGGGTGTTATGAGTGAAAATGTGTATAAAAATAGGTACTTTTGTGTTTTAGTAACATGTTAGTAAAATGAGCTTTTGAGGTATCGTTTTCCATGTTTTTGTGGACGAGAAGACCGAACATGAAGTCGATTTTGACCAGAGTGGAAAATTGAGGTTGTACCAGATGTTCAGCTCCCAAATTTGATTTTTCATGAGTCAAAAACCTGCGAAATTGTCTGAAATCACCATCAATTTGTAGAATAGCACTAGGAAAAGTGGATCATGACGATTAAATGGCACTACCAATGATCAAAGATAATTTGAAAAAAAGGAGAGTACCTAATTCGTGTTTTGGGCGCCAAAATTGGTAGAAACCATCAAAAATAGCTATTTCAGTTATTTCACATTAAAGAAATAATGAATGAACAGCCAGCATTTGAGTAGGTATGTCCAATAGAATAATAAACCCATGTGACAAGGACTTTGCAATGTTTTATTATGCAGCAGGTACAAAATCACGAATCTGGAAAATTAATCTCTATAGGATTAACTATTTGTTCACGCTGTATTCTTTGTACATAAATGCCAATATCTACCGCGTTATATTATTTGTGGAAAGATGACGGAATAATAGAAGGGAGAACTATGAGGTAGCTGCCATGAAATTCTAGTAGATGCGGCCTTGAAGTGAGCGTGACGCCTCCGTCTCATTTCCGTTCAGGGAATGTTCTCATCGGAACAACCAGCCAATTAGGTTTCAAGTCGACGGTGTTTTATTCGTAAATGCATAGAACAGGTCCTCCCAGTTATATTGTGTATTTCGTCCTAATAACCATTTTATCGCATATTTAGATATGTGAACGAGGCTGGGATCATTTTTTTTCGTGTCGTTATAGAATCGTGTTTTCGAACTATTAGAATTTTACTTGAATCACTTGATTCTTGTTCTATTTAGGGAGGGTGCCGGTTAAAGGCGCCGTTTGGGCGAAGTGCACCACACGCGAGATTTTTCACATAAATTAGGGTATTTTTGAACAATGGAACACACTAATTGCACACAATCGTGTCGGAACTGTAGATGGTGAACTGGTATTGTCATTCTGTTTCGTAATTTCCTGCATTTTGGTTTATTATTCTGTGAATAATACACCTGTGTGTTCGATCAGCAAAAAAAAAATTTTATAACACCCCCTCAACATTTTTTCTTTTACGTTTCAAGGTGCATAGATTCCAAAAACGCTGCAAAGTCCTTGTCACATGGGTTTATTATTCTACTGGACAAACGTACAGAAATGTTGGCTGTTCATTTATCGTTTCTTTCATGCACAGTCACTTAAATAGTTATTATTTATGGTTTCCACCATTTTTGGCCCCCAAAACACGAATTAGGTAGGCTCCTTTTTTTTCTTTTTTTTTTCAATTTATCTTTGACCGTTGGTAGGGCCATTTAATCGTCTTGATCCACATGTTGAAACTTTTTATAGTTTTGTTATACCTACAAACTGGCTATGATTTCAGACGATTTCCCAGGTTTTTGACTCAGGAAAAATCAATTTTGGGAGCTGAACATTTGGTAGAACCCCAATTTTCCACCCTTTGGTCAAAATCGACTTCATATTCGGTCTTCTCGTCCCCAACAACATGGAAAACGATACCTCAAAAGCTCATGTTACTAACATGTTGCAAAAACGCAAAAAGTACCTATTTTTACACACATTTTCACTCATAACATCCCTGGGTATATTCCGATCGGGCTGAAAAGTTTCGGGACACAACCAGGGCACACATGGAGCATGTGTGCGAAAGACCGAATTTTTTAGACCGAAAATGAAGCCGGTACACGTGATACGGCGTACGGCGGACGGACATTGCATTTTTGGAATCTATGCACCTTGAAACGGAAAAGAAAAAAGTTTGAGGGAGTGTTATAAAAATTTTTTGCTGAGCGAATACATCTGTGTATTATTCATGTTAGTAAGATGAGCTTTTGAGGTATCGTTTTCCATTTTTTGGAACGCGAAGACCGAATATGAAGTCAATTTTGACCAAAGAGTGGAAAATTGAGGTTCTAACGAAGTTTCAGCCTTAAATTTACGTAAAATTTTGGTCTAAAATCGTCGTTCTTCCGCACACAGTTTGGGTCCCCTTTGGGAACACATTTGGGTCCTTTTTGTGCTCTGAAACTCTGCAGCCCGATCGGCATACACCCAGGGGTGATATGGAAGAAAAATGGGTGTGAAAATAGGTGTTTTCGAGGGATTGTTGAGGTTTTTGTGAACTTGAGCTTGTGATGTATCGTTTTCCATGTTTTTTAGGGTGAGAAGACCGAATATGAAGTCTATTTTGACCGAAGAGTGAAGTATTGAGGTTCTAACGAAGGTTAAGCTCCCGAAATTCATTTTTCATGGGTCAGAAACCTGGGAAATTGTCTGAAATCACCATAAATTTTTATAATAACACTAGGAGTAGTATCAGCATCAAGACAATTAAATGGTACTATCAATGATCAAAAATAATCAATAAAAAAAGCCTAGCCTGATTCGCGTTTTTCGTGGCCAAAATTGGTGGAAATTTATTGCACATGGAAGCAATAAGTGAACAGCCAAAATTTCTGCACGTATGTCCAGTGGAATAATAAACCCATGTGACAAGGACTTTGCAGCGTTTTAGCGAATTTTCAAAGAAAATGAAGCTATTGCAATGGCTTCGAAATTTAAATAATATAAATTTTTGGAAATTTTCTTCATAGAAATCCGTTTCAGACCATTCTAAAACGATTCCTGAAATTTAACACTTTTTTATATGTATATATATATATATATATATATATATATATATATATATATATATATATATATATATATATATATATATATATATATATTTATATATGTGTCACTCCAGACGATAACTCTCGATAGAATTGAGATAAACAGCTCAAATTTGCACAAAAAATCTATCTTGGCAATCGAAAGGCTAAGTTCGAAGATGGGCGAAATTGGCCTACTCTAAGGAGGGTTTTGGCGCATTTAAAGTGCGCAAAAATTACCCAAAAATCCCCAAAATGTTATTTTCCAACAAGTGACCCCTCATTTTAAAGGTTTTTGCACGCTGAACACGATGGTGGAATCGGATTTTAGATATCTTGATCCGTTCTCAAATTAGAGCATTTAAAGTGCGCAAAAATTACCTAAAAATCCCCAAAATGTTATTTTCTAACAAGTGACCCCTCATTTTAAAGGTTTTTGCACGCTGAACACGATGGTGGAATCGGATTTTAGATATCTTGATCCGTTCTCAAATTAGAGCATTTAAAGTGCGCAAAAATTACCCAAAAATCCCCAAAATGTTATTTTCTAACAAGTGACCCCTCATTTTAAAGGTTTTTGCACGCTGAACACGATAGTGAAATCGGATTTTAGATATCTAAATCCGTTCTTAAATTAGAGCATTTAAAGTGCGCAAAAATTACCCAAAACTAGGATAATCTTTAAACTCTTACCCCCACCCCCTTAGAGTGGTCAGATTGAAAAATGTGAGAAGTATTAATTGAAGACGAGAGTCGAAGCAAAAAAGGGGGAGGCAAACGATTAGTACAACTCCTTGAATTTACCCACAGCGATCAAATAAATAAGCACTTAGTACAATTACGTAATAAACAAACGGTAGAATCAGGATGGACAAAACGTACAAATTAAAATAAATACGAAGAGAATATACATAGAAAACCAAATTTTAGACCGAAGTTTTCCTTTATTCAAAACCATAGCCATTAATTCGAATATTTCTTTGAAAATTCGCTCATTAGGTCATGCTGCATGACTGATTTTTTTATTGTGTATTCCAGACCGATTTCCCCACTCAAATCCGTCCCCGTGTTACACATTTTTTAAAAGGAGGTACAGGCTGCCTGACTGTTGTCCTTCGATTCGTGTATCCAAGGCGACAATCCTAACTTGTTCTGGTTTCCTTTAGTCATTTTGTCGATTATATTTACGATCCCTAGATATTGTAACGAAGGTTGTTTTCAGCAGTCCTTGGAAAAAGGCTCGTTGCTATGAAATAGAAATCACTCATTGTAAATGTACGCCAATCAGTCGTTGAGAATACATGCGTCAGCGAAAGTATTATAATCCAAACCAGTGATCCCGAATGAAACATCCCCGTCATTCAGTTCAGTGTTATCTAATTTAAAAAAATAAAATTAAATTAAGTCGATTGGTTTAGGTATCTCATCGTTGTTCTGCATAGCCGTTTACTTCCACGTTTTCTGTGCTTGTAATGGCTAAGCCCAAAGCCCGATGATATAATGAGGCCCAAATTTCTACCAAAGTTTTATAAATTTATTCAAATTTTGCACTTGAGGTTGCATTTCTGTAGGCACAGAGCGAGTTTTCCAATCCAGACTACTTCCCTACATATCCTTTGATGTGGGGTACTTGTATAGGTTATGGAAGAAGCTACGCATACCAATTCGGAGGTATAACTTGAGTTTTTTAAAGGAATTTGTAAGTATACATCTGTGCCTGGAATTTAGATAACGTTGTAGTATTAATTTACAGAGTGTAGGTATCTGTTGGTTGAACTATTGTGCAATGTTCATCTTCATCATCTTAGTTGACATATTCTAGTAGATACAATGTAAACATCAAACGCGATGTTGATGTACGTAAATCACCATCAATCACCATCGTCTTCGTTGACATTTCCTTCTTTGTAATGTCCTCTTTTACTGCTTCGTAGCTCATAAAAATTCTATTTTGACCTCACAACTAGAAAATCCGAGTTGTCCTCGATGGTTTGAAACGCTTGATTTTTACGAGGGTAGTAAATTATTTTCAGAACGAAGCTTAAAAATATCCTTCGATGCGGGGGTTGGAGCGTGTCGACTGGTAGGAATAACAAGCAGCCCATCAATGTTTGGTCGTATGAGGCCATGAAGTGGACCACTGGCACGTAGAAAAAGTATGTAAGGACCTGACGTCTACCTGTCCAACGTTTCAGTCGATAATCACCTATAATAACTAATAACCAACGGGTTGATGACTGAAAATAGCGGTGGGTCACACATTCTACGGACAATAGAAAACTGCCTATAGAAAGTCGTAAGTCAATCCAAGTTGACCTCAGTTGTTATATAGCTAAAATTTGTATGTTGCATTCCACATTTCTCTGGCCACGTCTACTAATATGTTTCCATCGATAGACAGATTCTTAGTTTCAGAATTTGTGTACCCAAATTGAGCAATTTAAAAATTTGAATTTAATTTAATTTTAATTAAATTTAAATTAATTAAAAAATTTGTGGACTAACATTTGAATTGACACACTGAAGTCTGCATTATCACCATAAATTCTGATCTCATTTACCTACTGTGTCTACCAGTCTCAATGGATCAAAAATTGTCTTTTCCCAGCAGATGTAATCTGCTTATATCTGTTCCCAGCAGATGAAATCTACTTAATCTACTAATATATGTTTGAGCGAAAAGCCATCGATTGACAAATTATTAGTTTCAGAATTTGTGGATCCAAATTGATTAATTTAAATAAATTTAAAAATTATGGACCAAAATTTAAATTAACACAATGAAGTCTGCATTATCACCACAAATTCTGGTCTCGTGTACCTACTGTGTCTACCAGTCTCAGTGTATCAAAAATTGTCTGTTTCCATCAGATGAAATATTAAATTGAGAATTTAATAAACATCTATGCTAATGAACTGGTATTTTCATCTGTCTACGTGTTTCAATTCAGATTTTGTAATCAAAATGTGGAATTTAGTCTGCCAAAAATATAATAATTTTGCCACTTTGAGGTGGCAGTTTCGAATCAGCGTTGTAAGAGCAGAATTATTTGCCTTGCTGTTTCTTTGTCTTCTAATCAATTTTCAAATTTTAAATTGACCGCCTTATCAGACCGTCCGACAGGAGATTCTGTAAATTCGCCCCTACAGATTGCTATGTCCAATGCTGACATACCTTGAAACAGTCAGGTATTGCTGGTGTGTGTTCTGTCTGTTGACTTAGTGATACCAATATACTAGCTATTCTGACAAGAGTCCTCTGGTAAAGTTCTGATGTTTTACCGTGGATATTGTCTTATTTCAATTTTACGATTGTTATGTACACATTTCCCGTGGATGTCCTCCTCCCAGGGCGTCACCGGGGGTGGTCCCTACGGCCCTATCTTATCTGCTTACCTGTTTGCCACCTGTGTGATGGGTTGAACAAGTTGAGTTGTCCTAACGAAGGCGATACTTCCCCGACACCCAGCTGCTCGTTTAACCGGTAATTTCCACCGTTTCCGCTCCTTCGATAATAATCGCTTTGCCAGCTCTCAAGAAAAAGGCGGGTTGGGTTCCATTCTCTAAAGGAGTCTTCGTCTTTGAAACGCCGTTCAATGGGAGGAAAAAATCGTGGAATTTTTCAAGCTTGGTCGCTCAACCATCCGTCCAGCCGGTACAAAATTGAACACTCCACAGATTGATAATCACCTGTAATTTTCCGAATTTTCTCTGTCATTTCATTTTAACTGCTCTGAAGTTCGTTGGAATGACGGTCAAGTAAGAGAGATCCATAAACAGTTCTGTTTATGTAGTGTCACAGGTCCACTTACCAAATGAGAAATAGCGTTATGAGTGCACTAGTCATATCCAAGAATGCGTTTGCACAGCGTTCAAATAATCTGTTTAATTATTGACAAAGAACACCGGATTGTGGATTACGAAAGGTGGATTATGGATTTATGGATACTAATCCCATAGGTATTGGAACAAAGCCACATTACAACTGAGCAGTGTGTCAATGTTGTTGGCGTTCAGACACTGCCAAGTTTCTGAGAGCTATCGAGAGAGTCAACGCATGGTTTGGGACATTTTTTGGACACCTCGGATTCATAAACTTGTTGTTTAAGATTCGTAAGGCTAATTCAGAATGCAGCGTGCTAATTTTCAGTATCTACCTGTTGTTACCCTATTTGGGTCAAAAATGGCATATTATCGGTTTTTCTGTGGAGATCTTCTTGGCCCGTTTGAATTAGGGAAGGCAATCGATAATCAGTTTTCCCAAAATATCGATTTTTCGTACCGATTATGGATTTTTTAATGATCGATTTTCGTAGACCGGTTTTTTATTGATTGATGTTAACGATATATCGATTTTTCCAGACCAACATCGGGTTTTTACTTTTTCTAAATTTTCGTCGAGATCAAGTTGACTAGAAAATCTTGTTGCCAGCTGAGTTCGTACAACAACATTATTTTATTGGGGGGTTTATTAGGGGTTCTCTTCTCCGTTGGGGATTTCTTCTTCTAACTGGACAAGGAGCCTTGACTATAAACGTTGGGAGCCTCCAACCAGTACCACCACCGTGTTTATTGTTTGTGTTTCTGACTACTGACTAGACAAACACTACTGACACAGTTGGTGGGTTAAAATTTGGCAGAAGTAAGTGTGGAAGCCTAATTTATTCAACAACATATTACTGGCCGTCTGTACCTTGTTAAAATGAGTGCTTTTAGCGAATTTTCAAAGAAAATGAAGCTATTGCAATGGCTTCGAAATTTAAATAATATAAATTTTTGGAAATTTTCTTCATAGAAATCCGTTTCAGACCATTCTAAAACGATTCCTGAAATTTAACACTTTTTTATATGTATATATATACAGGGTGTTTCTTAAGTAGTGAACCACCCTTTCTAACTACGTTATTTTCAGGAAAATGAAAAAAGGCTTCTAAAGTAACCCCCCTTCATTTTTTACAATGAATTCAAATATCTCATTCCCGCACTTTACGCATGCGCAGAAACATGCGCAATTGACACCAACTTCGGTTTTTCAAATGGGTACCCTAATTTTTTATTGCAGATTCAGATTCTACGTAAAATTTCATGAACATTTGACCCCTCAATCGATGAATTTGACTGCGCAGAACCTGTTCTGCGAGCGTGCAAAGTTGCTCAGCTGCCAAATTTCGCAAAACTTGGCGTCTAGTAATCCCCAAGTGTGGCACATGATTTTTCATTGTTTTTCAACGCTGATTCACATGGTGCTATCCGTTTTTTGATTTGACTCGATTTGAACGAAATAATGGCCAAAAGTCGGTTATTTTGTACGAAAAAAAAAAGTGTTTTGCGGCGTGTGTTTGCACATGAATTACATAATTTGCTATTCCCATCCTCTCTTCCAGTCTCAACAGAAGCGAAGGAATTTGTAAAATAAAATAATAATACCTTGCAGCTGCAACTGAAATTACATAATCCGTTCTAAAAGTGGTCCTCATTTTCCTCCGTTCAAATCGAACTCGGTCCCTCGTGTCTCCACTTGATGACTGTTGAACCTTTCCAATATGCGAGCAAGTGACTGCATGTCTCATATTATCGCTCAGATCAAGTTATTTGCACTCTGGGAGGCCCAATAGTTAGGTTTAATCTACTTCTCGTGCAAACTATTTTTCTCAGTTTCAAGCCCTCATAGCCGGTTCCAAGCCCGAGTTTCGAAAGGGAGAGGAAAAATAAATTTATAAAAAATATTTTGGTTCGAGTAGGTAATTAATTCATGTGCAAACACACGCCTCAAAACACGTTTTTTTTCGTACAAAATAACCGACTTTTGGCCATTATTTCGTTCAAATCGAGTCAAATCAAAAAACGGATAGCACCATGTGAATCAGCGTTGAAAAACAATGAAAAATCATGTGCCACACTTGGGGATTACTAGACGCCAAGTTTTGCGAAATTTGGCAGCTGAGCAACTTTGCACGCTCGCAGAACAGGTTCTGCGCAGTCAAATTCATCGATTGAGGGGTCAAATGTTCATGAAATTTTACGTAGAATCTGAATCTGCAATAAAAAATTAGGGTACCCATTTGAAAAACCGAAGTTGGTGTCAATTGCGCATGTTTCTGCGCATGCGCAAAGTGCGGGAATGAGATATTTGAATTCATTGTAAAAAATGAAGGGGGGTTACTTTAGAAGCTTTTTTTCATTTTCCTGAAAATAAAGTAGTTAGAAAGGGTGGTTCACTACTTAAGAAACACCCTGTATATATGTGTCACTCCAGACGATAACTCTCGATAGAATTGAGATAAACAGCTCAAATTTGCACAAAAAATCTATCTTGGCAATCGAAAGGCTAAGTTCGAAGATGGGCGAAATTGGCCTACTCTAAGGAGGGTTTTGGCGCATTTAAAGTGCGCAAAAATTACCCAAAAATCCCCAAAATGTTATTTTCCAACAAGTGACCCCTCATTTTAAAGGTTTTTGCACGCTGAACACGATGGTGGAATCGGATTTTAGATATCTTGATCCGTTCTCAAATTAGAGCATTTAAAGTGCGCAAAAATTACCCAAAAATCCCCAAAATGTTATTTTCTAACAAGTGACCCCTCATTTTAAAGGTTTTTGCACGCTGAACACGATGGTGAAATCTGATTTTAGATATCTAAATCCGTTCTTAAATTAGAGCATTTAAAGTGCGCAAAAATTACCCAAAACTAGGATAATCTTTAAACTCTTACCCCCCCCCCCACCCCCTTAGAGTGGTCAGATTGAAAAATGTGAGAAGTATTAATTGAAGACGAGAGTTCGAAGCAAAAAAGGGGGAGGCAAACGATTAGTACAACTCCTTGAATTTCCCATTTGACGTATAATTGTTATGATACCTTCATAGATAGACAAGTACCGGCCCACGTATTACTAGAAGGAAGACGAAAGAAAAAATCTATTTCAAATTATTCAATTTAGGTACTAACAGTAGGAGGAAGAAGTTTTCCTTTATTCAAAACCATAGCCATTAATTCGAATATTTCTTTGAAAATTCGCTCATTAAGTCATGCTGCATGACTGGTTTTTTTATTCTTTTTGTCAGGTACCTTACATCGGTTCTGTGACTTAGTGACCATGCCTCTAAGAGCATTTTTGATGGTCATATTACTCTAAAATTCCGATAAAATCGAAAAAATCTATTGAAATAGACGATTATTGACTGTGGAGGATCGATTTGGATCAAATCGATTGCAGGCCTTTGATGTCACAATCGATTGCGTAATCGATTTTGGGGGTCCGGTTTCCCATCTCTAGTTTGAATTCGCGGACTGAATGGAATAGTTTAATGAAACGCTGATCCATACTCCGTATCATTCGATATTGAGCCAAAACTGTCAACAAGGGGATGTGGTTTTTGAGACCCTTCATCCACCCAAGAGGATGATTTAAAAAAAATTAAAAATGAAAACAGCCATTCCAGGCTGTGGGTTTCTGTCCGACTGCCCTGCCAGCGTCGCGGACGGGATCAGCTGTCCTCCAATGAGAGGATCACAATGCGATCTGATCATTTCGCTCTTTACTTGGCCTCACCTCCTTGAGTGGAGATGTTTTCGCCCAACAGCTACATGAGTCATACTTGGACATGTCACCACGTGTCACGGCCCTCACCCATCCAAGTACTTGTACAAACCACACTCGAGTTATCTTAACTTCGGTGATCTCACGGGAACCGGTTTGTTCCACCTGATAAGGCTGTTGGGCCCCAAGAGGGTGATGAGCCTCTTAAATACTTCGTTTATTCAACACATGACAGACGATCCCCGTAAATCAGACAGGGTAGATGGTATTCTTTCCATTGTCGAGCCCATAGCGTAGGTAATTTATAATGCATAGATGGGTTTCATTCATTGCCGAGATCTATGAAGTATTGTATGTTACTGCCAAAATGTGAAGAAATAAGGCACTGCCTAGGCGTTGTATACGATGCCTGGATTTCATATTTTGCCGGTGATATATATAATTATATATATAGTTTTCGTCTATAGAATGTGGCGCTAACACATCCACTGGGGCCCAACGGCTTTATCAGGTGGAATAAACCGGTTCCCGTGAGGTCACCGTAGTTAAATACCTCGAGCGTGGTTAGTACTTGGATGGGTGAGGGCCGTGACACGTAGTGACATGTCCAAGTATGACCCATGTAGCTGATGTGCGAACCCCTCTCCACTCAAGCGGGCGAGGCAATGAGTAGCCAAGTAAAGAGTGAAATGATCAGACCGAATTCTGGTCCTCTTATTGGAGGACAGCTGATCACATCCACGACGCTGGCAGGGCAGTCGGGCGAGAAGCCCCAGCCTGGAATGCATCCACTGGGTTTTTGGTATGTCCTGCGATTATAATGCCAGTCTTTGGCATCGACTCATTTCAGGGTTATTATTTGTCATTTCGCCTTGGAGAACTAACTTTTCGCTATAGTTGATTCTGACCAGCACGCCATGATAGTAGTTTTTGTGTGTACAACAGATAAGAGCGGGCTGACGCTTCTCGTCGAGCCGACGGACGACTGCCTCCCTTCACCGCTGCCTCCCTTCGAACCTCCGGATCTCTTCGAGACGCCGCCCCCGTCCCGGGAAGAGGAGCCGTCGACTTGCCCAGACTCCTGCGAGGATCAGGCACCGGGCACTGACTGCAGCGAGGATCAGATACCCGGCACCGACTCCAGTGAGGACCAGAACCGTTGCTCCTACTCGTGGCCGGGTTTGCCCTGCGATGACTCGTCCACGGCGACCAGTCTCTTCAAGGATGAAGAAGACGATGATGAGGGTACAGCCGATGTGACGTCGCTCTTCGGACGGTCGTCCGGTTCGTCTTCGTCGTCGTCTTCAGGAAAAGAAGAAGAGAGGACAATCAGGTTAGTCATCACCATCACTTATCCATAGTCCAAATCTACCTAGAAATTGAACGCTACATTCACATCAGAGTCTAAGATACGCTTATGTAACGAAATTGACGTTATAGAATCATAACAGTCTGAATACGTATTCCGGAAAATTGTTTAAATGCTTGGATGGTTTTATTTTTGACATTTTTTATTTAGAAAACGAAATTTCTCTCGGACGTAGAAACTATGACGTAATAACATTAGCTCTATTCTGATTCTGATGTTCGTATAACGCAATTTTTATGTGTTTAATTTTACCTAACCTTTAGATTTAAACTAATTTTGGTACCTACCTAATCATTGATAATAGTTATATGCAAAACTACTCTGGTTTAGCATTAATAATGTCAAAAATCACTAATAATGTTTGTGTTTCCCCCCCAGATCTCTGGTGATTATCAACCATTTCACTTGGCCATAGAATCAAAGTATTCTTTTACTAAGGCGAGTTTCAGATCAATGTCTTCTATTTTTGATATTATGTTCCTACTCAATAAGCTGGTACCGAACTTCACCCCGAATTTGAGCGATTTACCTGTCAGTATGATATGTAATGGTTTGACATGTCATTTCTATCCCCCCCCCCCCCCCCCCGTGGATGATTAAAAACCTTTAAATTCTTTATTTTAGGTATTTATATACTTTAGGAATAATTGTAATATTTCTGAGCTGCAGAATTGCATAGCACCACCAACATACCAAGGATTACATGAACCTTCACAGTTTTTTAAATTATTATATTTTTTTATTTTTTAATTAATGGATTTTTCCATATTGCATACCCTATCCATCCCGGGGGGTCCTATAGCTGTATTGCTGTTTCAGCCTTAATTCCCTGTAGGCTCCACATGATTCTATCAGTGGTGAAGAGCAATCACTGGTCGGAATCGAGCCGGCTCGGACACCCCGGCCCCGACAGTCGTCAGAAATGACTGAGAATTGATTGGTAATAATTAGCATATTTAACCAATTTTTTTTTCTGCCTCCGTAGGTTTCCAGTCAAAAATGGGTGGAACGGGCACTACGTGTCCGATGTCGTCTGTCGGTGGATGGGCTGCGAGGCCAAATTCGGCACATCAACCGCTCTCCTAGAACACCTCCAGGTACCTAATTAACAGATTTTATTGGCAAGCAGTCATTGATGACCTTTTTTTAGCTCTGCACACCTAAACCTCATCATTACCTATTTCGATGATCCTTCACGAGGAATTGAGAAAAAAACTCGATTAGCACTTAGATGAAGCGATAGGTACCGTAGAGATAGAGGTAGAGTAAGGTAACTATCTACCGAAACAACCTACCGCGAGATTCTGGAAGAACCGTCGATGTAGTTAGTAGTTTCGATAGATACTTGACTTGATGGCAACTTCATGTGCCTTTACGGGGTTAAATTGGAACGAAAACGACAACCATGGTAAATTTTTTTCGTCACGTTTCACCAATCCATCCATCATTTCTTTATATCTCTAATGAGTATCCTGAACCTGTGCATTTTGTGGTAGTTCGTACACAGACTGCTCTTTCTAGTTGATGTTATTAGGCCCTACATTATAAAATGAGTATTATTATAAGTATGATTATTATCGACTATGTAGGATTTATTGGGATCAGCCAGAAGACAAGCAGTTTCTCTTTCACATAGAACATTTTCAAAATATTCAACGTAACAAATTTTTGCTTCCACCCTGCCAAAGGTAGGGAAGCCTTGGATTTGTGATTTGAGTAAAAAAAAAAAGCATGTCCTCCAAAATGAAAATTTCCACAACCATTTTGCGTTTCAGACATCGAGGAACATTTTCGGTTCCGTGTCTATCTTTCTGTCGGTGGTAATTCCTTGTAACCGCCCATAACTACCCGAAATAATGTTTGAAATGGGCTGCAATTTGGAGGGTAGGTGCGGGTTGGGTCACAGATAGGTACCATACAAAAATCATTAAAAAAGTGCAGTAACTTTCGTCTGCGCATGCGCAAACGTGAAATACTTGAAACGCCCATAACAACCCTAAATATCGTTGAAATGAGTTCAAACTTGGAGGGTCGATCAGGAATAGTAGTTTGATAGTTCTAAATGAATTTCATTGGAATATTAATGTAACTTTCGTCTGCGCATGCGCGAACTTGAAATGTTGACCATTCTTGTATTGCTTCTAACTACGCGAAAAGTAGTCGTAGAGAGCTGAAATTTTGGGGTACACGCGGGTTTGATCGCAGATGGTCCCGTTTCAAAATCATGGAAATAATTTCGTCAGCGCATGCGCAAACATGAAATACTTGAAACGCCCATAACTACCTTCAATATCCTTGAAAAGAGTTCAGATTTTGAGGGTCGATCAGGAATAATACTTTGATAGTTCCATATGATTTTCATTCGTCTGCGCATGCGCGGTCATGAAATCTTGACCGTTTTCTTGTAATTGTCACTAGCTGCGCGAAAAATAGTCGTAGAGAGCTGAAAAGCTGAAATTTTGAGGGTACACTCGGGTTGGATCGCAGATAGTCCCATATCAAAACGAACCTACCCAACTATTCTATACGTTCCTGTCATTCAAGTGAGGAAGCTATACTGCCCTCTCGAATTGGCAGACGTTTTTGACAGTATTCCTTGAAAATGGATTCATTTTATATTTGTTACCTTAAGAAGGGCCCAGTTGCTGCTCGAAACGTCGGCAATACATGTGATCGAGTAGTTGTGTTCGTTTCCTGACTGAATCCTGGCTATTTCTAAAATAAAAAAAAGAACGTACCCCCAGCCGAATAATAACTGTAATTATCTTGTGATCAGCAGTTACTGCTTGAGTAGTTACCCATTGTCTCGTCCATCTTCTATGGCGTTACCAGACTTCATGCCTCGGTAGCTTGTTTTTCCCCTCAGCCCTAGAACCCCCTAGGGTCGCCTACTCCCAGCTGTTCGGATGGTTCAGTTACCCCTCCCATCGGAGTTTTTTGTTACCTCTTTCGTCCCCCTCGTAATATTCCCTTCGAGGGCCTATCTCCTGCCCTTTCTCTACCATTGACACACACGGACGGGCACATGGGCACACCTACTAACATCTTCCATCCCCTCTCCCTCGGCTTACTAGAAACTTTTCAGTTGGGTGGTTGCAGCGCTCTTGCCAACACGTGTTCGTCCTTCGGCAAACTTTTCCCTCCATTTCAAGTTAGACATTTCGCCTACTTATCACAGTTCGTATCTACTGACACATTCATGACTAATAACTTGGAAGACAATAATTAGGTAGCTACCTACCTACGTTTAAGAATGTCACTTACCTTGGCACATCTTTCAGTATCGGGACGTCAGTTACTGATCAATTACTGATCATTGGCTGTCGTCATATTTTTATATTTCTCTGATGTTTCGTTGTCATTTCAGTGACCATGAATGGGCAGTTTTCTTGGTTTACAAATTCTCCTTGTTTGGCCAGATTATGTTCAATAACGGAAATTAACACTTATTCACCACATAATCAGGTGTTTATGTCGGGAAATCAGGGCAGAAAACGAGTGTGAAATTTGAATTTCTGAGTTCCCGCTAGAAATCAGGTAAATTGCCGAGCAGTTCAACTCAAACCCAGCTACAGAACCGCAATGGATGGATGGAACCGCAAATTTGTAAATAAATTTAAAAAACACGTCCCCAAATTCAAACCAAGGGAAACGTCACGGCAAATGTTCCTGAAGGTTGCCAGTAAGGTTTGCCGTTTCTAATGTTGGGTTGTTGGCAGCATTGATAACCTTCGCCTCCTGGTCTAGCTCCGCCTTCTTGGGCCAACAGCCAGTCAGATGTCAAGACTGATAGTCATTTTTTGCCGCATTTTTACTTTTAATGACCCTTATTTAAAAAATAACGCTTAGTTTTAAAAACGGGCTTCTAACTCATTTTTCCAATTGAAATTTGTTTTTTCAAAACATTTTGCATCTCAATAAAATATACCTTTTGGGATATGCCCGACTTGCCCAATATTAGATTTTTGAGAATCGCTCACCATTATGAAACTATCATTACGTTCACCACTTAATTATAATCACATAAAACACTTTTTGTATTCTTGTATATGTATGTGTAGGTATAAGAAATGAGATGCCGTTATGTTGATGTTGTAAAGTACTTGAAGGGCGACGTCCGTCCCAGTACGTAGTACTATCCGGAAATTAGGAAAAAATTAACTGATTTTTTCCTCTAATCTTCATTTAAGCTTATTAATTACGGCAGTTCATATCAGTCGGGAAAAATGACGGATATTTACGTGGTAACCGAAATGGGGGATTTCGTCAAAAATTTTTCTTGGAAAAAAATATTCAGAACTCTTGGGAAAATTGAAGTTTGAAGCCCATTCTCAAAAATAAGCAATATTTTTTAAATGAGGGTGATTGAAAATAAAAATGACGTATCAGGTCCATTGACATCTGATTGGCTGTTGGCCCAAGGAGGGGGAGCGAAGGTTCTCAGTGTTGCCAATAACCCAACATTAGAAATGGCAAACCTTACTGGCAACCTTCAAGAACCTTTGGTGTGACTTTTCGTGAACCTCCCCTCCTCACATTAATTTTGAGGACATGTTTTTTAAATTTATTTATAAATTTGCGGTTACATCCATCCATCTATTGCGGTTCTGCACATAGTTTAAAGTGATGCTGTAAGAGGGATTTGGGTAGAAGTACTCTGCAACTTACCTGATACGTAATTTCCAGCAGGAACTCAGAAATTCCAATTTCACACTCGTTTTCTACCTACACTTTCCGACAGAAACACCTCTTTTGTGGTAAATAAGTGTTAATTTTCGTTATTGAACCGAATTTGTCACCCACGAAAATTGCACATTACCTGCTGGCATCCCGTGACGTCACACTGTCACATTATTTCCCCATGCCGTAGTTTGGATGTTTTTCAAAACATGACGTTAATTTTAAGCAACCTTTCAAATTTATTAAAAAAAAAAAAATTAATATGCTCCTTGTTACGACACTGCGAAATTGATTGTTTGATGGTAAACTTGAAGCAACCTCATGGATACTCCTGCTTCATCATGGATTATAATTTGCCGATTATCCACCAGTGTGTTCATCAATTCTCATTTTTAAATAAAATGACCACAAATGTGTGGTGAAAACCCAAAACCGGTTCCTATTAACTCCTTATTATAATTGTGGCAGACCACATGTAAATTCCAACTGTCTGGCCCTCAAAATTTCGATTATGGGTGACTGAAAATAGTAGTAGCATATTATCTGTGCATCATAGAGAGTGCAAAACTTTCCTTCTGATAATCTAAATTCCGACTGGCACAATACCTAATTTTGGGCTCAAATTTGGAAAAATGGAATAACGATAGGCAGATGTTTGAGAGATAGAGAGAGAGATTTATTGACAATAGATGAACATTACTGTAAGATTAAATTCAGTTTTATTCAAAAATGAAATTAGTACATTGGGTTGATAATGAAATTAATTATAATTTACTTCAATAAAAACACAAAATAATTCTATATAATATTATTTATGACTGATAATTGATTATCAGTCATAATCACAAAATGTATTATGACCCCGTAGTATTCTCCCCGAGTAGTTCTCAAATTATTTGGCTTTCAGGGGATGTGATTGATAAATGGTTATGGCTGAATGTGGTTATTGCATCTGCATTTCACTGCGAATCTAGAACAACCAGGCTGCTAATGTGATGTGCCAAAAAAGGTCTCGGCAAACGAAATACGTCATCTGCTTTTGTATCCGAAATGTAGAAGTTGATATTTCAGAATATTACTACATTTATTCGTTTGTTCCTAGTGGTGTCCATATACACATTCGTGGAATTTTCATGTTTGCACGTTATTCAACATGATTTTTTTTTTCTCTCCTTCAGAAAATCCATGTGGACGGACAGACGTTGGAAGAGTATTTTTACTGCCGCTGGAAGGGCTGCAAAGTCTTCGACAGAAAGAGCTGCTCCAGGTCCTGGCTCGGAAGGCACGTCCTTTCCCACGGAGGCAACAAGAGGTTCGCTTGTATAGTTGAAGGGTGCGGTCAGCGGTTCAATAGTCAGGTGAGTACTCCTAGTGGAAAAGCTTTGTTATGGAAACGGTAGTATCTGGTACATACATGTAGCTGGCGAAGTGCTCAGCGGATAAGGTTTCACTGGTGGATGGAATCGGGAAGCGTCCGAGGTTGTCTGTTCGAGTTCCGGCTTGCTCGTCACTACCCAGGGTGGTGTGGCAATGGGAAGCCATCAAATTCTGACCATATGAAGTCAGCAGGTAAGGCAGTCCCCAGCCGGAAACATTTGCTTACTGAGGTTGAACATGTACCTACTCGTAATACGTAACGTGGGCGCTCTCCTACCAGTTGACATCAAAGACATGTCTTGTCGTGGTATTCATCTCTAATGTTGGTAGCACTAGTTTTTGTCCAATGTTTGGCTAACTTCAGTTTGCTCCTGGCATGGTATCAAAAGTATCGTGATCCTTTCCAGGCGGAAGAAAATAGCTGTCCTCCAAAATTGAATTTTCTTTGTGTTTCGTACTTTTTTGCACAAATTTATGGTTCATTGGGGTTTATTGTCTCCAAACCCTTGCCGCTTGTACAGCTACGGGTTTACTGTCCTCTCTTGGTTAATTTACTGGTGCACAGGTTCGGTTATGTAGTTTTAAACCATATCACAGGTTTGTTTATGTAGTTTTAAACCACATCACTTTTGTGATATACTTCTGTTTTGGTAAACGAGCATTGCTAGTTCTGAATCATTGACGAAGTAAACATTTGATTCAAGCTCATTTCAAGATACGTATGTTCTTTTCACTTGAATTTCTGTGTCGCATTGAAGACAATCGTCTTGCACTGGTTTCACACTGGAAACGCAATTCGTAATCATATTACTATGATTTACTGCGTACGTGCTAGAAACACGACGTGCTAGAAATTAAGGCCTACCGTAACAACAAAAATGTTCTTATACATAATGTACTATGTACCTATCTATATATGTATTCATAGTTAGGCCACATACTTAATGGCTGCTGAGGTGTCTTTTTCTGGTAGTCTGTTATTTGGTGTCAGCCAGATTTGCTGCTCTTTTTTCACTCCACCTATCGGATTTACTGCTGAGTACTTCTTTCCTTTTCTTGAAACGACAGATTCAAGGTATCCCTGACAGTGGACCTTTCTCCAGTTTTTGGACTAATGCTTAGGATAATAAATTTACGAATTCAGCGTTGTGTTAGGTCAAATATTTGCTTGATGAATAAAAAATTATTTACATTCAAGCATTACTGCCAAATCTGCTCGCGCTGTGCAGGAGCATTAGGTTAGAAACCTGGGAACGAAAAAGTTTTACAAGGCACCTGGGCGGTGATACCTACTCTTCTCCATTTCCCTTTTGTAACCTCTTCAACATACAGGCTTAGGGCTGTCTACATGTGAAATTCAGGATTATTCATCCTGCTGAACTCCACGTGTAGGTGTGATTGGAAATGTGTGGATTTGTCAATACTAATGAGGATGCCGTCAATCCTAAGCCGACATCCTACAAATGAAGTATAGTCGGCACAGGTGAATTGGTGTATCTCTTAGTATCTACGAAAATGTCCAACTATTGTTTTGAGAGTTTCCTACTGTTTTGTAGTTGTCTGTCAGAACCATGACTGTGAATACCTGAAGGAGTATACTCCTATTATAGTTTTCTTTGGCATCAAAAACTGTAAAGGCCTATAATTCTTCTGGGGGAGCTTGAATTACTGGCCTACTCTGCTCCCCATTTTACGCACAGAGGATTATTGTTAGGTGATGTTGGGGAAAAAAAAGAAGTAAAGTAACAGCCATTCCAGGCTGGGGCTTTTCTTCCGACTGCCCTGCCAGCGTCGTGGATGTGATCAGCTGTCCTCCAATAAGAGGATCAGAATTCGATCTGATCATTTCGCTCTTTACTTGGCTACTCATTGCCTCGACTCATTGAGTGGAGATGTTTTCGCCCAACAGCTACATGGGTCATACTTGGACATGTCACCACGTGTCACGGCCCTCACCCATCCAAGTACTAACCACGCTCGAGTTGTCTTAATTCCGGTGGTCTCACGGGAACCGGTCTATTCCACCTGATAAGGCCGTTGGGCGTTAGGTGATATTAGAGAGTTGTCGCAACCATTTTCCGAAAAACGTAACTGTAAAACGTAACTCTGTTCTAGGGTGACCAACTCGGATGCTAACTATCCAACGTAAGTTCCGTGAGAAAGTGACGTGTTCATGTAACTCCGGACATATGTTGAAGTGACGTTAAAGTAATAACTTGTCAATGATATATAATTTGTCTGTCAAGTTAACCTCTTTATTCTCATACTAGCTCGTAATATAATTATTCAGTAATAGTAATTATTCTATCTTGATGGTTTTCTATGAGTTATGAACAATTTATAGAAGAGCAATCGTGCCCTTTTACTGTACAACCACACGCACGGCACGGTGAGACCTTGGGTTCTTTGTATATTTTATATACCCACAATGATTGCGAATTATAAGGCATTCACTTACCGTGCTCATGGCTTTCGGATGGAAATGCTCAAGATGAATAGGTACACGAACCACATGAAGTTCAAGCTTCCAAATATACCTAAAGCGAACGCAAAATAAAGAGAATGCAAACGGCGGAAAACCTTCCTGAGGCCGGCTCCTCCCGTCTTTCTACAAAATTTGGGGTGACGCGATAGCGTAGCCATGGAGATCGAATTTGGTTATCCGTGAAGAAGTTTACTTACGAGTTACGTAGAACGTAGCTTTGAGATGCGTGGCACGCATCTTTCCAATAGTTACGAGGTGTTGGGCAACGCAAGTCTTGAAAACGCTAAAACTTACGTCTCGAACGTAACACTTGCGTTTACGTTCTCTCTCCCGATCGTCAATTTTTGGTTGAGACAACTCTCTATTGATAAACAGTTCGTACGATAGGTAACGTATTTTACCAAATATGTGGATAATGAAATCTGACAAACGAATAAAAGTATATATTTTTTGTTTCTAACGAACACAATTAGGTAAATTACTTCTGTTGTTGATCCCTCGCCAACTCAAGTTTTATGGGTTTCTAGCGATTGTTTCGTTTGCTCCGATCAGGAATCCCAATTTTCGTTTATTTTCTGTGAATAATACACCTATGTATTCGTGCGTAGATTCCAAAAATGCGATGTCCGTCCGCCTTTCGCCGTATCATCCCTGTCTACTTCATTTTCAGTTTTAAAAAATCGTTCTTTCACACACAGGCTTCATTTGGGCCCTAGTTGTCCTGAAACTTTGCAGCCCGATCGGAATACACCCAAGGGTGTTGTGGTTGAAAAATAGTTGTAAAATTGGTGTAAAAATAGGATTTTTTTTAGGTGTTTTAGTAACATGAGCTTGTGAGGTATCGTTTTCCATGTTTTTTAGGGCTAGGAGACCGAACATGGAGTCGATTTTGACCGAAGAGTGGAAAATTGGGGTTCTAACAAAGTTTCAGCTCCCAAAATTCATTGTTTATGAGTCAGAAACGTGGGAAATTGTGTTGAAATCACCATACATTTATATGATAACACTAGAAGTAGTATCAACAGGTGAATCAAGACCGTTAAATAATGATCAAAGATGATTTGTCAAAAACAGGCGCCTAATTCGAGTTTTGGGGGCCAAAATTGGTGGAAACCAACAGAAATAGCTATTTCAGTTATTGCACACGAAAGAAACAATAAATAAACCCGCCAACATTTCTTTAGGTAATGCAAACGTGTTGTAATTAGTATTTCTAACGAAAATAGTTACCGTCTTACCTGTTCTGTTGTTGTCAAAAATTTAAAAAAAATTTATTCGGCATAAGATTTCTGCTGCAAAATTACGTCGAGTATTATTCTAAAAGTAAAATAATCTCATTTATGTGAATAGTCCAAATCACAATACATTAAATTATAAGTACCTATTCCCTTTGCTGTAGATCATTATTCAAATCTATATACACTTGCGGGCTGGTCAGATAATTACTCTATACTATCTGTATTGCACCAATTTGTCCGTATTGTCCAATGGGAATCGCATCTAGGTAAATAATATTATGGCTCAGACATTTTATATTCCACCTTCTATTCGTCGTTCCCTCTATTCAGCTGTCAACAAAGTTGAATGAACTCGAAACTGCCCCGTGAAAACCGCTGATGCCTTCTGTCTGTGTCTCGTTTTGGGCAAGTCGGGTTCGCTCCCCAAATCTTAATTTATTTGTTTGCAGTCAGTAAAACCTTGTGTCCCTGTCCGCCTCGCACACCTTCTTAACCATGGTGAAAACTCTTCTCTTCTATTTTGTACAATCAAACAAAAATCAATTTTTTCAATTTGGTTCATTGGTTTTGTACATTCATTGGTTTTCTTTCACTCTTGTTACTAGGCCAGCGGTTTAGCAATTTTCACGTAGTTTTCAACCCCACTTCTACTTACCAATGCAACTTCAGGCTTTCGTTTTAATGCAGCCTAACGTATGACTTCAGATTGTTATAATTGCCCTCTAACAAACTTTTTATTATAGTACCTACATGATTATAGACGATTTTTTCTACCAAAAAGTTCGGTGTTGTGGATGTCACGATACCTTCATGTATGATTGCAGATTTTTGTGAGCTTAATAAGACTAAATTAAATAATCATCGAAATTCAAAAACATTGTTAGCTAGGCACCTTTTCACTTGATAATTATGCTCTAGCAAATTGATATTGGCTCTAGTATTTTGAAATAAACAATTAAACTTATGTTTGTAGGCCATTGCCTGAGTTTCATTAATGCAATTAAAACTGCTGTCAATAATGGGGTGGGTTTCGGTGTCAGACGTCAATTGTTGTTATCCCCACGATTTTTCCATTTTTCTTTTTTTTCCCAGTTCTTCCACAATTTTGATTATTAATTTTTACTAGGAACATTTAAGAATTTCTATCATGTCAACAACCAAAACTAATTTGAATCACCGAGTACATACAACATAAAATGTCAAAAATAGTTATCCTTCTCATTTACCATACTGTATAATTATATAACCATCCCCTGAATTTCGCCTTCTGTTAGTGAGTGGTGAAAAAATGAAAAATTGCTCTGAATTTTCAATTACAAACCTAATAACAAATAGCAAAATCTTTGACATCCTCTTGCAAGTGGTTTTTAGAAGAAAGAAACGTCGATGTTTTGGCTATTGATCCCACTCCCTACTTCCCAGTGATTTTCGCTTAGTTGAGTTCTTGTAGTGGAAATGGCAACGTAACAAAATCGATGTTTTTTAACCATCGATGATTTGACTATTGATACTCATCCCTAATTAATTTTTTGTTTAATTATCGTACTAAGGAGTCGATATCTAAAGATCTGTATGCTGGAATATAATGTACATATAATAATATACGTTTGAAGAAATAATATAATATGTATAACGTAAACAAAGTTTTCCAATACGTTCTCATCCTTCTCGTTGTCTTATATAAATCACTAGGAAGTAAAATACCTCAAAACCGCTCCCACATTGGGAAGCAATGCGTTTCCATGCAATAACCATGGGGAAAATATTATTATTCCTCCTAGTTGGTGATATGAAACGCTTGGCAGCCGTTTCTCAGCGACCCAAGCTAACATAACAAATTTGTAAATTCGAATTGGAACAGATTTTGGCAGAATGTCGAACGAGCTTATATCGCCGTTTCAGAAAAACAATGACACAACTGCGAAAATTCATTTTTTACAGGAGAAGCAAAAAACTTCAAATGGTTTACGGAAAATCCTGCCACGCTCGCGCGCAAGCTTTTTTAGTATCTTCATTCGGATGTTTTGTTGGAAATAGTATTCGCTATAGGGGCATAGATTTTCGGGGGTGAAATTCGCCCCCCCTCCCTCCACCGCAGCTGATCCATCGCAGAAAAGTCATTGTTTTCCTGAAGTGATGGCTCAAAATGTCATTATCTGACAAAGCGTTCGAGGCGAAAACAAGCAGCTTTCCATCAATTTTTCTAAATTATCATCATTTTAATGAATTATTTCTGGTAAAAGGACATGGGTTTCTTAGATTTCAATAAAATGCACATGCAACAGTTAGAACAATGACTACCCAATACTTGAGAAACAAAAAGCAGGCGTTGTCCGAATCTACAAAATTAGTTAAGGGAATCGTAAAAACGTTTATAAAATGGAGGAATTATGTTGCTCTGAATTAAAGAGTTCAGATCACGGCATTTATTGTCTGAAATCGAGATTTTAGCGGAGTAAGCCGGTTTCAGATGTAACTCAGCAGGCTCTTGGCTTTTCCTTGAAGCGCGTCTTCTTTTTGGGAAAATGTTGATTTTGCTCCACTCTGGTTGTTTGTAACTTGTTTTGAAATAAAACTCTTCACTTCCCTTTGAGAACCGCAACATTTTCACCTCCGATAACTTAAAATTGTCCCCGCCTGCATCCTTTGTCACAACTAACCCCATGTCGTGTTTGTATTTTGCTTTCTGGGGTTTTGAGCTTTGCATGAGATACGTCGGTATTTGACTTGAATCGGTTCAACGCATGAATTCAGATAATCCCTCTGTCTTTGGAATGAACTCATAGCCCAATAGTTCTTAAAAAGTGAAGCTCTCAAGTCGTCCAAAACATTTACGGAGCACTGTAAGTGGCATTTCTCAGAACAGGGGGGACCCATTTTCCGAGCTTCAACTACTTTTCCCGTTCTAGATTGATAACTCTTCCCGGAATTTCTCAATCTTTTGGCCTTAACTCGTTTCCACTCATCATATTTCCGAAGTCTTTTCTTCGGTTTTTTAGCCGGAGATTCAGTAGGAGCTTGAGGGGTGACCGTATCCTGGCTGAGCTGGATTTGAGGAATCTCTGCTTCGTCTTCTGACGATTCGGAAGATGACTCATCTGAGGTGGACGGTTCGTAGCTGCTATCAGACTCCCCGCCACATGAGTCTAATTCACTTTGAGAAGAAGTGTGAGTGCGCTCGGAAGTTGGTAAGGGAACTCTTTTCAAAACTGACCTAGTCAAGCCAACCGACTCAATGATGTAAAAATTAAGACCTTGAGCGACTACCTTTCCCTCAGGTTGTGATGAAGCCTGTGGTTCCGCACTACTGGTCTGATGTGCTTCTGGTGGCTGATTGCTGTTAGATGTTGGTACTGGTTCCAAGCATCCTTGAGCTGACGTTTCGGTTGACTCATAGAAGCAAGCTGATTCGATTGAATGAGAATTGATGCCTTGGCCGACCTCTTTCTCCTCGGGCTGTGATAAGGGCTGTGGTTCCACGTTGCTGGCTGGTAGTTCTGATGGCTGGTGGTTGTTGGATGGTAGTACAAAACTACTCTGAGCAGAGGTTTCACCCGAAATCAGGCTAATGATTCTCCCATTCTTTTCCTCCAACATTTTTCTAGCTAGTTCCATCATCTTCGCAGATCTTCCCTTCCTCTTAAATCCTGTGGAAAGAGAAGTTGAAGAACTAGGAAAAGTATAGTAAGTACACCCTAGGAATACAGCAATTACTACACAATTATCTGATTCTACAATGTCACAACAAACCGTTATGTCCAGATAAAGCGGAAACTTTCAGGTGAACAAAGACACAACATTACATTTACAACGTTGTTCGTGCGAAATTTCACCGCATCATTGAAAGAGTTTTTGGAAGAACAATGACCTAACGAACACTTATGACATTATTCTTCTGTTATTCTGATGCAATACGGGAAAATTCAAGTAAAAAATGACACTTTAAACACTTCTGTCTTTGTTCCTTCGAGATTTTGCTGTGTAACTAAGAAAGTTCTGGGATATAAATGACGCAAAGTACACTTACGGCGTTGTTGGTCCATATTCTTGCTGGCAGATAGATCACTCTTGAACTTGAGACGTTGTTATTCCAAAACAATAACTTCACACTTCAAGAACAGACGCACAACTGACACATGTGACATTGTTTCACCGAGTTCAGCTGATAATTAAACAATGACGCATCTACCTACAGGTGTAACTAAGGAGAATTCTTATGGGGTTGAATTTTTACTGGATGCGCTACCTCTTCCCGATCATACTGATGATTTAAAATCATTTTAGCCGAAATTCGTAGTTACGTCGCTGTTTCACCGAAACGGCGATATGCCTTCTGATCACGTCGGGGTCACCAATTATAGGCGTTTGTCCTGTCAGTTGTACGTCGGTTTAGAGTAGTTTTGTTCTAGCGAATTCGTCGGTGGTTCAAGTGCGAATCAAAAGTAATTTTATTTTACAACTGTTAATAATTATGTACCTGGTGACGGGTTATAATAGCACTGGTCACGCACATTTGAACTTGATACTGTGGGTAGCCCCCCACAGAGCTTTTTAGCGATTTCTAGAGCCTCTTTCCCGTTAGGTTTAATAACTTCAAATGCCTACAGTGCGATGTTGGCCTATGCCTTGTACTACTAACATTCAACTCCGCAGCTGTTTATCGTTGTTAATTTATCAAACTCGCCTATTGGCTGTTTTCCGTCATCGGCAAACCTCCATGCTCTTCTACGGGTCCATGTGCCTGTTATGACCAACTGAAATTGTGTGAGTGTTGAAAAGAAATTAATGGTCTTGTTATTTTACGTTGTCCATTTTCTTCGTTCAGGTGCTTTTAACGCGACACGTCAACGGCCATTTCGTCGACAAAGACATTAAAAAGGACTCGAAGACTGGATGTGAAGTCAACAGCAAATTGATACGAAGGAATGGGAAGAAATTGCGGTATCGAAGAGAACCGTTTTCTGGTAAATACTTCTGCATTTTTATACTTGATTAATTTCACACAGCACGCTCAGATTTTGCATTTTTACGATATTTGCGTAAATATAAACACCATGAAGTCATGATCTGTTGTGTTGGCAAGATTTCTTTTTATGTAAAATGTCTACTATTGCGGACTATTGATAACTCCTCTTAGGTAGTAACGTATCATATTGGTTGGTGATGACTAGATGACCTGTGTCATCCGTATTTTGAATCGGGTTTTCGCGCAAGAATGTTCCGCCTGCTGGCTCATCTGAATCTGTCAACATCTAAGAAACCCGAGGTCGACTTTCAAAGTTTCCAGGGGTGTTGAATATCTCGATACGTTTGACGTTCCCGTGAGAACTGCTGGAATGAACGTAAAAAAACCGTCAGGTGATCTCTGTGACGCTGTGTCAGCACCGAGGGATGCAAGTCGAACGCTGTCGTAGCAGGAAAATTATAAAATGGGAAATGCAACGTGCAGAAAACTGGCTTCGTTCATTTCTGTGGCATTGTAGGGGCACAAGAAGTTTCAACTGCCAGAATAAAATGCAGGTTGAGATGACTGAACGAATAAGAACGCCATTCAAGGTTTCTGTAAACACTGAGATTGTCAGGTTTCCAATATTCAGGGAATTTCGAAGTCGAAAGCCATATAATTTTCACGTCATTTTACATATTTCTTGTACCTGCATACCTATTTTTTGATGTGTTATTGGTGGGTGGGGGTGGGGGGGGGGGGGGAGAATCACGAACCTCATTCCATAACAGTAACAAATCTTCTCCCAACACATTAATTTCAGGAATGATAATTAATTCATTGAAATGCCATATTCTTTCATTCACTTACTCATATTTGAAGAGGTCTCGATGGACATGGCTACTTCAATATGGGTGACTATTTGTACATATTTGACATTTTTAGAAAACTGTATCAATATTGGATATTATAGTTGTAATTACCACATAAATGACTATAGGTTTGTCAGTTTAGGCATTAAAGTTGATTATTCTCGGCTTTTGTTTTTTGTAGGCCGTTTCAAATAGCTAGTAGAGAAAAAAGCATTAATGATATCTACCTTATCTCTCCAAAATCAACGTTAAAGGTTCTCGATAAGGCAGGCAAAGCAGTCGCTACAGCGCTATAGGTAGCTTTGAGCTTGGACTTTATGTAGGTTTGCGAGTACTTACGCGAGATTGCGCTGAAACGTGGAAACTCTTGAGAAAAACTTCCTTTTCAGATCACCATAGTAGTGGGCACTTGATAAATAAGCGTAGTTTTGAATGGTTTACCCAAGTCAGGGCTGGTTTCTGGACAATCGAAGAATAACCATTCAATATCAATGGGGGATTTTTGTCAAAAAATTTCCTTTTGATAAAATTATTCAGAACTCTTTGAAAAACTGTAGTTTGAAGTTTTCAAAAATAAATGTTATTTTTTAAATGAGGTTGATTAAAAGTAAAAACGCAGCAACAAATGACGTATCAGGTCTGTTGGCTTCTGACTGACTGTTGGCTCAAGGAGGTGGAGCGAAGCCTCGGAGGCGAAGGTTCTCAGTGCTGCCAACAACCCAACATTAAAAATGGCAAACCTTCGAGGCAACCATCAAGAACCTTTGCCGTGACCTTTCCCTCGGTTTGATTTTGATCACGTGTTTTATAAATCTAATTAGAAATTCGCGATTCCACCCATCCATCTATTGGGGTTCTGTACATCGTTTAAAGTGATGCTCTAAGCTGGATTTGCTGTTTTCTGCGTAGGCTTTTTGACATAAGCACCAGATTGTGTGGCCAGTGTTAATAGTTCTGATTTTGAACAGAATTTAGCCAAAAGAAGGCTTCTTGATAACGAACTTGGTTCCCAGTAGTAGTACTTACTTATTTGTTCTCTTGTTTTCGAAATATTAGTACTATAAGATATTTTGCCTGTACCTATTTCAATGAAATATTTCTATTTTAGCTCGAACGCAAGACTACATAGACACGGGAATCATGGAAGGGATTCAGTACAACCTCATCAAAGTAACCGAGAAGAGGACTCTAGGACTTTTTGATCAAGTATCCCCAGACTCCCTAGTTCTTAGAAGCGAGGTATTCATCCACAATCGGGTTCTTGGTATGCAGTCATCCAAAATACGAACTACCCAACCATGGACAGAACAAGTCCCGGTGTTAGCTCTTCAAATCACAGTCATCACCTCTGAGACACATTTTATGTATTGTTATGTTACTTTCCGACCAGGTTTTCTCTACTGTGAAGCCATTCGGCGTAATCTCTTCCCTATGGTTGCCTCCTTTGAGTTTTGTGGTTTTTCCTCGGGTAGGTCCTGGGTTCATATTAGCCCTCATATTTGGGATGGGTGTTTCTGCTCTTTAAAGGTAAGCGCACACTAGTGCCGCAGCGGGTCGGGTCGCATCGCAGCGGATAAATGTCGCTAAGCACATTAGCACCGTGTCGGGCCGCAGCTCAGTGGAAAAATGCGCTCATTTGCCTCACTGTTCGTTGTTTCGTCCGTTATGGATTCTTCTGACGAAGGTGTTTTATTTTTGGTTCATTATTTTCGATAATGAACCATTGAAATTGAGCATGGAAAGAAAACAATTTAACCCCCCCCCCCCCCCTCGACATTTGATTATTGACTATTAATAGGTACCACGTTGAATCCGAAATAATGGAATTAAAAAAAAATGGAATTTAAAAAAAATTACGTAGGTAATTTTTTACCCTGAACCATGAACCAAAATGAATGAAATTTGGTTTGCAAGTAACAGCTCATTATAATCACGCATGGCATTATGAAATCGAGTTGTTTGTACCGTGATATTATTTAATTTGTTGAAAAAAAATGGTTGTTGGATTTTGTTGTACTTTTGTAACTTGAACAAAATAACATTCATGCATAACAACAAATAATAATAATAGGGAGACTACGTTAATCCACCACATATTTATCAAACTATAAAATTGCCTGGCCGGCTCAAGTACCTACTCGATTTAGGGCCCGGGGGGGGGGGGGGGGGGGGGGGGGATTGGCACGGGGTAGTGTCTCGTATACTTATGTATAGGGGCTCAAGAAGTTTAAATGTTTTCATTTTTGTGTAGAAATGCATTTTATTTTCAACAAATGCTTTTAGTACCAACTTGAAAACAAATGAACTTTATTATTATTATTAGGTATTGACGACAGAAAACAGTGATCTACGCCAAAGGGGCATCTGCACTGAAAATAATATTCCCTTGTGTAATAATTTGCAGCGTTTTGACCAATAAAAACACTAGAGAGAAAAAGAAATAAGTTCCGATAGAAACGACTGGTTATCGCACACTGCTACCGGGCCGGATCGGGTCGCAGTGGGCCGACGGAAAAATACAGCTAGCAGGCGATGTTTCTGTCTGCTCCGCCCCGCCACGCACCGTTTCCGCTGTGGTGTGCGCGTCTCCATAACGCTGAGTTCACATGGATGCGGAAAGTGCGGAACGCCACCTGATTGGCTGGAGGCTTTGCTCCAAGCAGCTGGCAGCCAATCAGGTGGCGTTCCGCACTTTCCGCTCCGTACTTTCCGCATCCATGTGAACCTAGCCTAAGAAACACACTGAACCGAACCAGGCGCATTTTTCCGCAGCGGTGCGACCCGTCCCGCCACGGCACTAGTGTGCGCTTACCTTAAGGAAACGACACGAAATAGCTCTTTAATCAACAGAAACTGTTTCAAAAGAACAGGGGCAGGTTCATGGAATTTAAAATCAACTTCCTTATTTCATCATAAAGGTAAGTAAATCAAGTATAACCTTTAGGGAGGTAACCATCAGAAAGAGATTTGCCACAAATGGCGCCGCACTGCTAAAATGAGTCGATGAATTCACCATACGTTTTTTCTCTTCGTTTTAGATTATTTTTTTCCTCCATGTTTCCACCCCGTCAAGGTTGTTACTCATTGTTACCAATCAGTATACCCCCTCTGCATGCATGAGATAGCTACTTATTTGATTTGGTCTACGAATATTTGTATTAGGTACCTATTTGGTTTGAAAGTCTGAATGGCTTTGTTGATGGAAAGTTCTTCTCATTTTGAATTTCACCCATTAGAGGCAACCTTGATTGGGTAACAGTGGCAGTTACTTTTCACTTCGTCTGGCGTAGTGGACACATTTTTTCTTTTTATTTAAACGTTCCCACTTTCATTTGGTTCTCCTTTTAGTTTCAACGGGTCGTCGAAAGGGTCATTTTTGTTTTGGATATACTTCGTAACAGGACTTTTATTTCGTATTTTTCAATTTCATTTCCTTTCATTTCTTTTTCTGATGTATTTCGCTTTCGTTCCACTCGCTGTAACGCTGCTGTTTTTCAGATCATTGCTAAAAGAACAGACCCCAAAGGAGTCAGCGAGGTATTAGTAAGATGGTTCCCTAAAAATATGTAAGTACACACAAATTGGCTTATTTTACATACATTGCGTGGTTTTCGTGCATCATTTACTTAGTATTTCCAAGTTTCGTACCAGTTGGTCACGGGTGGTGGTTTCTCCTTCTTTTCCTCTCTATACATTTCCTTTACGCTGATACTGATTTTCGTGTAAGGAATGGGCGTTCTGAAGCTTTTTAATATGAGAATTTGTTGGATCGCTCTCTTCCTATTTGGCTGTCCCATTGTAAATAAATGAAGTGAAATGCTCGCAACGTTAAGTACATAAAGAGTCTTAGGAAAGAGTGATCAACAATTTTTCCAAAACCTAGCAATTTTATGTTTTTTAAAATTGGTGGAGGGTTTTTGATTTTATTTAGAATTTTCACCCATTTTCCCTATAAGTAGGCATAGGCACGATGTGGATACCTAAATCTGAAATGCTTTAGCTTTTATTCCAAAAACTAGGTACTTAGGGTACCGAATTCAAAATCGAACTTCCGGGTGGCGACAAGGCTGATACGTAGTGCTGCTCTCATATTTAGTGTGATTTTCGTTGACTTCGCTTCGAAAATGAAAACGACGGCGTAAAAATTATCTTTTACCCAAAAAGTTCCTCGTTGTAACTCCGACACTTCAAAAAGAAAAACAATATTGAACAGAAAACTCTTCGTAGACAGTGATGTATGATTGTTTGTAACATTTCTGTTGTCATTACCATCGTTTTAATCTCCTAGTCGCTGACTGAGTGGTGTTTTGAATAAGTTTAGAAGATCCTTAGAGACGTGTAGTATCCATGTATGTATTATCCATACCTTTTCTGCCTCATTACCTGTTAATCGTACATTCAGTTTCATTCTGGAATTGGTTCAGTTATAGGAAAACTAATTAATATCGTTGAAAACTCGAATTTATATTTCGCATAAGTTGAGTACGGGGAATGAGGCGTATGGATATTAACAATTGCGAAAATTTGCTTCAACTGCTGGACAAAAGTTATTAATTTAATAGAAGATTTTGTTTATTTATACATACCTATTTTGTTTATTTATACATACCTATTTTGTTTATATGTGCACCATCCAGTTTGTATGTTTTCCATATAAAGTACACCTACCTAGCTAAATTTATCTCTGAATCAGATTTTCTCATATCATTGTTTCCTTGATCATTTTTAATTAATTCACGTTTTTCATCAAACCCAAATAATCATACATACAATTTCGAATGCAAAAATGCCATTGGATTTTGTGTCGCTGTTACAACTAGAGATTAGGACGGATTATTAGTCACGAAACTTTGAACGCTGGGGACACCTGTGGTGCAGTGGATTTATTTGAAACCTGGAGGTTACAATGTTTCAAATTCGTATCGTTTCAACTTGTATACGAACTTTCCATTTAAAAAATTTCTATTGATCAGATTGAATAAATCCACGAAGATTGTTCTTGTTTCATATATTCACAATATTAGCATTGATTTCTTCTTAGTGGACTTGATAAAACCGCGATTGCGTTGGCAGTGTCACGTAGAAGATATTCATGCTACAAGTAATACTTTCATGTGCCTATGAATGTCTTAGAATTTTTCAAATTCTTATCGTTTCAACTTATACCTATACAAAAGTATCATTTTTGAAAAATTTGTATTGAACATTTTGAATAAATCCACATGGATTGTTCTTGTTTCAAATATTCGCAATATTAGCATTGATTTCTTCTTAGTGGGCTTCATAAAACCATGATTGTTGGCAATGTCACGTAGAAGACATTCATGCTACAAGTAATGCTTTCATGTATCGTGTGACAGATACTTCTAACAATTTTTCCTTTATTCACGTCTGTCTCTTTTAATACGATCTATATATAATATTATCTCAGTTTAAAGTGCTTTGCACTACTAAAGAATTATTTATTGACATTTCAATGTGACTGTCTAATCTTTGATTTGTTTACATTGCAACTTCATCAAGTTTCAATTTTAAATCCTTCGATTGTCGATGACTTCGATGGGTCTCCACTTCGCTGTACAATAACATTGATACTAACAATACCCTGAAGGGTGCTTTAAATTCAGTGCGGTTTTTATTGGCAAAACCATAAAAAAATTTCGTGGCTGCTTGGTACATCGTTGATTTATATGGACATGGATGAAAACTACAGGATGAAACTGACTTTGAACGTTTTTCCTTTTAAAAAAAAATTACGTACGAAACCCAGGTAACAAAAACACGTCGCTTTTAATAAAATATCGCCGAAACGTCATAAATACCGTCGAAAACGCCGTCTGAAATGCCGAGGGGACTCCGAGCTTGGAACTTCGTGTACGCTGCGCAGGATTAAAAACGCATGGAACTTCGGATAACTACCGCTAGGGACCGATGGGAACTTCTCAATCGATGGCACCGCGCGTACTAAAACCACAACCTATCTATCCACTTCCTAAACTACAGCTGTAATAATTAAATTTCCGAACGAGGTTTGGAAACGAGATAAGGTTGGAATACGTTCATTACTTTTTTCCTCACAAATGAATTTTTTGCAAAAATTTTCTGGCGTCAAACGTCAAATTTGACAAAAGTTTTGTCAGCGAATTCGATAAAATCCTAAATATTAGTCCATAGTGCATGGTAGAGACTACTCGTCTCATGAATGGCTGTGTGTATTTATTGTTGTGGCACGGGTTATTTATTTGAAATGACCTCATTTAGCCTGATGGTTCATCTTGGGCTTGTGGAACTGGAAATTGTTTCAAGGACAAAGGTTTTCCATGGTTTTTCCATGTAAATAATATCCATGTATGGGATGTACCTTGCGTTATCTTCTTTGGGTAGATAAAGGTTACTCTTAGATGTGAATGCAACTACGTATCTCGTACGTCGATTTCCCTTGTTCTGGGGTCGCGACATGAATATATTGTACTTGTATTGTACTTGAACTTGATGTAATTTCAGTGAAACTGTGGAATAGTGGATCAGACATCGTTAAAATCATTTCTGTATAATTTTAGGAACAAGTAGGTGTACTGGTGTTTGGTCAATCAGATACCTTACTTAAATATCCATTTATTTTTCTGTTCATAACAGGATTAATGCTTTCTTGCATATTACATCAAATACCTTACTTAATGCCATTTATTTATTTATTCGGTTCAGAACAAGGGACAAGGGACTTGCATAGCTAAGTTTTAAAACGCGTGATCCACTGTTTCTCAGTGTTAAGTAACTGTCTTTGGGTGTGTATCAAAAGGTGTGGACCTCACTGGATGGCATCGTTATCCTTATTTTCAGCCTCTGATTTCGTTGGGAAAATGATAGGACGATACTGGTTTGACTTTCGGAGCTCGTAAAAACACATTAGGTTGGTCTTAATGAGTAGCCTGGTATATATATGAACCTGTGTTTAATATAACTGGTCAAGGGGTATGGTGAAGGTCGAGAAGCTGAGCGACCATGTCTACGCTTCCTAGATCCCAGACAACTCTGTATGAGAATGAAACAGTATTCAAATCAAACATGGCTCTGGGTGCGGGGTAGCCTGGGAAGGCTTTGGCTAGCCTAGCAGTAGGGGAAAAGAAACCTAGCTGTCTTACTGGGCTGAGGGCAAAGATAAAACACCTGTGTTCTGTATAGTTTGTCCCTGTGATATCAACACTGCAAGGAGAGATACGTAATTTCTCTGGTTTGCCATGTTCACAGCAAATATAACAAACGATTTGTTGATGTTCAACAACTTTCTCCATAAATTATCAGCTTTTGGTACAATATGGATTCAGCCTATCTTATGTGTTGAAGAATTGCTTCATCAGTCAGACTCATTTTTCCATATCTGCTATCACCTTTGGACACAACGTGGCTTTTATTTCCCGCCATCACGTAGATTCACGTAGATCCCCATATTTTGGGATATAGATATCGTTCACTTCCTAATTTGCCATGATACTTGTTATCAACCTCTCGGGCAAGATGTCTCCTGTCTGCTACACTGTTGCCACCTAAGCATTATGGCTGTCATGATTAGCTACGGATCACAACTTGACAGATCATGTACTATCTGGTGTACAACAAAAGAACTGCTTCATTTCCTATAAGTCACGAACGATGCACGATGGCTCGTACCAGCCTGCCACATTGTTGCCTGAAGTATAATGGCTGTCGTGTATGGCATCTGTGGCATTTTACTTCTGGGATACTGTGTAGTGCATAGAAGAACTGCTTGATTTCTTATCAGTCATACTGTTCTCTCCATGATATCTGTTATCAATATTTGATTCAGTATGGCTTGTACCTGTACTGCTCGATTTCTGATCACTCATACCCTTTTCCTCCATCATATCTTGTGTTATCAATCTTTGATGCAAGATGGCGTTATGGAAGCGCTGTAGTGTCATATTATATACATTGTATACCTAGCTGTCATATTGTATACCCAGCCATTGCCAGCTGCAGTGTCATATGGGATTGATTGTGAATTGGTGCGGATGAACAAACTTCACAGTAGTCGCCCGTGTGCGCCAGCTTGTCGAGCAGTGGCTCTGTTTCTTATCGTCTTGGGAAGTCTTGGAAAACACGATGCCATCCCTTGCAGGCCCCCTCCCTTCCAGTGCATCGTTTCTTTTCTACCATTCCCCCGCCCAAACTAACTCTCGTCTCCCTTATGTTTCCTTCTTGCAGACTTGAAGACGAGTGGATGGACCCCACCAAAGTCGAGCGCACGAGATCCGTCAGAATCACCACTCTGACCCCCGAGAGCAAAGACTGTTTATACGAATATCTCTGGGGACACCAGAACCTGAGTAGGACGCCCAGGTGCCGGAAGCAAGGCGCCCCTCACACGTGATATCCTTCGCCTAACACTCAATCATCCTCATAATTTCGTCTTCTAACGATATTTTCAAACCTCTTCTTACGTCACTAGGCAAGAAACAACCTTATACGAACTTTTTATAGAATATTGTTTTTAAATATTTTTATTTCTTCGACAATAAATTTAACTGTAAAACTGCTCAACAGAAGAATATCACCACGGTGTGGTTGACGACCTCTTTCATTCAATATTGACATGACCTTCTGGAACACATGATTTTCACCATCTACCTATGTACATTCGGATTTCACTAATTTGTTATAAATTAATTTATTTATTGTTAAACTTAATAGTATATTTTATAATCCACAACAAACGAGAAAGCTTAGCGATCCATGTGATTGCTCAATCACAAACGAGTCTCTAATCTCAGTGGTATCTTCTGTTGAACAGCAATTTTATGTATTTCGTCCCGATATGAAATCAAGGATTAACCCTGATATTGTTATCAACCACAAAAAGCCGCGTCAATTTGAAAAATAATTTTTTTCAACGAGAGAGCATTTAGCATTCAAATTTCCTAATACGTACATTCAGCGATTTGAATATATTAAATGAATTATTTGAATTACGATACACAAATTATGCTTAAAAAACGTGGACTTGAATTTTTTCTCAGTACAAAGTGTACCTTTCTTACATGGGCACATTTCGGTAACTGGTTATAGTGAGTTTAGTGATTTTTCACATTTATTTTGGCCCATAGTGCTGATTGGTTACTATTATCCTACTGGTTACTTTTTAAATCCTACAGTTCTACTTTTTTTACAGTCACGAATAGAAAGTTGTCAATAAGCGTTGATTTTGATCGATTTTTGGTGTCAAATCAGCGTCCATTCCAGAATTTCTAACGGCCGTCTCTTCGGAAACAGTTCTTTCGTCAACCAAGCACATCATGCTAACCCTGTGGGATGTTTCCTTCAATAGGTACCCCCAAAATCTCACGGTCCCTGCAACTTTACAGACCTTGTTCGATATTTCCGATTTGATTTTGCTCATTATAACTCGGAATTGTGCTCACGAATTGAAGACTGACTAGATTGTAAGGGATTTAGTAAAAAGCAAAACTAACGCCTGCTCTACCAAGATTCAATTATATTTTAGGTAAAAAAAAAACAAATTAAAAAACTACCAGTTCCACGTTGCCCTAAATTTGTATCGCTGATTTTGATTATTCAATTTTGATGAACTATTTTCTACGTCATATTCTCTCTTTATTAAAAAAAATTATTTTTAAAATTAACCTGTTCCTGCGGAAAAACTTACCAGTCCCAAGTATCAAGTACAAAAACGTTTTTATACCGATATCAAGATGAAATTTTGTAAATCTAAATTTTTGAAGAAACGCGACGCCGTAGGTCGCATTTTCAAATTTAACGGTAAGAAAAAAATGATTAAAAAATACAAAAAAAGTTAATTGTTCACATGCGTTTTTCGTTTATTTGTTGCGATTTTTTTCTAATTGTGTATATTACTTTAAACAAATTCTAGTAGGTCCTATAGTGGTTAGCGTATTAAGTTCCTCGTACGTTCTTTCGTGTGAATAGATGAAAAATGAATTTCGATTTTAAGGTTCCAATTTGTAAATAAAGACAATGGAAAAATTTTCAATATTGAAAGAAAAATCGGAATTGTTTAGAAGAAAAAGAATACTGTCAATAGCTAATATTGAATAATTCTCTTGTAAATAACACTGCCATGGCAAGAGTTGGATTTAATTACGATAATCATATGAGTGTAATTGAAGAAAACGGTGATTTCATCAAATTGATTGAAATTCGTTGTTTCTTTTGTGTACGTCCTGTGTCATTTTTATATGTTCAATTAAGGCCTTAAATATTGTTGATGATCTCAAAATTTGTTCTTTTTGTAATTTTTGAACGGCAACCAAAAAAAAAAACAAGAAAACGTTGTCATTAGGCCTAAAAGAAGCAAGTAAAGGTTCGTTTCCCTTCGAGTTATTACATCAAAAAGTCACGACAGTTTCGAACTTTTCGAGTGAAATTTTGGGGAAAACCTTCACTTTTGTCTTTTTTTGCCTGACATTCCAATTTTTTTAAAACCAATATTAAAATGCCCATGAAAACCACTATGTGCCAACTGAAAAGAATCAGAAATGAATCTGCACTGAGAGCATTAAGATTAAAATGTGGCATAAAGAGACTGAATTGGAAAATGAAAATGCAATGTCTTTTCGTCGAGTTCAAATTTCCCTTCTTGTCATTCTCGATGTGAATTGCACAGAAATTACGATGGGATTTCGTTATAGTAAAAATTTGAAATTGATCAGACTTTTTAAATGTTTAGGTTTGATAGATTTATTTGTATTTTTGATTTTTTTAAAAATAACGATAATTTTTTGGCTAGAACAACCGGCTATGTTGTATGTTACACTGCCCATGGTATTTGTTTCGTTGAATGTTCAGCGAGTTGAGTATTATCGCCGTCTTCAATGGCGACAACGGGTTTTTGGTTCGGGCTTCAAATTGTTGGGATCGCGTTTTCGGAAAATGATTTCTCAGTTTGTGAGATTTTTTATTATTACATTTTCATTTTGAACGGGACATGACCAAAAACCTTGGGCGAAGACGGTATTGTGTATATAAGTATATGAAACAAATATATAATGTATTTATGATAGGATCAGATTGTATATATGCTGGCTAGGAAAGGATTTAATCATGATAGACGTCTTTTAGAATGCTTTGAAAAGTTTTGTGTAAACAAAAAATAAAAAAATCAAATGAACTTTTTTTTCAGAACAATATATTGACCCATTTTTGTTCAATGTTCAATAATTAATTCATTATGACGTTATCACTGAATTACTGCAGGAAGCTGATTTGTCATTTTCGATTAGCATTCGTCGGTTGAAGGCAAGTCAATTTATTGATGATTGCGTTGAATTGCGGCATTGCACCTAGACATTGGTTGGGTATGGAAAAGAGGACAAAGCTGGGATTTGTGCGTTTGAGGATAGAACAATACTGCCAATTGTTAGATATGAAAAACATAATTTAAAAAAATAGGATTATTAAAAGTTGTAAATTATTTTAAAATCACGTTCTTAGTCAATGAAGTAGAATTTGTTGATGTAAAAAAGACAATCCAAGTTGATCCCGTTTATCTTGAAGAAATTCCCCATTACCTGAGAAGTGGGTGGATTCGTTTTGGATGCGGCTAAAGTATTTTTGAACAGCTTGTGAAAAACTAATTAATTGCCTAATGAGGGGCCTAGTTACGGAGATACTTCAATCGTTAACACCAACACGAAACGATTCACTGACAGCCACGTGCATTGGAACACAGTGTGATTTGAGGGGCTGAGCGACCAAGGAATCGTGATTTTAGTTTTAATTTGCAGTTCCTGTCAGTAACGACAGTCACGGAATCCATGTTTTAAACATTACCTAATGTAATTTTATGCAGTGGTTGAAGGGCGTTCTCTTAACTGCAGAGAGGCCGAGCGACCACGATATCGTGATTTTTAGTTCAGATTTGCTGATTTACTTCAAGAAATAAATCGTAGATCAGTATTGACTGAACATCGCGTAATTAGGTAGTTTAAACGACCACGACATCATTTATTTGTTTAGCTTTCATTCCCCATGATTTCAATTAGTAACAATGTAGTATTTGATGATAACACAAATTGCTCATCACATAATCACAATTTATTCAGCTTTTAATTAAAATCAAAGTACAGTGCGGAGGAGGGGAGAAGCGCAGAAGCTGAACTGTATTTACTATTTAATGCAGTAACAAAAAACTTGAAAACCCATCACAAATTAAGATAGCAGTTGTACGGATGTTTTCGAAGTGCCATGAGGTTCTCATATTTTGTATTTCATTTAGTTCAAATAGGTAACGGTAATATCAAGAAATATCCCGAAAAACAGATCAAATCAGCGCTGAATGAACATCACTGATCTTGGCTGTCGAACTGCCAAGAGGCCGAACGACCGCCGTATTCTTCATTGCTATTTCAGTGATTCTCTGTTCCAATCTCCTACGTACAACATCGCCAAATCACGCATAAATCACCGTTCAGTGAACGTTCAGGCCCTCTCGAAAGGCCGATCGACCGCGCTCATCCAAAACCGAATCCAGCTCGACTGTTACTAGTGCCATTTACTTGTCGGAGAATATTTAGTAGATCACTGAAAGGTCACTAAGAACACCTCATTTTTCAAACAAAAATCACGCTAAACACTAACAAAAAAAACCCAATGATCTCTAGTACCTATAATGTCCAATTTCGTTACAATTTTTGAGTTCGCTTGCATAATTTATTTTTTTTTGCGTGTCCACTTCGTTTTGAAGAAGTTTAATTAATTAAAACTTGGTTTTTCTTTAGTCAAAGTTCATACTTCTAAGATATTTTTTGTTTAAACAATATCGTATCGTAAGTTTTCCTTTGATGCTGCATTTTTCATTCACAAGCTGAATAAGTAACGTCACTGCCAACACCAGTTTTTTTGAAACTTTCATAGCTCAACTTCGTGTTTTTCGGTTTCTTCAACTTTTATAATAATAATAATAAACAATAAAACTCCAAGTTGTGTTTGTTTTTTTAATGGTAATAGAAAATCGGCGAGTTGAAACATCGAACCGATTTAACCTTATTTTGCGTCTTATGGATATACCTCTCTTCGAAACTGTACTTTCGTTTTATTTAAGTATTATAATAGTACTAAGCAAGTATTACAGTATTGTAAACTACCTGTCTACAGTGTTGTATATCTGGAAAATATGTTGAAAGAACTGGGGGACAAAATAACATTTTATGTGCGTTATCAACTGATTTGAAACTTGTCGCAAATTGTTATGGGCTCGAACAGGAACAGACTTAATATAACTTGGTATGACGTTTTGAAAATGTTGGAAATTCGCTTTCACTTATGTTGAACTATTTGATTCGTTGTCACTGAATTTATTTCTGTTACGTTTCGGTTACTATACATCAATTCGCCTGTCCTTTCATTATAGAGAACCGTTCTTTTGCGTCATGAAAATACCCGAACTTCTTATGAATAAAACTGTTATTCTGTCCCCCAGCTCTCTTACAAGCCCTGTAAAACTTGCACCCGGTTCGTTTTTATAATTCATGCACTGGATAACACGAAAACGGAAAGAGTTTTTTCAAATGTAACCGGAAAGCATAAAATTTGGATCAATCAAATTGCAAAACTCGATGTTCACAAAAATCAAAGAATGCGTTTTGTCTTCACAATTCTGTTAATTTAAAATGTTGAAAAATGTCCAAATTCGTAAAGATGAATAATGTGATTTTGAAAAAATGCCAATTATACGTGTTTTTTCAGTGGTCCTCGTGTGTCAAATACCTCTCCTCAAATATTTTTATGTGCAATTTTTTAAAAGCGGTTGACCAAAAATTAACTGCCCCTTGCTAGTGTCTTGGATCAACACCATAATCTACATCATTATCGTGATTCGATGTGACATTCTACGCCTTTATACACAAGAAAAAACTAATTTGTGAACGAGGATGAACAATATTGAATACTTGGATTTGTTTCAAATTCTGCGTTAATTTTGAAAGTGAAAAAATATGAACTGGTTTTCTTGTCTTAGTATTTTTGTTTAGTTCTTTTTTGTAAACTGACTGCGTTCTTATAGACTTATAGGGTTTAGCTTATTCCCAATAATTCGCTTCTTTTTATTAAATAATGAAAACAAGAGTTGAAAGGGGCTAACAAAAACTTAAGGTTCGAGCCTTCATGACGTCACTAATCCTGTTCGTTTTGTGGACAAACTGATGAAAAGTCGAATTCATAAAACATTGTGAAATTCATAATAAGTAATGTAATTTTTATTTATTTACAAAAGTGAAAATAAAAATATGCTACACGAATTGTGGTGGTTAATTTCGAATAAAAAAAAAACAACAATATGGAAATTTCATTAATACCTATCCTTGAAAAAGTTTGTTTTTCCTGCCTTTTACTATTGTTTGACGTAATTATTTGTATTATTTTCTGAATAAACAAGTTCATATCTCGAAACGTCGTTTTTTCATTAGCACCACTGTACCTGTGTGATGATTGCATCGAGATTCGTTGGATGTATGCCGGCGATTACTATGAGCGGCCTATGCAGAGTTGTCATTTGGCGGTACTCCTACAACATTCGCTTTTATCATCATGTTGTATGACCGGAAATTTTATCAAAAATATTACAGATTTAATTAATGAGGACCCCCTGAAATAAAGGGTGGATACTGAAATAGTGTGTACTTACGTTACTTCAAGAATTTGCTCCAGAGTCGCCACATGACTGGAATTATTGATCAGTTATTGATGAGATGTCGTTCCACCCCACGAAATTAAATTTCGAGTGCAGTTGTACAGGTTGGTATTAATTCTGTTTTTAATGTCACGTTGGCCATGGCCTTGGTTTGGTAAAAGGGCCTTATTATTATCTCAGAAACAACAGGTTAACTTCCTATTCAAAACTGGCAAATTTTCTATTCAAAACTGTTCAACAGTTCCAATGATGATTAGTGACTGATGTGATCCAATGGTGGTTATTTTGGATTTTTTAGTCTCGGCCCCTGGCAAGTGGTCGAAACCTTATGTTTTTGATTGGTATGTGCTTTTTAACTTGACTAAACGTTATGATTCATGAATAACAAATAAATTCTTGAACCCACCGCATATATCTTACGTAGGTATCTGGTAACCGTAACTGCCGGCCGTAGTAGGTACCTGCTCGATTTAGGGCTTTCCAGGGTAGGGCTCGAGGTTAGTTATTGACCACAGAAAACAGTGATCTACACAGAAGGGACATATGCAGGTAAATAATAAACCGTTGTGTAATAATTTGCAGCGTTTTTCAAAGTTAATAAGTGAATCAAGTGCGTTTTGAATTTTTTACAACAGATAAGTTGACGACGAGAGCTGCGGTTTAACTTACTTGAGGATAAATCCCTAGTCTCTTCACCTATTCTCTCTAGCTGAAAAAAAATACAGCAGAATTCAATTTCTCAAGTTGACAACGTCCCGTTTTTGAAAGCAGCCAGGTACTATTATTTATTAAATTTGGTACTTAGATAAATAATCGTACTATTCCATGTGTCGTAGTTATTATTTGACTAGAGAGAGGATTTTATACTCCTCTTCTATTGGCCGAATAACAAGTAACACTTTGGCCGAATAATAAGTAACACTTTCTGGGCTATGCTTATTACGTAGGCATCGTACTTGCCTCCACGACGCCGTTGCTGCACTCACCTTCCTATGGCCGTATAAGGCCGAGAAACATCGTCAGCACCAAAACCTTCGGTTCACTCATTGATTTATTCATCTAAATCTCAAATTTGATTGTTTTAGTGCAGGACGTCCAGATAAACCTACTCCCATAATTAAAATATGTCACCAGCTGGAGGCATACGGCCTATGCCACGAAAAAGCAATACCTCATGCCCATGGAAAAGGAATAGGTACCCACTCTTCACAAACAAGGATGTAATAACTTACAAATTCACACATACACAAATGTGTGACTAATTTGTAAGTTATTACGGTAATCCTTTTTTTTGTGTGAATAATAGGTACTTATTCCTTTTCCATGGGAATTCGGTATTGATCGCTTTTTCGTGGAATAGGCCATATGCCTCCAGCTGTCGATATAATTTTAATGTAGGTATATCTGGACTTCTGGACATCCTGCACTAAACACTAAACAAATCAAACTTGAGATTAATACGCGTAGATGAATAAGTCAGTGAGTGAACGATGAATGAGTCGAAAACATCTTCACACTTACACAGATGTGTTTGTAAGTTATTATGGCATTCCTTTTGGTTTATTATTTTCAATAATGAACCTTTGGAATCGAGCATGGGAAAAAAATGTACCCCCCCCCCCCCCCCCAATTAAAATTTGATGGTTTCTATTTCATGGTATGTACTTAGAATCCGCAAATATAACACAAAAATTTCTGTCCGTACATCGTACTTCGCATTTTCCTTAGTTACCATGAACCAAAATTAATGAAATTCGGTTTGTAGGTCCCATTTGGGGTCTGGCTGACGAAGCTCGGCGTTTACTGTCAGTGAAAAATAAGGGTTGAAATTTTCAGAACGCCGTACCTCGAAAATTTTCGATAGAGTACTTATGGCTTTTTAAGTTTTCAAATTGATCTCGAACTTGAGAATTTTTTGAGCCCACCAGGAGCACTGTACGTCCGCCCGTTCCTTTGAACCGTAAAACTTCGTCAACACGATCGTGAATGAAACGGTATAAAAATATGGCCTACAAACCACTGCTAACAAACACCTGATTATAATCGCGGATGGCTGTATTAAGTCTAGTTGGTTGTTCTGTGATGACGGAAACCATCAAATTATTCGGAGAGGGTTATCTTTTTTTAATTATTGAAAATAATAAACAAAAACGCTGCTAAGTCCTTGTCACATGGGTTTATTGTTCTACTGGACATACGTGTACAGAAATTTTTGCTGTTCATTCGTTGTTTCTATCGTGTGTAATTATTGAAATGGCTATTTTTGATGGTTCTACCAATTTTGGCCCCCCAAAACGCGAATCAGGCCCGGCTTTTTTTACAGATTATTTTTTATCTTTGATAGTAGGAACCATTTAATTGTCTTGATTCACCTGCTGATACTACTTCTAGTGTTATTATACAAATTTATGGTGATTTCAGACAATTTCCCATGTTTTTGACTCATAAAAAATGAATTTCGGGAGTTAACCTTCGTTACAACCTTACTTCTTCACTCTTCGGTCAAAATCAACAAAATATTCGGTGTTCTCGCCCTAAAAAACGATACCTCACAAGCTCATGTTCACTAAAGCCTCAAAAATCCTTCCTCATATCACCCCTGGGTGTATGCCGATCGGGCTGCCGAGCTTCGGAGCACAACTAGGACCCAAATGTGTTCCCAAATGGGGACACACACTGTGTGCGGAAGAACGACGATTTTATACCAAAAAGTACCTATTTTTATACCCATTTTCACTCATAACACTCCTGGGTGTATTCCGATCTGGCTGCAAAGTATCGGGACACAACTAGGGCCCAAATGGAGCATGTGTGCGAAAGAACGAATTTTTTAGACCGAAAATGAAGCCGGTACACGTGATACGGCGTACGGCGGACGGACATTGCATTTTCTTAATCTGCGCACCTTGGAACGTAAAAGAAAAAATTTCGAGGGGATGTTATAAACATTTTTTGCTGAGCGATTACATAGGTGTATTATTCACAGAATAATAAACCAAAAGTCTGCGAGTTCGTCATTTTAATGAACTCGTGGTGTTTGTGGCCAACTCCAGTAGGCAACGAGGAGTAACCATACTTATTTGAATATATATGTTCGATTTCAATTCCGTCTTGGTTCACATTGTATTTTATGAAAAGCCAACAACTATTAATACCGGCCTACATCTCGGAAAAGTCTATTACAGGTCTCTAAATTTGGAATCCGAGTGTTGAGACTACGGCCGGGGGTTGGGGATTCGTTTGAGGACATGGCGAGGTCTCGAGGTATGCGAGCTGCCCTGAGGTGATGTATTACAGAAATTTCGAAGGTTTGGACGAAGTTCGGAGAGGCTCTTTTGTGGAACTTTCAGGGCGCCTCCTCCAGAAGAATAGGAGCGACTCGTCGGCATTTTCTCGACAAACTTCCGACAAATATGTATTGAGCTGTATGAGGTAGGTACCTGCCTATTATAAATACTTACAGTAAGCAAGTTCTTCCCGTGTAGAAAAACAGAGGATGATGAATTTACTTTAAACGAACTTAACTGAGAAAACTGCGGCAGCGGCGGCTAATGCTTTTAGTCTCATCTTCTCAATTATCTGGACGTAACTTGAAGGCTAAGGACACCTTTTTATTTTGGTTTATTATTCTGTGAATAATACACCTATGTATCGCTCAGCAAAAAACTTTTATAACACCCCCTTCAAATTTTTACCTTTTCCGTTTCAAGGTGCGTAGATTCCGAAAATGCAATGTCCGTCCGCCGTATCACGTGTACAGGCTTCATTTTCGGTCTAAAAAAGTCGTTCTCCCGCACGCATGCTCCATTTGGGCCCTAGTTGTGTCCCGAAACTTTTCAGCCCGATCGGAATATGCCCAGGGGTGTTATCAGTGAAAATGTGTTTAAAAACGCTGCAAAGTCCTTGTCACATGGGTTTATTATTCTATTGGACATACCTGCGGAAATGTTGGCTGTCCATTTCTGTTTCTTTAATGTGAAATAATTGAAATAGCCGAAATAGCTATTTCTGATCCACAATTTTGGCCCCCAAAACACAAATTAGGTACCTACGCTCCTTTATTTCATTTTTATTTTTTTTAATTTTATTATTTTTTTTTTCATATTATCTTTAATTATTGGTAGTGTCATTTAATCGTCTTGATCCACATGTTGACACTTTTTCTAGTGTAATTATACAAATTGATGGTGATTTCAATCGATTTTCCAGGTTTTTGACTCATACAAATATCAATTTTGGGAGCTGAACATTTGGTAGAACCTCAATTTTCCACCCTTTGGACAAAATCGACTTCATATTCGGTCTTCTCGTCCCCCAAAACATGGAAAACGGTAACTCAAAAGCTCATGTTACTAACATGTTACTAAAACACAAAAAGTAGGTACCTATTTTTATACAAATTTTCACTCATAACATCCCTGGGTATATTCCGATCGGGCTGCAAAGTTTCGGGACACAACTAGGGCCCAAATGGAGCATGTGTGCGAAAAAACGACTTTTTTAGACCGAAAATGAAGCCTGTAGACGTGACACGGCGGACGGCGTACGGCGGACGGACAGTGCATTTTTGGAATCTACGCACCTTGAAACGGAAAAGAAAAAATTTTGAGGGGGTGTTATAAAAATTTTTTGCTGAGCGAATACATAGGTGTATTATTCACAGAATAATAAACCAAAATAAGTACTTTTTGTGTTGGTTTATTATTCTGTGAATAATACACCTATGTATTCGCTCAGCAAAAGTTTTTTATAAAACCCCCTCAAACTTTTTTCTTTTCCGTTTCAAGGTGCGTAGATTCCAAAAACGCTGCAAAGTCCTTGTCACATGGGTTTATTATTCTATTGGACATACCTACAGAAATGTTGGCTGTTCATTTATTGTTACTTTCATGCTTAACAATCGAAATAGCTATTTCTGATGGTTTCCATTAATTTTGGCCCCTAAAACACAAATTAGGTAGGTACGCTCCTTTTTTTGTTTTTTGTTTTTGTTTGTTAACTATCTTTGATCATTGGTAGTGCCATTTAATCGTCTTGATCCACGTGTTGACACTTTTTCCAGTGTTATTATACAAACTGATAGTGATTTCAGACGATTTCGCAGGTTTTTTACTCATAAAAAATCAATGTTGGGAGCTGAACATCTGGTACAACCTCAATTTTCCACTCCTTGGCCAAAATCGACTTCATATTCGATCTTCTCGTCCCCCAAAACATGGAAAACGATACCTCAAAAGCTCATGTTACCAAAATGTTGCTAAAACGCAAAAAGTACCTATTTTCACACACATTTTCACTCATAACACCCCTGGGTGTATACCGATCGGGCTGAAAAGTTTCGGGACACAACTAGGGCCCAAATGGAGCATGTGTGCGAAAGAACGACTTTTTTAGGCCGAAAATGAAGCCTGTAGACGTGATACGCCGGACGGCGTACGGCGGACGGCGTACAGCGGACGGCGGACGGACATTGCATTTTTGGAATCTTCGCATCTTGAAACGGAAAAGAAAAAACTTTGAGGGGGTGTTATAAAATTTTTTTGCTGAGCGAATACATAGGTGTATTATTCACAGAATAATAAACCAAAAGTTTGAGGGGGTGTTATAAAATTTTTTTGCTGACCGAATACATAGGTGTATTATTCACAGAATAATAAACCAAAATGCAATGTATCACGCTGTATCACGTGTACCGGCTTCATTTTCGGTCTAAAAAATTCGTTCTTTCGCACACATGCTCCATTTGGGCCCTAGTTGTGTCCCGGAACTTTTCAGCCCGATCGGAATATACCCAGGGGTGTTATGAGTGAAAATGTGTATAAAAATAGGTACTTTTTGTGTTTTAGTAGGTAACATGTTAGTAAAATGAGCGTTTGAGGTATTGTTTTCCATGTTTTTTGAGACGAGAAGACCGAATATGAAGTCGATTTTGACCAAGGAGTGGAAAATTGAGGTTGTACCAGATGTTCAGCTCCCAAAATTGATTTTGGTTTATTATTCTGTGAATAATACACCTATGTATTCGCTCAGCAAAAAATTTTTATAACACCCCCTCAAAATTTTTTCTTTTCCGTTTCAAGGTGCGTAGATTCCAAAAATGCAATGTCCGTCCGCCGTCCGCCGTACGCCATATCACGTGTACAGGCTTCATTTTCGGTCTAAAAAAGTCGTTCTTTCGCACACATGCTCCATTTGGGCCCTAGTTGTGTCCCGAAACTTTTCAGCCCGATCGGAATATACCCAGGGGTGTTATGAGTGAAAATGTGTATAAAACGCTGCAAATCCCTGCACAACGGTTTATTATTTTGTATAGAATACCCTTCTGTTACAGATCACAGCTCTATGTATAGATAACCCTTCTATATAATATGATATGTACTATTCTATTATATACATATTATGTAGATCGCAGACCTTCCGTAGGTTAGTACCTAACCCCGTACTCGTTACTAGGTACCTACCTAAATCACGAGTTAAATGTTGCTAAAATAATTCTGCCGATGACAAACAGTACCTAACAAAAAGAAACACACATAATGAAGTTCTGAATAGAAATTGTTGATGAGGAGTGAAAAAAGTTGCAAAAGCACCTACCAACAAACTCCAGCCCCTTCTACGTAGATGGTATAATGAACCGTAGTGTAATAATTTACCGTTGAGTAATGATTTACCGTAGTAATAATTTACCCATCAATAATAGAGAGTTCCTAAAGACTAAAGTCGGGAAGATGTGTTCGGATTTATCTCAACTGCGCATGCGCGTCGCCCAAGTTCAAACTTATTTCCTTAAGTTCGACTTATTCGGCCTTATACATAAGGCGCGTTATCTCCCAGGGCACAAACTTTAGGAATCGTCTTTAACCTTACTCAGGGGTAACAGTGCACAGCTTTTTGCCGCGTTTTGTCGTTTTTTTTCAACGCGTCATGTGTCGTCGGTCCTCGCCATCGCCAGCGTCTTTCAAAGTTACTCCAAGCGTCTTTCAAAGAATTTGCTAGATTGTTGCGATATCAACTTAGGATAAAAAAGTGAGTATACCTACCTATGCTATGTAATGGAATGGATTTCGCGTTGTGCTAAGTTAAGTGACGTTACTTTTTAATTCACTCCTACCCCCACCACTTCTGTCAAACCGGACTTATTGGTTAGCATCCAAAGGCTGCTCGCCTTAGATGTGGCCAAAAGATATGGCCGTTCCCTAATGAACTTATCTCTTAGGAACTCTCTAATACTTCAACGTTTGTTCAAGTTTCACTACCTACCAACAAACTCCAAAAGAGCCATCATTTTTCAAGCGAAATAATATCACAGAACAACCAACTCGACTTCATACTCCGCCAATATAATCAGGTGATCCCTACCAATGATTGGCCGTATTCGCAAATTCCTATTGTGGGCGCGTCTCTGGTTACCAGATTTGGTTTGAATTGTATACAATTTCATTCACACTGGAGTCGAAAATGCCTGTCGGTGCAAACTTCGGGGCCTTACTGTGAACGAACGGCTGGACGTACGATGCTCCGGATGGTCTTAAAAAACTCGCAAGTTCAAGAACTATTTAAAACCGTAAAATTATTTACGTAAAAAAATGGTATAGGCGTTTTGAAAATTTCAACCCCTATTTTGAACCCCTTAGAGATGACTCACAGTAACGTCGAGCTTCGAGGACCAACTAGACGCCGAACGGAACCTATAACCCGAATTTCATCAATTTTTTTTCATGGTAACTAAGAAAAGTGGCCCGTACGGCGTACGGCGTACGGCGGACAGACAGAAATATTTTTATTGCAGTTTTGGATTCTACATACCTTGAAACGTAAACCATCAAATTTTGAGGGGGGGTAAGAATTTTTTTTTTCATGCTCGATTCCAATGGTTCATTATTGAAAATAATAAACCAAAATAGGTACTTTTTGCGCTTTAACAACATGTTAGAAACATGAGCTTTTGAGGTATCTTTTTCCATGTTTTTGAGGACGAGAAGACCGAATATGAAGTCGATTTTGACCAAAGACGCGGAAATTGAGGTTTTACCAAAGGTTCAGCTCCCAAAATTGGTTTTTTATGAGTCAAAAACCTGGAAAACTGTCTGAAATCACCATCAATGTGTACAGTAACATTGGAAAAAGGGTAAACAGGTGAATCAAGACCATTAAATGCCACTACCAATGATCAAAGATGATCTTAAAAAAAAAAAAAGCGTAGGTACCTATTTCATGTTTTGGGGGCCAAAATTGGTGGAAATCATCAGAAATAGCTATTTCAATCATTCCACATGAAAGAAACAATACATTTAACAGCCAACAAAAATCTCTAGAACTCCAATAGAATAATAAACCCATGTGACAAGGACTTTGCAGCGTTTTTTATGAGTCAAAAACTTGCGAAATCGTCTGATATCACCATCAATTTGTAGAATAACACTGGAAAAAGTGTCAACAGGTGGATCAAGACGATTAAATGGTACTATCAATGATCAGAGATAATTTATTTAAAAAAAAAAAGGTACAAGTATGTTATAGCCCCGCCAATATCGATTGTATCGATTATCTCAAATACATCGATCCTTGTGGTATCGATGACGTGTATCAGACAAGACGGTGGGTGTACAAGAAGTTTAGTTCCCATTCCGCCGCTCGCATTGTCAAGCGATCTGGATGCTCGCTAGCGCTCGCATCTCAAAAAAGATAAACAATCCCAGAAACTATCCCGTGAATGAGCAGGTTATTTGGGACTTCTGAATAGATGGTACAAGTATGTTATAGTCACTCTTATTTTTTGGTGTCCTTACAATGGTCTTCCCGTATTCATTTTGAAAGTTGATATCGGCACCCGGGATGTAGGCATCGGGACGCCATATTGAGCCGTCATCGATACCACAAGGATCGATGTATTTGAGATAATCGATACAATCGATATTGGCGGGGCTATAACATACTTGTACCAAAAAAAAGAAAAAAGGAGCGTACCCAATTTGTATTTTAGGGGCCAAAATTGATGGAAACCATCAGAAATAGCTATTTCGATTATTACGCATGCAAGAAACAATAAATTAACAGCCAACATTTCTGTAGGTATGTCCAATAGAATAATAAAACCATGTGACAAGGACTTTGCAGCGTGTTTATGGCTCTGATCTACTCCAAAAATTGAGAGGAGAGGCTTGGAAGAACTGAAAGGGGGAAATCTCCTGGTGACGTCGCTTGAAGAGTTTTAGTCTCTCATACATGTCTCTCATACCGATCTCCTCGTGTGACTCCTAGGCTACGCGTCGCTACGGGAGTCAAGGCGGGCGAACCCTGTACACTCGTGCGCTGGCCTTTCCTCGACGGGACGGGACTGTACCAACTTTAGGCCGTGTCCTACGTGGATCTGCCGCGCGCGTCAACGCGTCTGAGCTTTCGCGCGTTCACACAAATCGCGTCGTCATGCCGCGCGGCGAAAAAAAAGGCGTCCTACGTGAAAACGCGAGACGCTTCGTATTTCAGTGGACGCCGACTGTCAAGTATTCTGTCACCTGTTCTTTTATTTTTACTGTTATTTTTGATTACGTTCACGTATCAGGCAGACATTTATGCAATATTTTCTGAGCCAACGTTGTCCTACCACTACTAGTTGATATTGTATAATTCTAGGAGACTTAAAAAAAAAAAGAGTAGGACCTAATACAGTTTGTTTCTAAAAAAAACGTATTATTATTTTTTGAACATCTCATTAAACGTAGGTACATAGGGGGGGTACTTGCTTGCCATCGTAGATTGCTGCGACATTTCGTCCCAAGCAGTTTGCACCAAACCACGATTTCTATAGTGTTCCGACCGGTTATTCCAAAGACACGGCCGCTTTTGGACTTCTGCAATTAATATTTCCATCACACAAAATACACAAAAACACGGTCTTCTACACAGCAATTAACAGAACAAACGAGATAAACAAATCAAACGCGGCGTTTGACGCGAGGCGTTGACGGTAAAAATCAAACTAGTTTGGAAATCAAACCGAAGCGTTCAACGCTGTCGCGACAACGCGCCACCCGAATCACGTGACAATTTCCATGGTTTTCATTGGTTTGCGTCTTCAACGCGCCAACGCCCGAACGCTCAGACGCGCGCGGTGGATCCACGTAGGACACTGGGTTAGGCATAATAAACAGCTCCCAATCCCGTCCCATGCAATCCTCACCCAATAAGGGAGCGTATTCCATGGAATACGGGGCCTTATTGGGTGGTAGCCTAGCTACCCTCGCTTTGTTCGCTTCCGCCACAGAACACATGAAGGGCCCCTATGTATTCTTTGGCTCCCAGCCTCCAACCACGGAGCCAAAAGAGCCGCACCAAGTATCTGGCGATGGGGTGGCAGATATTTTACCCCGTAGTTATTATTGCGTGTGCATTTTTACCGGGCGTAGACTCGTAGGTACCAGCTATAATGACGAACGGTTTTCAGGTCTCTTCCTGATTGTTTATTCACTCAATTAATCTTCATCATTCTTCACTCTATCAACCTGAACAATAATCTGATATGCCAATTAGTTAGGGATAGAGGATTTTCCACGCCACCTTATGGAATAGACAAGAAATATACGTGTAGCTTATATTACTTTTTATCTGTATCTTCTTCAAATGGAGGATGGAGTCTTGTGAAACAGAATTGCCATTTCATTGTCTAAGTCTAAACCATGGAGGTACCCTCTAGGTCTCGTTACCTCACCACCGGAGGTTCACCGCCTTATTACGCTGAGATAATCATATCACCCAGATTTTTCGACCATCATCTGTACGGTGTCGTTCCCTACCTGATATGTGCCGTTTGGATGGAACTTTAATGTAATTGGTCACAATAATGTCGCTGAAATATCTGTTCAATTCCTTCTTAGAAAATAAATACCTATTTAAATCTAGACTGAATATAATAGAGTAAAATGTAGTCAACAAATTTAATTAGGTAGGTATCTGCCATGCAGAAAGAAAAAAGTGTTTTAATGCAAATACGCGAATGTATGGGAATGTAAACGGATTAGTTAGTGTGTAATAATAGACGTGATTACATGGCAGGTACGTAGGCGTGGTTAGCTGTAATAAAAGAGGACGAGGGTAGCAATTGTGGATAGTTTTGGAATACGGGACATTGGATGGAAGATGTAGAGTAACTACTGTTGTTAGCAACAAATGAAATGAGGTGATGATGAGGGTGAGGAAAATCATGCGAGGTGGTAGGATCAGGAAAGCGAATAAGGAAGTCCTATTCGGTTTACATCACCGTAACACCTTCACCAAATCAATATAATAGGTAGGTACCTACTTAATTAACCCAGAAACGAGAAATATGCATAAAATACAGTAGGTAAGCAGTAGGTATATCAGGAACTCAAAACAACAGCAACATAGATGTAGATAATCCAATTCGTAAATAATAAATATAATAGTAGATCAGAAAATTCTAAAAAAAGTAACTGAATTTAATAGGTACGAGATGACCAGGAGTACGTAAGTATCAAAATGCTAATTCAAGCAACAGCAACAAATATATTATATCAACTACCTAATATAGCAAACGGAAAAAAGTATCTACAAGTATAGGAAAAGAGCCTCTTGGAGAAAACGAAAGCACGCACAGACATTATTCATGAATCGCGGATTGCCGTACATTATACATGCTGAATTAGCCGGGTGACTGGTCCGTTTCGGCCGGGAAGTGGGACAGTGAGTTAGTCAGGAGAATTTGGAGTAAATGAAGTCTAAGTTGGAAGGCAGATTCGTCATTGTAAGTGAACATTATGTTTTGAGGATCACTATGAAGCGCCAAAGTGACCGCATAGGCACTTGCAAACACACCGCATTGAACGGCATCTCTTTGCGGTTGGGCTACTTTCACAAACTTGATGTCAGTTGTGGGATTGATAAAAGGGTATAGATTTTTGATAATGACTTTTTGAGTTGAGGTGAGATGGTTACCATTTAAACTATCATAAACCCTGACAGTTCTGGAAAACGAATCATAGAATGTGGTTATCCAATGCCCATGTTCAAGAGACCCCTGGAAAATAATTTGGATGTCATCATTATTTGGAGGGACAAGGTTATAACGGTGAGGTGCTTGATAATAAATTGTATCTTGGGGTTGAAAATTAGTGTTGTGCCTGATTACCCCCAACAAACAGTTGATCGTCTCATCGGTCAGCATTTCACCCGAAAGAATTTCGTTTTCAATCAAATCAGTCACCTCAATGCCACGACGCCAAACAAACTCTGGTTCACGAATGATTTGGGGGTCGTTAATTGGGAGGACGGATTCATTTATAGGTGGAGAGTTAGAGAGGACTGACTGGTCCACCTTTGGACTAGAAACAACTTCCTCAGTTTTAGGAATTGGCGTCGTTGAGACCGATATTTTGAGGTGAGCTGAGGGAATTGGGAGCATTTCTTGATCAACAGAAAGCCCTATGAAAATAGGTTTGTGATCAGAAAATACTGATTCGTAAGTACCAGAATCAAAATACTCTACGTTTTTCACCCAAATCGTGTCAATCTGGGTGTTTGTATCAGTGGTAGGGGTTCCCGCGAGTAAACCCCGATTGAAACCGAGCCCGTTCATGAAGGTTTCAAACCCACTTTGCAGTGAAAATGCATAGACATTAAAGTCTCCCAGAAACACAATGACATCAGTTGGGTCAAACTGTTCGAATAATGAGATGAGGGTCTTCTTGAATGTGGTCACTGGATATTTAGAGAGGAGAGAGAGGACATGATAGCACGCTTCTTGAGCCGACATAACGCTACCATTTATGAAAACATTACCAATTTTCCTCAATCTGCCCCGCACTGACAAATTCCCATCGCTCATGTCTTTTGGTTTATTATTTTCAATAATGAACCATTGGAATCGAGCATGAAAAAAAAAATTCTTACCCCCCCTCAAAATTTGATGGTTTACGTTTCAAGGTATGTAGAATCCAAAACTGCAATAAAAATATTTCTGTCTGTCCGCCGTACGCCGTACGCCGTACGGGCCACTTTTCTTAATTACCATGAAAGAAAATTGATGAAATTCGGGTTATAGGTTCCGTTCGGCGTCTAGTTGGTCCTCGAAGCTCGACGTTACTGTCAGTCATCTCTAAGGGGTTCAAAATAGGGGTTGAAATTTTCAAAACGCCTATACCATTTTTTTACGTGAATATTTTTACGGTTTTAAATAGTTCTTGAACTTGCGAGTTTTTTAAGACCATCCGGAGCATCGTACGTCCAGCCGTTCGTTCACAGTAAGGCCCCAAAGTTTGCACCGACAGGCATTTTCGACTCCAGTGTGAATGAAATTGTATACAATTCAAACCAAATCTCGTAACCAGAGACGCGCCCACAATAGGAATTTGTGAATACGGCCAATCATTGCTAGGGATCACCTGATTATATTGGCGGAGTATGAAGTCGAGTTGGTTGTTCTGTGATATTATTTCGCTTGAAAAATGATGGCTCTTTTGGAGTTTGTTGGTAGGTAGTGAAACTTGAACAAACGTTGAAGTATTATTGATGGGTAAATTATTACTACGGTAAATCATTACTCAACGGTAAATTATTACACAACGGTTCATTATACCATCTACGTAGAAGGGGCTGGAGTTTGTTGGTAGGTACTTTTGCAACTTTTTTCACTCCTCATCAACAATTTCTTTTCAGAACTTCATTATGTGTGTTTCTTTTTGTTAGGTACTGTTTGTCATCGGCAAAATTATTTTAGCAACATTTAACTCGTGATTTAGGTAGGTACCTAGTAACGAGTACGGGGTTAGGTACTAACCCTGCGATCTACATAATATGTATATAATAGTACATATCATATTATATAGAAGGGTTATCTATACATAGAGCTGTGATCTGTAACAGGAGGGTATTCTATACAAAATAATAAACCGTTGTGCAGGGATTTGCAGCGTTTTTCAGCTTGCCTCAAAAGTTTTGAAAGGCCGCCCTCTGCTTTGCTGATGTAATTAACCACGTAAGAGGCACAGCTGTAAGGGTTTAAAATGAATTGCATGTCCATGTTGTAGCGGTTTAAATTTAGAATGACAGGATTGTAAGCGTTAATAGCTACTTCCAAGCTCGATCGTTTCAAGAAAACTTGAGCGTTTTTCAAGGAACATCTTATCGCTGAGATATATTCATCCTCGGTCAGTTCGAGTTTGTGTAGAATGTCCTCCCACGACACTGTAGTATTGTGGTAAAAAAACTCGTTCATTAAATTGCGTATTTATTTCAAACTTTGGATCATTTGGGTTGTAATTTTATCTTCTTTTCCAAGGGGCTCAAGAATGGTTGTTCGAGGCATAACCGGCAACGGATAATTGAAACGGCAGTGTTTTTTGTTTTTCTGACCTTTATTACAGGTGAAAGTGTGACGGTGCCTCTGGACGGACATCAAAGGGTTTTTTGGATCATATTCACATGTAATAAATTTGTCAATGAACGAGACGCAATTCCTGATCTTCGAATGATCAAAGGGGTCGAATTCTGGTGGGTCATTAACATAGAGAAGATTATGGGTATGAACAGACCCTCGTGCTTGGAACTCCCTTCTTTGGTAACTGTCAACCATAAAATGCTCCCCAAAAGGGCCTGCACTGCTCTCAAGCACTTTCATAGGTTGGTAGCTTTTTGTTCGAAATACCTGACGCAAGTAACTGGATCATCTTTCACTAATTTGGTTTTAGTGAAATCATCCAATTCGGAGGCTTCCCTGATCGAAATAGTTCTGTTGAAATGAATTTTGTACAAAATTGCCAAGAGTTCAGGACAGTGGAGTTCAGCCGCAGAGAATGTCAAGAAAATGGTGGGCTTTCCAAGTTGCCTTACCATGGCTAATACGTTTCTTTTTTTCTCTTCCCAATACGCGGGAGACCCCCTGATCTGTTTAAGAAACTTGTAACCCTCGTTGTGGCGAATAGCATCAGGAATAAAATTCGGGTTAGTAACGTCTTTAGCACGGAAATTTTTACGGTCTTTTTTGCATTTTCTGAGGCAAACGTTGGCCGTTGACACGACACCCATTTCAATTTTCTTCTTTGCCATGAAAAATAGGCTTTCTGGAGTACATGACCTCCTGTCCCTGTGTCGAGCTTCATATTTAATCCTCTGGGCATAGCTCAACTTATTTTCAGGGTCAAATTTTTGCCCAGCGAAAACCCTTGGAAAACACAACTCTTCCAAATCAGGAACGACGTGCCAAGGTATCGGCTGTTTTCCCTGCCCAGGCGCAATGACATGCAAGTCAAAATTCTCATTTCCCCTCCGATCAACAATCAAAACGTCGTCATCCATTACATCATTGAAAATCAAGTTCTCGAGTTCGTCTTCAGGAAGGTCAACTTCACCCGTATCCATACCACTCACTGTTGATTCAAAGCAATCCTCCTTATTGACAATGAAGTCGACATCCGTATGGTGGGTGGTTTTTGACAAAAAGGAATCATCTAGTTTAATTTCATGTTTGACGTACAAAGGGGTTTTTATGAGATCATTGAGAGCATCACAAATATTTTGAGGTTTAATGGTTTCAAACATATAATGAGATTTATGGTCAATGTGTCTTTTCAATTTCAACTGTATTGTACTCATGTGGTTGAAACTTCTAGGGAGAACATCAATCATTTCATTTAAATCAACTGACACATTTACTACGCTACCTTTGATGCACTGTTGCCCATTCAGAATATTCGGCATTAACGATTTTATCTGCATGAAAGGGATATAGGGAGACACCATGCGAAGCTCCAGGGGTGTTGATTTGGCAACTGTGTCGGGTATATCAGGGAAAGTCAAGTTTTTGTTTGCAGTTGTCTTAGGGTACTTTCCATTTTTTATATACTTCAACTTCAAACATGTATAACAAACCAAATCAGAATCACATGTTTTAATTTCAGTTAAAAATTGTTCATGCTCTTCAGGGTTCAATACTGAAGTAGAAACCAAATTTTGAGAAAATTTCCGCATGGAATGTGGGAAGAATAAATTCTGGCAGCACATACATAGATTTTCGGGCCCAATTAGCTTTGAGTTCATGTACCACTGTTGAAGTTCTGACGATGTTACGTCTTTGCCTTCCTCAATGTTGTTTTTCAAGGTTTTCAGATAGTGTTCACGATGTCTTATCATTTCATTCTCTCTTTCCTTCTTTTTTCGAATCCGATCTCTTTGTCTTTCATTAAGTTTCACCTCATAAGATAGCCTGTTTTTGGTTTTTCTTTCACGATCATCCTCACGCCCTTTAACACCCTTCTTCTCCCTGTTCTTTTTCCGTTTCTCAGCTTCAATCTCCCTGGTATCTGGATTTTGTCGAGAAACTCTCTTCCTCCCTCTATCTATTTCTAGGCCTTCCTCACCATAATTTATCCTGCTCTCCCTCCGTTTCTCAGCTTCAATCTCCCTGGTATTTGGATTTTGTCGAGAAACTCTCTTCCTCCCTCTATCTATTTCTAGGCCTTCCTCACCATAATTTATCCTGCTCTCCCTCCGTTTATCAGCTTCAGTCTCCCTGAAATCTGGATTTTGTCGTCTCAGATCTGACAGCCTCTTCCTCTCTTTTTCTAGGCCTTCCTCACCATCATTTATCCTGCTCTCCCTCCGTTTCTCCGCTTCAGTCTCCCTGAAATCTGGATTTTGTCGTCTCAGATCTGACAGCCTCTTCCTCTCTTTTTCTAGGCCTTCCTCACCAACATTTATCCTGCTCTCCTTCCGTTTCTCAGCTTCAGTCTCCCTGAAATCTGGATTTTGTCGTCTATGATCTGACAGCCTCTTCCTCTCTTTTTCTAGGCCTTCCTCACCAACATTTATCCTGCTCTCCCTCCGTTTCTCAGCTTCAGTCTCCCTGAAATCTGGATTTTGTCGTCTATGATCTGACAGCCTCTTCCTCTCTTTTTCTAGGCCTTCCTCACCATCATTTATCCTGCTCTCCCTCCGTTTCTCCGCTTCAGTCTCCCTGAAATCTGGATTTTGTCGTCTCAGATCTGACAGCCTCTTCCTCTCTTTTTCTAGGCCTTCCTCACCATCATTTATCCTGCTCTCCCTCCGTTTATCAGCTTCAGTCTCCCTGAAATCTGGATTTTGTCGTCTCAGATCTGACAGCCTCTTCCTCTCTTTTTCTAGGCCTTCCTCACCATCATTTATCCTGCTCTCCCTCCGTTTCTCCGCTTCAGTCTCCCTGAAATCTGGATTTTGTCGTCTATGATCTGACAGCCTCTTCCTCTCTTTTTCTAGGCCTTCCTCACCATCATTTATCCTGCTCTCCCTCCGTTTCTCCGCTTCAGTCTCCCTGAAATCTGGATTTTGTCGTCTCAGATCTGACAGCCTCTTCCTCTCTTTTTCTAGGCCTTCCTCACCATCATTTATCCTGCTCTCCCTCCGTTTCTCCGCTTCAGTCTCCCTGAAATCTGGATTTTGTCGTCTCAGATCTGACAGCCTCTTCCTCTCTTTTTCTAGGCCTTCCTCACCATCATTTATCCTGCTCTCCCTCCGTTTCTCCGCTTCAGTCTCCCTGAAATCTGGATTTTGACGAGAAACTCTCTTCCTCCCTCTATCTTTTTCTACGCCTTGCTCACCTTCGTTTTCCCTGCTCTTTTTCCGTTTCTCTGCTTCACGAAAACGAACATCGGAATTTTCTCGTGCAATTTTTTGACGCGTTCTCATATCAGCTAAACGTTTTCTTTGGTTGGCGCGCTTTTTTCGTTTCCTCCCAGGCTCTAAGTCAGATTCAATAGCTAATTCAGTTGTAAGGAAAGGGGTTGTTTCAGGAGAAGAATCGTTTCTGTCACGCAGAATCTCCGCTTCAGACGAATCCATTTTAAGGCTTTCTCCTACATAAGATAAATAAATAAATACCAAAGTGGTAATATAAGCGAATTTTCAAAACTAGTAACAAAATTGCTCGTAATTTTCGACCCTTTTTTTCGAAAAGGGTATCTTTTATAATAATAAGATCAATTTGTAGGTACAAATTTACTTTTTTCTCATCTGCCAATATCGTATATCATCAGGAGTGTTACTCTAGGCAAATCAATCACGGCCCTGAAAGGAATTGCTTTTTAACAGACGTTTTGAAATGAACTTGTGTTAGTCACTATAAAAGGATGGTAGCGGATTTGTTTTCAGAAATGCATTTAGGTATCTACCATTGCAATTCCTTATTTTCTTTGAAAATTTGCTTACACCCACGGCAATGAGAGCGCACATACAGAGTGCTAGTTACATAGGCAACATTTCGAGTCTTAAATGTTTGATTTTCTAAATTTAATTTCCCACCTAATCGCCGCGCAGTGTCATATAAAAAAACGCTGCAAATCCCTGCACAACGGTTTATTATTTTGTATAGAATACCCTTCTGTTACAGATTACAGCTCTATGTATAGATAACCCGTCTATATAATATAATATGTACTATTATATACATATTATGTAGATCGCAGGGTTAGTACCTAACCCCGTACTCGTTACTAGGTACCTACCTAAATCACGAGTTAAATGTTGCTAAAATAATTTTGCCGATGACAAACAGTACCTAACAAAAAGAAACACACATAATGAAGTTCTGAAAAGAAATTGTTGATGAGGAGTGAAAAAAGTTGCAAAAGTACCTACCAACAAACTCCAGCCCCTTCTACGTAGATGGTATAATGAACCGTTGTGTAATAATTTACCGTTGAGTAATGATTTACCGTAGTAATAATTTACCCATCAATAATACTTCAACGTTTGTTCAAGTTTCACTACCTACCAACAAACTCCAAAAGAGCCATCATTTCTCAAATGAAATAATATCACAGAACAACCAACTCGACTTCATACTCCGCCAATATAATCAGGTGATCCCTACCAATGATTGGCCGTATTCACAAATTCCTATTGTGGGCGCGTCTCTGGTTACGAGAATTGGTTTGAATTGTATACAATTTCATTCACACTGGAGTCGAAAATGCCTGTCGGTGCAAACTTCGGGGCCTTACTGTGAACGAACGGCTGGACGTACGATGCTCCGGATGGTCTTAAAAAACTCGCAAGTTCAAGAATTATTTAAAACCGTAAAAATATTTACGTAAAAAAATGGTATAGGCGTTTTGAAAATTTCAACCCCTATTTTGAACCCCTTAGAGATGACTCACAGTAACGTCGAGCTTCGAGGACCAACTAGACGCCGAACGGAACCTATAACCCGAATTTCATCAATTTTTTTTCATGGTAACTAAGAAAAGTGGCCCGTACGGCGTACGGCGTACGGCGGACAGACAGAAATATTTTTATTGCAGTTTTGGATTCTACATACCTTGAAACGTAAACCATCAAATTTTGAGGGGGGGTAAGAATTTTTTTTTTCATGCTCGATTCCAATGGTTCATTATTGAAAATAATAAACCAAAAGAGCATTCAGCTGATTCCGACGATCGGTCGAGTTAGCGTAATTTCAGAACTGAAATCAAGAGAACTATTCGAAGGGTATTTTTTGCAAAACAGACAGATTGACGGGGAATACCAAGGCCAGACGAGAAACAATGATGAAGCAAATAAAATTCATTAGTAATTATTTCAGTTTTAGGTACTGGGTAATTATTACGGTATGAGGTATTTATTTTTGAGTAAAAAATTTAGTTTAATTTTTTTAAGTAAAAATTAATGCGTCGAGTGCCTATATAAATAACACTTTTCCACATATCTTCTGCGTATTACACATACAAAGTTGGTACCTAAATTCATCATGAATTACCTACCGGATCAACGATTTTATTTGCAATCAGAACATTTCAATGTATCCAGAATAGGAAAGAGCCCCCTCTCGTGGGAGGGGGTATCTACTGCTATTATGCTGATTATCAACAATAATTATCATTACAGTTGGTTCGTATTTTACGGGTTCAACCATCTTTTCATCTAATGGTTGAAGTGTAAAGACCCCATGCCAAATTAATTATTATTTCTTGCATGTTAAACACCAGCGCACGGAGCGCTGCATTGGGGCGGGAAAATGCAATGATTCTCCCCGCACAACATTGAAAGAATTCGTGTTGGGGTGAGGGAGAAGAATGAAACTTCAGGCTAAAGCCGCGTTTACACCGGAGTTGGCAACCTAAAAATTGCCAACTTTGATTGCAGACGCTAGTTGCCGATGGAAGTTTGCAACTTGTACCTGCAACCCAGTACAGATTGCGTTGTACAGATGTCTGCAACGTGCAACCAAAAAATCAGACAGTATGTAGAATGTCGAGTGCTGAAGAGGTTGTTCTTGCTGCGGCAGCGTGTGTCCTGGGAAATTTCATTCCAAGCATAATTTTTCAAATTTTTGTTTTTAAAATCCGAAAGGTCTTGGTTCCACAAGACAGGCTTCTCTATAAACAACTCTATCAAAGTAATGACCTGATCATTTGTCCACTCCATTTCACTCAGATTTTCCATTGCACTAGCACAAACAACAATCATACACCAGCAACAACTCACTAGACTAGATAACTGGAACCACGTGGGGCCGATAGGCGGGAGGGGTAGCGGGGTTGGTTGCAGACTCAAGTCGCAGCTCAAGTTGGCGCCGCAACTCGCATTGCCGACGGGGGTTGGCAACCGCCTTTGATCTTTACCGACTCCGGTCGGAAAACCAAATTTCGGTTGCCAATTCGCAAAATCGGTCTGCAACTACCGGTCGGCAATGCGAGTTGCAGTTGTTTTAATGCGTGCGACTCAAAATTGCCGATAAAGGTCGGCAATCATTGGTTGGCAACTCCGGTGTAAACGCGGCTTAACATGGGCTGTGAGAGACCGTTGGGATGCAACCGCCCCCCTTTGCTTCTAAGGCGCTGACTCTGGTTCTGTGTAGGTACGTGACACTGCACGGCGCCCTGAGGAATGATGAGTGATAACAAAATAAGAAATTTATGAATGAAATGGGCTTCCCCTCGCCACTAGGACCCCCCCCCCCCCATGCTTCCTAGCCTCGCCCCCTAGACTCACCCCCTAATCAGCCACTTTGGCCCCACACCATAACCACTTGGTCCCCGCCGGGGGGGGGGGGGGGGTAATCGGGCTACTACTCACTTCCGCTCTGTCCAGTGGTGCCAACCCCCACTCCGGACATCCCAATGCAACCATAACACAAGGAAAACTATTACATTCCAATTTCCATAACAGATTATTTCAATATCACAAGTGCAGTGCTCATTGGCTCTAATTAAATAATTAAAATAAAATACCCATTTATATGTATAATAGAAACTCACCTGAAACGGTAACTGGGAGAAAACGGGTTCAGTAAGGGGGAAGAGAACTCAGAAGGGAGATAAAGGTAAATTGTCTGAACACAACACAAAAAGCCAAACAAAGGATGATAAGCAATACTTGTTTCGCAAAACTATTTACGAGAGTAAATTACTATAATATGAAATTGGGAAAAGCTTTCGCTGACACGCGACACTTAGTAACAGCCACTGTCTCCACAAGATCAGCAGTAGGAATGAAAGGGATGGATCCGCGGGTGGCGGGCGGGTGGATGGTTGATGGGGCGAGGAGAGTCTGGCCAGAGCCCACTCCGGCCGTGGGTGTTCGGCCATTTCCGCCTGTTTCCGCGTGGAATTTGCTGTTCCGTGGTTCCGCCCTCCGCGATCGGCTCGTATCCTTATCACTTTCTTATCAGTTTACTTATCATTATTACTTATCATTGATTACAGTGACAAGTCATTTGCATTAAAACAACATGAGAATAGTCATGGCTGATCGGAAATTATACGCCTGCTTATTATGCAGCGGATTCGAGGCGTGCCGGAGTAGTCAATGGGAGTTTGAAGGACGATTGAGATCCAGGTGTTTTTTGAAACCATTGAGAAACACAAGCTTTCAACTGCCCTCAGACAGTCGTCTTCACGTTTACCAGAATAAAGATAAGTTTTCTTATCAGGAACAACTGAGGGCAGTTGAAAGCTTGTGTTTCTCAATGGTTTCAAAAAACACCTGGATCTCAATCGTCCTTCAAACTCCCATTAACCAGCATTGAAAAAGAAGACCCTACAACATTAACTATAAAATTAACATAACATTGTTCCGAGTCACTAGATATTATATTATTGATAACTCTTTGATATTAGCGTGATATTCTGGTTATTTTCATTAATTTTGGCTATTTTCAACTGTATCGAACTACATTCAATTTTGGTTATTTTCAACTTATTCCTTTAGAATCGAGCATGATGAAAAAAATGTTAACGCCCCCTCAAAATTTGATGGTTTTTCGTTCCAAGGTACGTAGACTCCGCAAATGAATAAACCAATTTCTATCTGTCCGCCGTACTTCGCACTTTCCTTAGTTACCATGAACCAAAATGAGCTAAATTTTATAAAATAGTAATACGATTATAGCATGATTCGAAGTCAATATATTATAAAGAATTGCTGGACAAAACAGTCGTGATAGGTTGATTACATGTGATATTGTCATGCTATTATAATTTATAATAATATTCTGTGATAGTTATTATAATAGTCAAAAGTTCCATAGGTAGGTACTTACCTAATTTCTCAAGAATAAGCTGTAATCTCGCAAATTAGTAAAATGCATTTAAATATTCATTAAAAGGTTGATTAAATGTGATATTATAATATAAAAATGAAGTCGTTGCCTTGGGCAATTTTCCTCTCGATTTTTTTTTCTCCACGTTCAGTATTTGTGACACTAATCTAAGTACCTAGTTATAACCTAAAAGAGACTAAATTGTACTAAGTATTTTGATTTGATAAGCTTTCTCTAGAATAACATTTTCAAGAGGGTGGGTAATACTGAGACTAGTGTATAATTTTGTCATTATCGTTAATTTCTCCAAGGGAAATACCTATATATTTTGTGATAATTATGGGAATAGTCAGAAGTTCCATAGGCAATAAGCTGTGAATTGTAATCTCGTAAATGAACAAAATATATATTTTTTGCTTATGTTACCATTATTTTCATTTCGTTGCCCCCCCTAATTTTTGTGCGGGCAAAATGGCTTTTTAAAAATATACCATTTCCTTGCAAATTTAGTCGCCACTACGGTTATAGCCACTTAATGTTGGTCACATATCTGGCAGCGATCATTATTTGTAAATATAAAGTTAAGTACCTAGGTACTACTCCATCAATCGCTTATTAAGTAATAATAAATTACAGAAGCTGTTCAAATCAATAATCTGGCAAGAAAATCATGGTTTTGAAGTCCTAACGAACAAAAACTGATCTTACGAAAGTGTCGGTGACAAAAAAACTTTCTACGTTCCTGGTCTCGAACCAACGTTCTGCCATTCCGTAGGTCCATGTCGTTTCGACTGAGCTATCAAATTACCTCGTTATAGGGTGGCTTCTGAAAGAACAGGTAGCGCATGCTGTAAAGCAGTAGGAGGCAGCGGAAACAGGCGGAAATGGCCGAACCCCCACGGCCGGAGTGGGCTCTGGCCAGACTCTCCTGATGGGGCGGGGGTTGGGAGCATACGGAAGGTATTTTGCCTTGAAACAATTATCTTGACTAACTCGAAAGTCGGAGGAGGGATGTTATTGCTGGTGGAAGAATTACCTACCTACCTACCTTCCTTCATAGAACCCGCAACTTTTGGTTACACACATTCATAAAATAATTCTATACCAACCCATAAGAAAATCTTCGTTTATACCTTCCTACCCTTCACAATTAATTTATATAGCTACTTACGGGGAAGCTGTAGGTTCTGAGATTATATAATATATAGGTAGGTACTGCTACTACAATTCTTCAATACCAACTACCATGTTCCATGACCTTTTCTACCTGGAGGGTAGGTAAATTTTTGGTTTATTATTTTCAGTAATGAACCTTTGGAACAGAGGATGAAAAAAAAAAAAAAAAAAATTAACGCCCCTCAAAATTCGATGGCTTACGTTTCAAGGTAAGTAGAATCCGAAAATGGAATGAAAAAAATTTCTGTCCGTACGCCGTACTTCGCATTTTCCTTAGTTACCACGAACCCAAATCAATGAAACTTGGTTTGTAGGTCCTTCTTGAGGTCTAGTTGGTCCACAGAGCTCGGCGTTACTGTCAGTCATCTAAGGAGTGAAAAATAGGGGTTGAAATTTCCCGAACGCCGCAGCTCGGAAACTTTCAATAGAAGGGCATGGTTTTTTTTACGTTTTTAAATTGATCTTGAACTGAAGCATTTTTGAGAACACCCGGAGCAATGTACGACCAGCAGTTCGTTTGCACCAAAAAGCTTCGTCAACATGGTCGTGAATGAAACGGTATGAATCCGGCCCAGCTATCATTGCTAGGAACACCGCCGTTGGAGTCGAGTTAGTTGTTCTGTGATATTATTTCATTTTTGAAGAAATAATTTTTGGATTTTGTTGGGTACCTAATTTTGCAACTTGTACAAACGCTATGCTTGATGAATAACAACAAGTAACTGATGATTGAATGATTGAATCCCGCGCATTTTTATGAAACTGTGATTCCCGAGCCGGTTCCAGTACTCGATTTAGGGCTTTCCAGGCGGGGGGAGGGGGGGCGAGGGTCGGTGTTGACCACAGAAAACACTTATCTACGCAGAAGGGGTTGCTATACAAGTAAATAATAAACCGTTGTGTAATAATACGCAGCGTTTTTATTAGCCGGACAATAATTGTATGGCAATGGACAATTATTATGAAAATTTTATCTAAGGCAGGTACATAATTGTAAAACATTTAGAAATTAATAACATGTGCAGTCGTAAAACAGAAGAGTAAGAGATTGTGTTGCGAAGTCAATTGAAATCATTGAAAGAGTCGTTGAGTTGTCTTGATTCAATATTGATAATACTACCTCCAGTGTTATACAAAGTTATGGTGATTTCAGCCATTTTCCAGGTTTCTGACTCAATGCAATTTGATTTTGGGAGCTGAAACTTCGTTACAATATCAATTCTTCACTCTTTGGTCAAAATCGACTTCATGTTCGGTCTTCTCGCCCGAAAATCATGCAAAACGATACCTCACAAGCTCATGTTCACTAAAACCTTAAAAAACCCTCGAAAACCCCTTTTTTTACACCTATTTTTGAGCCATAACACTTCTTGGTGTATTCCGATCGGGCTGCCGAGCTTCGGAGCGCAACTAGGACCTAAGTGGAACCTGTGTGCGGAAGAAAGACGATTTTAGACCAAAACTTAACGTACATTTATGGCTGAAACCTCGTTAGAACCTCGATTTTCCCCTCATTGGTCAAAATCGACTTCATATTCGGTCTTCTCGACCCCAAAAACATGGAAAACGATATCTCAAAAGCTCATGCTACTAACATGATACTAACAACACAAAAAGTACCTATTTTTATACACATTTTCACTCATAACACCCCTGGGTATATTCCGATCGGGCTGAAAACTTTCGGGACACAACTAGGGCCCAAATGGAGCATGTGTGCGAAATAACGACTTTTTTAGGCCGAAAATGAAGCCGGTACACGTGATACGGCGTACGGCGGACGGCGGACGGACATTGCATTTTGGTTTATTATTCTGTGAATAATACACCTATGTATTCGCTCAGCAAAAAATTTTTATAACACCCCCTCAAACTTTTATCTTTTCCGTTTCAAGGTGCGTAGATTCCAAAAATGCAATGTCCGTCCGCCGTCCGCCGTACGCCGTACACCGTCCGCCGTACGCCGTATCACGTGTACAGGCTTCATTTTCGATCTAAAAAAGTCGTTCTTTCGCACACATGCTCCATTTGGGCCCTAGTTGTGTCCCGAAACTTTTCAGCCCGATCGGAATATACCCAGGGGTGTTATGAGTGAAAATGCGTGTAAAAATAGGTACTTTTTGCGTTTTAGCAACATGTTAGTAACATGAGCTTTTGAGGTATCGTTTTCCATGTTTATTGGGACGAGAAGACCGAATATGAAGTCGATTTTGACCAAAGACGCGGAGATTGAGGTTTTACCAAAGGTTCAGCTCCCAAAATTGGTTTTTTTGAGTCAAAAACCTGGAAAACTGTCTGAAATCACCATCAATGTGTATACGAACATTAGAAAAAGTGTAAACAGCTGAATCAAGACCATTAAATCGCACTACCAATGATCAAAGATGATCTGGGGAAAAAAAAGTGTACCTATTTCATGTTTTGGGGGCCAAAATTGGTGGAAATCATCAGAAATAGCTAATTCAATCATTCCACATGAAAGAAACAATAAATTTAACTGCCAACAAGAATCTCTAGAACTCCAATAGAATAATAAACCCATGTGACAAGGACTTTGCAGCGTTTTTGGAATCTACGCACCTTGAAACGGAAAAGAAAAAATTTTGAGGGGGTGTAATAAAAATTTTTTGCTGAGCGAATACATAGGTGTATTATTCACGGAATAATAAACCAAAATGCAATGTCCGTCCGCCGTACGCCGTATCACGTGTACAGGCTTCATTTTCGGTCTAAAAAAGTCGTTCTTTCGCACACATGCTCCATTTGGGCCCTAGTTGTGTCCCGAAACTTTTCAGCCCGATCGGAATATACCCAGGGGTGTTATGGGTGAAAATTATATAAAAATAGGTACTTTTTGCGTTTTAGCAACATGTCAGTAACATGAGCTTCTGAGATATCGTTTTCCATGTTTTTGGGGACGAGAAGACCGAATATGATGTCGATTTTGACCGAAGAGTGGAAAATTGAGTTCTACCAAATGTTCAGCCCCAAAATTGATTTTTTATGAGTGAAAAACCTGGGAAATCGTCTGAAATTACCATCAGTTTGTATAATAACACTGGAAGAAGTGTCAACACGTGGATCAAGACGATTAAATGGCACTACCAATGATCAAAGATAGTTAACAAAAAAAAAAAAAGGAGCGTACCTAATTTGTGTTTTAGGGGCCAAAATTAATGGAAACCATCAGAAATAGCTAGGTATTTCGATTATTTCGCATGAATGAAACAATAAATGAAAGCCAACATTTCTGTAGGTATGTCCAATAGAATAATAACCCATGTGACAAGGACTTTGCAGCGTTTTTTAGTAACACATTAGTAAAATGAGCTTTTGAGGTATCGTTTTCCATGTTTTTGGGGACGAGAAGACCGAATATGAAGTCGATTTTGACCAACGAGTAGAAAATTGAGGTTGTACCAGATGTTCAGCTCCCAAAATTGAGTTTTATGAGTCAAAAACCTGCGAAATCGTCTGAAATCACCATCAATTTGTAGAATAAGACTAGAAAAAGAGTCAACACGTGGATCGAGACGATTAAATGGTAATCAATGATCAAAGATAATTTGAAAAAAGAAAAAAAGAGGAGCGTACCTAATTCAAGTTTTGGGGGCCAAAATTTGTGAAAACCACCAGAAGCTATAACAATTATTTTACATGAAAGAAACAATAAATAAACAGCCAGCACTTCTGTAGGTATGTCCAATAGAATAATAAACCCATGTGACAAGGACTTTGCAGCGTTTTTGTGTTTTAATAACATGTTAGTAACATGAGTTTGTGAGTTATCGTTTTCCATGTTTTTGGGGACGAGAAGACCGAATATGAAGTCGATTTTGATCAAAGAGTGGAAAATCGAGGTTCTACCAAATGTTCAGCTCCCAAAATTGATTTTTTTATGAGTCAAAAACCTGGAAAATCGATTGAAATCACCATCAATTTGTATAATTACACTAGAAAAAGTGTTAACATGTGGATCAAGACGATTAAATGGCACTACCAATAGTCAAATATAATAATATTTAAAAAAAAAAGAGCGTACTACCCAATTCGTGTTTTAGAAGCCAAAAATGGTGGAAACCATCAGAAATAGCTATTTCGGCTATTTCAATTATTTGGCATGAAATAAACAGAAATGGACAGCCAAAATTTCTGTAGGTATGTCCAGTAGAATAATAAACCCATGTGACAAGGACTTTGCAGAGTTTTTGTGCTTTAGTAACAAGTTAGTAAAATGAGCTTTTGAGGTATCGTTTTCCATGTTGTGGGGGACAAGAAGACCGAATATGAAGTCGATTTTGACCAAGGAGTGGAAAATTGAGGTTGTGCCAGATGTTCAGCTCCCAAAATTGATTTTTTATGAGTCAAAAACCTGCGAAATCACCATCAATTTGTAGAATAACACTAGGAAAAGTGTCAACACGTGGATCAAGACGATTAAATGGCACTACCAATGATCAAAGATAATTTGAAAAAAAAAAAAAAAAAAAACGTTGCCGTAGGCGGCGTCTAGCTGCCAGTGGTTTGTGTTCATGACGGTACGTTTATTGCCGAATGAAATGACACCCCCGGATTATAACAGTTTAGATCAAGGATCAAAGCAAGGAAACATGGAACATGTTTTTCGAATAGGTACATGATAACAGAGGATATGGAGATATGTAGAAAAACGTCTGCCAATTCGAGTAGGCACTATAGCTTCCTCACTTGAATCACATGAACGATGGACTAGGTGGTTATGATACGGGACCATCTGCGATCCAACCCGCGTGTACCCTCAAAATTTCATCTCTGTACGACTATTTTTCGTGTAGTTAGAAGCGTTATAAGGAAACGGTCAACATTTCATGTTAGCGCATGCGGAGAGGGAAATTACAGTAAGATTCCAATGAAGTTCATACGGAACCATCGATGTATTATACTGATCGACCCTCCAAATATGAACTCATTTCAGCGATAATTAAGGTAGTTATGGGTACTCCAAGTATTTCACGTTTGCGCATGCGCAGACTAAACGATTTTCATGATTTTGAAACTGGACCATCTGCGATCCAACCCGCGTATACCCTCAGAATTTCAGCTCTCTACGACTGTTTATCGCGTAGTTAGAAACGTTACAAGGAAATGGTCAACATTTCATGTTCGCGCATGCGTAGATCAAAGTTACATTACCATTCCAATGAAATTGATTTGGAACTACCAAAGTATTATTCCTGACCGACCCTCCAAGTTTGAATTGATTTCAACGATATTTAGGGTAGTTATGGGTGTTCCAATTATTTCACGTATGCGCATGCGAAGACGAAAGTTACGGTACTTTATCAATGATTTTGGTATGTGACTCAACCCGCACCTACCCTCGAAATTTGAGCCCACTTCGACCATTAGGTATTTCGGGTAGTTATGGGTGTTGCAAGGAATTACGACAGACAGAAAGACACGGAACCAAATATGTTCCTCGATGTCTGAAACGGAAAATGGTATTTGGAAATTTTCATTTTGGAGGACATGAACTTTTTTTACTCAATCACGAATCCAAGGCTTCCCTGCCTTCGGTAGTGAGGAAGCAAAAAAACGTCGTGGGATTTCCAACAGGACCAGCGACCTAACGCAATGTCATGTAATACACGTCCTCAGCTGCTTTTGGCGTTTTTCGGGTAGGTAGAACCCCCTCGGCAGGGCGGAGTGGGCCATGCTCTCCTCGGAGTTGGGTGGCAGGAGTGGGGTAGAGGGAGAACTGTGCGGGCGACGGGGAGGGGAGCGGAGTTCACCTGGACTGGACGCGGACGTTTTACAGTCTGGTTTACTCCCGTAAAAACATGTTCCATGTTTTAAAAAATGTAGTGCTGCCAACCATGTACTTAACGCTGGAAGGCTTTTACAAATAATATCAATTTCATTTCATTTTTAGTATGGGAGCAACACCCAGCTTTTAAAAAAAACCCCGGAGCTTGTGGAATCTGTAGCTCGGTAGGACCTTCATTCGCCCATCTAATCGTACAGTCGTACAGATGGTCGTGGTCGCGGTAAATTTTGTTCGATAATGCTCGATGTTGCTCCGATCTTGGCAACCTATTGGAGAACAATATGTATCTAATCTGGAGTCCTTAATAACTACTTGCCATTCCCCGGTGACTGGGAATTACGAACGGATATCCTGTTGAATATTGCGGTTTTAACCAGTGCAGGTCTCACGGAACCTGTCGAAATTGAGGAGGACATCAAGAAAATAAATTTCCTCAGTAAGGCCAACGAGTTGTTCCAGCTCACTACTGCACCCAGGAATTCCCGCTCGGAACCCTCAATCCAGAAGATTCCATCAACTATGGAAAAGTGGGTACTTAACGTTTAGTTTAGTTAAATAGGTAGGGGAGACCGGGGCAAGATGAATCAAAAATTGTTCAAATTGAGTTTTAGGTCATATGACTTGATTTGATACTATTACCAAGCATGGCATCTTTAACTACAACTAATCACCTACACTATCCATTCATTAATTTTCCGAAAACGCCATTGAAGAGGTACTTATTTCAAATCAATAATTTTTTCTCACATGGCTCATTTTGCCCCGGGTCCGGGGCAAAATGCACCACACCTGGGGCAAGATGAATCTACAATAATTTAGTGTTGTACAAAATATTTCATTTTCGTATAAAAAACGAGTTTGTAAATCCCAGCTTTTAAAAATCACATTTAGTCAATAGTAAAAAAAGTAACATTACACAACTATGCAGTTTTCTCTCTCTCAGGTTTAGAGATCTTTAAGTAATTCATCTGTCATTACAAAGGAACCCACGCAGAAAGAACTAGAAAAATTTGAGGTAGAAAAAGGTACTTACCAATTGAATTTTGGTTGGCTCACATTTAAAGAATGACGATACAAAATGTCTAAGAATAAAATTACTAATGAACGAAAAACTATTCCATCGAGATGAAGCAGAAATCATATCTCTCTTACAAATGAAATTAAAGGCAGCTACCAATGGAAAAACTCGATACAGTACTTCGAAGAAGAACAACAGTAGGTACGGGGCGAGATGAACTATCTTTGCTTTGGGTCATCTTACCCCAAATTGAGTGGTTCATCTTGCCCCTAATGCTAGGTTTCTGGAAAAGTGGGGATAACATCATCTTGAAAACAATAGACCAGCGGTTCCCAACCTTTTTTAGCTTGAGGCACACTAACTTAAAAACTCGTTCAGCCACGGCACACTTGGGTAAATAATCTCCATAATATAATGAGTATAATTATAATGTATTGTTATGTGATTTTTTTACTATGTTACTTTCTTTAAAAATATAATTTAAAACATAATTCATTGAGTTAATACTGTGCTCATTATGGAAATCTCACCTATCCAAGCCTCACCTCAAACCGAAAACCAGCACTAACACCAATGTTGGTGTCGAGCATTGTCAGGTGTATTCCACCCTCCAAATTTCAAGTCGAAATTCAAAGCCAAATTTCAAGTTATCATCATCTGTTACTTGCAGTAAGCGGCGCCATTGTTGAAGCAGTCCACAATTTCTGATGGTCAATTGAGTATAATATTATTATTATAGTTTATAGTATAATATATATTGAACTAACGCACATCTGCATACGATACTGCTGCTACCGCATTGTGTTGGTCGAGTGTTGAACTATTGAAACAGCAGACAAGCGCAGAACAGAAGTTTTATTCAATGAAAAATAGTCGGTAAAAGTTATTATCACGGCGAATTAAAAAAGTAAATACTAGTAAAAAAGACGGTAAAATTTCGCGGCACACCTACAGGGACTTCAGGGCACACCAGTGTGCCCCGGCACACTGGTTGGGAACCTCTGCAATAGACCAAAAGACGATAAGTGCAATATGATCCTTGATTCATGGTTTATCATCACCGAAAATGCTGATTTTGAAACTGAACAAGTGTGAAAATGAAGAAGAGCCAAGGAGAAAAACCAGTCATGCAGCATGACTTAATGAGCGAATTTTCAAAGAAATATTCGAATTAATGGCTATGGTTTTGAATAAAGGAAAACTTCGGTCTAAAATTTGGTTTTCTATGTATATTCTCTTCGTATTTATTTTAATTTGTACGTTTTGTCCATCCTGATTCTACCGTTTGTTTATTACGTAATTGTACTAAGTGCTTATTTATTTGATCGCTGTGGGTTCATATTTGGTAGGATAGGGTAGTTAGGACTTTTGACTTACCTACTCAAGAGAGTGCAGTAGGTAAAGGAGTTGTTATAGAAAATCATGAGTGCTTCAAGTGCAGGTTGTTTTTCATGCAGGCTCAATCTTGAAATAAACTATGAAGGAAGGATGTGGTTTCTGGAAGGATCACTTGGAAGAACATGTGGGTGCTACGTTGAAATATTGTTCTATTCTAGTATTCAACATTGAGTGGACCTGAAACTGCTTGAGAATTATTGGAATCGAAAGTTGCCTGTACGGATACATCGCAACTTTCCATTCCACGTTATGGTTCACGATGTAAACAGGACCAATGGTGCAGTATAATTCGGATCGGTACCTAAGCACCTCTCATGTGATTTCCATATTGTTTTGTAGAAATACAAAAGTTGGTCGTCCAACCTAAATTATAAGAGAAGTAAGACTGTGTGATGATTTTTCTGCACATTGATACTCTGGTTTCTTCATTGAACCATGGACGTATTGCTATGGGGGTCGTTTCTCATTTGTATACCGGTAGATCACCTGCCTACTTTGAGTTGAATCAACTGAAAGCCTACCTTTGCTCATTGAGTCCCCTCTACTGAGTCACCTTACTCTTTATTTAATGTAAAATATCTAAAGAGACGAGTTTTTTTAGTCCAATGGAATGGAGAATTTGAATAAAAGTTAAATAGGTATAATCGCAAAGGAAATGACGTAAGAATTTTAGGACTCAGAAGATAATCATCATTAGCAAAGGCGTAGTCATAATGACCGGTTGTTAAAATTGAGCTGAAAATTATCAGAGCCTGATTAAAAAAAAACAAGTAGAAAAACCACAGTCATGCAGCATGGCTATAAGAGCGAATTTTCGAAGTTTTCGGCATCTTCCTCCTCCGCCTAAAATTTTCTGAAAATTAATTTTCGGCCAATGTTTTCCCAACTTGATACCATACAAAATTAAAACAGGAGTAGTTTTTCGCAAAGTAAAATTTGGGGTGGAAGGATGGGGAGGGGGAAATCAAAAATGTTTTGAATACCAGAAGAGTAGGTATTGGGTACGTATTTTTTGCCGAGTAACACCTCGGTTTGTAGATTTTCCAACGCTGAACACGATGGTGAAGTCAGAATTGCGATATCCCATTCCGTTATCAGATTAGAGCAGACGAACCAGGAAGAACATCTCAAGAAATAACCACGTTCATCTTCAAAGTGCTCCAGTTTGAGAATGGAATGAGATATCGCAATTCTGATTTCACCATCGTGTTCAGCGTACAAAAACCTTTAAAATGAGGTGTCACTTGTCAGACTTTTTCATTTTGGGAATTTATGGGTAATTTTCCCCCCCTAAAACTCCCCAAAACTCCCCCTTAGAGTGACCCGATTCTGCCCATCTTCGAACTTAGCCTGTCGATTGCCAAGACAGATTTTTCGTGCAAATTTGAACTTTTTATCTCAATTCTTTCGAGAGTTATCGTCTGGAATGACACATACATATATAAATATATAAATATATATATAAATATATAAATATATAAATATATAAATATATAAATATATATATATATATAATTTTCGGTGTCTTTCGGCAGGGAATTCAGGATGGTCTGAAACGGATTTTGGTATAAAAATCTTTCGGAAATTCGAGTTTTAAAAATTTTGGACCGAGAACAATAGCTTCCTTTTCTTCGAAAATTCGCTAAAACAAGGTAATATGAACACTTCTGATCCTGGCAGGGTCGCCAGATGTCTAAAATCAGGAACTGTCTAGGAAAGAACTGCGTTAAAATTGGTTGGGAAACCTAGGGAGATATTTTAGGCACAGTGTTTTACAGTCAAAAGCTGATATAATAATACTATAACGTCTTCCTTCTAGTAATACGTGGGCCGGTACTTGTCTATCTATGAAGGTATCATAACAATTATATGTCAAATGGGAAATTCAAGGAGTTGTACTAATCGTTTGCCTCCCCCTTTTTTGCTTCGAACTCTCGTCTTCAATTAATACTTCTCACATTTTTCAATCTGACCACTCTAAGGGGGTGGGGGGGGGGGGGGTAAGAGTTTAAAGATTATCCTAGTTTTGGGTAATTTTTGCGCACTTTAAATGCTCTAATTTAAGAACGGATTTAGATATCTAAAATCCGATTTCACCATCGTGTTCAGCGTGCAAAAACCTTTAAAATGAGGGGTCACTTGTTAGAAAATAACATTTTGGGGATTTTTGGGTAATTTTTGCGCACTTTAAATGCTCTAATTTGAGAACGGATCAAGATATCTAAAATCCGATTCCACCATCGTGTTCAGCGTGCAAAAACCTTTAAAATGAGGGGTCACTTGTTGGAAAATAACATTTTGGGGATTTTTGGGTAATTTTTGCGCACTTTAAATGCGCCAAAACCCTCCTTAGAGTAGGCCAATTTCGCCCATCTTCGAACTTAGCCTTTCGATTGCCAAGATAGATTTTTTGTGCAAATTTGAGCTGTTTATCTCAATTCTATCGAGAGTTATCGTCTGGAGTGACACATATATATATAAATATATATAAATATATATATACATATAAAAAAGTGTTAAATTTCAGGAATCGTTTTAGAATGGTCTGAAACGGATTTCTATGAAGAAAATTTCCAAAAATTTATATTATTTAAATTTCGAAGCCATTGCAATAGCTTCATTTTCTTTGAAAATTCGCTAAAATGGGTAACCAACCCACTTTGAGGTTCCTAAACCTTTCCATCCCAATGGAGACTGGTGAACTGCTGCTTGTCCCCTATAAACAATAGAAGCAAGCTCCAGTGTTGCCAGCACCACAATGAGGGAGAATTCAAATTTCGCTCTTTTCAAGTACTCAAAATGGCGGTTGGATTCTTCTTGCCCCTGGTTCATGTTGCCCCGGTCTCCCCTAGTAACTACCTACCAAGTACATGGAATACATCAGGTTAATAAAGGTTTCTGGCTTAGGTTGGTACTTATATCTAGCTTATTTATTTATTAGTAAATGTACGGACAAGCCCAATTCCAAGCATAAGTAAATAATATACAAATCAAATTTAGTTATGCAGGTGACTAACTACCTACCTACCAAGTAGAATGCATCAAGTTTATAAAGGTATCTGGTTACGGAAAGAAGAGAGTACTTATATTATCTAGTTGTTATGTACTTAACAAGTAGAATACATTAAGCTTCAATGGTCCTACGTCAGTTTCTGAGTATTTTAGCCAGTTTGATCGATATTGATTTATTATTTTCAATAATGATTTGGAATCGACCATGAAAACAATTTTTTTAACCCCCCTTCAAAATTTCATGGTTTAAGTATCAAGGCACGTAGAATACGAATACCGAATATAAATATTTCCATCCGTCCACTGTACACCGTCCCCGGCTTTTTCCTTAGTTCCCATAAACCAAAACGCGCGAAATTTGGTATATGGGTCCCGTTTGGGCTCTAGTTGGTCCTCGAAGCTCGGCGTTACTGTCACTCAATTCGAAGGGGTGAAAAAATAGGGGTTGAAATATCCAGAGTATCCCTTGCTCGGAAAATGTTATTTAGGGGCATGGGTTTTCTCGCATTTTTAAATAGTTTTTTCCTGAATTTTTGAGACCATTTGGAGCATTCTACGATGTCGCCATAAAAATAAATGTTCTTTAAAATTTGCCCTAAAGACCAGCGTGTATGCACGCATTAAGCTGAATTTGCGTATATCACTTGTCTCTGCAAGGTGAACGCTGTAGCAGAGTGGTCTAGGCGTCGGGCTCTTGCACTTAAAATCAGCAGTTCGACTCCCGGATCCGGGCCCGAATATTTTTTTCACTCCACATCAACAGTTTCCCTTGAAAACTACATTTGTGTTTTTTTTGCCATTTTAGCAACTGCTTGAACATTCAGCGTATGACATTAATTTGTAGTGGCGAATAGGTACTAAAATACGGAGGGGCGTGATCTGTAACAGAAGGATATTCTATACAGAGAGCTGTGATTTGTAACAAAATGGTGTTCTATACAGAGAGCTGTGATCTGTAACAGAAGGGTCTTCTATACAGAGAGCTGTGATCTGTAACAGAAGGGTGTTCTATACAAAATAATAAACCGTTGTGTAGGGATTTGCAGCGTTTTTGACTACCTATTGAAATAGTCTTTCTATGTCTCGATTCACCATTCTGTCACTTCATTGTGATTTTATGGCCTTTAGAATCACCGTGTATTTATAAATAGTTTTGTAAACTAGGAGTTGTGTTGTTTTAGTTGTTTTGTGAGGCAGCCATTAGGCACATGGTTTTTCAAGTTTTCAATTTTAAAATTTGTTTTGTTCTGGAAAGAAATCTTTTTGGAAAGTGTACCTTTTTGCATGCTTGGGGTGGTAAAACCCCTTAAGATTCAGCAGGATTTTTGATGACTTGGTGAAGCTTTTTCGATTTTTCGAACTAATAGTGGCGTAGAATTAAGCAAAACTCAAAAATAAATTTTCCTGCATATATATGTACCTGCATTGCTGCATGTTGAGGGGAAGGTGTGTTTTTTGAGAATACCTTCCTACTTGGACTCGTTTGAGCTTGAAAATTTTAGAACATTGAGAAGGGGCATACGTCTCGCCAGTACCTGTTTTTAATGCCAGGGGAAAGTATTTTGATGGCAGTGCGTTTTTTGACGTTTTTGCCTGTCTGAAAAGAACTTTTTATGATTTTTCAGTATGACGCCTGTGTGATCTTCACATGTAAAATATCTACTTACCTGCCCGCGGAAGGGAACGCACATTTCCTGAAAGAGCTAGCAAAATGAATGTACACGTTAAGGTGGCACCTGTATAAAACGGTTTTTCCAAGATGATTCTTGCGGCATTCTTCTAATTTTTCTATTCTATCGGGCAGAGAGATCTTAAAGTTTTAGATTTCGATAATTTTCAAATTTAGGTATAATTTTGAAATTTACTTTTCGAATGTCCATAGTGCATGGCCCTGAAAAGTATAAAAATAGGAAGAATGCCACAAGAAGCACCAAAATCGACTGATTATTGCCAGAGAAAAGTTGGAAATACTGCTGGGGGGAGAGAAAAAACGTATGCTAGTTCGAGTAAGCAGTACAGCTTCCTCACTTCAATCACATGGACGTATAGAATAGTTGGGTAGGATCGTTTTGATAAGGGACGATCTGCGATACAACCCGCGTGTACCCTCAAAATTTCAGCTCTCTACGACTATTTTTCGCGTTGTTAGAAGCGTTACAAGGAAACGGTCAGCACTTCATGTTAGCGCATGCGTAGACGAAAGTTGCATTACGATTCCAATGAAATTCATATGGAACTATCAAAGTATTATTCCTGATCGACCCTCCAAATCTGAACTCATTTCAACGATATTTCAGGTAGTTATGGGCGTTTCATGTACTTACCTATTTCACGTTTGCGCATGCGCAAAGAAGCGTTACAAGGAAATGGTTAACATTTCATCTTCGCGCATGCGCAGACGAAAGTTATATTACGATTCCAATGAAATTCATTTGGAACTATCAAAGTATTATTCCTGATCTACCCTCCAAGTTTGAACTCATTTCAACAATATTCAGGGTAGTTATAGGCGTTCCAATATTTCACGTATGCGCATGCGCAGACGAAAGTTACTGCACTTTTTGAATGATTTTTGTATGGGACCATCTGTGACCCAACCCGCATCTACCTCCAAATTGCAGCCCATTTCGACCATTATTTCGGGTAGTTATGGGCGGTTACAAGGAATTACCACAGACAGACAGACACGGAACCAGAAATGTTCCTGATGTCTGAAATGCAAAATGGTAGTGGAAATTTTCGTTTTGGAGGACGCAAATTTTTTTTACTCAATCACGAATCCAAGGCTTCCCTACCTTCGGTAGTGAGGAAGCAAAACTTGACTGTGTTACTGAGCCTCCTTTACGTCAATGTATCACAAAGAAGTGATGTTTTAGACAGAGGAAGATATCAACGCAGACTAGCGGGGCCTGGCCGCCCGTCTACTTGCAGCCTCCAGACTATCCTCGCTTCGAGCAGGCTGACCCGGTGCAGCCCACGAAGAGAGAGGCAGAGCTGGAGTCGGCCGTCAAAATACTCTCGATGAAACTCGAATACACTCAGAGGAAAATCATGGAGTCGCAGAACAACAAGGAGATCCTCAAGGCCAAGCTGGACCACCTCATAGATAACCTGACAAAGGCTGGATACGACCCCAATTTGAAAGTGGGTACCTACCTACCAGCGACTGATAGGTTTGGTAGATTTTAACTATAGAGTGAGAACAATTAGTGCCTCTAAATCTTGGTACCTCTAAAGTAAAACTATGATCATAGATAGTTGATCGTTTAAACACCTCCACTCCTATCACACATATATATATTAGTAGTATCTACCTCCTATTTTAACATTTATAATTATCGATTTTCATAGGTGCAATATTTTTTATATGAATAATATTTACGTCTCCCTTTTTTATCACTGTCGTGGTATCCTCCCGGAATACCACTCGTTGTACATATAAAGGTTGTCCCAATAAACCAAACGAACGGGTGGTCTACGTGACTAAAGTGGCATAGGTCTCCTCTTCCCTCCATCGGTCTACCAGTCTACCAGCAGCTCCTAACGATCATCGCAGGAGGGTGGAAGAGCTCCTATAAAACCCGCTCTTCTCACCCGATTCACCATTCTACGCTCAAGCCAATGACTTCTCTCTCTCCTCATACCCCCTTACCTTTCTCGCCTAACAGAACTTGGAGTGGTGGAACCGGTCTGGTGATAACCGACCTGGTGGAACTGTCTGAGCACATCCGCTAGTGTTTCTAGTGGTGGTAACCTTCCTGGCTTCGCCATAGGTGCAACCTTTCAAACGCTAGTTACCTTAAAGCATTCACATCTCAACCTTACCACAATCACTTTCTTTACCTTTATACTTGAAATTAATACCTACAATTTCAGTATTTTTAGTGTTGATTATGGGTGATGTATTATCTTATATTATAATATAAATAATTTAGGCAATCTGTAGTAGGTAGGTACTAAAGGCACCAGAAACGACTATTAGGAGGTACTTATCGGGTTTCTCGGCCTGCTGGACCTACAATGTTACCTACTACTGCTAACTGTTACATAAAATAGGTAGGTACCTACATAATAATATTACATCGTACATCCAACCTACCTTATTAACGAACCTGTTTAGAGAAAAGCGTGGGACGTATACAAACACAACTTTATTGGGTGAAGCGGGGCAGTTGCTTTTTTCTTCGAAAGTCCACTTTTGGTTTATTATTCTCTGAATAATACACCTATGTAATCGCTCAGCAAAAAATTTTTATAACCCCCCCTCAAACTTTTTTCTTTTCCGTTTCAAGGTGCGTAGATTCAAAAAATGCAATGTCCGTCCGCCGTCCGCCGTACGCCGTACGCCGTCCGCCGTATCAAGTGTACAGGCTTCATTTTCTGTCTAAAAAAGTCGTTCTTTCGCACACATGCTCCATTTGGGCTCTAGTTGTGCCCCGAAACTTTTCAGCCCGATCGGAATATACCCAGGGGTTTTATGAGTGAAAATGTGTGTAAAAATAGGTACTTTTTGCGTTTTAGCAACATGTTGGTAACATGAGCTTTTGAGGTATCGTTTTCCATGTTTTTGGGGAAGAGAAGATCGAATATGAGGTCGATTTTGGCCAAGGAGTGGAAAATTGAGGTTGTACCAGATGTTCAGCTCCCAAAATTGGTTTTTTATGAGTCAAAAACCTGGAAAACTGTCTGAAATCACCATCAGTTTGTAGAATAACACTAGAAAAAGTGTCAACACGTGGATCAAGACGATTAAATGGCACTACCAATGATCAAAGTTAATTTGAAAAAAAAAAAAAGATCGTACCTACCTAATTTGTGTTTTGGGGGCCAAAATTGGTGGAAACCATCAGAAATAGCTATTTCAATTATTTCACATGAAACAAACAATAAATGTACAGCCAACATTTCTGTGGAACCCCATGTGACAAGGACTTTGCAGCATTTTTGGTTTATTATTCTATGAATAATACACCTATGTATTCGCTCAGCAAAAAATTTTTATAACACCCCCTCAAAATTTTTTCTTTTCCGTTTCAAGGTGCGTAGATACCAAAAAAGCAATGTCTGTCCGCCGTCCGCCGTACGCCGTATCACGTGTACAGGCTTAATTTTCGGTCTAAAAAAGTCGTTCTTTCGCACACATGCTCCATGGGCCCTAGTTGTGTCCCGAAACTTTTCAGCCCGATCGGAATATACCCAGGGGTGTTATGAGTGAAAATGTGTATAAAAATAGGTACTTTTTGCGTTTTAACAACATGTTAGTAACATGCGCTTTTGAGGTATCTTTTTCCATGTTTTTGAGGACGAGAAGACCGAATATGAAGTCGATTTTGACCAAAGACGCGGAAATTGAGGTTTTACCAAAGGTTCAGCTCCCAAAATTGGTTTTTTATGAGTCAAAAACCTGGAAAACTGTCTGAAATCACCATCAATGTGTACAATAACATTGGAAAAAGTGTAAACAGGTGAATCAAGACCATTAAATGCCACAACCAATGATCAAAGATGATCTTAAAAAAAAAGAAAAAAAAAGCGTAGCTACCTATTTCATGATTTGGGGGCCAAAATTGGTGGAAATCATCAGAAATAGCTATTTCAATCATTCCACATGAAAGAAACAATACATTTAACAGCCAACAAAAATCTCTAGAACTCCAATAGAATAATAAACGCATGTGACAAGGATTTGTAATATGTTAGTAACATGAGCTTTTGAGATATCGTTTTCCATGTTTTTGGGGAAGACCGAATATGAAGTCGATTTTGACCAAAGAGTGGAAAATCGAGTTCTACCAAATGTTCAGCTCTCAAAATTGATTTTTTTTAATGAGTGAAAAACCTGGGAAATCGTCTGGAATCACCATCAATTTGTATAACACTGGAAAAAGTGTCAACACGTGGATCAAGACGATTAAATGGCACTACCAATGATCAAAGATAGTTAAAAAAAAAAAAAAAAAAGAGCGTACCTAATTTGTGTTTTAGGGGCCAGAATTGATCGAAACCATCATAAATAGCTGTTTCGATTATTACGCATGAAAGAAACAATAAATGTACAGCCAACATTTCTGTAGGTATGTCCAATAGAATAATAAACCCATGTGACAAGGACTTTGCAGCGTTTTTTTTTTAAGATCATCTTTGATCATTGGTAGTGGCATTTAATGGTCTTGATTCACCTGTTTACACTTTTTCCAATGTTATTGTACATATTGATGGTGATTTCAGACAGTTTTCCAGGTTTTTGGCTCATAAAAAACCAATTTTGGGAGCTGAACCTTTGGTAAAACCTCAATTTCCGCGTCTTTGGTCAAAATCGACTTCATATTCGGTCTTCTCGTCCTCAAAAATATGGAAAAAGATACCTCAAAAGCTCATGTTACTAACATGTTGTTAAAACGCAAAAAGTACTTATTTTTATACACATTTTCACTCATAACACCCCTGGGTATATTCCGATCGGGCTGAAAAGTTTCGGGACACAACTAGGGCCCAAATGGAGCATGTGTGCGAAAGAACGACTTTTTTAGACCGAAAATGAAGCCTGTACACGTGATACGGCGTACGGCGTACGGCGGACGGCGGACGGACATTGCATTTTTGGAATCAACGCACCTTGAAACGGGAAAGAAAAAATTTTGAGGGGGTGTTATAAAAATTTTTTGCTGAGCGAATACATAGGTGTATTATTCACAGAATAATAAACCAAAATGCAATGTCCGTCCGCCGTCCGCCGTACGCCGTATCACGTGTACTGTGTTAGTAACATGAGCTTTTGAGGTATCTTTTTCCATGTTTTTGAGGACGAGAAGACCGAATATGAAGTCGATTTTGACCAAAGACGCGGAAATTGAGGTTTTACCAAAGGTTCAGCTCCCAAAATTGGTTTTTTATGAGTCAAAAACCTGGAAAACTGTCTGAAATCACCATCAATGTGTACAATAACATTGGAAAAAGTGTAAACAGGTGAATCAAGACCATTAAATGCCACTACCAATGATCAAAGATGATCTTAAAAAAAAACGCTGCAATGTCCTTGTCACATGGGTTTATTATTCTGTTGGAGTTCTAGAGATTTTTGTTGGCTGTTAAATGTATTGTTTCTTTCATGTGGAATGATTGAAATAGCTATTTCTGATGATTTCCACCAATTTTGGCCCCCAAAACATGAAATAGGTACCTACGCTTTTTTTTTTTTTTTTTAAGATCATCTTTGATCATTGGTAGTGGCATTTAATGGTCTTGATTCACCTGTTTACACTTTTTCCAATGTTATTGTACACATTGATGGTGATTTCAGACAGTTTTCCAGGTTTTTGACTCATAAAAAACCAATTTTGGGAGCTGAAACTTTGGTAAAACCTCAATTTCCGCGTCTTTGGTCAAAATCGACTTCATATTCGGTCTTCTCGTCCTCAAAAACATGGAAAAAGATACCTCAAAAGCTCATGTTACTAACATGTTGTTAAAACGCAAAAAGTACCTATTTTTATACACATTTTCACTCATAACACCCCTGGGTATATTCCGATCGGGCTGAAAAGTTTCGGGACACAACTAGGGCCCAAATGGAGCATGTGTGCGAAAGAACGACTTTTTTAGATCGAAAATGAAGCCTGTACACGTGATACGGCGTACGGCGGACGGCGGACGGACATTGCATTTTTGGAATCTACGCACCTCGAAACGGAAAAGAAAAAATTTTGAGGGGGTGTTATAAAAATTTTTTGCTGAGCGAATACATAGGTGTATTATTCACAGAATAATAAACCAAAAAAAAAGCGTACCTATTTCATGTTTTGGGGGCCAAAATTGGTGGAAATCATCATAAATAGCTATTTCAATCATTCCACATGAAAGAAACAATACATTTAACAGCCAACAAAAATCTCTAGAACTCCAATAGAATAATAAACCCATGTGACAAGGACTTTGCAGCGTTTTTCCGTTTATCACACTAATACATACATTTTCCTGCAAATTATTCTCATTTCTACACGTAGTTGACGATCTCTATTCCGATGAGAGGCAAGTGCGTTTCTGGTTATGGGGTAAGTGCGTTGTCTTCAAATGGACATTTCACAACGAAGTAAACACTGATATTCTGAGCACGAATTCATTTTAGTACGTTTGTGTCGAGAAAAATCAACTTATTACCATCCGAACTATGTTTTATACACTTATTCTATCTGTATTGCCTTACTACACGCAGATATTTTGTGTATGAATTGCATTTGGTACGTTTCTCAGCGAATTTTCGAAGGAAATTAACTTTTGGATTCAGTTAACCTCTAGTTCAGTTTATAGACTCTTTTTCACCATGGGTACTTCTTAGTAGAGCTATATTATTTTATTATTATATCCCTACCTTTCTGTGACTTCTTCATGTTTTTGGCTCCTGCATTTCCAACTTTCAAAAACTTGGGATGTTCGTGAATGTTGACCTGTTGCATACTTCACGTTGCATGACTAATTCATTTTAGTTTATTTTATTTGAAACAGCGTACAAAAGGTCTGCGGACCTGATCAATAGTACATGCATTTAAAAATAACAAAAATATTGTTCTGCTTCGGTTAAATGACAGATGTATCGATTTTGTCGTTTCGATTACCGTTCTTTCCTAGGATAGGTACGTCTACACAAATTGGTGAGACGCACTTGCCCCGCTTAGTGCATCATTGGAACTCGTCTCATAATATCTGATTTATTTTAAATTATGAAATCAATAAAACATGCTGTAATATAATATGCGGATGCAACGATCACTTCATGAATATCCAGTGTATTCAGAAAATTCAAAACCCGTTCGTCATTCTTAATATTTAGATGTGTGAGGATTCTGAAGTTGAACTAATGAAACCCTCACCCTACACTCATGTTCCCGTACGATGTACAGGTATGTGCATATAAGATGGGATGAAAATATCAGTACACAAACGTACGCAAGAACAAAGAGTATATAATTTGAACTAGTACTTGTACGTGGTTTTCCTATTATGACAGAAAAATGAATATACGTTACGATGAAACCTAAACAAACTTGATCGGGAAATTATAAGAAGTAGGTAGGTAGTACCTGTGAACCTGCCTACTTACTCAGGAATACAGTTCCCAATTGTTGACGATGATAGATAATTTTTTCAGCTAAAATGTAGGTAGGTACATTGTGCATAAGTATATATACGAATTTTGACTCACTGTATGTATACCAGAGACAGTGACGTTTGACTGAGTTGAGGAGTTCACGAGGTATAGGAAGTATGGGTAGGTACTACACCGGGTGGTTATAATATTTAGAGTAATTTCAGGTCTATAAGTAGGTATCAATTCATTTATTTTTCATCAAAATAAAACGTGGCTGATAGGGTTTTGGCTATTGAACTCGCAAAACATAATGAAAATGATTGTTTAGCCTGAGATCAAGCGCGCTCTGAATACAATCACAATGAAACTCGATTACACAGAAAGAAAAATCGAGGACTCTCAAAATCGAAAGAAAATTCTCGAGACGGAGCTGGGCCGTTTCATTAATGATCTGCCTCAAGGTGGTTTCGATCCATATCGGAAGGTACCTACTACGTTTTACTTTAAATTGAACCTTTTGTCATTCAATTCAAACATAATCACAAAAGAATTTCTTATCCTTTTTAGTCTCTTCTCGTAATGCAAGTGAAGTAACCTGTATAAATTGTGAATTAACCTGTATATTTAAGCTATACCTCAAGCTTCCTTAGGTACCTATCAAATCTACTCAAACAACTAAGTAGGTATGTAGGCAGGACTTCATATTTATTGAAGGATTTGGCTTATCCTCTTTACATTGAACCTTTTGTCAATCAACTCTTTTCAAGGAACTTGTCGTTCTTTCTTCGAGTTAAACATAATATCGCATCCCAGCAAGAAAAGTTGCACTTCCCGAAAAAAAAAAATGCAATTTTTGGGTTACCTTGATACCGAGGTTGAGACGAACTAAACCACTCGCGAAGAAATCGTGGAAACCCATTTCACAGAAAAAGCGGAGTTATTGAAAAATAGCCTATTTCCACTAATACATGTATAGTGGAAATATGCTATTTTTCAATAACTCCGTTTTTTCTGCTCTCGGAGAGAGGCTTGGTGGCAGCCTTAGATTTAATTTGCTTCCATGGTGGTTACTTACCTAAAGTCTAAGGACATTCCAGTAGGGTTTCTAACCTTAACACAGCTGTTTTTGCTGTAACTATGACAGGGCCGAGAAAGAGCGTCACTCTTCGTCCCAGCTATTATCGGCCGAATCCGTGCAACAAGTGTTTTTTTGAAGTTTGTGTTTTGCGGCGATCAAAACAACACTTATGTAGTAGCTAATGACTGACGGTAAATAGGTAAATTGTTCTCAAATTTCCAACAAGAAAAGTGACACTTCGAAGTAATGACGTTCACAAAAAAAGTCGAAAAATCATTCGAGGTATGTAATTATACCTAAATCTAACACATCCATGCAACAGCTTTCACAGCACAGACCAGCAAGAATTTTCCTTCCATTCTCGTGCTACCTGATATTTATTTATTGTTTTTTTTTAAATGATTTTTTCTTGGTTTTATGTTTCGGTTTTGAGTCTATTCAACAAGCAAGTTTTCTTTCTTTACTCAATCCCGCATTGGGGTCCGAATTTTGTATTATTGACCTCAATTCGGATGCTGCTGTCTTGAAGAGCTCTTGTTAAAAACGACCAGCTCAAAATTCCAATAGCACAAATTCTGCGAACAAATCAAAATTGTTCATTCGTTTTTTGTTTACTGTAGAATTGAGTAGATGGAGGCAAACAAATGTTATAATCAAAATTTTTCTAAGAAAAGTTTCAAATGTCAGCTGGAAATGACAATTACCCACTTTCTACTAGGTACCTATCTACTACTACTAACACAGTTGTAGTAATAATAAGTGTGAATAACGTGGCATCTGCTGACAAAAATTTCATTTAACCCCTTTTCTACATGAGCACTGGCAAAAATATTAGTGCCAATAGTGTTATTTGCACATGACTCCGTTTACACTCAAGCACCAGAAATTTACGCATATAACGCCAACTGCCCAAATGAATAGCGTAGCACTTAGCGTCCTGCACCAAATTATACAGAAAACGCTGCAAATCCCTGCACAACGGTTTATTATTTTGTATAGAATACCCTTCTGTTACAGATCACAGCTCTCTGTATAGATAATCCTTCTATATAACATATGTACTATTCTACACCCTCCGTAGGTTAGTACCTAACCCCGTACTCGTTACTAGGTACCTACCTAAACCGTTGTGTAATAATTTACCTGTATAGGTACCCCTTCTACGGAGATAGAATAATGAACCGTTGTGTAATAATTTGCCCATCAATAATAATTCAGCGGTTGTTCAAGTTGCAAAAGTAACTACCAACAAAATCCAGCCCCATCTTGGTAGATGAGCCGTTGTGTAGTAATTTACCGTTGTGTAATAATTTACCGTTGTGTAGTGATTTACCGTTGTGTAATAATTTGCAGTTGTGTAATAATTTGCCATTGTTTAATAATTTACCCATCAATAATAATACATTTGACTTTATATGGGCCAAAAATCGGTAAAAATGGCTAATATCACGAAAAAAATGATATAATGTTACGAAAAGTGGTAAGATTTCACGCTAGGTATATAATCGTTTTAGATAATAGCACGAATATTTATTTGAAAATTTACTGTTATAGCCATGCTACATGACAGGAACTTTGACTATAGTAATTATTACGGGAGAAAATGATGTTTGAATGCAAACACCTTGGACTTTTCAAGGAAATCGAGTGTAACAGCGTGAAATACAACTTCAATCGACATGACCGTAAATTGAGAAGTTGTGTATTGACTTGAGAAGTAATTTGCAAGCTGAATCGAATGGTGATAATCCGGAGTCATTTCGACTGACGAAAAGTTGATTTTTCTATTTACTGAACCTGTTTTCTTACCACATTTTTCCTCGTAGGTGCAGGTATATTAGGTACAGGTATATACCTAATCCTGGATCGACCTCGATGAAATAGCGTCTGAATTTGGAAATTTTGTGACTAATAGAGGGACTGCGCGACCGCCAACTTGGTTGCGGGAATCGAATTGACTATCAGATTGATGGATTTTGTCATGAATAGACGAAGTACAGATTAGATCAGAGGGAACATAATGTCATAACATGAACATGAATTCAGACGCTAGTACATTGCAGGAAGCAGAAACATGCATGCAGAAGTTCAAGGTTCATTTTGGAAGAAACGTGGGGTAGTCTACGGAGCTTAGAAAGCAGGAATTACAACAATATTGAACAAGAAAAACACAATTAACTTGCCTTCCTCCAGCCTTAGTTCAATTTCATTGTGAAAAGGTTTAAATTGAATGACAATGGCTTTAATGTAAAGTAAAATGCTATAAAAGCTAACTACCTACTTACCTTTTGTTCATCTGCCTTAATAATCTTTGTTTCTTCTTTTTAAAAAGACGCTTATTTTGGGCGCTTTGTCTGAGCAGTTTGAAACAAAGGTTGGTCTGAGACAAGGCGATGCCCTAGCTTGCCTACTAATCAACATAACCGTCAAGAAGATTGAGAGACGCCAAATTACGAAATAATGATACCATCTTCCATGGACCCGTGCAGCTTCTGGCCTATGCAGATGATATTAATCTCATGGCAAGAACTGTGAGGGACCTGGACAGCTTCGCTCATTTTGGCAGCAGCAAATATGGGGCTTACCATTAACCAAAGTAAAACTAAGTATATGATCTCCAGTAAAAACGCCTACGAAATCAGAACGCCAGATATTCTCCTGCGCTCTCGCAGGATCGAAAGGGTGGACAGTTTTAAATACCTGGGTTCTACTGTGCATGAGAACAATGACTGCGCAGTAGAAATAAAAGCAAGAACTCTAGCTGCCAACTGGTGCTATTCTGGACTATTGTCGCTCCTGAAATCCCGAGTGCTCTCTAGAAGAGTGAAACTTACCTTGCACAAGACGCTGCTTCGCCCCGTCCTGACATATGCCTCAGAATCGTGGGTCATGACCATGACCAAGCAGTCGGAGAACGTTCTTAGGATCTTTGAAAGAAAAATTCTTCGAAGAATCCTCAGCCCAGTGTTTGAACACGGACAAGGGAGGCGGCGCCACAATGATGAACTCTACCAGCTGTATGATGATTTTGACGTCGTCAAGTTCGTTATTGTGGAGGTTAAGGTGGGCTGGCCATATTCTTCGAATGGATGACAATGATCCTACAAAGCAGCTCCTACTCATACGCCCAAACGGTACAAGGAAGGCCTAGACTGAGATGGTGCGATAATTTGGAAGAAGACACAGCACAGCTCGGGTACTACGACTGGATGACGACGGCACAAGACCGTTCTAGCTGGAAAGACGTCCTTGAGCCCCACCCTGGGCTTTAGCTCCATTTAGTTAGTTAGTTAGTCTTGTTTTGGGCAGGTTCAGTTTCGGGTAGGTTTGTAGCTACTATACTCAGACTGTACTCAGCTGGTTGAGGTGCCTCCCTAGCTCCCTTAACGTGTCATTCTTACACAGATCTACCAGAGGCCTCAAGTGAAATTGCAGCACCGTCGATTGAACAGGAGACAGCTGAGTGACCTGATCAGAGATTGAGGTGCCTCCCGACATTGTTCTTACACAGATGCGTCAAATTTCAGCACAGTCGGCAGGTTGATTACGAGAAAAACCAACTACTCAGCGCTCAACTGTTGAGGGTTTTTTTATTTAAACCACAGTAGTACCTTCTAAGAATGCATGTCAAATTATATCACTGTAGATTGGATAGGAGACAGTACTCAGACCATCCTGAATAGGAGAGGCCTAAACCACTGGGTGCTACTCTAATATGCGCCTTACCGGCCCGTGTGCGCCTGACGCGGCCGGCACGTTCCTTACGTGCACCTCTGCACTTGGATTGTTATTATGATCCTGTTGTGTTTAAGAACAGATTTGAGGAGTTTACCAAAGTTCATGCAAATAAGCTCGCTCCTTCAAGTGAACGATGAGTAAAGCGGGCAGTATTTGTTCGGCCTTGACCATGTTGCTCTGCGACTTTTATTCAACTGCCGGGAAAGTCGAAGCGCCCACGGTGGGATTTTTGAAGGGGTTTAGGTCTATTAGACGATGCCGAAGCTCAGCCATGCCGAAATGAACCTGACCTCTTTCTCGCATTTCTGCACGACGTAGGAGAAGTCTACAGGACGTAGACCCCTCCCCAACCTTAGACGACGTTTTTTACGAGCAGACAACTATTTATTTTATGACAGGCGAGTCTTTCAAATCATCCCTTATTTCGATTTCTAGTGTGAACACAAATTTGATAACGTAGGGCGTATATTAGATAAGAAAAGGAGATGTCAGGCGCATATTAGAGAAGAAAACGGGATGTCAGGCGTATATTAGAGAAGAAAACGGGATGTCAGGCGTATATTAGAGTGGCACCAACCACTGTTTCAGCTGGCAGGTCATCGCAAAGTTACCAAGCCATCATTTGAAGCATTAATTTCTTGATGATTTCTTTAAAATTCTCAACCCAGGTTGGTCAGAGACCTATGAGCGGGCAAAGAAGATCTCCAACGGGCAAATACAATCCGCGACTTCCACCGGGCACTGAGCATTACAGAGACTCGCCTCCGCACGCTGGACAGATTCAAACCTATCGGCCCGACACGCGGAAAGTTTCAGTAAGATGACTACGATTCTTTCTGTCGAATAGGTGATCCAACGGAATAGGTGAAACAATGTTGAATAGGTGAAAACAACGGATCCCTCAGTGCTGGAACCATCTCGAGGCAAGTTGGTTACGGATGGTCCAGTTCTGCGGTGGGCATGTTTAAAAAGCGCTGCAATTTCAAATGGGAGAAAGAGATAGGATTGTGTTCAGAAAGGTTCAAATAAAATACGCACAAACCGTAGCACGAATTTGCCTCGAGATGACATCCAATAGATACATATACTGAACTTACCACTAGCATAGCCCCGAAAAATAACGTTTTCGAACTCTACCATCAAAACCAAACTGCATCATCTGGCTGCAAAAATACGTGTAGTTTCACATATCTTGGCAGAAACACTAACTACGGAATTTGAGGTGCGACTAAGGATGCCTTTGTGCCTGTCCACCTCTCTGTATTAAGCGTATTCTCTACTCCTAAGCAACTTGAACATTACCTGATTGAGGAAACAATTACTCTGAAATCCCTCTATAGTGGACACCTACGGGACCAAAATAAGTGTCCACTATAGAGGTGCCCCTCTATAGTGGACTCGCGTCTGACCAAGAAAAGTGTCCACTATAAAGAGGTTTCAAAAAATTCCAACCTATTTTTTTAAAAATATTGTTTTATTATTTAGTGTGCGCACGCCAAAAATTCGTAAAATTTGTCAAATGCAGGTACACAGATACTTTAGCATGTATAAAAATCACACAACAATTAGCGTATTGTCAGGTAAGAAATACAAGAATAAACGGATAAATTCACGAATAAATAAGATTTTATAATTTTGATTCTGAAAAAATTGGAGAATCGAAGACTGTTTTTCCATTTTTGATTCGGTCGTTTCCCGTTTGTGATGCACTTACAGTTATAACAGTCTTGTTATCACGAATGAAAACATGCGACTGGCAAGGGAAAGACCGTGCTCGTGCATAGGTGCTTTCCGTACAACAGGAGAGCCTCAGTGGGACAGGGTTAAATGAATCAAAATAATAGCCAATCAAAGGAACAAAAAATGAATTCGAACGATGGCAAGTGTACTCGTAAACAAGCTAAACGTAAACAAACTCGTAAACGTAAACAAAATCGCAAATGTACTCGTAAACAAAGGTGAATGTAAACGTAAACAATCCTAAACGTGAATGTACTCGTAAACAAACGTAAACGTAAATAAACGTATAGGTATGTACTCGTAAACAAACTAAACGTAAACAAATGTGTACAAATAAACAGAAAATGAACTCTGTCAGATCAAACATAGCTGTCAGATAAGAAAAATGTAAAATTTCTACACATCTAAACGGGTCTACTGTCCACTGCATGGGGTTCAGGATGACGAAACGAGTGTCTCTATTCAGGGGTTTAAGTACATTGAATCTCCTATCTCTGCGCCGGGATCATGGCCGAACTGTCCATTAAGGGTGTCCACCATACAGGGTTGTCCACTAAGAGGGGTCTCACTGTAGTTCATCTCATTCACTTTTGGACTGGTGACAAAGAGCATAATATCATCTATGGTTGGTGGTTTGCTAATGCCAGCGCCTAACAATTTATTATCGTCCCATTAAAATTGCATTGCATATAACGTAGGAGCTTGTGTCATGTGGAGAAGTAAAAATTGCGTCTGAGATCCATCATCTCATACAGGATTTTAATGGCTGAGGTGATGGGGCACTGTGGTTTTACAATGCGTTGTGATTGTATAGTATGAGAAACCCGTCCATAATGGACCGGGCTCTTCTCCAGTTTTTGTGCACGCAGCAGAAAGGCGGTTCGCGAAATACGAACCGTCAACTCCTGGAAGGATTGCTTTATAATAACATAACCAGTGTCTTACCATGGGGAAGTCACAGCCTTCAGTCTTGCTCTGGGGGAAGGGGAAACTATGTTGTATGGGCGGGTGTGGTATTACCTGTGGCGTAGCCAGGATTGTTGAATGGGGGGGGGGGTATCGGAAATAGAAAAAGTTCCTATCATGCAGCATGTTATGAGAGCGAATTTTCAAAGAAATATTCCTGCTATTGTGTAAAAAGATGATATAGCTAGAAACCATACCACTTTTCTTAAAATTATATAACTTTTCGTGATATTAGCCATTTTTACCGATGTTTGATCCAAACAAAGTCATTTGACCCACTTGTTTTTAGAAAAATAGTTTTATCATCGAGATAGCCCCTCCGTCGTGATTAACCATCCCACACAACGTCAGGTGAACTAATATTGATTTTAGCCAATAAAACCAATTTTTTACCCCCAACAATCAAAATCTGACGTATTATCCCTTCCTTCATGACAACACACAAAGGAACTTTACTTCTTCAATATTTTAGCTACTGATAATAATAGTCGCGACAGCCCAGGATACCAACCAAAACCGCGTTTTTTACAGAACACTTCGTGGGAGAAACTGAGAGAGTTGGCAGACGAGTACGAGCGGCGCCTCATGCTCATCAAGTCGCTGGAAGAACAGGAGAAGTACGTCAAGTCCCAGATGACGACACCAGTGAACATAACAGTACCAAGCATTATGGGATCCCCCAGACCCAACCCCGAACACCCGAGATGATCTTGAACAGAAGATTCCAAAGCAGTACCCAAGGGCCCACCACGTAATAAATTAATCGATTCACCTAATCTTCCCAGCCGTTTAAAATTAAATTTCAAGATTTTTCGTTAAAATCAGACGTCACTATTTTAGTCATTGTGTGGGGTGGACGGAATGCTTCCCTGTAGATGAAGTAAATCCATTTTAGGGAACTCCGTCTTTTGGTTTATTATTTTCAATATTGAACCTTTGGAATTGAGCATGATACAAAAAAATTTAACCCCCCTCTCAAAATTTGATCCGAAAATCGAATAAACAAATTTTTGTCCGTCCGCCGTACTTCATACTTTTCTTAGTTAGGTACCATGAACCTAGTCTAGTTGGTCCTCGAAGCTCGACGTTACTGTCATTCATCTCTAAGGGGTGAAAAATAGGGGTTGAAATGTTCAGAATGCCTGAAGCTCGAAAACTTAATAGAAGGGTATGGTTTTTTTTTTAAATTGATCTAAGAATTTTTTGAGACCACCCGGAGCATTGTACGACCAGCCGTTCGTTTGCACCGAAAAGCTTCGTCAACATGATCATGAATCAAATGGTGTAAATCCGGCCCAATTATCATTGCTAGAGAGCACCTGATTATAATCAAGGATGACTGTATGAAGTCGATTTGGTTCTTTTGTGGTATTATTTCATACGAAAAATGATGGACCTTTTAGATTCTGTTGATAGGTACTTTTGTAACTTGAACAAATAACGTTGAAGTATTATTACGCAACGTTAAATTATTACACAACGGTTTATTATACTATCAACGCAGAAGGGGCATCTATACAGGTAAATTATTACACAATGGTTTATTATTTACCCTATGCTTCATGAATAACTACAAATAATTAATTAATGATTGAATCCTGCGCATTTGTATGAAACTTTAATTCCCGGGCCGGCTCCAGTACTCCATTTAGGCCTTTCCTGGGAGCAGCTCGAGGGTATTGACCACAGAAAGCAGTGATCTACGCAGAAGGGGCATCTATGCAGGTAAATAATAAACCGGTGTGTAATAATTTGCAGCGTTTTTACATCAAAATCTATGTTTACTCGTGTCGTTTCGGTTCTTCTAGGTCTCTTTTTCCCATAAGTAGATGACATAATCCCTTCACTCTCGTCCAGTGACCATGCTCGAACAAAGGCGTTTTCTGTTTACCTTCAACCTGAATGGGTGTAATATGGCCGTAAAAGTAATATGATGTAAAAGACAGTGAATTAGCAACATTATTTTGGTGTCGTCAGGTAGTGGCGCCGATAATAGTACCTACCTAGTCTATAGCTGAATACAAAAAAATGAAACAACTCCAAGCTAGCGTCTACAGAAAAGTTCATTTTTTGGACTTTTTGCCTTTTGTAGTTGGGGGCGTTGCTTTGGCTTCAGTTTCATTGATTTCTCCCTCGTCGTCGCTCTCCAATGATAGTTTCCTTCCATCTTCGGTTTCTTCGTTATCCTGAACTGAACTCCCTGCGAATTCGAGATGTAGGACAGTGAAGAAGGACATTCGGGACATTTCGAGTTCAATAACATTATCCAAGTTGGATGTTAATAGTTCCGATGTTGTTTATAATTATATAAATTCAATATCTACCAGCTGGTTCTGGAAAATCTATCTCGGGCGATGGAGCCTTCCCTTGGGGCCATTCGCCTTTCCCGGACGCAGAAGCGTATTCTCCCAGACTTTCGGGGCGTGGATCGGACACTAACAACAAGCAAAGAAAACCTCGTTAAAAATCCCTGTAAGTTATCAGAAATATGACAATTTGTACGATTACGAATCACGATACAATTCACTAATATGTACCTAATGTCTGTCACAGTCGAGCTCCCCCTCCCCTCCTTCATAAAGACAGGTGGGAGAGAACCAGTTGACCCTCAACTGCTACCTCTCCACCTTTACACCTGATTATTGATGTTGTAGGAATATCATCCTGGCTGATTGGGGTAACGTCTCCAAGGAAAACCACCTTATAGCAGCAGTATTTTTATATATGGTGACGTTTCGATCCCGCTGTGTGGATCGTAACTATACCTTTATCAAAACAATTTGTTGTAGTAATAAATCGTAGGTAAATACAAGCTACATGGGTTTGTGGAGCATATGTTAATTGAAAATGTTAACATACACTTCCTCCTTACAGGCAGAGTGATGGGGATAAAATTGCACTATTTAATTAATTCTATACTATTTACATTATAAACACACTAAAATAATATACTTTTCTGTAAATACGATCATCCTAATCTCATGCTTCCCCCATATGCCATTTCTGTAGATATATATATATATATATATACTAGCATGACCGCTCGCTTCGCTCGCTATCCGAGATTCGCTGTACGCAGTATCGTACTTAATTCCGACGTTGCACAACTTGGGAGCCTACTGGATATTGGTGCCAAATTTGGTCGATATCCGTCGAGCCATTCAGGAGTTGACCATGGTCGACCATATTTCCGCTATGGTGAAGGGGACCGAAAAATTCCGACGTTGCCCAACTTGGGAGCCTACTGGATATTCGTGCCAAATTTGGTCGATATCCGTCGAGCCATTCAGGAGTTGACCATGGTCGACCATATTTCCGCTATGATCAGGGAATTAAAAATGCGCCTACGTTCAACTTAGGAGGCTACCGGATATTGGTGCCAAATTTGGTCGATATCCGTTGAGCAATTCGGGATTCGACCATGGAGGGGCCCATGGATGCGCTATGGTCGACCGCAGGGGGTAGTCCGAAGGGTCGATCGTAGATAGAATTTCACGTAGATTACGAATAAGCGATAAAAAATAGGGGTTACCATTTCAATTAACGAAGTTGACCATGGTCGACCATAGTTCCGCTATGGTGAGGGAATTAAAAATGCGACGTTGCACAACTTGGGAGCCTACTGGATATTCGTGCCAAATTTGGTCGATATCCGTCCAGCCATTCAGGAGTTGACCATGGTCGACCATAGTTCCGCTATGGTGAAGGGGACCGAAAAATTCCGACGTTGCCCAACTTGGGAGCCTACTGGATATTCGTGCCAAATTTGGTCGATATCCGTCGAGCCATTCAGGAGTTGACCATGGTCGACCATAGTTCCGCTATGGTGAGGGAATTAAAAATGCGACGTTGCACAACTTGGGAGCCTACTGGATATTCGTGCCAAATTTGGTCGATATCCGTCCAGCCATTCAGGAGTTGACCATGGTCGACCATAGTTCCGCTATGGTGAAGGGGACCGAAAAATTCCGACGTTGCCCAACTTGGGAGCCTACTGGATATTCGTGCCGAATTTGGTCGATATCCGTTGAGCAATTCGGGATTCGACCATGGAGGGGCCCATGGATGCGCTATGGTCGACCGCGGGGGTAGTCCGAAGGGTCGATCGTAGATAGAATTTCACGTAGATTACGAATACGCGATAAAAAATAGGGGTTACCATTTCAATTAACGAAGTTGACCATGGTCGACCATAGTTCCGCTATGGTCAGGGAATTAAAAATGCGACGTTGCACAACTTGGGAGCCTACTGGATATTCGTGCCAAATGTGGTCGATATCCGTCAAGCCATTCAGGAGTTGACCATGGTCGACCATAGTTCCGCTATGGTCAGGGAATTAAAAATGCGACGTTGGTGAAGGGGACCGAAAAATTCCGACGTTGCCCAACTTGGGAGCCTACTGGATATTCGTGCCGAATTTGGTCGATATCCGTTGAGCAATTCGGGATTCGACCATGGAGGGGCCCATGGATGCGCTATGGTCGACCGCGGGGGTAGTCCGAAGGGTCGATCGTAGATAGAATTTCACGTAGATTACGAATACGCGATAAAAAATAGGGGTTACCATTTCAATTAACGAAGTTGACCATGGTCGACCATAGTTCCGCTATGGTCAGGGAATTAAAAATGCGACGTTGCACAACTTGGGAGCCTACTGGATATTCGTGCCAAATTTGGTCGATATCCGTCAAGCCATTCAGGAGTTGACCATGGTCGACCATAGTTCCGCTATGGTCAGGGAATTAAAAATGCGACGTTGCACAACTTGGGAGCCTACTGGATATTCGTGCCACATTTGGTCGATATCCGTCAAGCCATTCAGGAGTTGACCATGGTCGACCATAGTTCCGCTATGGTCAGGGAATTAAAAATGCGACGTTGCACAACTTGGGAGCCTACTGGATATTCGTGCCAAATTTGGTCGATATCCGTCAAGCCATTCAGGAGTTTACCATGGTTGACCATAGTTCCGCTATGGTCAGGGAATTAAAAATGCGACGTTGCACAACTTGGGAGCCTACTGGATATTCGTGCCAAATTTGGTCGATATCCGTCAAGCCATTCAGGAGTTGACCATGGTCGACCATAGTTCCGCTATGGTCAGGGAATCGAAAATGCGCCTATGTTCGACTTGGGAGGCTACCGGATATTGGTGCCAAATTTGGTCGATATCCGTCGAGCCGTTTGGCCGTGAAAAGCAATTCGGGATTCGACCATGGAGGGGCCCATGGATGCGCTATGGTCTACCGCGGGGGTAGTCCGAAGGGTCGATCGTAGATAGAATCTCACGTAGATTACGAATACGCGATAAAAAATAGGGGTTACCATTTCAATTAACGAAGTTGACCATGGTCGAACATAGTTCCGCTATGGTCAGGGAATTAAAAATGCGACGTTGCACAACTTGGGAGCCTACTGGATATTCGTGCCAAATTTGGTCGATATCCGTCGAGCCGTTTGGCCGTGCATAGAAGGACACACAGACAGAGATTCGTTTTTATAATATAGTAGAGATGACATATTCCACGACTGAAAACAGTTTCGGCCGTGCGTCTGCTTTTAAGTTACGGCAGGAGCTGCCAATGGAAGTCTCAAATTTCACCTGTGAGGCGGTAGCCATTAGGGGAGCTGTCCGGTACGCCAGTTATTGTGATTGCAACAGTGTTTTGCAGAAATCATCCAATTGAAGTTGATCAGTAGATTATATCATATTCTAATGGAAATCTTAGAGGTTGTAAATCTCTGCCGAAGGTTGGAGCAACAAGTGCGGCGTACAGGGCAATGCCCCACGTGGGCGTACAGGGCAATGCCCCACGTGGGCGTACAGGGCAATGCCCCACGTGGGCGTACAGGGCAATGCCCCACGTGGGCGTACAGGGCAATGCCCCACGTGGGCGTACAGGGCAATGCCCCACGTGGGCGTACAGGGCAATGAGGCTGCTGATAGCATCCCAGAAAACCTGTGGCATCGCAGTATGACACCGCGGAAGTAGGATAAATATCGAGAGAAACCCTGGTTGAGTTCATTTGATCTAGACATACAGCCGATATGGATAACCAGCCTGCTTCGGTCAAACCACAGATTGTGTTCATCTTATTTGAACCGAAACGGATTGCGCGATTCAGCTGCCTGCGTAAAATGTGAAACTCAAGCAGGAACATGTAGCGCATTTATGGAATGTCCAAATCGTGACCTAGCAAGACGCTGAATGATGGACACAGCTATTCGTCATTTTGGACAAATGGTGTATTCAAAATCTCTGCCGATGGACAAAGCAATGGAGAGCGCTTTCATAAAAGAAATAGAAGAGAAAATTTAATATTAATTAATTATACCAACGAGTATATTAAATTGTTTTTCTTTCATGACAAACTCATATGACGAAGCTTGATAGCTATTATGTACGTGTAGCAAATACATTTCCTTCTCTTTCCTCTGACTAATGCCAGTTGGAGGAAGGGAAGAGGGTTAATGGCTGGAAAGAGAACGTATAAATGATTACCGCACTTTTCAATATCATGAGATCATCTGATGTAGAAATCATTAGGAAAAGCAACGCCAACTGACAGTGACACGAATTTCTGGGTGCAGGTACAACTTGTATGCTACACATCTCTTGTGTGAAAGCTCTTTGTCTTAAGAATGTTTCCAACAAATGTACCTGATGTAACCAGCATATTCCAGTTTATATTAACAAAGGGCCCACTGTTGTGAACCAGGGGCCCTCAGACCCTTCTCTCATTGGCCATAATAACGGCCCTTCCCATTGATCAATTCCATGTACCTTCGGGTATATATACCGGCCCTGTAGGTAACAATTCTGCAATATACCGTGAGACCAATATACCAGGCGTTTCTTCAATTAGGTACCTCACTGAATTTAAGGTAGAAAGGAATAGATTTGACACTAAACACATCACTAATTCAACGATTTAGCTTAGGCACATTATATCTCCAAAAATACCAGTTATTACCAGATTTAGAAGTATAATCACGTACAGCACCAACCCAACACCTATTGTGCAACGTTTCTCCTCAGCGTGAAAAAAGTCACTTTTCTCCTCCACGTTTCTCCTCAGCGTGATAAAAGCCACTTGTGTTATTTTTCCTTGTCGAAACCCCCATGAGCGTAGGAATAGTGAACTCCAGATTCGCTTACCCCCGACAAATGGAAAAAAAATTTACAAAAATCCTTGTTCCCCCGGACCCTTTCAAAAATTACCATCACGTATAACCACTCGGCGGGGTTTCTTGATGGGAGAACTTTCGCTGATGATGACGTCAGCGCTGGCCATCGCGTTGTTAATCGCTCGTATCTCCATCTGCAGCCTCTGGATCTCCTTTTCCAGCCGCTTCCTCTCCAGCATCACGAGTTGAAGCCTTTTCATTTTTTCTAAATCTGCCTCCTCCGGTACCTTCAGGCAAAGGTACAATTTATGTTAACTAGGTAAGTACACATCTAAAGTCGATGATTGTCGAAAGAAAGATCCTGCCTTCATTACTCAGGTACTAGTAGGTACTTTGTACGTTGAACTATAAGTTGCGGAATCGTGTTAATATCAGTTAATTATTAATTTCACAATGACTGGACAATCTCGTTTCCTGACTTTGAACAAAACTCGGCCCTTCCCGGATGATGCCTATTTACTACTTACTTCGTAAGAAACTGTGAAACATGGTACATGCTCTAGAATGGGGAAGACCAGAGGTGGTGGAACGGGAGCGAAGGGGGAACCCCCACCCGGTAGACGGAAGCCAAGGCGAGCGTGGGAGTTACTTCCGTCACTCACTTCCTTGTGACAGAGTGAGACAGTGAGCGTGGACCCTCGAGAGCCCCCCTCCTAGACCAGTGAGATTATCACCGGTTAAGAAGGGATATCGATTAGGCTTCCGCTCACCGATCCCGTCTCCACCGGAAGACAAAATGTATCGAGAACAGCCCACACTGTTACATCCTTCACGCTTTTTGTGGCGCGTGACGATTTTCGGCCGTTCGGACATCACAGAAGCATGTACCATGCTAAAACCAATACAGTTTTACCTTCGAAACTAAAACCATTGCTTTGCAAGTTGTTTCGCTTATTAGGAACACACGTCCTGAGTAATTAAATGCCAAAATCTTACTTACTAGTTGATATTAACGAACTTCACCTTGCTCATCATTTCTTTGATGCATTCTGCCTCTTCAGTCCTGTACATCTGGACTTCCAAATTGTTGATGAGTGACATTAAATGCGCCTGCTCCCTCCTGGACTCCGCCACCCGGGTAACCGAGCTCTTCAACTTCTTTTCGAGATCTTTCAGTTGTGTTTCGATATCTCCTCCAATACTTATCCTCGTGTCTGTACTCAGGTTCTTGTGGCTTGACCCAATAACAAGCGAGGGCAAGTGGTTGAGCTGTGTGGACGTGGACGGTTGATTCGTTCTTTGTGCCGACTGCAGCTCGAGCATCCTGAGCATCGTTTTCATCGCGTTATCCCTCAAATTCCTCGCTATTTCGTCGTAATCGTCTTTGATTCTGTCGTATTTGTATCGCGTGAGAGTCGGGCCAAGGTCGGCTGGTTCTTTCAAAGTATCTTGATCCTTCAAAGAAACATCCTATATTAGATACATCTCATCTAAGATGGTGTATTTCGATTCTAAATTTTTCTAATGAACAAACGATATCTAATATTTAAGACGTTTTTCGATTCGTAAAAGTAGGTAGGAACTACCTTAACACTTGGCAATGAAAAGGACTTGAGCAAGTTATTTATTTTTTAATTAGTTTATTTATTTATTTAACTTTTATTAGTCGTCTTTTAGCAAGTCTTTTTGTTATTTTTAATCCTTTCGTTCGTCAATATATTATAAGTTTTGCCTGAAGTTGCCGAGCTGAAATTTCTTTGTGTACTCATATTAATTATTTAATTATTTAATTATTTAACCGCGACATGATGAAAGCTACGTAGCGGGTATCACCATAAGTGATGGTGATGGTAAAAGTGTGTAAAATAATCAAGAATAAAATATCTTTCCGTGCATCAATAAATTTAATTCCATGACGGCTTTTCAGCCTTAGTACATATATTTCGAAAATTTTTATGGGATCCTATTGCGAGCTTAGGATTTTTATAGTTAAACTCACCTCACCTTCTATTTCGGTTTCTTGGGTAGTTTTGGAAGCAGCTTTGGAGTCGCTATCTACAGATTTGGCGGTGGACTCCACAGTGGATGCTTTCTTCTTGTCAACAGCACTCGGACGGTGGTTATTTCCATCTTCATTTGTAGCGCTGCTTCCTCTCCCCCCATTCTGAGCGCAATGAAAGTATTACAGTTAATTCTCAGGGAATATTGATCAGGTCTTGCAGGTAACACAACAAAGGCTGTGGACTGAAGGCCTGAACGGTCAAACCCGTTTCAAGCTTAAGTCAAACCCATTTAACCAAAATTACTCTAAAAAGTATGGCGGTAGAGGTTTGTCCTTACAGAGACAAGCAAATTAATTCCACTACAAGCTTGAAGGCTTGACCAGTCCATATAAGGTCTAACTTGTTTCATCAAGCAAGTCCGACAAGCTTGATAGGTGTGTAGCCATGTATTTTAGTTGTCATTCTGTCTTGCATACTCCTACCATGCTTCACTAAACACTTTCAAATATTGGTTCACTGTTGGCAGGAGTGCAAGGAAGCAAAGAGCTATGGACTGCTTCATCTTGATGAATCGGTATTCCAAGGAGTTGACAGTGAAAAGAATGAATATTGAAATGATTGGATGAAATTGCCCACTGCCCTGTGCTTCTTACCTGATTATCATTTCCTCCACCGGAATTTCTTTCCATCTTCTACTTGGGTCACGTTATCTTTTTGTGTTCCACCGATCGTGATGAGCGAATATGGTGAATCGGTTGATGACAACATGACCCCGTATGTTTCGATCTATGTCGATTTGTCACTTTTTCTTTTCATGTTCGCTTCAACATGACCTCAAGGGGAATTATTTACAAGTAGGTTTGAAGATTTCGTGTTGTATTCAGTTCTATTTACTCTGTGTCTGGCAATGGTTGCTTAAGCGTAACCAAATTGTACGCATTTGCTATAGAAATTGCGATCACATACATAGCAACTGTCAACGAATTCAATTAGTGAACATGTATCAACACGATATGGGCTCTTGGCCCTTGGATTTTGACCAATAGCGTCTGCAGAATGGCCTAGGAAGAGCCAATACCCATGCAACATGGAGAAAGAAGGAAACAGCGCACCGGCCACTGTATCGGATGAAGGAGAACTTGGAAGGGCGAGAACTGAGGATGTATCACAAGATGCGCATCGCCCAGCTCAGTCTTCTGATCAAGGCAACATCAATAACCCGCAACTAGCTGATATTATCCAACAAAACGGCGAAACAATCAGCGACAAACTGGTAGGTAATTAATTTGTTTCAAAATGGTCAGTTCGTGGTGGAAAAGACCTCCACCAAAAATGTCTTTAACAACGTTCTGGATTGTAGGCATCCGTATAGGTAGTTACTGGTCCAGTGATAGGTACATCATGTTCCTCCCATACTGAAAATGTCCATAACTTGCAGGACGACAGGATTTCTGATATGTTCGCCAAACTGGACGAAATGGGACCAACAGTATCCCGATATCAGTACGACGAGGCGTCAAGCGAAGTGCAGAGGCTGACGAGCGAGATGAAGGAGAGGGCTTTATCCACCATGATTCACCATTTGCGGATGGAAGACGCCAAAACCTGCCCCAAAAGTCAAACAGGTTATCTCGAAATCAATATCACATTATTACGATCAATAATCACGGAATATTACCAGAACCTCTTAGCCGGGAGAATATCACCTTTCAGTCAGCAGAGATCTTCTTGCATTGGTTCATCAACTGTACACTTGAGCGAGTCGTCTGTAACTAAATGGCAGGTTCGTTGCAGAATTTAAGTGCGGCTCTTTTATTTGGCCCCAGTTCAGTGAAGAAGGAACCTCCGAATGCGGGTCCTATGACTCGAAATGCCCACAGCCTTCTCGTTGGCTAATCAGAATTTACTTTGATCAGCTTTTTAGAGCATCGTCAATGCCAATTTCTATTAACAGCTTATTCTAGGCCTTGCGACTTGAAATTTCTAGGCTATAACCTAAATTTTTCCTAAAAACATAAATTTTGAAATTTTATTTGCGTTAAAACCCATGACTTCGTGTGTCACAATTAGTCAGATTACTAAATTTTGAGGAATCAACTTTCGTTTTTTTAAATTATAACCCAACTGCTTTATGCTTCACTGGTGATTGAAAGACGCCCCCCCGAGACGCGCGTCTTTTACGCTTTTATTGGTACCTGGCCGAGCTCACGAGGAAAGGAATCCAAAGCCTTAGTCCACTCGGCCACCCTGGCCATATTCCAGAAAATGTTACCTTGCTATATTCCCAAAATACTCACTGCATACATACAAAATGAAGTAGGTAGGTAGCTGTAATATTATTCAGAACGTAGTCATTAGTGTGAACAGCCTGTAACTACTTACCGTTTCATTTTAGGTACTTAGGTAGGTATGCTAAGGTATAGACTGAGGTAGGGCATGTGCGCGAACCCGCTTTTTCTTCTGCCAGGCTACGTCAATAATATTATTAATATATTTTTCTTCTGTCAGATCAGTTGTTTATTGGCAGCTTTTGGGGGTATGTTGAACATACTTTAAGATAAATTCTAATACTTATAAAATCTAACCTGTTTCTGTGGATTGTGGAACTCGATCTTTAGGTTTGTGGAACTCTACGAATATCCTGTTATTCGGTGCTCGTTATTTTTACTAGACGGTTTCATGATTCTTTAGATGTTTGCTTCTAACGATACCGAAATGTCTAAAAATTAACATTTTTAGAAGGACCTGTCAACACTTTTTTGCTTTTCACCTTTTTTAATTCATCTATAATTCTTGAGTTTTTTGTTACAAAATTAGTTAAAATTCCCGAGAACTTGCCCGCAGGTGGAAGTCCGGAATTCCCACAGGAAAATTTAATTATCCGTAAAAGCCAGAATTGATGTTTTTTTTAAATCGAAAAAACACTAAATTGTTCAATAATAGTTGCTGGTTGCGGCTAAAAAAAATTAACAAGCTGATTTTGACAACGTATGGTTGATATCCCACAAAGTCAAACTTTGTAATAAGTACCTCGCACTTGCCCGACCTCACCTTACATCAACTGTAGTGACAAAGGTACTATTCCATACACAGACCATGCAGCGGTTAAGAAACAATCGCCGACTTTCGTTGAGATAGAAATCAAATTGAAAGAATTGGAAAAACAATCGAATAAGATCGCCAGACGAATTAACGAACACAAAAGGGAACAGGCTCACACGCTAGAGAAGATTCAGATCCTTGAAGCCCGGAGTTTGCTCGACGAAACAAATGATTTCATCAAAGACATATTGATGCGCGTTCCCACGGAAGCCGATATGCAAGTAGGTAATGAGACTAAATTGATGAACATGGAAGTGCGGTGATACCTTCAAAAATAGGTGTTCGAGAAAACTATGGGATCTTGATCAGAAGTGCTCAAAACGAGTTTCTATACGGTTTTCCGCTTGATGTCGCTCCGTACGTACGTACTTACCTTTGTGTGTATGTACGCAAACATGTCCCCGCGCCTTGCGCGGCTAATATTTAAACTGGTGGTCATTTTATAGGGGCACTTCCTTTCATCCCAATTTCTCTTCCCAACTTCCTTCATCATCCCTACACCCACGGGCCGGCGTCCGGTAATGCTGGGCGTCTCCCCATTGTTTGATTTATTTATATATTTTTATTTAGTGGCGTACCCCCTCGCCTTTGATAGGAATTTCGTTTAAAAGAATAAAATATATAAATAAAAAATAAAACAATTAAAAAAATGTACGGACGTATCGTCAATTTCGTCATCATTTCATGTCATAATATATCTTCCTCAAAGTATGGTATTTATCGGAGTTTTGTTTTTGGGGTTTTTCAGCTTATTAAACTCTTTGATTTGAAATCAGAACTAGCTTTCATGGTGGAAAAATAAAGGAGTTATGACGCGAACCCTTTTTAGGACGTCCCTCAGTAGTATGAGACGTCCGTATGTATTTGATCTGGTCAGAAGAGGACAACAGCCGAGAATGAAAAGAACCACATTCAAATCCGTTTCAGACCATCCTGAATCCCGGAGAACCAGGAAAGCGCCACTCGCCTTAAAATATCATAGGAAAGCGTCAATTGTGACTTTGAAAAGGTATAGGAAAGCGCCAGGTAAAATTCAAGGAAAGCGCCAAGCAAAAAATATCATAGTTCATTAAATTAGAAGAATATTATAAGTCATCAATGAAGGTTGGTCGTCACAAACGTGATGTTGTCTAATTGTTTGTATTGGGTTCGGTAAGCACATCCTACCAACTTTCAGAAATTCAAGGATGGTGATGTTGCCGTTCTTGTATTCTTCATATTTACTTTGGATGCAGCGAATTTTTCTGGCCTTCTTCTTAGTCACTTTTCTTCCTTTTCTACCCTTCATTTTTAGGTAGGTTTCGTTCTGGAGTTTTGTGAGTGTTATTATTAATGTGTGAGTCGTGGTATCCTCCCAAAACCACTCCTCATACAATTAAGATCTCGCTAATAAACACAGACGTGGGGACGGAAGACGCAGGAGTACCAAGGAACCTAGTGGGGGTCCCCACCATCCTCCACCAGTATGGAGGATGGAGGGAGATAGCCCTAAGGGCTATATAAATTCACCTCCTTCGCCTTTCCAACCATTCTACGCTTCCTCTAGTCGCTGACTACCCATTCTACTCACTCCTCCTCTCCCTCTCCTCATCTAAAAGACCCCGGGCATGGTGGTAGCCTCGCGCTATAACCAAACCGGGCAAAGCCTCCTAAAAGATCCTGGGCATGGTGGTAGCCTCGCGCTATAACCAAACCAGGCACAGCTCCCTAAAAGATCCTGGGCATGGTGGTAGACTCTGCTCTATAACCAAACCAGGCAACGCATCCTAAAAGATCCTGGGCATGGTGGTAGACTCTGCACAATAACCAAACCAGGCACATACCTAAAATATCCCGGGCATGGTGGTAGTCTCGCTCTATAACCAAACCGGGCACAACCTATCATCATACCTCCAGTAGTGAATGTACGTCACCTATGCATTCACTACAGTGTGTATTGAGGGCTTCGGGCTGTAAAACATGTCCTTGAGGTGACTATGATAGCTCTCAGCTGCGTTTGTTGTTCTCGGATCGCATGAGTCTGATATAGGTGCACTCCCATTCGCCGGCGGGAAGGCAGCTTCCTCCGAAATATAAGTATCGAAGACGTAATCAGCGAATTTCAAAATTGTTGTTCCTACTACGTCATGTGCCTCAGAGATGAGATCACAAAATTCATCCTCAACCTCGCAATAATGTAGGAACGACAGTGAACAAATAATTGCAGCCATCCACTTTTTTTCAGAATCTTTCTGTTCGTATTCTTTTTTCAGCCCCAATTCAACAATTTTGCTGTGCCATGGTTGGCCTAGGTGAAATCGGCTACCTCTTCAACTCCATCATTGCAAACCTCCGGCCAACCACTCTGATGAACAATGACTAATCTCACGACAAGTTTTGACAAGTGCGGAATTAGTCATCGTTATCTCACTGCACGGGCGAACGAAGGACACTGGCGCTTTCCTTACACTTCATATTGCCCACTTTCAAGGGATTGGCGCTTTCCTATTACAGCCCTGAATCTAAATCCATGAAAAAAAAAACATAGGTGTGTGTGTGACAAAACCTTGTGTGCGCTGCCTTGGCCGCAATTCTCAACCGATTTGCGTAGTCCTTTTGGTTTATTATTTTCAATAATGAACCACTGAAATCGGGCATGAAAAAAAAAGAAAAAATTCTTACCCCCCCCCCCCCCCCTCAAAATTTGATGGTTTACGTTTCAAGGTATGTAGGATCCAAAACTGCAATAAAAACATTTCTGTCTGTCCGCCGTACGCCGTACGGGCGCCACTTTTCTTAGTTACCATGAAAAAAAAATTGATGAAATTCAGGGTCCTCGAAGCTCGAGGTTACTGTCAGTCATCTCTAAGGGGTTCAAAATAGGGGTTGAAATTTTCAGAACGCCGTAGCTCGAAAACTTTCGATGGAAGTGTGTGTTTTTTTACATTATTAAATTTGTCTTGAGCTAAACAATTTTTTGAGCCCACCCGGAGCATTGTACGTCCAGCCGTTCGTGAGCACCAAAAAGCTTCGTCAACACGATCGTGAATCAAACGGTATAAATCCAGCCCGGATATCATAACTACGGAGCATCTGATTATAATCAAGGATGGCTGTATGAAATCGAGTTGTTTGTTCTGTGATATTATTTCATTTGACAAGTGATGGACTATTGGATTTTGTTTGTAGGTACTTCTGAAACTTGAACAAAAGTTGAAGTATTATTGATGGGTAAATTATTACACAATGGCAAATTATTACACACCGGCAAATTATTACACAACGGTAAATTATTACACAACGGTAAATTATTACACCACGGTAAATTATTACACAACGGCTCATCTACCCAGAAGGGGCTGGATTTGGTTGATAGGTACTTGTGCAACTTGAACAACCGTTGAAGTATTATTGATGGGCAAATTATTACACAACGGTTCATTATTCTATCTCCCTAGAATTGGAACCTATACAGGTAAATTATTACACAACGGTTTAGGTAGGTACCTAGTAACGAGTACGGGGTTAGGTACTAACATACGGAGGTTCCGAGATCTACATAATATGTGTAGAATAGTACATATTTTATATAGAAGGGTTATCTATACGGAGACCTGTGATCTGTAACAGGAGGGTATTCTGTACAAAATAATAAACCGTTGTGCAGGGATTTGCAGCGTTTTTTGTTCGATGCAGAAAACTGTCTAGCTGTGCACTACGTCGCTAGAATTCCGAAATTCACTTCAAAAAGGGGAAAGGGGGGTCAATGCCGAAAAAACGCGAGTTTTCGAAAAAAATCTTGTGCTCTGCCCAGGGCTTAATTATCAACTGATTTACGTGTTTCTTTTTTTGTTCGACGCAGAATTCAGTGCAGTTGTGCACTACGTTGCCGGAACTTCAAAATTTGTTTCTATAGGGGAGGGGAGAGAGAGAACGCGGGATTTTCTGCAAATATTTTGTCCGTTGCCCGTATTCTCAACTTTGCCATACGACATAGGTACATAAGAAACAATAGGTAGGTAACAACCTAATCTTCGATCAATCAGTCAATTTATTCACAATATTCTTGGGGCATTGTTATGATGATAACATCACCTACTCTAGTATACTGCCGTGAAAAGGTAAAACGCCTCAAATCTCAAAATCACAACTTTTCAGGAGAGCGCTTCAATGTTTGCGCACCGTTTCCTCTACCTAACGTCCCTCCAGTTGATGATAAATTCAAAATTCCTTCGACAATCGATCAAGAGATGTTGAATCGATTATTTAAGAATGGGAATAAGTCCCTGGGTCCAAATTTTTCAGGAGACACAAAAAACTGTTTTCTTCACCACAGATTGGATGACTAATCAGGAAAACGTCATTAAAATTTGAATTTACCTGTCCTCTAATATCAAGTAGTTTAAAACATTTTTTTTCAATTTCTATAGCTAATTATGGCATTTCAATTGCCTTGACTTATTCCGGTTTGTAAATAAATTATGATTGTTCAAGAATTATAATGAGAAATCATGTTTCCACTTGTTTTGAACTGACAGGAGACCAATATAATAACAAACTGTATCAATTACAGCATTATTTATTAAAATTACAAAGGATAAAAAATGTCTCTTCAGATGACAAGTTTTTGCTTCTGGAGGTTTAGTCATCACTTCCTGTTGTGCGAGTTGGCCACTCCAAGATTTTGTTGTGCAATTTTTTCCACTCCTCCGGTATGTACTTACTGCATCGATTTTTTTGTCTGATATTTTTGTAGCCAGTATGGGTATTCTTGCTGAATAAGCCCTGGTTTTTGGTAGCTCAGGCTCTCTCAACTCCCCATCGCCAGCAGCACGAAGCTTGAAGTCTTTCCTTGTGATCCCATTCACGAATTATTCACTCACATTGACAACATCTTTTTTAGAACTTTCACATAAAAACTCATGGTAAGTTGAAATGTTGTTGTCGTGAGTCCCTCCCGGGAACACTCCTATCATATTAAGTTCTCACCAATATCCAAACGCCAAACTAAAGCTCCGTAAATAAAGATATGAGTGGGGACAGGCGACAGAACCCAGGGTTACTCAACCTGGGGCCCCACTACCAGCTCCCAGCAAGGAGCTGGAGGGAGAGGCCCCCAAGTACTATAAAACCCCGGATCCTGGCGCTCAAGCTTCATTCGACACTTCCTCTAACCAGCTCTCTCTTCTCTCTCTTACCTTACCTCCCAGATGATCGGTTGAATACAGCCGCCTGGGAATTTCACCTCCTCTCTCCTCTCTCCTCCTCCTTGTCTAGATGATCGGTTGAATACAGCCGCCTAGACAAGGGACCTCTCCTTTCCTCTCCTTCACCTAGATGAACGGTTGACTACAGCCGCCTAGGTGAAATTCCCTCATCCACCTCTCTCTCCTCCAAAGTCGTAGATGTTCGGTTGATTACAGCCGCCTGCGACTTTTCCTCACCTTCCTTCCACACCACCTCTCTCTCCTCCAAAAGTCGTAGATGTTCGGTTGACTACAGCCGCCTGCGACTTTTCCTCCTTCTCTCTCCTTTACCTAAATTCACTCACTCACCTTCCACGCCACCGTGATGAGAATTTTAAATTCATCACAGTGGTGAACCCGACGTTCACTCAACCTTCTTCCTTCCCACCTTCCCACCTCATGTGTCGCCCCAGTCAAGTAGTTCGGTGTCCCAAATTTTAAATTCAAAATTTTAACCAGTCAGTTTAAATTCGCAATTCTTGGCCCAACCCTCAACACTCACCTCTCAACTCAACGCACCACCGCTCCCGCCGATTGCGAATTTCGAAATTCAAAACCACGTCAAATTTTTGAATTTTAGTTACAGAAATGGACCCGAACTCACCGACGCCGCCGCTCCTGCGACCAGCCACACTACAGCCGCCCGCCGCTGCGACATCCGACGCACTGGCCGACAACCCTTTCTCCACGCTCTCCCCGCCGACCTCTGCGACGTCGGACACCGCCGCCGCCGCCGCCGCCGCTACGGCCGCAGCCGCCGCCAACGTCATGACGGCGTCCGCTGCGTTCCCTCTGTCGCTGCCCCCCTTCTACACGCACGACCCGGCACTTTGGTTTTTCCAAGTGGACGCAGCATTTTCGGCCGCCAACATCCGCAGCCAGAAAACCCGATATTCCCGGATCATTTCGCTGCTGCCCTACGAGATCCTGCTGCAGACCTCTGATATCTCCCCCGACGCCGCCGCTGCGTACGACGACCTCCGCAGCCGCCTCATCAACACCTACCAGCCGTCGAAGATCGCCCGAGTCGCCGCCCTCTCCCAACCTCAACACCTCGGCGACCAGAAGCCCTCCCACCTCTACCGACGGCTGCGACACCAGCTGCAAGGAATTATGACCGCCGACATCGCACGCACGTTCTGGTTACGTGCCCTTCCCCACCCCATCCAGATGGCCCTTGCCAGCCATCTCGACGGTCCCGACGAGCCCCTCCTACGGCTCGCGGACACCGTGCACGACTTGGCCGCTGCGGCCGCCGTCGGTGAGGTGCGTACACCGCGCCACCCCCCGCCGTTCCGGGACCGCACAAACTCCCGGGACTGCGGCCGGGCACCCTCCCTCGACGGACGTCGACCCCTCTCGGCGGATCGCCGACGCGACTCGTCCGCCGACCGCCGACGCCAGCGCTCCCCCGAGCGCCGCAACCCATCCCCTCCCCACCAGCGCAGAGGACGGTCGCCAGCAGCTGCGCGCGCATCCAACTCGGCCCGCCCCACCACAACCGACTACCTCCCTGCGGACCCCCCCCACCGTTGTTTCTATCACGTAAACTTCGGTGGGGAGGCCCGCAAGTGCCAACCCCCCTGCTCCTTCGCCCCGAAGCAGGGAAACGCAGCCGCCCGCCGGTAAATCCGGCGGGCCCCCCTCCTCGCCAACACGGGGGGGACCATGCACATACCCCCCCCGCCCGCATTCACACAGCCACCACCACCAGGCCACGCTACCCCTCCTACGCCGCCGCCACGGCAGCCAACCTCCCGGCCGCGCCTACAGCGCCGCCGAAACCCTCACCCCACCACCACCGCAACAGAACCTCCCCGCCCGCCACCAGGGCAAGCAACCTTCCGGCCGCCACTCACGCCGCCGCTTCCATTCCCCCACCTCGGAACGCAACCTCCCCGCCCGCCACAAGGGCAACCAACCTTCCGGCCGCCACTCACGCCGCCGCTGCCGTTCCCCCACCTCGGAACGGAACCTCCCCGCCCGCCACAAGGGCTACCAACCTTCCGGCCGCCACTCACGCCGCCGCTTCCGTTCCCCCACCTCGGAACGGACCCTCCAAGCCCGCCTCCAGGGCACAACCCCCTCCGGCCACCACTCAACCGGCCGCTACAGTTCCCCCCCTCCGGACCAGCAACAAACCACCCCGCGTCTCCTTCGCGGAGGACCTGCCACCACCACCACACGTCCCTACCTCCGCCATCAAACACAACGCCCTTCCGACCCACCAGCGACTTTTCCTGCGCTGCAGGAAAACTAATGTTCCTTTCCTGGTGGACACGGGGGCGGCGCTGTCGATATTCCCCAACAACATCCTCCGTCGTCAGGCGCGCTGCTACCGGCAGCTTCTCTACGCCGCCAACGGTACCACCATCCCCTCGTACGGGACGTACCGCTCCTCAGTTCATATGAGCGGGCTCGCGTACGAGTGGGAGTTTACCGTGGCGGACGTGGAGAAGGCGATCCTGGGGGCCGATTTTCTTGCCTATTTCGGTCTCCAGGTCGACGTCCGGAACGCGCGCCTGATCGACCCCGCCACCAAAACACCCATACCCGGATTCATTCACGCTATCAACCACCCCCCAACACAGTTTGAACGCCTCCTCCTCAACTACCGTCCCCAGCGCCGCCCCTCTGCACACATCTCCACTGTCCAACACCATATTGAGACCACAGGACCACCCATCACCGCCAAAGCCCGCCGCCTACATCCCCTTCAGTTGTCGAAGACCCGCCAACACTTCGACAAACTCATCGCCGACGGTATCATACGCCCCTCAAAATCCCCTTGGGCTTCTCCACTCCACATCGTCCAGAAGCCCAATGGGGATATCCGCCCCTGCGGGGACTACCGGCGGCTCAACTCGAAAACCACACCAGACCTCTATAATGTTCCCCACCTGCGTGACTTTTCGTCACATCTCCATGGCGCCACTATCTTTTCCACCCTTGATATTTCGCGAGCGTTCCATCACATCAACATCCACCCCCCCGACGTCCCGAAAACCGCTATAATTACCCCGTTCGGGTTATTTGAATATGTGAAGATGGGCTTCGGATTAAGGAACGCGGCGCAAACTTGGCAACGGTATATGGACAGTATCTTGCGAGGCCTGCCTTTCGTATTTTGTTTTCTCGACGATATACTGATCGCCTCCAAGACCCAGGAAGAACACCTCGCCCACCTACAGCAAGTCCTCAACATCTTTTCCTCCGAGGGCCTCCTAGTCAACACAGACAAATGTGTCCTCGGCCAACCCTCCGTCCGCTGCCTCGGCCACCAAGTGTCCTCGGACGGCATCACACCCCTACCGGACAAGGTCCACGCGATCATTGACTTCCCGCAACCCCGCACGGTCACCGAGCTCCGCCGCTTCCTGGGTATGCTCAATTTTTACCGTAGACACATAAAACACGCCGCTCAACATCAACAACCACTCATACACGCCATCCCCCAGCCCTCCAAAAAAAATGATAACCGCCCCATCACCTGGACCCCCCAACTCTCCGCCGCCTTCAAAATTTGCAAACAGGACCTAGTAGACGCCGCTCTATTAGCCCACCCCGACCCTCACGCTCCCCTTTCCATCACTACCGATGCGTCCGATTGGGCCATCGGGGCAGTGCTCCAACAGCACACCGGCGCCACCCCCCAACCCATTGGCTTCTTTTCTAAAACCTTATCCCCCACCCAGAAAAACTACTCTACCTTCGACAGAGAACTCCTCGCCATCCACGAAGCCATAAAGCACTTTCGTGACTTCGTGGAGGGCAGGCAGTTCTCTGTCATTACAGACCACAAGCCCCTGACCCACGCCCTCCTTCAAAATCGCAAGTCCGCCTCCCCGCGTCGCCTCCGGCAGCTCGAGTTTATCGGACAGTTCACGTCCGATATACGATATCTGCCGGGGGCCGACAACTGCGTGGCGGACGCACTCTCCCGACCCACCCCTATCCCGGCGCCGGTGGCGGAGTTGCTGCCATTCCCTTCCCCTCAATCCATCAAATCCCACCAAGATCCAACCTCTGACCCCGCCCTCTCCAACCTTATTTCCGCATCCAAGTTGGAACAGCTGCCTCCCCTCGACCTCTGGTGCGACGTAACGGCCGACTCACCGCGCCCTTACGTCCCACCGGGGTTGAGGAGGCAGTTGTTCCTCCACTATCACTCCCTTCACCATCCTGGCATTCGGGCTAGCCGGGACCTTATCAAGACGCGGTACTTCTGGCCCCATATGAATACAGATATTCGTAACTGGGTTCTAGGGTGCCAGAAGTGCCAGCGCTTCAAAGTCTCGGCCCACCCGCATGTCCCTCCTCAACCAATCCCCGACTCCCTCCCGTGGGAGCATGTGCATTTGGATCTAGTGGGCCCCCTTCCCCCGTCCGAGGGGAAGAAATACTGCCTCACGATGATCGATCGTGCCACCAACTGGGTGGAGTGCATTCCCCTCTCCACCATCACCGCGGACGCCGTCGCAACGGCTTTCCTCTCTCAATGGGTTAGCCGTTACGGTTGTCCGCGGACAGTCACGGTCGATCAAGGGAGGCAGTTTGAATCGGCCCACTTCTCCGAATTGTTACGCTCCCTCGGGATCCAAAGAATCCACACTACCCCTTACCATCCCCAATCCAACGGGAAAATAGAGCGGTGGCACTCGGTCCTGAAACAAGCCATTTCTACATCAGCAAATTCCCCTTCCTGGACAAAATCTCTCCCCTATATTTTACTCAGCCTTCGAACATCCGCCCGTCCTTCAGACCAAACTAGCCCCGCACAAAACGCCTTTAAGGACCCACTACGTTTACCGGCCGACATATTCATCCCAAACCACACCCCGTCAATTAACAGGGAGCCTCTACACTCCACGACACCCGCAAACGACACCACATATCCCAAACGCTTTTTCACCACCACACACATGTACCTGAAAGAGCCCGGCATCCATAAAACTTTCCGACCCCTGTATGCCGGGCCCTTTCAGGTCATCCGCACAACACACTCCACCGCTACCCTGTTAATTGACGGGAAGCCCCACACCGTGCCATTGGCACGGTGCAAACCAGCCCCAGTCCTCCCCGACCACTCTCACTGCACCAATCCCACACCCAGCCCTACACCACCAACGCCACACATCGCCTCCATTTCACCCGCCGGACCCCGGCGTCGCCGCCTCTCTCCGCGACGCCCCGGGTACCGGCTCCCACCGGCTCTTCCCCTTCACCGCCACCCTGGCAGTGAAGGGACCCCTCTATCAGACTTCACTACCGTGAAGACTGTTAGAGGGGGTCGCCTCCCTCACTCACACACTTCACACACACACAACCACTCGCCACACACTAACCACACCCAGGAAACGGCGGACTCTCACGACCGCCTCCCACAGCGTGACCAAATGTTTGTACATACCTCTGTATTTTCTGTATATACTACTTCATCTTTTGTACATACTCACCCGTCATCTGTAAATACTCATCCGCCAACTGTAAATACTCATCCTTCCTCTGTACATACTCCATCTCATTGTAAATATTGTTCATCTTCCTCATCTCGCCCTTGCCGATCACTTACCTAAATGCCACATGTTTAGGGATCCTGACCACTGCACTGTACATACTCTCGCCATCTCATCCTACTTATTCTACCTTATATTGCCTACCTTATCATCTACCTTATATTCTACCTTAGGTTACCTACCTTATGTTCAACCTCCTTACTTATAATCTACCATGTTCAACCTACTTACTTATAATCTACCATGTTACTACTAGTTTTTAAGGACCGCCTTCAGCTCAACCTCTGTTTGCATCGGCCCTCAGCCCCTGTCACTTTGCGCCTTCAGCTCCTCCTCTTGTTTGCCGTAGCCCTCAGCTCCTGTCATTTTGCGCCTTCAGCGACCACCTCTTGTTTGCCGTAGCCCTCAGCTCCTGTCATCTTGCGCCTTCAGCACCAATATTGGTTCAAACTGGGGGGACCTCTGTCGTGAGTCCCTCCCGGGAACACTCCTATCATATTAAGTTCTCACCAATATCCAAACGCCAAACTAAAGCTCCGTAAATAAAGATATGAGTGGGGACAGGCGACAGAACCCAGGGTTACTCAACCTGGGGCCCCACTACCAGCTCCCAGCAAGGAGCTGGAGGGAGAGGCCCCCAAGTACTATAAAACCCCGGATCCTGGCGCTCAAGCTTCATTCGACACTTCCTCTAACCAGCTCTCTCTTCTCTCTCTTACCTTACCTCCCAGATGATCGGTTGAATACAGCCGCCTGGGAATTTCACCTCCTCTCTCCTCTCTCCTCCTCCTTGTCTAGATGATCGGTTGAATACAGCCGCCTAGACAAGGGACCTCTCCTTTCCTCTCCTTCACCTAGATGAACGGTTGACTACAGCCGCCTAGGTGAAATTCCCTCATCCACCTCTCTCTCCTCCAAAGTCGTAGATGTTCGGTTGATTACAGCCGCCTGCGACTTTTCCTCACCTTCCTTCCACACCACCTCTCTCTCCTCCAAAAGTCGTAGATGTTCGGTTGACTACAGCCGCCTGCGACTTTTCCTCCTTCTCTCTCCTTTACCTAAATTCACTCACTCACCTTCCACGCCACCGTGATGAGAATTTTAAATTCATCACAGTTGTCAATGGGTGCCTTTCCTGCCAGTAGGAGATTTTTCAAGCGTGTAACTTTGTGTGTAGAAACTTCGAACAGGCTCATGAAGGCTGCTTTACAAACTTGGACTTTCCGTCATTAAAGTACCCAATATTTGAAAGAAGTACTTCTTTGCGTGCATTCTTTCATACGAGCACTTTCTAGGTTACGAGATCTTCGTTGCTTTATGGGAGTCGTCTCCATAAGTCTCTGAAGTGCAAATCTTGTTGGTCTTTCGTCTCTAAAGATAGTAAATCTTGCAAGATATTATTCTGCTGTTCCTCAGAAATACCTTCAAAGCCCTTTTTTCTGCAGCTACACGATTTTCCATTCCTCCTCCCTTGTATAACATGCCCAGAAGAATTGACGAATTGCTTACCTTCAAGCCTGGCGATTTTCACTACTTGATGTTTGTATGAATCAACGTTCAATACTCCTCTCTTCCTCTTGGGCATTTCCAAGTCATCTTCGTCATCACTCATTTTAATTTAATTACAAAAATCACTTCACAAGACGAACAAAGGTTGAGCAAATTATCACCACTGAACAGAAAGGCTTCATGTGCGGGTACAGATTACAAAATGGAACGAAGAAAAACAGTGATAAACAGTGTAAAAACAAGCTAACAATCCAAAGGTGGTCCAACAGTGTGAAAACCATTCCATAGAATATAGCCAGTGTTGCCAACCACAATAATTTATTCATGAAACGGAACTAGTCACTGACATAATATTCCGTTTCAAAACCAAACGAGTTCTTTCCAGGCTGATATCGCAGCTTCTAATAGGTTGACTTGTACTGTTTTATTAGTAAACGAAGGGTCTCCGTATGAAAACTCGGCGCTGCGCGCCTCGGCGGGGCTTCGCCCCCTGCACCCCGGATGACTTCCGCTTAAAAAGGGCTCCACACACCAACGCGAAAAAAATCGCGACGCGAAATTCGCGGCGGAAAAATTCGCGGCGGATAAAATCGCGTCCGCGAATTCGCCTGGGTCTTCACACCAGCGCGAAAGACTGGCGGTCGCGAAAGTTAACTTTTGCATCAGTATCAGATAGATATTAGTATTTTTGTCTATTTATTTATATGTCACTTCATACTATATCTGTCCTTGGGTACATGATAAAAACTCCAAATTTCGCAAAATCGTTTGTATTACCAAACAGAAGGATGAATTCGAAGATGGGCAATTTTCAAAAATTCTAGGGGGGTATAATCTGAGTTTTTAGGGTGTCAAAAATCGGTAAAAACAGCTAAAATTGCGAACAATTTATGTACAATCACTGAACGTTTTATGGAAGGGTGAATAAGTACAGAAAAATACAATTTCGGTGGTTTTTCACCAAAAATAGGAATCAAATTTGGGTTTTAGGTGGTCAAAAATTGGTGTTGAGCTAAAATCAATATTAATTCACCTGACGTGTGGGATGGTGATTCACGTCGAAGGGACACTTTCGATGATAAAAATATTTTTCTCAAAAAAGAGAGGGTCTAATTTGTCTTGGTAAGAATTTATAGAATTTTACGAGAAGTGGTACCTATGGTTTCTCGCTGTACCTATCATCTTTTTACTCAGTAGCATGAATATTTCTTTGAAAATTCGCTCTTATAGTCTTGCTGCATGACTGGAACTTTTATTCCATTTTTGAATTCTACGTAGGTAACTTGAAACGCGAACCACCTGTGGGGGGGGGGGGGGGGGGTATTGTGTCATGCTCAATTTCGGAGGTTCATTATTGAAAATTATAATTCAAAAAATCTCCCTACTCCTTGTTAAAACAATAAATTCAAAAGAACCAATAGGATGTATGATTTTCTTCGAGTCAAAATTCACCCCTCCTCCGTTCTTTTGGTTTATTTGCAATAATACTTTGGAATCGAGAACGAAATTTTATTTATGATTCCTCAAAATCAGCGCGAAATCACCGCGTTGGTGTGGGCACCCAGTTCGACGCCTCTGCTTTTGGTTGACGCGGATTTTCCGCCGCGAATTTTTCCGCCGCGAATTTCGCGCCGCGATTTTTTTCGCGTTGGTGTGTGGAGCCCTTTAAGCCTGACGGCTATGTGGTGTACCTGACCCTTCAGGTACACCAAACAAGCGTCATTGTTTACTATCCATTTACAACATTCATTTATATAGTTATATTATGAAACTAGGATATAAATACCAAGAACAAATACGAAATACATTCGTGATAAATCAAGAGCTTTCCAACGAATGGAAAACGATTTTTGTCCGATGAAAATGAAAGAAGTTTCATTTCCCTAGCAACTACTCGGTTGTAAGTGAAAATCATTGTTAAAATACGCGCTACTTTTGTCTCACTATTAACATGTTTAATGTTTTAGGGCTGGGGGTCATTCTGTGAATTCCGACACGCAAATATGCAACGTTTTTCATTGGTTACTACACAGTTACTACCTTCTGTTGTAGCAACCATATGTTGATGGCGAGTTCTATAATAAGTACAGTAAATGCAACATTATACTTGTAGAGTTCAGTGAAATTGTGGCTTTCATTTTTTCTTGACATTAAAAAACTATATCTAATTTCTCCCTTGCGAGGGAAAAACATTAAACATGATTTAATGTTTTTCCCTCTCAAGGGAGAAATTTATACAGCAGATCTTAATTGCATTTATACACAAATCGTAAGTTAGTACAGGTACCTTCATACGTATCCTGCCTACACGTGTCAACAATTAATTAGGTGCGGACTCAGCCTACTTTTTTCAGACATAAGTACACCTGCAAGCTTAGGAAATCACAAGGATCGACTTACCATTGAGACGGTGCGTGCGAATAAAGTATGAATGAGTGGGATGAGGAGTGGGAGGATGAGGGAGTGGAGGTAAGCCTCGTCTGGATGAAAGACCATGAAAATATCATGGCAAATGAAGATTCGGATCGAGCAGCTACCTAAATGTTTTTGGTCTCACTTTTTCCTGTCGCTTTTCGGCGGGGGGTCCCATCGCAAAAACCTGAAGGGTCAGGTTAAAAATGTTTTTGTAAAAAAAAGTATTTGACAAAAAAGTGACTTATTCCCATTCATAAATAATCGATTCGTTTGGCGTTTACAACGAGATAACACAATCGCCAAAATAATCGATTCTAACAGGCCGAAAATGCTCATAAGGCGTTTTATTTTATTTCGCTCGAGTTTTCTGTTCAGAAATTAAAGGTAGAACGCCTTGAGGTGTTTTTCCCTTGAACAAATCCAAAAAAGTCAAAACGCCTCAGGGCTATATCTTGGCACGTGGTGATGATGAAATGGAAATGGGAATGGCACGAACAGTTGCTTAAAAACGCCTCATGTGTGCACATCTATATACATATAATAACTCGGCCCTTCGGGCCTCGCCAGGGGGCAAGCCCCCTGGACCCCCAAAGGGGGCTCCGCCCCCTCGGAACGGCTTCGCCGTTCCTCACCCCCGAAGGATGTGTTCTTATACTTCGTATAACAAAGGAGAATTTGCTATGCAATTGGCCAATACGGGGCCAATTTCCATAGAAACACATTAAAAAATGCCAAGCGGCGCCCGTTACCATGAAATGTAGGTAACTAGTTATTCATAGGTAACAAAGATAACGTTGGTAATTCTTTATCACATTCCTCTTTGTGCTCATCTTTATCACATTCCTCTTTGTGCTCATCTTTATCACGTTCCTCTTTGTGCTCATCTTTATCACATTCCTCTTTGTGCTCATCTTTATCACATTCCTCTTTGTGCTCATCTTCATCACATTCCTCTTTGCGTGACGCGTTTTTGTGACAGGATAAATTGTGACAGGACATTTTTTTCACATGACCCCCGGCGTTAAAATTGCATAGCAATTAAAACAGTGTCTGTTTGTTTGTCTCGGCATCAATTGAGAACGGCTGAACGTAGAAAGTGGCGGCTGAATTGACGCAGCATTTGACGCAGAATTTATCTGGGAAGGTTTATGAAAAATCCGCATTTGAATCTGTCCATCCGTTGAAACGCTATGAATGAAATACTACTAAAAAACGTGTTGTAATCACTTCTATGAGGACGTTTATGCTTATAATAACTTTGAACGGTTGGACGTAAATCCGATTGTAATTAGATTCTGGATTCAGCTCGACGAGTACATTCAAGTGGTACTTCAATCAGGATGTTAGTGGGAGGGGGGTACAGGTTATGAGAGGGGGGGGGGGGGGGTCTACAGAAATTTCAAAACTACTTGACCAATTGGAGTGCAACTTTGGGAATTTGTTGTGTGAACATTGAGGAATGTTTCCAACCAGGTAGGGAGGGTTCATAGGATACGGGGGGGGGGGGGGGTTTAAAGGCAGTTAGGGTTGGCATTGGGGAAGGTTTCTGATCAGTTGAGGAGGGGGGGGGGGGGGATACAGGCATATTAAAATCTACCGTTGCGAAGCGCGGGTATACAGCTAGTCTGTTATAAAAATCTGAGGATGAACGCCTTACACGTCACAGCCGATCATACTGTAAGAAGCCGATCTGAGGTATAAGAAGACGCCTACTCGAGATCGTCCTGTAATAACGGTTATTTCACAGAGCAAACAAGCTCACGGTAGGTAAATAAGAGGCTCTTGGGGTACTCACGAGCTGACTAATGCTCACGAATTTTGCTTCATCGTCTTGAATCATCATGCATTTTGCTTCACAACTGATTTCGTGTCAAACCTGTTGCGAGTTCTTCAAAATTAATGTTTGTTGCAGAACTTGGAGACGTTGCGTCTGATGACGATTGAAAGGAGACGAGCCGAAAACCGCATCCAGATGCTCAACAGGAGGGCCTCCGCCCTAGACAAAGCAATGGGATCTGTTGCCAAAAGTAAATGGTTCAGAGGAAAACAGGTTAGTGTTAACTTCTAAATCCATAGAGTTAAAAAACATCTGATTTAGTTTGTACACGATTCAATGTAAACAATATTACAATCAATTAACCCTATAATGACATAATATACCTACTTCACAAACTCGTTACACCGGTGAGAAGCTATTCATAACAAGCAACTACTAGGCATTCATAAATAAAGTACCTACCTAGGTACCGATGCAGTACGTACCTGAAAATGCCTACTATGCCTAAGTTTCCTGCATACTTACCCATCAAACAACAACTTGAGCTATAACTAACAGATAATAGATAGGCACATTATCTTCTACCACGTAATACCTAGTTAACTATAGGCATATTACATGGGTTGTTTGTAAAACATCGTTTTGCATTAATTTTAAATGAATATGAGGTTGTCTTAAAACATTAATAAGTGAGAACATCATTAGGTACTGTTATACCACATCAAGGATGATGGAACTGGGGGCCTATTCACTTAAGCCTCTCTCTTTTGGCAGAAGAGATTTTTATAGTATCCATGACAGGGTTATTCCGTAACTTCTAAAAGAGAGTTGGCGGCCATCTTGGCATTTTTGATCTCTTTCAGACAGACGGCTAATTTAGGTGTCTTTCCTCGAAAGAGAGAGTCTATTTCTCGTTTGTTCGACAGTGATAAATCGTGTAATATCCTCGCTCATGCGCAACCACATCGGTAATTTTGATCGTGTTTTTTTTATTTCATAAAGGCAAATCAGTTTTAATTAAAAATATATACATAATATTATTATTGATTCATGCGTAAAAACGTCTAAGTACGGGTTGAGGTAGGTAGCTACCTACCTAAGAGTGGCCTTTCATTAGATGTCAATTCAATTTTCAATTCAATTTTTTTTTTATTCAGCAAATACTTTATACTTTACAACAATATGTATATATAATACAAGCATTAAGCCCCCTAATTCGACTTTTTCTGTTTATAATTGAGACTTTTTTTTCAATTTCATTTAAACTTTTATCCGATTCATGAGTAAAAACGTCCAAGTATGGATTGAGGTAGGTAGGTACCCACTGAATAGGTATTACTAAGAAATGCTTTCATTATTAAGGAATTGAACTCACGGGGCTCAAACATCTTGCACTTCATGGATACTATGGGATTTTCATGCATTAGAATCCATATCTCTTTCTCGAGGTCACTGGCTATTCTGTAAAATAGACTAGACGAACCACGGAGACATTGGAAGAGACTGTCTCCCGGGAGATTTTCAAAATAGATAATCTCTTTCCACTATCTATTTTAGTGAATAGGCCCAAGCTTTGACGTTACCCCTGTATTATACTTAGTAAGTACCTACCTTCTTAGATTCATGTAGACTCAAATATTTGGTGTTACCAAAACCAGTAGGCAAAACCACTAACAAATCTAGGCTAACTGAATCCGTTTGTCACCTTTTGTTAGAAAGGTGTTTCGAATTCTGAACATAATTCAGCAAACTAGAAAATTCTCCAACTGGGTGACGGGTACCTAGATAATATATAAATATATAAAATATATAAATATAGTAGTTGTTTTTACAGTGTATGAGCCTTGGAAAGCACGGAACATACTCTTACCCCCATCGTGATGCAGTGCATTTTTTCCAAGTAAACACGTTATCATTTATTTATTTTCATTACATTGTGAGAAGGTAGATATTTTTACAATAATTTTAATTATATAGTAGGTATATTACATTGCGTACCTATTTCAAACAACAATATTGTGAGACAACAGGCAAAGAGCAGCTAACTTGGCAAATATTCTACCTACGTTTCTAAATAATTAAAAATAAAGTACCTACAACTTTTAAAATAAATTATTTTCAATTATGTAGGCATATATAGGTAGGTAATATAAAAAAATAATGTTATCTGCTTCTACAACACCTATCTTTATAATGCATTCGAATATTTTACTCATTATGTACATTATGGGTACGTAGAAGTGAGGATTTGAAGGGAAAATCCGCCACTCGATGAATTACGTGTACGAATGGGTTTTTAAGGAGCTGTGAAATGATCGGCAATTTCTACTTTTTGCAGTGTCTTGGTCCTCGAACGCCGACACATCATTTGCGATTGATAGGAACCTCGTAATTTCAATATTTACGACGGTGAGAACGTTCTGAAACCTTCGATTTCTGTTGAAAGGGGCTCATTGGTACACGTTTCCCCAATGTGAGCCACATAGCCGCTTTCAAACGAGAGCTGATCGGTACCAACTCGATTCCTGTATGTGAGCCACAAAGCCCCTTTCAGAAGGAATCTGATAGAAACTCGTTTTTCCATTGTTGGTTTTTTTTAGTTTTCCCAAAAGTAGGTAGGATCTATAATCTATATACTTAATAATTATATGGAAATGCCACAGAGCCCCTTTAAAAAAAACACCATTCATGTACATTGATCATACCTAAAATAATTATTATATTTTGCACTTCTGGTTGTCATTGTCATGGCAGGCTTAAGTGGAACAGCATTGCCACCCAATCTAAATCGGGTCATAATTTTGCTCATGTTGGTCATTTGGCTCTTTCGTAATACAAATGTTCGGCGGGTTTCGATGGTGCATAAGCAACAAAATCTACATTTATTATTTTTTCCTAGTGCATCGTATAAGTACCCCCCCCCCCCCCTACCCCACACACGCACGCACACAAACACACACACACACACAGCATACTGGATAGTCGCGCTATAACGCATATAAAGACAGATTATTGCATGTTAAAGTCGCTGTTGATGACTTCATAGGTACCCTTACACGGATGAAACCCTTTCTGGGTCCCAGGGACACGTATATTGACAAATTTGAGCCGTCTTGTCCTTTCATGGAAAACATTTGGGCGAATTTCCATCGTCTCCAACTTGACGTAGGTGTTAACACTATTCAAGTGATGTACTTCACGTATTACCCGATCCGAGTAGAGCTGATAGCTTCCTTACTGATTACATACTTTTTCTTCTTCTTCTTCTTCTTTCTTATTAGTTTCATTTTAAGTGTACAGATAATCCAATATGTGCTGCACTAAGAGGAATGAATGTTCTTTGCAGGCAGTAAAAGTTTTCTTTCTTTCTCACAGTTATAATTCCATTAGGGACCCACCTAGTTAATCATCTTGGGGTTCTAATCGGCTTAGGGTCGAATTTCCACTGGTTCATCTACGCTTCGTGACACAGCACACCTACGTCGTGCATCGCCAGCCCCTCGCCTCTAATATAATACCAATTTACCGTAATATAATACTAATAATAATACCATATAATACCAATTTGTACATACGCACCGCTTCCGCGGTTAGGTCGGCCCAGGCCGCATCAGCTACCCGACGCCATCCGATATATTGCGCGACGCTGCGCTCAGCAGTCGTGAATTAAATTCAGTTCCGTCTGACAGCCGCGAGGTGAACAGCAGCGGCAGCGGTCGCGATTTCCATAAAAAGAACAAACTGCCGGACTTCACGCAGATGTCTTCTTCCAAGAGGGACGCCTTCCTCGCCCAAAATTTTCCCCAAGGGTAGGTAATAATAATATTGACAAAAATTATAATACTTAATGAATAACACAATACAACAAATGTTTGGTTTCCAAAGCTAATTGAAAGTCTAGAACGTTTGCAGTACAACTTATGTACAACAACACAATTTTGGTTTCCGAACCTAATTGAAAGTTGTGACGGTGGCTGTTCTCGAGTCGTTTTTTCTTCCGGTGGAGATGTGATCGTTTGGTGGAAGCCTAATACGAGTAGATATCCCTTCTTAACCAGTGATAATCTCGCTGGTCTAGGAGGGGGACTCGAGGGCCCACGGTAACTCTCCTCTCACTCTGTCACAAAGTCCAGAACGTTTCATTGTCGTTGAGGTGTACTGAAAGTGTACAACTCAATTGGTAAAAACGTCTCCCAATTCGAGTAGGCAAGCTTCCTCACTTGAATCACATGAACGTATAGAATAGTTGGGTAGTTTCGTTTTGATACGGGACCATCTTCTGCCATCCAACCCGCGTGTACCCTCAAAATTTCAGCTCTCTACGACTACTTTTCGCGTAGTTAGAAGCGTTACAAGGAAATTGTCAACATTTCCTGTTCGCGCATGCGCAGACGAAAGTTACATTACAATTCCAATGAAATTCATAAGGAACCATATTTGATGGTTCCTTAATCTGATCGACCCTCCAAATCTGAACTCATTTCAACGATATTTAAGGTAGTTATGGGCGTTTCAAGTATCTCACGTTTGCACATGCGCAGAAAAACGAATTCCATGATTTTGAAACGGGACCATCTGTAATCTAATCCGATGTAACCTCAAAATTTCAGCTCTCTACGTCTATTTTTCGCATAGTTAGAAGCGTTACAAGGAAATGGTCAGCAGTTAATGTTCGCGCTTGCGCGGATGAAAGTTACGTTACGATTGCAATAAAATTCATGAGGAACTATCAAAGTATCCGACCCTCCAAGTTTAAATTCATTTCAACGGTATTTCGGGTAGTTATAGGAGTTCCTAGTATTTCACGTTTGCGCACGCGCAGACGAAAGTTGCTGTACTTTTTCAATGATTTTGGTATGGGACTATCTGTGGCCCAACCCGCCCTACCCTCCACATTTCAGCCTATTTTGACCATTATTTCGGGTAGTTATGGTGTTACAAGGAATTACCACAGACTGACACGGAACCAAAACTGTTCCTCGATGTCTGAAACGCAAAAGGGTAGTTGACATTTTCATTTTGGAGGACACACTTATTTTACTCAATCACGAATCCAAGGCTGCCCTACCTTCGATAGTGAGGAAGCAAAATTTAATTAAAATTTCAAGTAGCAAGTATTCAAATCTGGACACACTGTAGTCGACGAGCGACGCGTTAGTTCAGTTCTGTACGACGCAGTATTTGATCATTACCTCCTTCACGGTTAATATTGTAGTCTGACCACCATGTTTAAATTGGAAACGTTATAAAAATGTTAAGTTTGATTTGTTTGAAAAATTGAATCTAATTGTTTAAAAATTCTAGGTACCTAGTCGTCTAGTTTTTACCTTACTGCCTACTTATATAACATTTTTCTGGTCATTATGGAATTGAAAGACTGATTGCTCTAGTTCATTCCTGGGATTTTGTTTCTTGTTTCTGTGATGATACATATATTTGTTTGCACTAGGTATGGATTGTGAATTAAATGATGGGGCGGGGGTCAGCAATTAGAACCTGAAAGGTGGTCACCCAAATACTATGTGAGTTCGAACACTAGATAGCATCTATCAATATTTTGTGAATTTCGAAAGGAACTGCTCGATTTATGTGAAAAGTTCATATTTAAAGAAAATTTAAACGGTATTAGACTTGGAAAACAGTCAAAACTCTGCTTCGTTTCCGGGTGGCAGTACAAAAAAGGTTGGACAGGACAGAGACGTTCCGGAAGGCGGGGAGAGTGGAACAGAAGATCGCGATGGCATCGGAAAGTCGGCAGAGAGCAGTGGCGTCACCATTGTTACATTGAGCTCGAACGACGCCGGAACCGACGACATCGGGCGCCAGCAGGCGTCCGCGCCAGTAACACCAGACGACGGAGAGAACCGGGATAAAGGGGTTGGAAGAACGTTAACCGGAACTGATGGACCCGAAGATCCTTCAAGAGAGGGATCCGAGAGAAACACCGATCAGACTGTGAATAAAAAATAAATGATAAACGATTTAGCCTTATTCTAGGATTTTGTCGGACTTGTCTACGGAATGTAGGTTTTTGGTATAAGGGATTTATGAGGGATTTTTGATCTTTTTTGGCAGACCACTGTAACCTCTCTGTCTTTGATTTTTTAGGGTGAAGCCCGCGAAAAGTGTTAGCCAAAGGGTTACGAAGTTAAATGAGAGTAAATGAAATAACAATAATGGGTTGCTGCCACCACCTACAATTAAGTAGGACAACTTCAGGAGATAAGGGTTCTGAAGAATAACGAAAGTTATGTTAAGTTTTGTAATTAAGATTAGGCAAAGACAAAATATTTTACAATTGAATTGAAATGCACTGCGGTAGCAGGTGAAAAACAGCCTTCAGAGATATGGTTCTAGGATAATTTTGGTACTTAGTACCGTAGGATTCGATAAGTGAATTTAAAGTTAATGAATTTAAAGCTATTGGCCTACTGGCCAGGTAAAACGATAGTGCAGTTTAAGTAAATAGTTAAAAGGTGAGTCTATATCGACAAATAAGGATGAAATACAATAAATCTTAAAAAGGAGAAGTTTCACATACCAAGGCGAGGTCTATGCTAACAAGATACCACTGTTCAATTTACACCAGTCGGGGACTGCAGGATTCCCGGGGACACACGGTATTTGACGGACACCTTGCCAAAATACCAACACGGTACGCCAATGTACCAACAAGGTGCGCTGCTGCACCACTTGAATCACACATGGGTACGCGTACCCAGCAAAAGGAAATGGGAGGTTGAAACAAATTGTCTGCTCGGAGCTAGGAGACAAAGTTGAATGAGCTGGAGGGGGGGGGGGGGAGCAGCGGTTATATAGGCGAGGTGTGCCTGAGGCACCGCCAGGCGGCGCAGGGGTCCTAACAGGGTTGCCTCCCTTCCGGAGACGAGACTTCTGCGACTGAGGCGCTGGACCATCTGTGGCGGAGGGGATCCGCAACCGCAATGGCGGCACCTGTGTTTACTCCACCCTAGTTCAGGGGTGTTCCGGGAAGTAATACCTTCCTAATTCGAATTTGTTGGGAAAATATTACCTACACCTAATAGGAAATAATAGCCTAGAAAGAATCCAGACTCATCAGTGCTAAATTTTTGAAGTCTCTACAGGTAATGATGATTAAAAAAACGCTGCAAATCCCTGCACAACGGTTTATTATTTTGTACAGAATACCCTTCTGTTACAGATCACAGCTCTCTGTATAGATAACCCGTCTATATAATATAATACGTACTATTCGAGATCGCAGACCCTCCGTAGGTTAGTACCACCTAACCCCATACTCGTTACTAGGTAAGTACCTACCTAAATCACGAGTTGAATGTTGCTAAAATGATTCTGTCGATGACAAACAGTAACTAAAACGGCAAAAAGAAACGCAAATAACGAAGTTCTGAAGGAAAATTGTTGATGTGGAGTGAAATAGATGCCCCTTCTGCGTAGATCACTGTTTTCTTTGTTCAATACCTATAATGAACCGTTGTGTAATAACTTGCCCATCAATAACACTTCAACGGTCGCTCAAGTTGCAAAAGTACCGATCAACAAAATCCAGCCCCTTCTTGGTAGATGAGCCGTTGTGTAATAATTTACCCACCAACAATACTTCAACGTTTGTTCAAGTTTCAGAAGTACCTGCCAAAAAAATCCAATAGTCCACCACTTGTCAAATGAAATAATATCGCAGAACAACCAACTCGACTTCATACAGCCATCCTTGATTATAATCAGGTGCTCCGTAGTGACGATATCCGGGCCGGATTAATACCGTTTGATTCACGATCGTGTTGACGAAGCTTTTTGGTGCATACGAACGGCTGGACGTACAATGCTCCGGGTGGTCTCAAACAATTGTTTAGCTCAAGACAAATTTAATAACGTAAAAAAAACCATACCGTTCTATCGAAAGTTTTCGAGATACGGCGTTCTGAAAATTGCAACCCCTATTTTGAACCCCTTAGAGATGACTGACAGTAACGTCGAGCTTCGAGGACCAACTACCTAGACCCCGAACGGAACCTATAACACGAATTTCATCAATTTTGTTTCATGGTAACTAAGAAAAGTGGCCAGTACACCGTACGGCGGACAGACAGAAATATTTTTATTGCATTTTCGGATTCTACATACCTTGAAACGTAAACCATCAAATTTTGAGGGGGGAGTTAGAATTTTTATTTTCATGCTCGATTCCAATGGTTCATTATTGAAAATAATAAACCAAAATGTCTATTGAGAATCTGAGTCAGTGTAAAATAACCCGTTGGGCCAATTTTAAATCTTAAAAAAGTACAATTTTGGTTATTATTTTCAATAATTAAGAATCGAGCATGAGAAAACAAATAAAAAATCACCCCCCCTTCCTTCCATCAAAATTTGGTGGTTTCCGTTTGTAACAGTGCGGCTGTTCTCGAGTAGTTTTTTGGTCGGTGGAGGCGGGATCGGTGGGTGGAAACCTAATCGATATCCCTTCTTAACCGATGATAACCTCACTGGTCTAGAAGGGGGAACTCTCGAGGGTCCACCCTCACTGCCGCACGTTTCAAGGTATGCAGATCCGAAAATGGAATTAAAAAAAAGTTCGGTCAGTCCGCCGTACTTGGCACTTTCCGTAGTTTCCATGAACCAAAATTAATGAAATTTGGTTTGTTAGGTCCCGTTTGGAGTTTAGTTGGTCCGGGAAGCTCGGCGTTACTGTCAGTCATCTCTTTTTCCAATCGACGGGTTTTTTCCGTCGCCTGGGACGGAAGACGCCGACGGGATGACGTAGGCCACTCGTTCAATGGAAAAACAAGCTACCGTTTCCCTAGAAAGCGGAGGACGTCATGCGCTGGCGGACTCCGCCTACGGAAAACGCGCGCGTGCTTCAGAAGGAGTCGTCACGCTCGACGCTGACAAGTATTTGGAATCAGAGTCGACTTGTCGTTCGTTGTGTTTGATTTCGGTTGTGTGTGTGCAACATGAAGAAGAATTGATCGGGCTTGAACTGACAAAATTCTTTGAATTTCACCCCATTGTCGAGGAGATGTCGCGTAATTAGAATGTTGTAGGCTCCTTCATCTTCTCTTCGCTGAAAAATTTTGTCCGCTGGCTTCCGTGAGAGGAGTTCACATAAAATGAAATCTTCTTCAATCTCCAACATATTATTGGAATACTCCATGATCGCCAGAACACACAGTTTTTTCACGCGGGAAGACATTCTTGAACAAGAGCTCAAGACGAAATGGCTGTCCCGTCGGCTTTCAACACGCTGCCTTGGAAAACATAACACGCTGCGTGGCACGTCATTCTCCACCCGACAGGATCCGCCAGCCTCTTCCGTCCCACGCGGCGGAAAAAACCCGTTGATTGGAAAATGTCCCTTAAGGGGTTCAAAATAGGGGTTGAAATTTTCAGAACGGCGTTGCTCAAAACTTTCAATAGAAGGGTATGTTTTTTACGTTTTTAAAATGATCTTGAACTAAAGAATTTTTTGAGACCACAATTTTTGAGGGGGAGGGGGGGTTAAATTTGTAATTTCTCATTCTCGTTTCCAAATGTTCGTTATTGAAAATAATTTATTTATTTATTTATTTATTTATTTATTTATTTATTTACGGGCAAGCCCAATTACACTCATACAAACAAAAAAATCAATGGACATTCACAGGAAGACTAAGGCACAAAAATGAAGAAAATATGAAGAAGACAAAATAATAACAAGTGGAGTACCAATTACAAATACTTAATTATGCAGAGCACTGGCTATGGTTGGTAAACTTAGGTAAAGTAGAACGGTGAGGAAGCCAATAACTTTTTGAGAGAAACAAGGGAGTGATGAAAAAAGTCAAATTCAGGGTTTAAATTAATCAGCAAATTAGCGGAGCGAGGCAATCGCTGCAACGGGCTATTCTTCACATAATTTGTTGATGAAAAAGGGATGTAGAAAAGGGGAGAAGAGCGTGCTGACAGACGAGGAACTTGGAGGCTGATCGTCGAGAGCAAGGCCGGGCAGTCAAGGCGGTTATTTAACAGCTTATGCAGGAGGGAGAGGTCAGCAATTGTACGACGCCTCTCCAGTGGCAACATGCCACAAGTATCGAGGAGAGTGCTGTAGCACACTTCGTCGGAAGGAATGCCCAACTTGAAAGCAATATAGCGAAGAAACTTATGTTGCACTCTTTCTAGGGTATACTGATGAACGGCGTAACTGGGTGACCAAACAGGAGAGGCGTATTCCAAGATTGGAAGCACCAGGGCCTTGTAAAGCAATACTATGGCACTAACACTTGTGAACTCTCTGGTGTTACGTTTCACAAAGCCCAGGACCCGCATTGCCCTACTCGCCAGGTCCTCAATGTGTTTCGAAAAAGTTAATCGCTCGTCGCAAAGCACTCCCAAATCAATCATCTCCGTGAGTCTCCGAAGCCGGCCACCCTCGAGGACATAGTTGAACTCAATGGGCTGCGTCGAACGATGGAAAGTAATCACATGGCATTTGGATGGGTTTAGAAATAAGTTATTATCAGAGCACCAACTCTCAAGACGTACGACTGCCGACTGCAAGGCAGCACAGTCCAACGGAGAAACCACACGAGAAAACAACTTGAGATCGTCCGCGAACAACAAGCAGTGGATGTCCGGTGTGAAGCAGTTGACCACACTGTTAATCATGAGCAGGAAGCACAGGGGGCCAATATGACTCCCTTGAGGGATACCAGAAGAAGCGGTGAAGGGAGACGATAGAACGCCCTAAACTCGGACCATAAGCTGGCGCCCAACAAGGTAAGTGGACATCCCGTCCAAAAATGGCCCGAAGACTCCCAACGATTCCAGCAACGAAAGAAGATGGCGCTGGGAGAGTTTGTCGAAGGCCTTGGCATAGTCAGTTGAGACTACGTCAGTCTGGTAGCCCCGCTGAAACCCATCCACAACGAACTTCTGAAACTCCAACAGATTTGTGACAGTAGAACGCCCTCTTAAGAATCCGTGCTGCTCGACCGCAAAATAAGACGAAAACTCAGCAGATAGGTGCATCACAACAAGCTTCTCAAGGATCTTCGGCGTAGCAGACAAGGAGCAAACAGGGCGATAATTGGACACATAGCTCTTATCTCCACCCTTGTGAATTGGTGTCACAAAAGAGCATTTCCATTTAGAAGGGAATTGTCCAGAAGCAAGCGATTTGTTGAAAATACGCGTTAAAGGGTAAGCCAGGCTAGAGAAATAATAAACAAATAAAAGCATTCGCACTTTTCTTAGCTGCCATGAACCAAAATTAATGAAGTTTGGTTTGTAGGTCCCATTTGGAGTTTAGTTGGTCCGCGAAGCTCGGCGTTACTGTCATCTCTAAGGGGTGAAAAATAGAGGTTGCAATTTTCAGAACGCCGTAGCTCGAAAACTTTCAATAGAAGGGTGTGGTTTTTCTTTGATCTCAAAGTAAAGAATTTTTGAGACTACCCGTAGCACGACCGCAGCCGCTCATTTGCACCGAGAAGATTCGTCAACATGGTCGTGAATGAAACGGCATAAATCAGGGATTATAATCAAGGATGGCTGTATGAAGCCGAGTTGGTCGGTCTGTCATATTATTTCATTTGAAAATGATGGATCTTTCGGATTTTGTCGACAGGTACTTTTCTGACTTGAGCAAACGTCATGCTTCATGAATAACAACAAATTAATAATTGAATCCTGCGCACTCTTATGAAACGGTAGTAATTCCCGGGCCCGCTCCAGTACCTACTCGATTTTGGACTTTCCTGGTGGAGTTCGAGGGTATTGACCACAGAAAACAGTGATCTACATCTGTACAGGTAAATAATAAACCGTAATCATTTGCAGCGTTTTTTCCAAAATACTACGAATTTTAGCATTGTTCTACGGGGTTTTTAGGATTTGTCTACGGAATAAATATGTGCTTTGTGGTTCATATATGAAGGATTAATTTTCATTTTGGACAGGCCATCCTAGTTCAAGCAGCAAGGGAGTTTTCCGGGGCTAATAAATAAACGATAGGTGCACATGATGCATTACGAGTGCACCAACTTATAATTATTTGTAAGCACTTAATATAATAATTATTTTAGTACTGACGAGTAGGTTTTAGGTAGGCAGGTGCACCAAACCATAGCTCCCATTAAGGCCTCAATATTTAATAGAACGTTCACCGAGATCTAGTACCTAGATATTTGGATCTGTAATGACTAATGAGGCATAATAAGCTTGGCAATCTATTACTGGATCAACTAGTACTTGCTCTGTCCACTCAGCAGTAAATCTAGGAATAGCGGGCCGATTAATCAAATTGAACTTTACAGATAGGGAGATATTCTTCTTACTAATCAGATGGTACTACATCGGCCCTACAGTAAGATGCACTAGAAGTAGAATTTTTCAACCAGCAATAACATCCTAACTGATTTTTTTAGAACTCAGGGGCGTTGCGTCCATAAGGCCACTGCCCCAGCACCAAAAAATACTGCATAGGTATAGGTAAGTTAAAAAATCTCCATAGTTCTGTTGGAATTTGAGTTTCCCTCCGTACACTGTACCTAGCATTTTTCACAAAGTTCGACAGCGACTCGCCAGGCTTCTCTGGCTATGGCATGGAAATTCTATGGATATTCAATATTACAGTAGAGCATCCATGGTGTGCTCCATAGACAAAGCATCTTATCCGAGTAAAGCGACAGTAATCGATGTCCTGCAATCAAAATCGAAACCTAGGCTCTTGAAACTGGCAGGTAGGTCCTGGGGTCGCCATGACAACTGAGAAAATTGGCCCGTCCGCGCATGCTCAGTATAGTAAAAATGTTGTTTGCCACGCCCACTTTAGGCCCTGTCCCCAAAATCTGATTTCTACTCCAAAATCATTCGTTTTCACAATCGATTCGATCCCTTCGATTCAATTTGTTGTTGTTGTTTTTCTTGAGGGTGCTACGAAGAAACACTCTTCATGCCATCAGTGGTGGTTAGAGGTTGCGTTTTTGCTTCTTGTGCATTCGATTCAATTTGTCATCTCCATACGAGATGCTTCTTCATCTTCTGATCTGTTTTTGTTGTGAATTATATTCGCTTTCTCTGTTGCCAGTTGTCAGCTTTTAATTTTTTGCGTCAAACTGAGCGCATTTTGCGTTCGGTCCAGTTCTGATGGCAGATTTGCATTCGTGGTGCCTACATTCATTTTGTCCTGTTTGTGGTCTTGTGGATTGATCGTCGTCCTAACACACTTATAACTACCTAGCTTCAGGTCAATAGCCTCTCCATTCAAGTAGGTACCGGCCGACGGATCATTGTTTTGTTATAGGTACTTATTTTAGTTTACTATACTTTTATTACACGTGAATTCGGTGGCCAATTTGCAGTAGAAATTGTGGAAGTTTTTGATTGAAAGGGAATTTGCTGGACAGTTAATAAGGGAAGGGTGTTTATTGTTGCCTCGAGGTATTTTGTAGACAAATCTCTTGGTTTTGTGTTCTGGTTTGGTCCCCCACCGTTTTCAGAGCCCACGCACCGCTACTGTTAGAACTATTATAATATTCGGAAGGTACATGAGACCGACGACTTGCACTGACTAAAGTTCTAGTACTAGGGATAACCCCTTCAAGTAGGTACTATAAAGGCTTCGGCACACAGGACGCGTTATAACGCGGCGGTAAGGGAACGCACGTTCTTCTCGGCGTTCAGCGATATGGCTACGTCACACACACAGCGTTATCTGGGCGGCAGATCCAGTATTGTGCAGGTTCACTGAATTAAGCCATGAGCAGTTCAGATGAGGAAGAAGTTCTGCTACTTCTAGCTTTAATTGAGAGCTGTGGAAGAAACGGTGTTGGGTACACCCAATCAATAAAAAAAGAGAAGAACTTGGTGAATTCCACCCTCTGTGTCGAGAGCTGCGCTCAGATGAAGACAGTTTTTTTTGTATATTTCCGCATGTCTCGACAAAGTTTTGAGGATCTGCATTATCTACTGCAGCCGAGTATTGAGAAGATCACCACGAACTGGAGGAGACCTGTTGAAACTAGGGAAAGACTTTTATTGTAATAATCATGTGAAGTATCGTACAAATACACAAACTTTCGCACTTGTTCAATAAGTTTTTCTGTTTGTTCACCATGTTGATGCACTAACGGGCGTTAACTTTTGTAATTTTCCACAACCCGAATAGCTAACGCAACGTTCCGGGACTGCGCGCTGAGTTTTAACGCAGCCATTGTGGCAGGGATGATGCAAACTTGTGTCATACAACCGTATCGCCGTAACGCGACGGTACAGAAACGCCAAGCGTCGCGTTATAACGCGTTCTGTGTGCCGAAGCCTCAAGATATTGCTCAGGATAAGGACGCGGGTAAATGTTGTCTAAACTCCATTTATGCTCGCCCTGGATAAGCAAGCTTGGGTGAGCGCAGAAACCGGTTCGGGTAATGATTGAGAATGGTGAAGGTGCCCGAAAACGGTCGTCTTACCTAAGTTATGTAAATTTATCCTTTCCCTACCTTATTTTAAAATAAAATTTCTACACCTGAACCGGTTTCTACGCTCACCCAAGCTTTCTTATCCAGGGCGAGCATAAATGGAGTCACGACAACATTTACCCGCGTCCTTATCCTGAGCAATATCTTACAGTACCTACTACTAAGGATTCCGAAAAAGATAAATAAAGAGGCAAAGATTAGTAGAGTAGAGTTTAGTAGGTAACTACGTTTTTCTTTTGGCTTCAAGGCCTCGAAATTCGCTCGTTTCCACCACGTGAACTGTTGGGGGGAGGGGGGGGGGGGGTTGCAGATTGGATTATGGAGTTGGACAACATGAAATCATCAAACCGTTTTATTTAACATCACATCTATAAATGATATTGTATAAAAATCAATCATTACGAATCTAATTTGATTACCGCTTCATGAATTTTACATATTTACAATATTACACTAGTTACAATACATACATTTTCTGTATAAAAAAATAACGAATAAACGTCATGATCATGATTTTCTCAAAAAAGTGGTAGGTAGGTATATTTTTTGGTTGACTAGAAAGGAGGGGGATGGGCGGGGCAAACAGGAGGTTACCAGGGCTGGCCGGATTTGGAGGGGTTTGAACGAATCTGTGACGTCACCAACGACTTGTTCTGCCCGATGATGTCACTTCTTGTAAGCGACTGTAGCGGACTCTTCCTTGTTGCCGTCGTACGTCAGGGCGTTGAGGGTGATGAGCATCTTCTTGTCGAGGTCGATGGGGTGGAGGAGGGCTTTGTTCCGCCCGGGCGACATGACCCGCTGCATGAGGAGACCATTGGCGTAGATCTGAGAAGAAATAAGTACAAGTACTTACTTTTATTATAGTATGATAACACGGTGAAGATTTACATGGAAATTCGTGTTTTCATTTTATAAAACCTAGGTACAACATACATGTAAACTGAACAGTAATCTTGTCCCAGTGAATTACGAATCCTCTGGTAATTTTAATTCTCTATTTGAAAACAGTTTCGGGCAATCCCACAAGACGTTAAGAAGTTAACATATCTTACCGATGATGATCAGTAAGTGATGTGTTAGTTGTCCTTGTAGTTATACACAGTTAACAGAGAGTTTTTGCAGCACCCTCACGCCGAAACGAAACGGAAAACGACACCAAAACGGAAATGGCGGATAGGGCGACCAAAGTCATACGCTAACCTTTTTCAGTTCAGTTTTCGTTCAGCTTTGGCATCTACCGGCTGGTGAAGTCACACTAACGTTATGTTAACCTCTCTTTCATCCATTTTGCTCCGTGGTGAATACAAATATATGTCCACACATGGCGTCAAGTCTGCATTAACATAGAAAGACTCAAGGAAGCAGCTGTGAATACGACGCTCGACATTTATTTTCTAAGGAAAACAGAAGAAGGTAGGTAGCATTATACAGATGTAAGGTTAAATTACGTTTCGTCAAACTTTTTGGTGTCTTAAGTGCGCATGCGCGGCACTGCTTTTGTTTCGTTCGTTTCGGCGTGAGAGTGCTGCAAAAACTCTCTAATATCTCACACTGATGAGTGGGACACCTGGAAACTAGTTTCAAACAAAGAAAACTCTCGAACTAAAACCATGCTTCGAAAATTGAACGCAAATATTTTGTGATCGTTTTCTGTAAAACTGTGAAGACACTGACTGACACAGTTTTGTATTAATTGTTATTATAATTAGTACTATACTTATATTGTCAGTTACATTTTGAATTACCTACCTCATAGCTAGTGATTTTTGGGTCAGCGATCGGAAGCCACTTGAGTAAGAGGCTGTCGGGTCCAACGCGCCTCACTATAGTCAGCCCTAACGGGTTCGTTGCGAAATATTCTTTACCGTTTTCATCCTGAAAGTTGATAGTGAATGATAAATATCCCGCAATACCACCGCCACCTCATAGTTTTGTAGTAAATTCGTGATCCAATCTCTTCGTACAACAATAAATAGGTAATAGGTACTCGAAATTTCGCGTAATTTTTCTTCAGAAAATAAATGCAAACTGTAACAGTGCGGCTGTTCTCGAGTAGTTTTTTGGTTCGGCGGAGACGGGATCTGTGGGTGGAAGCCTAATCGATACCCCTCCTTAACGGGTGATAACCTCGCTGGTCTAGGAGGGGGGCGGGGGGACTCTCGAGGTCCACCACCACACCCACCTGTCCATCCCCCCACCCACCTGTCTATTTTTGTGCGACCATATTCTAAATATTTTTATACTATGAATACATATTAATCAAGTCTGACTGTGAGTCTAGGATCATCGGATTGTGAAAAACGCCGAAAATTATTATACAACGGATTATTACTTAAAATCCGAAATAACCACATTTCTTGGCATGAAATGATGTCAAGGAACAAACACGTCTTCATAAAGCCATGCGTGATTTTTATAAACCGCTGTTTCCTATCTAGTCCTCAGTTAATATGAACCAAAATTAATGAAATTTCTTTTGTAGGTCCTTTTTGGGGTCTAGCTGGTCTGCGAAGGTAAATAAAATAGGGGGGTTGACATTTTCAAAACGCCATAGCTCGAAAAATTTCAATAGAAGGGTATGGATTTAAATTTGAAGGGTATTCTACGTGTTTAAATTGAACTCTAACTAAAGAATTTTTTGGGACCACTCTGAACATTGTACGTCCAGCCGTTCGTTCGCACCGAAAAGCACATGATCGTGAATGAATCTGCGTAAATCCGAACCAGCTAATATCACTGCTACGGGACACCTGATTATAATCACGGATGGTGCGTTCACTAGGGTCAACGCGAGTGTGAATCATACTGTACGTATACATAACGATTCAAGTTAGAGGGGCGATATTGTGGGCTGAACTGCGAAATTCATGAAATTGCAATAAAAATAGTTCTAATTCATGCTTTCTTCTTCTTTCTCTCCTTTCTCTTCCCTCCTTTCTTTCACTTTCCTTCCATCGATATTTTGTTTGTTTTATAAAAACCTAAGTATTAATCGACCTAATCCAGTACAATTGTGATTTATATTATGTACATATTTAAATAAATAAATAACTCCAGCCCAGAAGATCGACGATAGGGAACAGCTGATTATACCCACGCATGGCTTCTTTAAATCGAGTTTGTTGCTCAGTGATAATATTTCATTTGAAGAAAGAAGGTTAAGAATGCCACCAAAATATAATGGAAATACTTAATACAAAATAATTGTGAAACTCCAAAACGAAAAAAGCTTTTACGAAAAAAATGGAAAAGAAAACATTTCACTTTTCAAACATTCAAACAAGTTCTTTTCAAATACTTTTCAAACTATCCACCAAAAATAAAATGACACTTTGCTTTTCATTTTCCCCTGACTTTTCAATCTTTGCTTTGCTTTTCAGCACGTACTTTTCAAAATACACATTCAAAAAATGTTACTGAATGAAAAGCGCACAGTAATATTAGTTTTCATAAACCGGAACGCGTGCAATGTCATATTTTTCATAAAACAGACCCCAAGTCCAGTGCCAACTTGAAACTTACTCTGTCGTCGAATCCGTCGATGGGCTCGTTGTTGATGTATCTGGAGAGGGTCTGACGGTTGAAGTCGATTGGTGAAGGGTTGGGATGCAGAGTCAGCTCGCGCAGGACCCTGTGGGCGTTCCATCGTCCGCGCCGCTCGAGGTCCTTCAGCTCGTCAGCGAGAGCTTCGATCATCGCGTCCTTCAGTCGGCATTTGTCTTTGAGCTCCTCAGCAGCCATCAGCAGCCCCGTCATCGTCGGCTTCACCTTGTAACCCCCTGCTGACGATTTGGGATCCCAGCCCACCGACCCGGGTCCCACTTCCTGAGGAAATCAAAGAGAGCGGTAACTCCAAGAACAAACAGGTTTGTTGTTTATAAGCAGTTTATAGGATTGTTTATGGGTACAAGTTCTTTGCTCACGGCCAAACGAATCGCCCAAATTAGGTGAAAATTTGGGAATAAGTCGAGGGTCTTACTTAGGGTCAGCGACAATCAGAATTTCAAAAATGACGGAGTGGGGGTTTTGTGGGGTCGAAATGGCGCGTTAAAGTAGACGGGGGCGGTGGAAAATGCTTATTTATGTAACTGTGATTGCTAATCGTTAGAGAGCTTATGACGTACTTCGCATGGTGGCATTTTTGTCGTGCCCCTGTGCTCGTGCGTGGGTAACACCGCAAAAAACGAACCTACTCATTCAGGGACTAACAGGAGTTCAGTGACCATCATGAAAATAATAAACCAAGGAGGGCGCAGTGAATGCGGGATTGACTTTTAGAACCCCTTAACTACCAAATAATTTATCCAACATAGGATTGGCAAAAATACGTAGGGGGGTAACTGAAAGGCATAAAGATTGCCTGATTATCTACTAACTGCCCAAACACTACGGTTGTGCTAACAATGGTGATTAAATACATTATAACAATTTTGTCATTTTAAACCATCTCTCAACTGATTAGGATTAACAGGGCTGAAATGTAGGGTACCTACTTTTGTAACTTGAAAAATATTATTGAATCCTGCGCATTCTTATGAAACTGTAAAGCTAGGTTCATATGGATGCAGAAAGTGTGGAGCGGAAAGTGCGGAGCGGAAAGTGCGGAACGCCACCTGATTGGCTGGAGCAAAGGATCGAGTGGGGGGACTCCTTCCGCAGGTCGACTTTTGGAGCGGACTGTTCGCGTACTGGAGATTTTGATATTTGCCGCACCGCAAGAGTGCGCAATACCTTCTGCGCACCCCCCCCCCCTCCCGGGCTCCCACGGGGGAGCTGGGCGGGACAAAGCTGATTTGTTTATCACTGTTGTCAAGGCTGCGGAAGTTTCCGCACCTCCCTTCCGCATCCATGTGAACACATTCCACACTTTACGCACTTCCGGAGTTCCCCCCAATACTTTTCAGCACTTTCTGCACTTTCCACACTTTCCGCATCCATGTGAACGCAGCTTAATTCCTGGGCCGGCTTCAGTAATCATTTAGGGCTCTCCTGGGGGGAGCTCGAGTAGGTATTGTCCACTGAAAACAGTGATCTATGCAGAAAGGGCACCTATACAGGAAATAATAAACCTTTGTTTAACAATTTGCAGCGTTTTTTTCACTTGAACAAACGCTATGCTTCATGGATAACGAAAAATAATTAATGATTGAATTATTTATTGAATCCCGTGCATTTTTATGAAACTGTAATTCCTGGGCCGGCTCCAGTACTCGATTTAGGACTTTCCAGTGGGTAGCACAAGGGTAGACCACAGAAAACAGTGATCTACGCAGAAGGGTCTATACAAGTAAATAATAAACCTTTATGTAATAATTTTTAAAACGAAATGAGCTATGGTTATTGGTAACTGAGGCACAGTTGAATATTTTATGGTTCTACAACACCGAACCAAAATTTACGCACAACTAGAGAATCATAATATTCAGGAAAGGTTATTACCTTAGTTTTCAGATTTGAAGGAGCGCCACCGTCTGGAATGCAATGGACATTATTTTTATTATTATTGTTTTAACGAAGTAACTGTATTGTTTAGAAAAAATATTACAGTTTTGCACAAAACTGCAATAGGATTAGAAAAATCCTATTGCACATGGAGTAATGATGTCATGATTATTGAGGATTAAATAAACAAGTATGATTAAATAATTACTGTAGAGATAGAAGGAAGGTTTGAGAGGATGAGGACAGGTAAGAAAATGAGGTGTTGGAGCTTACGTTCACAGATATCTTCAGCGTCCTGTAACGAACGAAGAACGTACGAATGAATGATTCACTGAATGAATTTCAAACGTTATAAAAGCGCCAGCAAGAAATACCAACCTTGATACGGGGCATGCGGACTCCCAGCTTTTGTACGATCTCTCCCACGAAACTTCCGAGTCTTTCGTTGCAATCGCCGCATATCTGAAAATTCATATTCATAGTGAATCATGTTCATCACGTCCATCATCATACAGTTAGTCAAGCCAAGATTGTGTGCTTTAATAAATGTGGCTTAGAACTTGAATACGTAAGCAGTTGGGCTGTCATCTCCATTTCTACAATTTCAGGGCGCCCAAAACCCAAATTAACCAGGACGAAACCTAACACACAACGAATCAACTCTAAATAGAAATATCTAATAGAATCAACTGAACAGATCAAAATATCTCAACAACAAAACATCTAAATAAAGTGTAGAAATAAGTACGTCATTTTATGTCCACACAGTCTGAAAATATGTTACGGAAGGGTAGGTAGGGAGAAGTGGAAATACCTACCAAATAATGCCAGTTTTATTTGCAATTAAATGTAAGAATTTGAGAAAACCTGTAGATTTCCCCAGGACGGGTCAAAAGGCAGGACATAATCAAACCAAACACCGTCAAAATCGAAAAATGTCCTGAGAAACCAGAACGATTGGCAACCCTGTGCTTCACTCGTCTAATTTCTCAGTCGTTCTTCTCTCATATTCTTAGGTACAAGAAAAACTCACTAGAACAGTGACTAACAAAACTTGACTATACATGGAACAAACCAAACGTAGGAACGGCAAACTGACAGAAATTTTTTATGAGCTGAGGGAGGAAATACCTCTTCTGCTGATACCAGCAGAATGCAGACCATAAAATTTCGAAGGTTACAATTTTTTTTTCATGCTTGATTCCAAAGGTTCATTATTGAAAGGAATAAATCAAAATGCATATTTATGTAGCTAGCTGTAATTGCTGTAAGTTAGAGAACTTACGATGTACTTCAACTCTGGTCGCAATTTTGTCGCATTGTGTGTGTGTGTGTGTGTGTGTGTGTGTGTGTGTGTGTGTGTGATTTGGTAGGTTGGAAACATGTCAGGAAGAAGAACTAGGTCATAATCAATGTAGGTAGGTGTTTCCCATTGAGAAAGAAGGCTAAGAAGCACGGATACCGTGCTAGAAAGGTACCTTCCAGTAAACATCAAGTAGGTACCTACTTCATGCTACTTCACATTTACCCAAGCAGCTACCTATTAAGTACTTGATGAGTTTCTTTTTGTTAGTTTATTGCAGAGCTTTTTCCAGGAGATTGCTATTTTTACTAACCTTTGAATGATTGTAAGCCTTGGATAGAGCTTCAACTGTAAGTTTTGCTGTTTTCCCACTGATTTCCTTTACAGCTTCATGCGCTTCCTGGCATTCCTGTACATAGAATGGAATCTCGGTTAATTAAATGTGTTGTTTAACATCGCTAGTGATACCCATTTAATTTAAGCCCCTTGAAATAACTCAAAAGAGAACTGAAAAAACCATTTGCATAAACCAATGAGATTTCTAACCTACAAATTGTTGTTCCAAGTAAGTCATCTATTCACAATCAGGCAATTATATCAGTGGGACACTTGAGAATGTTTACATGTAGTAGTTCCCTCTGGACTACTCTTGACAGCCTGTTTTTAGAGAAATTCGAATCAGAAAAAATTCGAATCTCCCGCCAGACAAAAAATTTGCTGTGGGCCAACTCCCATAGAGCGCCCCACCATCTCCACCAGGCCTGCGCCGTTGGGAGCCCCGGCATTTATAAGTATGCAGGCACCTATTTCAAACCCCCGAATTCATCATCTACGAAACCATGAGAAATAATTTGATTACCCACAGTTGAATACGGTATCTTCCTATTGTATATAATATATAGGTATAATATTTCTTCTGTTGGACCCGAATTATTCAACAATACTCCCAGAAACTTATTTCGATTAGCAGACCGATTTTAAACAAAAAATTTGAATAAAACTCTTTATTCAGAATTTAAATTCGATTTGATACGAGCGATTTCAGCGATTTTTCGTTTGAAAAACTGTCTTCTCTATCATGACTGGGCAAAGTATTGATGGGCAGATAGTTGATATCGTTCCAAAATAAGAAAGCTATTTTTCGTGGTATCCTCCCAGAACCACTCCCTGTAAATATTAGATCTCGCAAATAAACTCAACGGGTGGGGTGACCTACGTGGGCGCATGCGCATAGACCCACTCACTCCCCACTAGTCCTCCTGACCAGAGTAGAGTGGAGTGGGCTCTATAAATACCCGCCGGCTACGCCTGTCACCTCATTCTACGCTCTCCTCTAGTCGCTGACTACTCTCTCTCCTCCTTACCTCGTCTCTCTCCTCAACCTAAAAGATCTTGGGCATGGTGGTGATTCGCTCATAACCAAACCAAGCAAACTACCCTAAAAGATCTCGGGCATGGTGGTGGTCCGCCCATAACAAAACCGAGCAAGCCTTCTAAAAAGATCCTGGGCATGGTGGTGGTCCGCCCATAACCAAACCAGGCAACCCTCCCGAAAAGATTCCGCGCATGGTGGTGGTATGCCCATAACCAAAACGGCCACACATCCAAAAAGATCCCGGGCATGGTGGTGGTCCGCCCATAACCAAACCGGGCACATCCTCCCTCACACCGCTCGTGGTGGATGTACGTTCTAAAACATTCATCACACTATTTTATACAAATAAGATTATTGATCTTATCCCGCTCTCCGGGCCTGAGCCCGTTGGACGTGTATTCACGTATGATCATACGTCTAGACGTGTATGATCGTTCTAGAGTTTTTCCTATTTTAAATTTATTTACCTATAAAGATCTTTTATTTTAAATTACAATTTTTTGAAATGTTTGCATTTTTACCCGTGATAGTACCTGTTTGACTGTGTGATTGATGCACTCCTGTACTCCAAGATACATATAGACACATATTAGTGACTGCGACATATCTGGGAATCCGGGGTTCGATTCCTCGATAAATTTCACCTTTTCTGGGTCAAGGGGAAGTACATGAATGGTTCAAGCACACAGTCAGACACGTATCTTAGTAAGAATTCAGAATTCAAACATTAAACAAAAAAATTTAGTTTAGGTATAATAAAAACAAAAACATTTCAACAAATTTAGTTTAGGTGTAATAAAAACAAAAACATTTTAACAAATTTTATCAAAATTTGTGGAAATAAATACATTTATTTTAGTTCAACATAGTTCTCAAGTACCTACTGTGGCAACTAGGTGCGTTAGCCTGAAATTGTGACATCAGCGGGGATCCAGGGTTCGATTCCTCGATAAATTTCTACTGTTCTGGGTAAAGTGGAAGTAGGTAATCGGCATGATTGTAAGTAGCCCATGTAATTTCTGCCTTGTGAAACCTAACTATTGGATTTTTATTGTTTGTTTTCAAAGCGTTTTAACAACAAGCTGTAATTATACAAGTAACTGCCTAGCTGGAATAATGCATGCTTACCTACCCATGCAGGCAGTTAAGTACCTACTACTCGTACTGTTAACACACTGGCCCCTAACAGAAGTAAATTGGTGAGCTCTGAAGTGTTAGTTTTGGTTCAATGATCGAACGGTGCGTCTGATTATGCTTGAGGAAGGTTGATGCTTCACCTGTAGGTGAATAATATGAATAAGCAAGTTATAGGCTGTACATCCTTATGCTATCACTGTTGTCCAATACCTAGGGCCTTCGTACTTTGAGGCCTGATCAGTCAATATTCTGAATGAAATTTTAAAAAAAATGGATTCGTCCATTCACTGGGCTCAACCTGCTCCTCATTAGGTATCGTTTTCAGGCCGCTCAGCTCCTTCTTTGATGTTGACGGTTTGGTGAACTCAGGCTCGGGGATTATATTCGTCTGTGACTGTCCGATGCTTTTGAAGGATTTGATGGACCTCTCAGAGACTGGCCCCGGCGTCATAGACTTCTCAGAGAGTAGCCCCGGCGCCGGGGAGTTCTCTTGGGGTTCGGTCGTAGACTCAGGAAGAGTTGAAGGGCCAGGCAACGACTCCGACGCCTCTTCCTCCGGAGGCGGTTGGGGAGGCTGGTCTTCGCTTTCACTCATGCCGGTTTTGACAAAATACGGTTAGGTAATTTTGAATCCAAACAAGAATGCCAAAACTGGAAGATTTACAGTTTGTACTTCCACGGAAATGGAGTGTTGCTATGCGTCCTGCCCAAACTTAGGAGTTCATGAAACAGTATGAGCTCATATAGTTTGCCTTAGGTATCTACAGTGATTGATGCTGGGTCTGTAGGTACAAGTGATGGTGAAGTCGCTATATACTGTGGAGTTTCCCTTACCAGGGGTTGAAGCTAATCGCCAGTCAAGAGTACATGACGCCAACGGCCATCATCCAGGTTGCTATGGAAACTGCTATTCTCCTGTGGTGCAATTCTGTTCCTAAAGCAGGGTTCACACTGACGCGTAACCGACGTAAACCTCGCAAAACACTCAAACGCGTAATTAATTCGACAGGCTCATCAGGTTTACACTCTTTACACGCAACGACTTTTGAACCAGTGTCCAAGATTTAAAAAATCTAGATATTTACGCGCTTTATGGATCTGCGCAGGCGGAGGCTGAAGCACGGCCTATGTCTCGACGATTGCGCGCTTTACGTCCATAAATAGTGTTGCCTATGTGAACGGTTTGACGTTTTTATGCGATCCTTTACGGCTTTTGCGTTTTACCGCCGAAGGTAATAGAACACACCACACAAGTACTGAGCAGCTGTCATGCCACAACTCCCCATTCGCGGAACTGACAGAACTTGGTCCTAGTTGGACGCTTCTAGTGATATTCGCTTCACATGGCGTGTCCAGAACGAAATTCAGTCACAGGCCTTATAAAACCCATTCTACGAGCATCCGTATCACGTTTCATACAACTACTGCATGCCTCTAAGTTGCGTGTGTTTTACTTCAGGAGTGCTGCATTAAATGCCTCATCCAGCTTCCTCGAAATGAGCATCACGTCCTGCCGAATTGGGCAACCATCATCTGGTCACGGCACACAAGTGTGTCAAACCAGCAAGCTTCGTCATTGGAATCACCATCCCCCATTCGTCACAGCGTCACAGAGGGCTCCCCCAGAATGTTTCTTCCCCACCACGACCATCCCCCTAGTGTTATGGTAGGTTGTACGTACAACATGTACGTCGTACATTGTGTTCGATCACAAATACCCAGTCGTAACTCTGCTATGCTGCAATATTCTTTCTTAATCTGCGTTTCTTCCTTATTTGTTGAGTGGTGTGCCAATAATGCTTTACTGATTAATACAAATAAAACCCAAAATCTAAATTTCCAACTCAATGACCGCCAGTCGAGGTCTGTTAATTTGCATGGGCTGGAGGTTGACAATCGTCTACCTTGGATCAACCATGTTCAGACCCTGTCCAGGAGGTTGACAACTTGTATCTACATACTTCGCAGACTATCTGGCTCTGTTTCTTCCCTTGTACTTCATTCAGTGTACTTTGCTTGTTTCCACAGCCGCCTGTCACATTGCATTATACTTCGGGGCAATTCTTCACATTCTGGAAGTGTATTCAGACTCCAAAAAAAGGCCATCAGGATTATTAAAAAACGGGGTTGGAGTGACAGCTGTGGCGGGCATTTCAAAAACTTCGGCATCCTTACACTACCACCCCACTTCATATATATGCATGCCTAGTAGATGTGTATGGCAACACCAATGACTTCAAGAGTGGAGCAGTCAACCATGGTTATTCAACGAAGAATCGCGATAATTTGCATCCTCTTTCAGCCCAGCTTGCAAAGACTTTAAGGATCAGCTCTTTCCAAAATGGTGCACGTTTATTCAATCGCCTCCTTCAACACAGTCAAGATCTACCCTTGCGGACCTACAAGAAGAGGGTGAAGAGTCTTCTAATTGCTGCTGAACTATTTAGTGTTGACTCGTACTACAATTCACAGTTTGAATTGTCGCAGACCCAATAACTCCTTTTTGGTTTATCATTTTCAATAATCAACCATTGGAATCGAGCATGAAAAAAAAAATTCTTACCCCCCTCAAAATTTGATGGTTTACGTTTCAAGGTATGTAGAATCCAAAACTGCAATAAAAATATTTCTGTCTGTCCGCCGTACACCGTACGGGCCACTTTTCTTAGTTACCATGAAAAAAATTTGATGAAATTCGGGTTATAGGTTCCGTTCGGAGTCAGTTAGTCCTCGAAGCTCGACGTTACTGTCAGTCATCTCTAAGGGGTTCAAAATAGGGGTTGACATTTTCAGAACGCCGTAGCTCAAAAACTTCCGATAGAACGGTATGGTTTTTTTAAACGTTATTAAATTTGTCTTGAGCTAAACAATTTTTTGAGACCACCCGAAGCATCATACGTCCAGCCGTTCGTGAGCACCAAAAAGCTTCGTCAACACGATCGTGAATCAAACGGAATAAATCCGGCCCGGATATCATAAGTACGGAGCATCTGATTATAAGCAAGGATGGCTGTATGAAGTCGAGTTGTTTGTTGTGCGATATTATTTCATTTGACAAGTGATGGACTATTGGATTTTGTTGGTAGGTACTTCTGAAACTTGAACAAACGTTGAAGTATTATTGATGGGTAAATTATTACACAATGGCAATTACACACCGGCAAATTATTACACAATGGTGAATTATTACACAACGGTAAATTATGACACCACGATAAATTATTACACAACGGTAAATTATTACACAACGGTAAATTATTACACAACGGCTCATCTACCCAGAAGGGGCTGGATTTTGTTGATAGGTACTTTTGCAACTTGAACAACCGTTGAAGTATTATTGATGGGTAAATTATTACACAATGGCAAATTATTAAACAACGGTAAATCATTACACAACGGTAAATTATTTCACAACGGTAAATTATTAAACAACGGTAAATTATTACACAACGGTTCATCAACTAAGAATGGGCTGGATTTTGTTGATAGGTACTTTTGCAACTTGATCAACCGTTGAAGTATTATTGATGGGCAAATTATTGTTTACCGTTGTGCAGGGATTTTGTTATGGCAAATAAAATAATCAATATGATCCCCCAAGTAACTAACGTCATCACTGTTATGGAAAAATGGTGGGCATTGGATCTGTACTTATTTTGCTCTTGCTCAGGATGTGATGGTATAACAACAGCTACCGCTAGTTTACCTAAAGTCTGTATTATAACAAGCGAAATGCCCACTTACCATCGGGAGGTTGTTATTCAAATACGCCGAGTTCAAAGGAATCCCCTTGGTTGACATGACGTCAACGTGGGGTTCGCCTTCTTCTATGAGCGTGATGAACGCCCGGAACTGAGCGGCAGTCATGTTCTTGAGCTCGTACTGGTCCAGCCCCGTGTGCTCGTGCCACCTCGCTGGCGATTTGGAGGGGCCCGTACCAAGCAGCCTCACCGGAGGTTCTTGGGCTTGCGGGACGCTGAGGCCGGTCATGGGTACTGGTGGTGGGGGCGGACTCACAGTTGGCCTTTTCACTTTGGGCTCCCTGTAGGGAAAGAAAAATCATGTCCAGAAACATCACCTGTTGGTCACCACCACAGCACACATTAAGGCCAAAAGGGGACGAGAAATGTGCGAAAGAGAGAGGGAGAGATGCTCAAAAATGTGTACCTCCGTATTTTCTTTGCAACCCATCGGTAAATTTTCAATCTGAAAAATGGTATGAGCTTCTCTTGGTCTATACAGGGTGATTCCTGATAAGTCCATAAAAAAATGGAGTGAACTGCACAGCAAGTGTAGAAGAATTCCAAAACACTGGCATAGTTATTAGTGGAGAAATCGATTTTTGAAGCTTGGTCGTCAGAAAACAGTTATTTCACACAAATTCTTTTCTCCTCTATTTACTCATGCTTTTTCTATTTATAACCCCATTTTTGAAAACTACGTTAAATTTCACATTATATCGACAATCAGCATTTCATGGAGCTCGCAAAAGCAGTGCTTTAAGGGGCTCAAACACACATTTCTGTGACAAATTTGAATAACCAGTAGGCTTACTGAAAATGCCTCTAGCACTTCGCAAATCTCCTCAAAAACTTCTACCAAATCTCAGCTTTCCAAAGGTGACTCAATTTTGTTTCTACATTCATATTTAGGAGAGAAAATGGAGTGCGAATCTAAAAAACGATGAATTTTCGCCGAAATATACTGGTTTAAGTTTCAAAATACCTTTTTAATTGAAAAATCGAACTGGAAAATTCGTTTATTCGCCGCTCGGGGAACCAAAAAGTACCAGTCCTTCAGCATCGCCGAATTACGAAACTGGTGAGTGAGCTATTTTATGACGATTTTTAGTGGTTTTGATACACCTGAAAACTCGAATTCGACGCACTTGTTTTGAGAAGAAATAATACACCTTCATTTTTGACTTACTGAAATAAACGTTAACCGTTTTTTGGTCAATATTTATATAATTATCAATTTGTGGCGGTTTTGAAATATATCGATATTTACCCGGAACATCGATATATGTCTGCCATCCCTAACGGAAACAAAAATTCAATTCACAAGTTCATTTGCTGCAAGGTTTTCCTCTCACCTAAAAATCCTGTTCACACGAACAGCACACATATATTCTTAGAGGCCCTTCAATAAATTTTAGGGTGCAACAGGTCTCGAACGAGTTCAGTGGGGTGCGAAAGACTTACTTGATTGGCTCGGAAGGTGGGACGGCCTTAGTCAGGTGATCAACTTCTGCCGGGTAACAATGAACGACTTCTCCCACCACTTCTCTGGTCCCTTTGGCGAGGGTCCAGGGGAACTTGTGACCACCCTTGGCGTTCTTTTCACCCTCTTCCAGCTCTTCCATGATGCTCCTAACGTTCTCGTCTCCGCCTCCCAATTCCTTTTTGGCTTCCTCCAACTCCTTTTCCTTCATTTCAAGTTGGGCTTCGAAGTTTTTCGTGAGCTCCTCTTTCTCGGCTTTCTCCAGCCTGGCGGTGTACCTGAGTTCGTCGACCGCACTCTGTAATACAACGATAAAAAATTATTAAATAGGTAAAACGGTAAGATTCGAAGCCTAGTTGATGAGGCCTGTTCGAACAGTGCCTACCATCGGTACCATACATGCAATGCGCACATGCTCAATACCTCTCAACTTCAGGAACTGCTACTGATGAAAATTTGGACTAAATGAGGACCTGGCTCATGGGTCACAAAACCGGTTCATACTATTTTTTAATGAAACAAGATTCCATTCTGAGAACACCAATAAACCGCACTGTCCTACAGTAAGTTGTTCTTTTTCTATGATTTTTCACAGTTTCCAACAGTTCCGACGGAAAATCCCACCCAGGCGAGAAGGGTGCAATGACGTCAGAACCGGTGGAAACTTCGCAAAATCATAGAAAAAGAACTACTTACTTATCGCTGACAGTGCGGTTGATGTCAAAATTCTCAGGACAAAATCTAATTTTATTTACTTATATATTAAAAAAAATAAAAAAAAGAAAAAAAAAAGTGCGCTGAATACTATTAATAACTGAACCGTCTAAAATATTTAAAAAACTGAATTACAAAATCGATTCGCAACAGATTTTCCCTATTTTTAATAAATATGATGATCAATGACGACCTGTACCAGATATAGCCTTTCCAAGTCGAACTGGACATTTTACCATCTGGATAGTTTCGAAACCAAATTTTCCAAATCAGATTGGACATTTTCCAAACCAAATTCAACATTTTCCTAATCAGATTGGACATTTTCCAAACCAAATTTGAATTTTATATGTATTTATCAAATTCTTTAAAAAAAACCAATATAAGAATAACTGCATTGAGAGAACAGTGGGAACAACCCATGGTTCTGGAATTGCTGATTTTATCCAAATATGCTTTTTGTGTTGTTTGTTGGTGAACAAAATGGAATTAGTTCGCCGGAATAGCATACATTTGTTGAGTTCCGAGATTACACAGTCACAATTGCTGCTACTCTTCCTCCATGCACCTCTTCATGATAAGCACAGCGGAACGGACACCTCAGGTTTGTTCCAAGCACCATAACTGAGTTATCGAACCATACTTGAGTTTTCGAACCCGAACCAAAAAGGAGGGGATTTTTCTCAGTTCTCAACTCATCAGTTGGAACATCTGGAACTTGCGGATGGAAACACCACTAATGCTAGCGTAGCATCGGTCACAGTATGCGGATAAACATCAAACAATAATCTGGTACACGCCACCACACCACACCACCTTCTTAAAGTGTACCTACTGTCATAGTGTTGTTTCTCCCGCAAAGAATAACTCCAAAAACAACAAAACACTACAAAGAATAGTTGTTCTGAAACAGATGCTTCTTGTGAAAACAGCTGAAAAACGAAAATGAGATCTGAGAAGGCTTCCTGCACGTTTAGCGTGAGTTAGCAGAGAAATGAAATTGTAGGGAGGTTCCAGAAGGTTTTCTTCAGTTCGAGTTTGGAAACTCATCCCTGGCACGTTCGAAAAATTTCTTCAACTGAGTGTGAAAAGTTTGTACACCCGTGGCGGTGTGAACATGGTGCGGGAATTGAGTTACAGAAGTGAAGCTGCTTGGAACTGAGTTTTCGTGCGCAATGGGTTCTGCGCCGAATACACTACGAAACTCTCCCCGCTTGGAATAAAGCTCTGGACTTCTAGGGCAGTACGTAGTACCGATGTCATGGCTCAACGTGGACGTCGTGGATAGAAAGGCGCCAATAACGTCAGCAAAACTTCCACATTCAATTTAAAATTAATCATATACTTATGTCTCGTCCAAATGAGAAATGTGTACCAACTCAAATGTGTACCAAGAGGTGGGTGTTCCCCGTTGAACATAATATTAGGTAGATAATGCATATTATTCACAGAAAACATGGAAAATTCACAGAAAGAATGTTACTTACATATTTACGAAATTTTACAAAAGGCTGCCATGGTTTGAAAAATGTCCGAATTGTTTTGGAAAATGTCCGAATTGGTTTGGAAAGTGTCCAAATTGGTTTGGAAAATGTCCAAATTGATTTGGAAAACGTCCAACTCGATTTGGAAATGCTATACTCTGCCAGATATGACCTATGTATATATTTTACGTGAACACTATTTCCCCAATGCTAAACTATTGAGACCTGAAAATATTATCCCCTGGAAAGGTTGAATAAACCAGGCGACAGCTACAAAACTGTTTAATTATCAGAAATAACCAAATTAAGAAGCTTTCCACACCAAAGTTTCAGCTTACGTGGGCAATCAAAAACAGAGATCAAGAAACATGCAGTACCCTCAGAACGCTATCTTCCATAGCTGAAAACTTACAGCTAGAATTGGAAAAGTGGCCCTATCCACCCCATGTTACCAACTTAATAGAAAATGATGTATAAATTAATATAAGAAATTTTGTAAGGAGTAAGTATTAAAAGCGAGAAGATAGTTGGGAAACATGCAATTTCAACTGATAATAAAATTAAAAAACACTGCAAAGTCCTTGTCACATGGGTTTATTATTCTATTGGACATAGCTACAGAAATGTTGGCTGTTCATTTATTGCTTCTTTCATGCGTAATAATCGAAATAGCTATTTCTGATGGTTTCCATTAATTTTGGCCCCTAAAACACAAATTAGGTACTTTTTTTTTTTTTTTTTAAACTATCTTTGATCATTGGTAGTGCCATTTAATCGTCTTGATCCACGTGTTGACACTTTTTCCAGGGTTATTATACAAACAGATGGTGATTTCAGACGATTTCCCAGGTTTTTCACCCATAAAAAATCAATTTTGGCAGCTGAACATTTGGTAGAACTCAATTTTCCCCTCTTTGGTCAAAATCGACTTCATATTCGGTCTTCTCGTCCAAAAAAACATGGAAACCGATACCTCAAAAGCTCATGTTACCAACATGTTGCTAAAACGCAAAAAGTACCTATTTTTACACACATTTTCACTCATAACACCCCTGGGTATATTCCGATCGGGCTGAAAAGTTTCGGGACACAACTAGGGCCCAAATGGAGCATGTGTGCGAAAGAACGACTTTTTTAGACCGAAAATGAAGCCGGTACACGTGATACGGCGGACGGCGTACGGCGTACGGCGGACGGACATTGCATTTTTTGAATCTAGGCACCTTGAAACGGAAAACAAAAAATTTTGAGGGGGTGTTATAAAAATTTTTTGCTGACCGAATACATAGGTGTATTATTCACAGAATAATAAACCAAAACGAATAAGATGTGTCAGGATTATGCGAATGGAGGATAATTATGCAGGATTATCATGCGGGAAGGATTATGCAGAATGGTCATTCGAAATTTGATGACGTGCAAAACATGCATTGACGTATAATACTTCGAGCGCACCTCCAAAGTGAGAACTTCTTCTTTTAGCTCACTTATGGTCACTTCGTTCTCCATCAGGTCTCTCTGGAGTTGGGAGATTTGGTTTTTAAGAGAGTTCACCTACAGGCATTAATAGAAGAAAAAAAATTGAGGAAAAAAGAACACTTTATAGGTCATAATAAACGTGGAATAATAACCAAATAATGCAACTGATAAAAAAAGGTTGGCGTGCAGCATGACCATACGTGCCGATGTTCAGAGATAGTTTCACATATTAATGTGTTAGTTGAATCTTTTTGACATAATAATTATGTACGAGTAAGTAGGTACCAATATTCAATCTGTCTCCCTGAACTTTTTCTGTTGAGCCCAACTTCTGTCTACTTACTGTAAAACATAATATTTTACCATTTTTAGCGATTCTGTTTTTAGCGATTTTTGACCCAAAAAAAACCCCAAATTTACCTACCTTATTTTTGGATAAAATATTTTGATTATTGAAAAAGTTTTTCCCTCTTGAGCCATCTACACAACGTTTCATGAATTTGTCAATTTTTAGTGATTTTAGCCACTTGCACTAGTTTTTAGTGATTTTTGACCTCCAAAACCCAAATTTGAACCCCCTAGTTTTGGATTAAGTATTTTGAATATTGAAATTAGTAATTTTTTGCCTCGCGTCGACGTTCTATCAATTTTTAATGGTTTTATATTAACTTTTGTCTAATTTCAACAATTTTAAATGATTTTGACCCCGAAATGTAGGACCAAGGTCCGATACCGCCTGGAAGGACACAAATGGGATGAAATGAGAGTACCAGTATTCAGTCTATTTGATGGACGACGTTCCCCCAAAGATTTTGGCCCTAGCTATGCCAGTTAATATAGTGGAGAGTGACGTTAATAACTTGGAGGTTTACAGGATTATAACCTTCCATGTTATACATTCCACAATCACGACTGTTGTAAGCCTCGAAACTGAGGCTAATAACCGAAAAATAGATTATCGGTGAGATTCCACGAGGATAGCACGACAATATTATAATGTAAGATCATCCATAATTTTCCGCGACTGTTTAGGAAGTGCTAAACATCCTCAACTCCAAACTCTTTTCTAGAGCAGTGAAATAACAACGCAAGGCACTTATTCTTTTATTTATTTATGGAATATTGGTTTTGGCAAGTAGTGTCAGAGGAATGAAATGTCCGGTATTCACTAAACGACCAATAACGTCGACAATCTTTTTTTTTTCGCTTTCAGCTCCCAGCTGTGGACCGTTTAAGGACCAATAGCGCCATAAATAAATAAACGAATATGTGAACGATGGAAACCGAGGATAAAGTGGATAGCAAAGCGACCGGCTGTTCGTTGACGACAAGTTCGTGCTTGTCGTCGGATTTTTTCTTGTTTACCTCAGCTCTCTGAGCCCCGTAGGCAGCTTCTCTCTCCACTTCTGCTGACCTCAGCTCGTCTTCTAGCTGCTTGCTGGCTTTCTTGGTCGACTCCAGCCGCTTTTTGGCGGCTTCCAATTCGTTTCTGGTGGCTTCCAGGTCCTCCACAGATCGTTCGACTTCTTTGAGGAGTTTTCCGTACTCGTCCTCCAGACGTTCTTTCTCTCTGTCGCGAGCTTGGAGGGTCTTTTTCAGTTTATCTACAGCTGATTCTAACAGGGTGATGCGGTCTTGCATGGCTAGTGTTTGCGAGTTGGTCTTTTCAGCTACTTTCAGCTTTGTTTCTGAATCCCTGAGCCTGGCAGAGGTTTCGTTCAGCTCTTGATCTTTGTCGTTCAGCTGCGTCCTGAACTGAGCTTCCAACTGCGCGATCATGTTGTCCGCTTGTTCCAGAGTCTCTTTGAACACCTTCTCTTTCAGCTCGAGATCTTTGATGCGTTTATCCATATCCATTCGATCCTTCGCCATCTTGCTCAGTTTCTCAAACATTTCCACATCGGTGTCCAGGTCTTTGACCATCAATGGTGGAACATTCCCCCCAGTCATCCAGTTTTCCAACTGTTGAAGCTTGACCCTCAAACTGTCTTCAGTCGCCTTAGAATCCGCCAAAATCTTATTCTGAGTGTTCAATTTTGTTTCAAGCTGCTTCAATTTCATTATCAGTTCCTCCTCCTTTGTGTTGACAGTATCGATGTTATTCATCTCAGAGAACTCGTCGACTTCCTTAGGGCCCATATCCGAAGCAGCTATTGGCACTCCAGAAGGACCTACCGCCAGAGACCCTGTCCCTCCCTGGATAGTCATCATCATCTTCCAAATATTCCACATCATCAGAGCTGGCATCGTATTCTCCAACATTTGGAGCCTGTACCGCACTTCCATTTCTCTTTCCTCCAACTCCAAATTCTTCTTTTCGTACAAGTCGACCAGAGCTTCGATTTTGTCATCTTGAACATGTATGTCCCTGTCGTTCATCTCTCTCCTCAAATCTTCCAATTGGGTTTTCAGACTTCTTTTCTTTTCTCCTAGAGAGCTGAGCTTGGATTCCAACCTGTAACAAAACCAAAACGTGGTTGGTCAACATCTTGTACCAGTCTTCAAACAAGGTTCCATGGTATGAATAATCATAGTACTACAGGATAGAGTCATTACATTGGTGCCTAATATAAATAGGCATTCAACCAAGCGTCTCCATGCTGCTACCCGTCACACAGGTATCACAATGTGATTTACCGGTAAAATTCGCAGTTTGAGACGATCTCAGCCGACGGTTCTCAATGAATCTCGATGTTAATAATTCGAAACCAATCATTACGTGAAGTTTTTCCAAGCAAATTATCGACAAATATTTTATGAAGGCCACAGTGGGAATTTTGTCGACATTAGGTTCGTCGTTAAGGTGTGAGAGTAATTTAAAAGTAAAACTTCCTAAAAATTTTGATAATTAAACATTTTAAAATTTGTTTTAGTTACCTAACAACATTGCTTACATTTCTAGGTACCAATCGACAGGTAAGCTAATCACATGGAAGGTATTGGATGCAATCTTTAGTATACCCACTCAAGTAACTATAGGTATTGGGTATCGTACGAATAGTCTCCTACCTACCAATAAAATTCGCTGTCAATTAGGTAGCTTTTCATAAAATTAAATCAGTAGGTAGGTTTTAAAGAATCTAAATTTTAAATGATCTGGTTTTTTTCTTTATGTTAACTATGTAAGGTACAAAATTCTAGTCTAACCTACAGCTTCCGAGATGTCGAGTGGGTTAGCTAGAGGATACCGTGAAATGAATCAACCACCAAGTGAAAGTACCAAGTATGGTAACCAGTTTTATTGACACTAAATTAGAATGACAAACGAACGGACACGTTAATTGTAAGAGCAGCAAAAAGGACAGACTGACTTGCACACACAACAAAATAGGAGGGAGAACGGAAGGTGAGAAGCACCAGAGACGCCAAAAGGGCAAAGACGGCATAAGCCGGAATCCTTACTACATTTGAATTGTCCTCTTTTAATACTCCCCCTCAATTCAAAGATAATAGATGAAGCAACCAAGAAAATACATCACTTCAATCCGAACATACCACGCAATCTCTCAAACACTACGCGCGATAGTCCCTTGGTAAGTAAATCAGCCACTTGCTGTTCTGAACAAACATGCTTGAGTTCAATCTTTCCATCAGATACCAATTCTTTGAGAAAATGGAATCGCACGTCAATGTGCTTCGACTTCTTGGTTTCCAACGTAGTGGCCATGCTGATAGTTGAAAGGTTGTCCTCAAAAATCACAACAGGTTCAATATCTTTCATCAGGATCTCTTTCAGCAGTCTAGTCAAGAAGATACACTCAGTCGCAGCAGTTGCTAATGCAACAAATTCAGCTGATGAGCTGGAAAGAGTAACTAGAGGCTGCTTCTGCGTTCGCCAGATCACTGTATTTCCAAAGACCTTGAAGAGATATCCTGTAACGCTTCTTCGATCTTCCACATCATTAGCGAAGTCCGCATCTGCATAGCCAACAAGAGGTACATCCTCATGCTTCCTGAAGACTAGGCTCATATCCTTTGTTCCTTGAAGGTACCTTAGAACTTGTTTCAGGAAAGTCCAATGACGCTCATCGTAGGCATTTTGAAATGTGCTGAAGTACGACACTGCAAAACTCAAGTCGGGACGAGTCCCAAGCATTAAGTACATCAATCCACCCACAAGTTCTTTGTATGGAAACTTCCCGCTCTCAACATCTCCTTTAGTTAATGCGAGTTTTGGCTGAATAGGTACTCCAACAGGTTTCGAGTCAGACATACCAAACCTTCTGAGAAGTTTGACCACAAGACCTGACTGATTGAGACTCAAACCATCCTTGGTGTGATGAATCGAAATACCCAAAAACTGCATCTGTCCATTTGCATCACTTGTGAGCTCTCTCATCTCAAACTCATTCATTAGTGCACTCTTAATCCTAAATAAATCAGTCTTTGAACGAGATATTAAGATAAAATCATCAACATAAACAATAATAAAAATCATGTCACGAAAATACATACATGGATCGGCATTAGATCTGGTAAATCCTAGACTAATCAAAAAATTATTCAATTTATCATACCAACATTTTGGTGCTTCCTTTAAACCATAAAGTGCTTTCTTAAGTTTACAAATCATTCCTTTTTCACATTTAAGACCTTTTGGGGGATACATATACACTGGGGTCACAAGTTTACCGTTCAAGAACGCGGATTTGACATCCAGCTGGCAAAGGTTGAGACCATGCTGTACAACAAGTGAGAGTAGGGTGCGAACCGTAACCATCCGAGCAACGGGCGAGTAGATGTCTTCTTCACATTTCTCCCCCTGAAGAAATCCACGAGCAACAAGTCGCGCCTTGCGCAAAACTTCTCCGCCAACCATTTTCTCTCGAAAAATCCAACGAGAATCGATAATTTTAGTGTTGTTCGGTGTGTTCACAAGGTCCCAGGTGTGATTTTTCTCCAGTGAAGCAAGCTCTTCATCAATACTGGGTTCCCAACCACAATCAATAGCCTCTTCAAAGCTGCATGGACCATCATGCAGAACTGCATCAGCCGACAGAGCATACATAGAAAAACCACTAAGCCATGATGGCATTCTTCTGTCGCGTGAGGATCGGCGCAAGCCATCACCCGCTGCACGTTCTGGAGATGGATCATGTGTCTCAGAAGGTTGGGACTCAAACAAATCCGGAACCACAATGCATGGAGCCTCCTCATCCTCAGAGTGATGCCGATCCACTGGAGAAGACTGAGAAGCAAGAGAGGGGCTGCCAGCAACTGGTGACAAGAATGGAGATGAGTCACCTCCAAAGAAAGTTCTGGATTCATCAAACCTGATGTGTCTTCCAAAAATGACCTGCTTCCTCTGTGGATGCCAAAGACGATACCCATTTGGGCCATAGCCGACCATAACGAGTCGTTCACTCCGCTGATCCAGCTTTGTACGTAGCTCCTTGTCCACATGCAGATGAGCAACACATCCAAAAAGTTTTATCTTCGACAAGTCTGGCTTGTATCCGAACCATCTCTCAGCCGGTGTTATGCCATCGGGCAACACAGATGTTGGACGTCTGTTAACAAGGTAAACAGCGGTCAAAAGAGCTTCACCCCAAAGACTTGTAGGTGAGTGAGAATCAAACAGGAGACAACGCACAGTCTCCACCAGAGTGCGATTGAGGCGCTCCGCACAACCGTTTTGTTCGGGGTTCCTAGGAACAGTATACTCCATGGAAATACCATTTTCTAAACAAAAGTCCTTGAAGCTTTGCGAGGTATATTCTCCCCCACAATCCGAGCGAAAGCGATCAATTTTCCTATCAAATTTAGATATCACCGAAGCATAAAACTGTTTGAATTTTTCATAAACCTCATCCTTTGACTTTAGCAAATAAACTGACGTAAAATGTGACCAATGGTCTAAAAACGTTACAAAATACCGTTTCCCGTCATGAGTTGGTGTTTCCATTGGCCCGCAGACATCTGAAGAAATAACTTCCAGCACCCTCTTGGCCTTACGTTCATCAGGTAGATCGTGAAACTGAGTTCTCGTCTGTTTGCCCTGAAGACAGACAGTGCACGGTTTCTGCGTAGGATAGGCCGAGGAATGCCCCATGCGGCGATGCCACAATATGTCTTGACTGGTGAGGAAGGCAGATCCAGAATTCAAACGAAAATTCACAACGTATAGGTTACAAAAATTTCCACCGTCAACAACAATACCACCAGAGTTGTCCTTGATCAAAACTCTGTTCGTCTCAAAACAGACAGTGAGCCCTTTCTGCTCCAAACACCGAACAGAAAGGAGATTTTTGCGTAGACCAGAGCATTCTACCACATTCTCAATGATCAGAGGGCGACCATTTGGTAGAAAAACATGCAAATTTCCGCATCGCCGTGCAACAATAGACTCTCCCTTTTTGGCGACGTTGATCTCAAAACACACTGAACCCGCATCACGGAGATACTTCCCTGTTTCAATATCCACAAGGTGATGTGTCGAACCAGAATCCACCACCATTGAGATCGAGCCATCTATGTGATCACTACAATGAGCTTCTGGACTGGTTGTTGTCAAAAATGACAGAGGCACACTATCAAATTTTAGATCACTATCAGAGTTTCCACCACCCTCAGCTACATTACTGGAATGCTGCAACGCCTTTTTGGGACAGTTTGGCTTTATGTGACCCATTTGACCACACCGGTAACACTTTAATTTAGCAAATTTGTTACCATGAAAACCCGAATTCGATTTTTTATTTCCATAAAAACTAGTAGAACTACTAGTATCTTCCTTTTTGATTTCTGATGACAGATGCGCGTCCTCTGATAAAAGCTGGTTTTTCAAAAAATCGAAAGTAACCTGAGCAGGATCAGCATGAAAAACAATTGACACTGTACGAGTCACAGCTTGGTAGCATGACGGCATAGAAGATAACAAGGTAGTAATAAGCTCCTTATCATCCAGACTACCTCCAGCGGACTTGAAATCGCTGACAAGTCCTTCAAAGTTCGTGAAAAATTCTAGCAAAGGAATGTTTCTCTTATATTCTATCGTACTTAACTCTTTTTTCAACCTTACCTGTTCTGCAATACCTGACTTAGAATAGGTATTTTTCAGTGAGGTTATCATACCCTTTGCAGTTTCCTGTCCTTTGATCGTAGACAAAACTGCATCAGTCAAATGCTGAACAATTAGGTTTCGAGCTTTCACGTCCTTTTCCAAGAATGCTGCCTTCTCCGGATCAGCTGCTGGCACATCCGTACCAATCACGTCTTTACACTTGTTTGTTTCAAGTATTAGTTCCAACCGAAACAACCAATTTCCGAAATGTCGACCATCAAACGGTCTCAACATGTTCAACACCGTCGTAGCACTTGCCATTTTCACTAACTTACCGAGTCAACCAAAAACTTTACCACTTGCAATCACTAAAACCACGTCAGCCCATAACCTAGAGGATACCGTGAAATGAATCAACCACCAAGTGAAAGTACCAAGTATGGTAACCAGTTTTATTGACACTAAATTAGAATGACAAACGAACGGACACGTTAATTGTAAGAGCAGCAAAAAGGACAGACTGACTTGCACACACAACAAAATAGGAGGGAGAACGGAAGGTGAGAAGCACCAGAGACGCCAAAAGGGCAAAGACGGCATAAGCCGGAATCCTTACTACATTTGAATTGTCCTCTTTTAATATTAGCATCATTTTTGTGTTGATTCTTTTTCCTGTGTTAACTTTCAACCAATAACGCTTCCACCTCCTTGGCATCAACAGATATTGTTCCTGCCTATCGCAGAATGGACGTTAGTGAATGGATTTCTTACCCTCACCCGTTCTACAACATGAGAATATGACTTTTTCTATTGGAAGATACGGGCCTGTAAATCTGCCGAACTCACCAGGGACGACAAATGCTTGCGAGAACTTTCATTAGCGTTTCAACAAAGATTTCAACAATCCACACCCCAATATCTGCAGTAACTTAAAAGTACTGCTCGAGGTGCAGACAGATGTTTACGCCAAGATAACCTCCGCGTGCATCAGCCAAGGCCAGAAAGCCAGCGGAGGCAGAAGTTCATTATTAAGCATATTCGAAAGCAGCATGAAGGTCTCCTACCACCGTACAAATATGTCAAAAAACTCTCAAACTCCGGCCTCATTTCGACAACAAGGAATAATTTGATTTCAAAATCAACTGACTGGGTGACGAAAGGCTTCAAAGAATGAGCTCTATTTTAGTTCTATTTAATTTTTAGTTGTACCTTCAATTTTGTTTTATTTTGACAAAAGGCTTCTTAGCCTGGATAAAAAACACCAATTTTTAACACGTTCTGAGCGGAATGGATCGATCGATCCAAGGCCTGCCATTCAATTCACCCAGCCTGGATCTATCGATCCAGCTACGGGGAGCGTTTCTACGATAATAGGCCTCTACATTCTGCTCTGAAACTGAACTATCGCGCACTCTAGTGACTGCTGAGTTTAACACCTTTATTCTAGATGATCTGACCTCCGAGAGACTGCGTTCCGTTTCGTTATTCCAAGCCGTTTGTTTACCAACATTTTCTCCCCGCGTTTGGATGATGTTTTCGGGTACAATGTTCAGTTTTGTTGTGATTACTGCGTTCCTTTTTTCCTCGAGGAATCTGTTTCAGTTCCCCTTTGGCATCCATCCACGGTAGGTCGTTATTCATGAGTCTAGGCTTCAAAAGACCGCCGATTGTATTACAGGTTGCCTTACCGCCGAAGTCGATCGATTGATCCAACGTCTACAAATCAATTATTTTCATCCAATTTTGGTTCCACATTGTAGTTTTCGTTCATAACTAATCAAGATAAGCAGTTATCAACAAATAAATCGAAAAAACGGGTGCCGTCACAGGGAGTCTCCACCAAAACCCGCCGATTGTATTGCGGGTTGCCTATTCCGTCGTACATTACCGCCGAAGTGGATCTATAGATCCAACGTCTATAAATCAATGATTTTCATCCAATTTTGGTTCCACATTGTAGTTTTCGTTCATAACTAATCATGATAAGCAGTTATCAACAAATAACTCGAAAAAACGGGTGCCGTCACAGGGAGTCTCCACCAAAATCGGCGCCGCTCGGAAAGTGTTAACCACACCTGCACGTCTGTACGTGGAGACAGTCCTAAGTCTGTTTATTTGAGTGGGAAGGAAGATTTGTCGAAAACTGGTGTCACTCATCGTAACCGTTCTGAACGCTACCGGTTTTTTTTCCTAGCTCGAGTGTCATTCATAAACACCCCGAAGGCAACAGGGTTATTCAGTAACTTCCAAAAGAGAGAGTTGGCGGCCATCTTCGCATTTTCGATCTCTTTCAGAGAGACACCTAGTTAAGTGTCTTTTCTCGAAAGAGAGTATTTTTCTCATTTCTCGTTTGTTTGATAGTGACATCGTGTATCATCCTTCGTTCATCCAATGCCAAATCGGTCATTTTGATGTGTGTTTCTCTTAAAGGTAAGTCGATTGTTCATTGAAAATATATACAGAGTATCGAAACTTGAGTAAAAACGTCCACGTATAGGTTGAGGTAGGCCACGGGAGCTATTCAGTAAAATAGACGAACCCGGGAGACAGTATAAGAGACTGTCTCCCGAGGAAGACTATCTCTCCCAGGAGATTTCAAAATGGATAATATCTTTTCACTATCTCTTTTAGTGAATAGGTGGGGGGGGGGGGGGGGGGGGGGCTGGGGAGGTCTCGGATTCGTACACCTATATAATCATCTCTATATATAAAAATGAATGTCTGTCTGTATGTATGTTCCCTATAGACTCCTAAACTACTCGACCGATCGGGATGAAACTTTGGGAATATGTTTTGGGAACACCGGGGATGGTTTCTGACTAGGTTGCATTCTCGGTGGAGACTTCCTTCAACGGTTTTCAGGCTATTCCTAGCAACCCCGATCTTGAAAAGTTGTTGTTGAGAATGTCGTTGTCAAGAAAAATGGGAAAAGCAGTTTCGTCGAGTTTTTCATATCGGGTCGTGAGTGGTGTCCTCGGCTAGGGCAAATTCCCCTCTTTCCGAAAAGTGGCGAACGATTTTTCTAGGACCACAACTTGCCGAGTTATTTACAATGTTCGCAGCAACTCGCCGAGTTATTTATTGGTACCTATCAACACGGCGTCAAATCTTTTTTCAAAGTTGTTTTCACAAGGAAAGTTCACTCCATTTTAGGACAACACGATTTAAATCAGATGTTCTACTGTGTATTTTTTCCTTCTTCGTGGTTGTGAACTACTTACCTACTTTTCATCTTGGATAAATTCATTCTTCGTGTTTGTCGTATTACGATATACCACGTTCAACTCCTGCTGATGAAATCAATTCATGAATTAAATCTTCAATACTATGGCGTCACGTTAAGATGTTCAACTTGAAAACAAATATGCGTGTTCAATTACAAAATGATGCAACTGCCTCCCGTTTTGCGGAACAATTGCTGGATATCGGCGATGGCAAAATTGCAGTTGATCACTCCTCAAACTTCATCGAATTGCCAACCGACATCTGTAAGTTGACAGCCAACCAAGAGGAACTGATACAGAAAGTCTTCCCAAATATCGCCCAGAATTACAGAAACCATCAATGGCTCAGTGAACGCGCTATTCTAGCAGCTAAGAACACAGATGTCAATGACATCAATTACACGATTCAAAATGGAATACCAGGCGAAGAGATGATTTACAATTCCATTGATACTGTCTTGAATCCTGACGAAGTTGTTAATTATCCAACGGAATTCTTGCATTCACTTGATTTGCCAGGAATGCCACCGCATATTTTAAAATTGAAAATTGGCGTACCTATCATTCTTCTTCGGAACATAAATCCTCCTCGACTTTGCAATGGTACCCGACTTTCAGTAAACAGGCTAATGAACAATATTATCGAAGCCACAATTTTGAATGGAAAATTCAAAGGTGAAGATGTGCTGTTGCCACGCATTCCAACCATTCCAACAGACTTGCCATTCGAATTCAAGCGATTACAGTTTCCAGTGCGCCTCGCATTCGCAATGACCATAAATAAAGCGCAAGGACAATCCCTGCAAGTGTGCGGACTAGAGCTAGGAAACCCTTGCTTCTCACATGGACAACTCTATGTGGCCTGCTCACGCGTTGGAAAACCGTCTGATTTGTTCGTGAACGCACCAGAAGGGAAAACGAGGAACATAGTCTATCCACAGGCACTCGAATGACCTTCAACAACAGACAAAAATTGATACACTTATATACTTTAAATGTATAAATAACTCATTTTGAGAATACGTTGTGTGATCATTAGGGGCAGTTGGGGAGGGCTCACTAGGATTTTTGTACGCTGAACACGATGGTGAAATCAGAATTGCGATATCTCATTCCGTTCTCAAACTGGAGGACTTTGAAGCAAGAGGTTTGGAGGGGGAACTTTACGTCCAGTTATTTACGCATCCCGACCGGGGCAACGCCCGGGTAATCCGCTAGTTAAATTATATTTGTTCGATGAAGTATGGAGAATTCATGGGGTTATTAAAAATCCACCTTAGTAAATTCACGACCTTCATCCTCTTTATCGAGCAACTGACCTGACAGCTCAAAACATCAGCAGGAAAATCAAGAGCTTGATTGTACCAGTACAACACTCTCTGTTCCTGATGTGCCAGCAATGATAGCATGTATCCTACTATCCTAGCAATGATAGCATATTAAGTAGGAGGCAGAAGGATAACTTTTCAACCCATCCTGCTTCAACTACACATTCCCGCAGAAAATCATCATCTCATGGGTACCTACTTCTGGATCAGTTTGTGAACCCACCTTTGACAACGCAGTCTAGCATCGTTCTCCAGCTCTTCAAGCTCGCTTCGCTCCTCCTCCAGACGGATGTTCTCCTTCTCGAGACGGGATATCTTCTCCTGAAGGTGCGTCACTTGGGCAGTCAGCTGAGTCGAACGGGACAGCACGGACCGCAGGGCCTTTGCCTGTTCGTCGTCACTGCTCTCATACACGGCTAGTCGACCTGCAATGCGACCAGGAGATCAAGTACCCGAATTCACTACCAACGAAACCAATTGGAAATCGAGTTGACTATGACACACAATAATTTATATTGAATTTGCCTCAGCAGGCGTTTCGGGGAAACTGAGCCCAGCATCGACACCAGCCGTAGTGCAGGACAGCCCACAGGACACTAAAATTGTGGACAGTATTAGGTTAGGGTGCGTGCTGCTGCAACACAATTGCTACCTAAACACTTAGTGCATGTGCAGTTTACAAAATGATACTCTTTTGGCTGCACGAAGTGCAGTGGAATCTTAGTAAGAGTAATCTTGCTGTAGCGGTTGCTACAGTTATTTTTGAGTTCTGAAGTTTCTGATGTTCTGCTTCCCAAATGATCAAAAGCATGAGTGTATTTGGAAAGCGTCAGTCATATTTCTGTTTCCACCGAGTCAGTACGGGTTTATTGCTAAGTCTCCATTCAACTTATTCACTGTTTTACGTTACAAATTATTATAAATATAATTATCTTGCCTATTTTCGGTTTGCATTTTTTGGATTGTTCACAGCAGATTTTTGAAGGTCAGCCTTCTTCTTCAACACAAAAATTATCGTGCTTTTTGATTGTGGCTCACATAATAATGTGTTATTGTGATAATAGATGACTTCCACATAGGAGAGCTCAAGCCGTTACTTGGCCATAGCTCGCCATTAACCTTAGTTTATTATTATACGCCTGATACGGCAGTGTGGCTGCATATGGGGCTCAGTATGGGGTCTGGCCAGCAAATAACAAATTAAACAGGTTCAAACCCAGCAAAACCTAGTGCTCTGCATTATAACCGATGCCGCTTGGTATGTGGAAAATGCTGTCATTCATCAAAACTACTATGATGCACAACATCATAATGAGGCATTAATCTACAGCATCTGACGAACTATTGTCATCGTGGGAAAGAACATAATATATATCCGAAGCCTCATAAGAAAACGTGCAGAAAAACATTACTATCATCTACTAGCTCATACTAAGTGTTAATTTTTGTGCAATATGTTGAATAATAATTTATTATAAAACTATCTTTTTCAGCTATCCATATAAAACACGCATGCTCCATTGACAAAATGTCACCAATAAATTTAGAGGGACTGACACTGGACAGCAACCCACACACATGTTGCATAGTGCTTAGGTAGGTAGACGTACATTATTTATAAATGATAAGTAAACCATATTTGTAAACTGAACATAAAGTACATTGTAATACAGAAAGTTATATATTTATGTGTACGTCTGAAACGCCTGCAGGAGTACAAAATTACACGTGGAAGTATAAATCGTTTAAATTTCAAGTAAAATCACACAGTTATAGCAAGCAGGGATTTTGAAGCTGGGCACTGTCCGTTATTTATAGGAATAAATGAATAAATACACGAAGTTAACAGTGACTAACTAGGTACCTACTTTAGGAAAGCGGAACTAATGTCAGTATCAAAACAATGTCGTCAAAGCGGGTCATTATTTATTTATTTATTGGCTTTTCACATAGAATAGGACCTAAGCCCCCCCCCCCCCCCCTAGCACTACATAATAGTTAATCACAACATATTTGAGGCCGTCCAAAATTCACAAATTTGCTTTACTGAAGAAAAAAAAGTTACAAAAATGGGAGGTAGAAAAAGAATTGCTGGATAAAAGAAAGGAGAACCAAGAAGAAAGAGGTGCAGTCATAAATCTGCAAAGTGTGGTTTAAGTTCCACGCAGAATCGCCGGATAGTGGGGATAGAGCGCAAATTAAGAGGAAGACTATTCCAAAGTCGCGCTCCTTCTACTACGAAGGAATTTTTGAAAATGACAGGGTTAAACCTACTTCGGCAAATAATATGTAGTCTGGACGATTAAAGCCAATAAATTGTGCACTTGTTGTTCCAAATATACGAACACTATGTACAGGTGTAGGTACCTATGGGTGGGAGAAACTTACCAACTGTCAAAATTTGTAGGCTTCGAAACGAGAAAAATTTCAAATTAGCCTTTTGAGGACGAAAGATGTGGGCCTGAAAAACAGTTGGAGGACGAGAGCATCGCTACGATGCTTTAGGTGAAACAACCTACAGGACGAACCTGTCGAGTTTTGAAAAACCCCCCCGAGGACGAGAGCATCACACCGATGCTGAACAGAAACCCCCCGAATGGACGAAAGCATCGTAGTGATACCGATTCATTTTTTCTCATTTTTATTTTACTCTAATTTATTTTCGACTCCTTGAATGCAAAACAATTTCCTTAAGATAATGATAAATCCGGTCGAACAATTTTCATACTCCAATAGAGCATAACTCCCGCTTCAGGTGTTCGAAGTTAAGCTGTTACTGTGTTGCGTGTTTATTTTTCAAATGAAATTCGTTAATAATAATTATGTTGTTCACGCAATACACATTCGGGACTACAACTCTTCGTGCAGGATCTGCAGTTTGCCGAATCAGCGGAAAACTACACGATTTTATTGCAAGACCTGCCCAGGGAACCCTGCTCTGTACCCAGGACTTCAAAGAAAAACGGAGTTACAGTTATTGTTTGTTACTGACGATGCTCTTTGATCACCGAAACCGGGATAACAGTGTTTTTCGCGTTTTTCGTGTATTAGTGGAAATAGAGTATTTTTTCAATAACTCCGTTTTTCTTTGAAATGGGTTTCCACGATTTCGTCGCGAGTGAATTAGTTCGTACCCAGGACTTGTTTTGAGAGGTTTCATTACCTACTCCAGAAGATTTACGAAATTTAATAAAAAAAGTTTTGCCATGTTCCTAAACTTTTATTAAATCATTTTAAATAGTTCAATCATCAATTCATTCGTAGTTTATCAGTCTTATTAGCAGAAAGGAAGATAGTAAAAATGTTGCTTCCTAACAACGTCACTTTTATAAAAAGAACAGTAATATTTCAAATTCAATATGAATATTTTAGACGTCGAAATAGAATTAAGTATTATACTCATCAGTGAACGCTAGGAAGAAAAAGTAATAATTATTGTTTCAATTTTTTTCAATAAAAAATGATTATTTGTACTGGTAAATCAGAATCAATTGGGAAGACCATTTTTCCCTCGTCTCAGAGAAGGTTGGCGCCAAACTATTACTCGTCCAGTGAAGACTTTAGAATTCAGCATCAGACCGATGCTTTCGTCCTCAACAGGAAAATGAGGAAACAAGATCGTCCCATGGGGAGTTGGGAAGTTAGCATCGGTACAATGCTTTCGTCCTCAAAAGGTCAGGTAAAAAAACCAGTCATGCAGCATGACTTAATGAGCGAATTTTCAAAGAAATATTCGAATTAATGGCTATGGTTTTGAATAAAGGAAAACTTCGGTCTAAAATTTGGGTTTCTATGTATATTCTCTTCGTATTTATTTTAATTTGTACGTTTTGTCCATCCTGATTCTACCGTTTGTTTATTACGTAATTGTACTAAGTGCTTATTTATTTGATCGCTGTGGGTTCATATTAGGTAGGATAGGGTAGTTAGGACTTTTGACTTACCTACTCAAGAGAGTGCAGTAGGTAAAGGAGTTGTTATAGAAAATCATGAGTGCTTCAAGTGCAGGTTGTTTTTCATGCAGGCTCAATCTTGAAATAAACTATGAAGGAAGGATGTGGTTTCTGGAAGGATCACTTGGAAAAACATGTGGGTGCTACGTTGAAATATTGTTCTATTCTAGTATTCAACATTGAGTGGACCTGAAACTGCTTGAGAATTATTGGAATCGAAAGTTGCCTGTACGGATACATCGCAACTTTCCATACCTAAGCACCTCTCATGTGATTTCCATATCTGACCACTCTAAGGGGGTGGGGGGTGGGGGTAAGAGTTTAAAGATTATCCTAGTTTTGGGTAATTTTTGCGCACTTTAAATGCTCTAATTTAAGAACGGATTTAGATATCTAAAATCCGATTTCACCATCGTGTTCAGCGTGCAAAAACCTTTAAAATGAGGGGTCACTTGTTAGAAAATAACATTTTGGGGATTTTTGGGTAATTTTTGCGCACTTTAAATGCTATAATTTGAGAACGGATCAAGATATCTAAAATCCGATTCCACCATCGTGTTCAGCGTGCAAAAACCTTTAAAATGAGGGGTCACTTGTTGGAAAATAACATTTTGGGGATTTTTGGGTAATTTTTGCGCACTTTAAATGCGCCAAAACCCTCCTTAGAGTAGGCCAATTTCGCCCATCTTCGAACTTAGCCTTTCGATTGCCAAGATAGATTTTTTGTGCAAATTTGAGCTGTTTATCTCAATTCTATCGAGAGTTATCGTCTGGAGTGACACATATATATATATATACATATAAAAAAGTGTTAAATTTCAGGAATCGTTTTAGAATGGTCTGAAACGGATTTCTATGAAGAAAATTTCCAAAAATTTATATTATTTAAATTTCGAAGCCATTGCAATAGCTTCATTTTCTTTGAAAATTCGCTAAAATGGGGGAAACTTGAAATAGACAATTCCTAGACATGCATTGACACTGGTGGACCATCTACCTCCCCAGAAAACTACTGCGATAGTAAACCGCGACCAGAATATGGCTGAAATGCTTACACAGATGAAACGTAACGCGAGGCAAGCATTGAACCCACCTTGCAGGGCTTCTATCCTCTTCTCGTAGTAAGTGAGATCTTTGGGCGTCTGTAAGGGTTTGCCTCCGGTTTCAATCCTCTCCCGTATCCTGGACAGTTTCTCGAGTTCGGCCGTCAGGTCGGCCGTCTGCCACTTCTTGCTGTCCGTTTGCGTCCCGCGGCTCGAGACGAGGTTGTCATCGAAAATACCGCTCTCCGTCAGGTCTTTTCGGCTCTGTAGGTCGGAAACGATCGGAAATTTAGATAATTGAGTGTTGGCAGAATCGAGGCTGTTGAAGGGGAGATGTGTAGTAATGGGGGATCCGACTTTAATAGTAAATGAAACGCTGCAAAGTCCTTGTCACATGGGTTTATTATTCTACTGGACATACGAACAGAAATTTTGGCTGTTCATTTATTGTTTCTTTCATGTGCAATTATGGAAATGGCTATTTTTGATGGTTTCCACCAATTAAGGCCCCCAAAAACACAGGCTCAGCTTTTTTTTAATACAATATTTTTGATCATTGATAGTACCATTTGATTGTCTTGGTTCACCTGTTGATTGACTACTTCTAGTGTTATTATACAAATGTGTGGTGATTTCAGACAATTTCCCATGTTTTTTACTAATAAAAAATGAAATTCGGGAGCTTAACCTTCGTTACAACCTCAATTCTTCACTCTTCGGTCAAAATCAACTTCATATTCGGTCTTCTCGCCCTAAGAAAAATGGAAAACGATACCTCAGAAGCTCAAGTTCACTAAAACCTCAAAAACCCCTACTTTTACACCCATATTTCTCCCATAACACCCCTGGGTGTATGCCCATCGGGGTGCCGTGTTTCGGAGCACAACTACTTAATGACCCAATTTAATGTGTTCCCAAATGGGGACCCAAACTGTGTGCGGAAGAACGACGATTTTAGACCAAAATTTAACGTAAATTTAAGGCTGAAACTTCGTTAGAACCTCAACTTTCCAGTCTTTGGTCAAAATCGACTTCACATTCGGCGTTCTCGTCCCAAAAACATGGAAAACGGTACCTCAAAAGCTCATGTTACTAACACGTTAATGAATCACAAAATGAACATATTTTTATAAGTACCCATTTTCACTTATAACATCACTGGGTTTTTTTAGACCGAAAATGAAGCCGGTATACGTGATACGGCGGACGGACATTGTATTTTTGTAATCTATGCACCTTGAAACGCAAAAGAACAAATTTTGAGGGGGAGTTGTAAAAATTTTTGCTGAGCAAATACATAGATCTATTATTCACAGAATATAAAACCAGAAGTCAGCTTACGAGGGAGGGGGGATCCAGCTAGCTCTCGGCTCTGAATGGATCTTGAGACTTGCTATTTCAAGAGTCTGCTAGATGCGCCATTGAACGGCAGTATGCTACTTCAGGGTCTTAACGCTAGTCTTAAAGCTCGCAACTGAGTGTGTTGTACCCTGCAAGTATGCACCTACATAATAATATAATAATGTTTAAAAGGCGAACAATACTGAAACAAAGAATCTTCACACATTTGGTTTTGGAATCGTTTATAGTAGAAATGGACCAAGGGCAGAAATTCTTGATTGACTCGGTTTATCTTTGATTTTGGCATACTGAACAGTTAATTTGAGCCTTATAGCACCAGTAGTGGCGCCAGATACTTCATGATGATAGATGATGGTGTGGGGAATCCATGATTTTGTTCCTTCCACTATTTTATAGGTAGCTATCATCCATCTATTTCTTCGCATTAAAAAGCGCCAGTTGTTCCTAAATTCTAGTGGTAGATCCTTGCTCCTTGCGTCTGTATTATTGGTTTATTATTCTGGGAATAATACACCTATGTATTCGCTCAGCAAAAAATGTGTATAACACCCCCTCAAAATGTTTTCTTTTACGTTTGAAGGTGCGCAGGCTCCAAAAATACAATGATAGTCCGCCGTCCGCTGTAAGCAGTACACGCATAACTAGTTCATTTTCGGTATAAAAAATTCGTTCGTCAATTTGGGCCCTAGGTGTTCCCGAAGAAACTTTGCAGCCCGATCGGAATATACCCTGGGGTGTTACGGGTGAAAAATGGGTGTAAAAATAGGGATTTTTGGTGTTTTAGTAAAATGAGCTTTTGAGGTAGTTTTCCATGTTTTGTGGGACGAGAAGAGGTAATATGAAGTCGATTTTGACCAAAGAGTGGAAAACTGAGGTTCTAACGAAGTTTCGGCCTTAAATTTACGATAAACTTTGGTTGAAATTGTCGTTCTTCCGCAAACAGTTTGGTTCCCCATTTGGGAACACATTAGAGTCCTAGTTGTGCTCCGAAACACGGCAGCCCGATCGGCAATCACCCAGGGTGTTTTGGGAGAAAAATGGGTGTATAAATAGGGGTTTTCGAGGGATTTTTGAGGTTTTAGTGAACATGAGCTCGTGATGTATCGTTTTCCATGTTTTTTTTAGGGCGAGAACACCGAATATTAGTTTGATTTTGACCGAAGAGTGAAGAATTGAGGTTGTAACGAAGGTTAACCTCCCGAAATTCATTTTTTATTAGTCAAAAACACGGGAAATTGTCTGAAATCACCATAAATTTGTATAATAACGCTAGAAGTAGTACAACTGGTGAATCAAGACAATTAAATGGTACTATCAACCATCAAAAGTAATCTGGTTTAAAAAAAAAAGCCGAGCCTAATTCGTGTTTTTGGGGGCCAAAATTGGTGGAAACCAAAAATAGCCATTTCAATTATTTCACATGAATGAAACAATAAATGAACACCCAAAATTTCTGTAGGTGTGTACAGTAGAATAATAAACCCATGTGACAAGGACTTTGCAGCTTCTTTTTTGTTCTTTTTGAACAGCATCGTCTTGAACTGATTACCCTAGGACGCTTTTACACAAAAAACAAAGACGACATCACAGTATCTACCTTTTCATCTACAATTTATATAATATTTTGGGAAACGAAAGTCCCCTAAAAATTACGAAAACCGTCCAAAACTTACTTCTGAGCTGGCGAGTTTTCCTGAAGACGAACTTCCAGCTTCGGAAAACGGTAGAACAGTTGCGACGATTTTCCCCGAGCTTTTCGCCGTGTCGGGTTCAGTCGAAGTTTCAGCTTTGTGGGCCAAAGATCGAGACTGCAATAAAACAGGTTTAATGGTCGTAATGAAAATGTGTTGGAGATTTATTTATGAGACAATAATAACATCTGCTAAAGAGAACAAGGAACACCAACAGGTTCCAGCTTTCGTAATACATAAAATTCTTCTGGAAGTGACAGATTTGCAAGAGAACTGTTACCTCTTTATTTACGTGACATTGGTGTTGACCACCTGTTTACTACTGTTATTATTATACATATTAAAACAGTAATCAACATCATCTTTTTAACTAAAACCAATTAAAACGGTACCGCTTTCGTACATTTTAAAATAATATTATAATAAACCGAAGAAAGGTCCTTCTTTCTCACTTCAATAATAAACTGTAAAGAAGGAAAAGGACGTTTGCACAGGTATCATTCATATCAGAAAGGAGATTTCAGATGGCGAGATACATAAGAACGTAGCAGTTAGGTTTGTTAAACTTATTTACCTTCAATCTAACAATCTATTAAAATAATAACTAGCTGTATCTAATAAGGCATCTACAGTAGGTATCTGCGCGATCTCACCTTACCACAGAGATGGTCATCTCCGGTGATTATCTTAAACCCGGATTTCGCCCCAATTACGAAGTGATTAATTCAGAAGGCACTTATTCCCACCTCCAGCACGAGGAAGTAATGTAAGGAACCTGTTACTTTGGTTAGGAGATTGAGGAATTAGGTTCCTGGGTATTACAGCAGTACAGTACCGCACCAAACCGAACTTCGAACACTGGGTTGTAATACTACTTGTTGAGAATTTTCACCTAGTTTTCTTTTCGCTTTATCACTACCAAAGCTTTCTCACTACGAATCACCGATTCGTGATTGAGTAAAAAACGCTGCAAATCCCTGCACAACGGTTTATTATTTTGTATAGAATACCCTTCCGTTACAGATCACAGCTCTATGTATAGATAATCCGTCTATATAATTTATGATATGTACTACTCTATACATATAATGTAGATCGCTGACCCTCCGTAGGTTAGTACCTAACCCCGTACACGTTACTAGGTACCTACCTAAATCACGAGTTAAATGTTGCTAAAATAATTCTGCCGATGACAAACAGTACCTAACAAAAAGAAACACACACAATGAAGTTCTGAAAAGAAATTGTTGATGAGGAGTGAAAAAAGTTGCAAAAGTACCTACCAACAAACTCCAGCCCCTTCTACATCGATGGTATAATGAACCGTTGTGTAATAATTTACCGTTGAGTAATGATTTACCTTAGTAATAATTTACCCATCAATAATACTTCAACGTTTGTTCAAGTTTCACTACCTACCAACAAACTCCAACAGAGCCATCATTTTTCAAATGAAATAATATCACAGAACAACCAACTCGACTTCATACTCCGCCAATATAATCAGGTGATCCCTACCAATGATTGGCCGTATTCACAAATTCCTATTGTGGGCGCGTCTCTGGTTACGAGATTTGGTTTGAATTGTATACAATTTCATTCACACTGGAGTCGAAAATGCCTGTCGGTGCAAACTTCGGGGCCTTACTGTGAACGAATGGGTGGACGTACGATGCTCCGGATGGTCTTAAAAAACTCGCAAGTTCAAGAACTATTTAAAACCGTAAAAATGTTCACGTAAGAAAATGGTATAGGCGTTTTGAAAATTTCAACCCCTATTTTGAACCCCTTAGAGATGACTCACAGTAACGTCGAGCTTCGAGGACCAACTAGACAGCGAACGGAACCTATAACCCGAATTTCATCAATTTTCTTTCATGGTAACTAAGAAAAGTGGCCCGTACGGCGTACGGCGTACGGCGTACGGCGGACAGACAGAAATATTTTTATTGCAGTTTTGGATTCTACATACCTTGAAACGTAAACCATCAAATTTTGAGGGGGGGTAAGAATTTTTTTTTTCATGCTCGATTCCAATGGTTCATTATTGAAAATAATAAACCAAAAATTATGTCCTCCAAAATGAAAATTTCCACAACCATTTTGGAACCACTAACATTCCGTGTCTGTCTATGGTAATTCCTTGTAAGGCCCATAACTACCCGAAATAATGTTCGAAATGGGCTGAAATTTGGAGGGTAGGTGCGGGTTGGGTCATAGATGGTCCCGTACCAAAATCATTGGAAAAGTACCGTAAATTTCGTCTGCGCATGCGCAAACGTGAAATACTTGGAACGCCCATAACCACTTTAAGTATCGTTGAAATGAGTTCAAACTTTGGGGGTCGATCAGGAATAACACTTTGATCGGTTCATAAGAATTCCATTGGAATCGTCATGTAACTTTCGTCTGCGTATGCGCGAACATGAAATGTTGACCATTTCCTTTTAACGCTTCTAACTACGCGAAAAATAGTCGCAAAGAGCTGCAATTCCGAGGGTACACGCGGATTGGGTCGCAGATGGTCCCGTTTGAAAATCATGGAAACCGTTCCATCTGCGCATGTGCAAACGTGAAATACTTAAAACGCCCATAACTACCTTAAATATCGTTTAAATGAGTTCAGATTTGGAGGGTTGATCAGGAATAATACTTTGATAATTGCATATGACTTTCATTGGAATCATAATGTAACTTTCGTCTGCGCATGCGCGAACATGAAATGTTGACATTTCTTTGTAACGCTTCTAACAACGCGAAAAGCAGTCGTAGAGAGCTGACATTTTGAGGGTACACGCGGGTTGGATCGCAGATGATCCTGTATCAAAACAAACCTACCCAACTATTCTATACGTTATGTGATTGAGGTGAAGAAGCTGTACTGTCTACTCGAAATGGCAGACGTACCCTCAAAATGTCAGCTCTCTACGACTGCTTTTCGCGTTGTTAGAAGCGTTACAAGGTAATGGTCAACATTTCATGTTCGCGCATGCGCAGACGAAAGTTACAGCACAATTCTGATTAACTTCATATGGAACTATCAAAGTATGGTCCACATCGGCGATCTTCTCCCGGATTTCTTCCTTCAGTTCCTCGACGATCCTGGATTTGTTCTCGTAGACCTGGGACTTTATGTAACCCCAACGGAAGAAATCCAAAGGAGTTAGGTCACAAGACCTGGGAGGCCAGTTCTGAGTCCCGTTTCTCGAGATGAATCGGTCTTGAAAAGTTTCGCACAATAAACCCATTGTCGCCCATGAAGTGTGGCAAGTTGAGCCGTCTTGCTGGAACCAAATGCTGTCAGTGTCAATGTCAGATTGTTCCAATTCAGGGATTAACAAAATCTGTTAGCATTTGTCAGTACCGTTCCCCATTGACGGTGACAGCATTTCCACTGTCATCTTCAAAGAAGTACGGCCAAATAACTCCGCCGCTCCAGAACCCACACCACACTGTCACTCTTTGTGGATGCAATTGGTGTTTCTGTGTCTCCTGAGGGTTCAACAATCCCCAGAACCTACAGTTTTGATTGTTCAAAACCACTTAAATGAAAGTGAGCTTCATCACTGAAGATGATTCGTAAATGAAAATCCGGATCATAGCGTTTCATGGCCCTGAACCATTCGACAAACCCTCGGCGTTTGGCGTGGTCGGTTGGTTTCAATATTCTTGAACAAGTTCAATTCTGTAAGGAAGCAGGTGTAAATCCTGTTTCAGAATACGAGGAACAATCCTGGGTGAGATACCCAGTTGCTGAGCACGTCTACGAACAGATTTAGTCGGGCTTGCCAAGAAGTTATCAAACACGACCTCTTTGTTAATTTCTCTTCGACTTTCACCAAGGACGTCCACTGCGTTTTGGATCAAGTAACGATCCTGTGGCCTCAAATTTTCTTAACGAGTTTCCGCACAGCAGCTGCTGTAGGTGCTTCCCCACGACCCATCATTTCGCTAAGTTTGCGCACGGTCACAGCAACACTTAACAGACCGGTAAAGAGTTTTGATTACCAACAAGTGTTCCATAGTTAAGTGTTCCATAGTCCATAGTTAAGGTTGCCATGCTCGGATCACAAAAATTGTCACGGATTATCAAATCGGAGTGAAGACTATGGAAAACTGATAGCACCAATGGTGCCAACCGGCCCTCAAAAAATACCGTACAAATTGAAAAGATACTGACTTTTGCTACACCCTATAAGTATATTGAACCCAGTAAAAACTCACCATGGTGGCCTCGTGGCACATGGCGGCTATGGTCGACTCGAGTCCTTCGATCCGAGCCTCGTAATGCCTGAGGAGAGCTAGGGCCTGCTGGAGGCATATCCGTTCGGAAACTGTTCCGGCGGACTGGCACATGCTCAGGAGCCTGCTCTTCACGTCTCGGTCGCATCTTGCCTCCTGAGAACCGTTAGAGTGATAATGCAAGCCTTTCGAACAATCAACAGGAACGAGAAATATATAGGTACTCGAGTTTTTCAACCTAATTCAACAAAACTGTCGGGAGTTGTACGTTTGGGAACGTCCAGACTATCAAAGGTTACTCTTGAAGAAACAGGTCTGTACGGACTTGGAAAAATCTTTAAACATTACAGATAAAGACGTTACTGATCGACGAGAGAATAATCTGGGAAGGTATGGTAGGCACTCGTATGCTGCAGTTCCAAACGTCGGAAAGTCGCACTCCTAAATGTCACATGGAAGGTCTTTATGGATCTGACAGATCCAAATTATCAAAATTATTAATTTTTCAAAAATACCAGTAAATGTCTCATTCAATGGGCGCAACAAGATGAACAACTTCTTCATGTATTTATCGAGAAAAAAAATTGTATATTAGCGGACTTTCTCACGAAGAATTATCATTAATAAGGGTACCTATATTGATCTTGATGCCTTCGATATGTTTATTTTGATTTATTTTAATAGTTAATAATATGGCTAGTCGAAATTATGTTGTGGTATTATATCTTGGTGTTCCTTTTCTTTGATTTATTTGATATTTGGATCGCACATATCCAGCGCGACCTTCCGAGTGAATACAAGGCCTGAAATCATCTCGAATAATTTCTCTTTTTCTATCATTTTGAGAGCAATGATGTCAATTTATTGTTTGTCACCTGGTAGGGTCCGTATAGCCGAAGTTGCTTCGAACACTCATCGTCCGCCTTAACGCCATCCTGAAACAGATAATGATACTGAATGATTACTACGAAATCAACAGCTGGTTGTAGTTTAGAGGTTCCTTCCTGTTCACATGAGCACCGAAGTCACAATCCGCCTAGTTATGACGATGATAATTTTTGAAACAAGGACTATTCCTCTGCAGCCTACACATCACAGCATTATTCGTCGTGTAAACACAATAATATTACCTAAACACTCATTGCAACTTTTGATTAGTAATTAAACGGGTTAACCAGGCTGACATGGAAGTCCCACGTCATTCGGACTACTAAAGAGGTGAAGCCATAAGCCATAAGCCGTGGCCAATGATCAATCCAAAATCTAAACTGAACATCAGCAACAAACGACTTTGTTGTGGTACCCCTCATGTAATGTGTAGATTTAACCAAATAAACGAGGAGGAAGACGAGCTGTGCGACGCCGCGGTTGAAGCCCAGAACGGGTTCCCCTCCATCGGACTCCCAACGCTCCTCAACGGATGTAACGGCCGTTGGTGGACGAGGTGGAGGCACCTTTATACACCACCCGGCTCGCCCAGCTCTTCATTCGACGATCTCTTACTTACGACTTCTCTCTTTCTCACCTTACACCTCCTCTCTCTCCTACCCTTACTCGCATCTGTTGTGGTGGTAACCTCGGAATGCTTCTTCCTTTACTCGCTGTGGTGATAACCGCAGGGTGTTGGCATCCTTATCCTCTTGCGTTTGCTGTGGTGATGACCGCGGGACGCTCCTTCCTCCAGTACTCGCTGTGATGATAACCACGGGGTACAAGCCTCCTTATCCTTTCGTGTCTGCTGTGGTGATAACCGCGGGATGCTCTCTCCTCCAGTACTCGCTGTGGTGATAACCGTGGGGTTACGAGCCTCCTTATCCTTTCGTGTCTGCTGTGGTGATAACCGCGGGACGCCTTTTCCTCTAATGCCTGCTGTTGTGATAACCGCAGGGCGTTAGCGATCCGAAAAGACCCTACGGAGCACATCTTTCCTATCCTTCACCCTACCCAAACCTACCCTACCTTTAGGATTACCACAGACTTCTTTACATGTCACTGATCAAGCCAGTGTGGAGCAACGGCTGCGAGATTTGGGGTTCGGCTTGCAAGTCCACTGTCAAAAACGTACAGGTAGAGCAAAATAAGACATTGAGACCTCTCGCCAATGCTCCCTGGTTTGTGAGGAATGACAACCCTTCATTCAGACCTCTTTACGGAAACGGTTGATGAAGCCATCAAAAATCGGTACTCAACACTTAGTATCCGCGCTGAACTTCACATCAACCCGGAAGTAGCAGCAATTGCCGGACCAGCGCTCTTTGTTGGACGCAAACAGATTGACAAGGACTTCGCAGCGTTTTTTGGTACCGTTGCAACGTATTATACACTTTCCCGGCCTATGGTTATACATAATAACTAGTTAAGTGTGAAATGTGAGTAAATTATACTCTTTAACTGGTTTTCGTAGTTATTATAATATATAATAGCTAGTTGTTGGACATAATAACGGATTTCACACTTTAACGGTAACATAAATACCTACCTACGTTCAACCAGTGCAACGGATGTTTCCCGAACACTATTTTCAGTGTAACTGCAGGATTTCGTATAATAAAGGCATCATACAGAACAAAGAGAATACAATATACTTATGCAGGCAGGAAGTAGGTACACGTCGTGATGTGAAGGCAAGATCTTCTGTTCTTCAGAAACTTTTTACAGATTCACCCAAGAAACAAAGCGCTTGAGAAAGTCTTGTCTCTGAAGGGGAGCAAGAAGGTCAGCAACTTAACGAGGCGCTTCAAAGTTCGTGAAAAGTTAAAGTGTTCTTCTAACATATTTAGCTTCACCCCCCTAAACATTCTCGTAACTCAACCGGTAACGAACAACATGGTAAATGATAGGGGGAGTCGCTGACTTGGTAATGCCTATCAGGTAAGTAATCTACCAACAGAAACACTTTGAAACTTCAACGCCTTTGGAAAACCGATTAGGAAGGCACATAATTATTCCAACAAACCATATCACGATGAATTCCAACCTATCCCGATGACCTACGTAGATCTAGACTTGTTAGCAGGACTTTGTGAGGGATGAGTTCTTGACCGAATTCTGAATATAGCAGGTTGTAGGATCTTGGGAGGCGGTCAGAATATAAACTTGTTTCTACGCCGACGTTTAGGAAAATTTATTTGCCATCTTCAGGGCTGGAAACTGCTGTGGGGGTGGGTGAACTGTGGAGATGATAGGTCACTATGGTGGTCACAATTAACGTTGATGCTGAGCATTGATGTTGGACAAAAAGGTGAAAAACTGGTAATAATTGATTCAGTGACAAGGTAGACTTTGATTTGTGACAGGTTGCTGTTAGATGTGAGGGAGTACAAGTTGTAATAATTCCTACCTACAAGAATACTACTTGTACTCCCTCACATCTAACAGCAACCTATCACAAAACAAAGTCTACCTTGTCACTGAATCAAAATTGTTACTAGTTTTTCACCTTTTTGCCCAACATCAATGCCCAGCATCAACGTTAATTGTGACCACCATAGTGACCTATCATCTCCACAGTTCACCCACCCCATAACAGTTACCAGCCCTGAAGATGGCAAATGAATTTGCCGAAACGTCGGCGTAGAAACAAGTTTATATTCTGACCGCCTCCCAAGATCCTATAACCTTGGTAGCAGGCATCGCAACCTCTAGTATCTGACGTTAAATACGAAATGAAGAAATCCAACGGATCCAATAACGTTAACGAAGGAATATCAACTCAACACGTTTAGGTTTCTTATTATATGATTCATAGCCCTTCCAGGGGAGGTAGTACCTGATATTCAGTACGCATTTAGTGGAGTTAAACATTTTCAAAGACAAAGTGATGAATATATGTTCTTAGTGGGTGGCTCGCAAATGAGTCAGGTACTGCAGTTTTCCTTGTGCTAATACATAATTCAATTTTTCACCTATTCACCTATTCACCTAGCTACAGCGAACATGAGGTTTCTGCTGAATGTGATTTTGTGTACTATCCCGTCCTAATCGTTCAAGGTAGGTTTTGAATTTCGAATATTTACAAAATGTTTAAAGTTTTGTGACGGTATATGGAAATCCCCCCCCAGGGAAAGAGCCCGGATCCAATATAGCACAATATTTATAAATAAGTTAGTTGGTTCCTGAGGTTCGGCCTGTGAAAACGATTTTCTTAAAAAGAAAATCAAAAAATAAAATAAAAATAAAATCGTTTTCTCTGACCGAACCTCAGGAACCTCCTAATTTACTTATTCCAGCGGTCAAGAACCTCATCATATTGTAATCAATATTTATAAAAACCTCTTTAAAATTTTACATAATTGTTTTCTTCTTACGCCGAATTCGGTCAAGGCAGTTCCGCCAACAGACCCAGTAGAGCAGCCCAGCAGAGTTTAGAAAACGTAGAGTTTAGAAAGAGTGAAGTTTAGAGACCACTTGGTCTTGCCATTTTTTAAAAACATCAATGTGGCCTTGAATTGTGTCATTCAAGTTCCGGATGGGTCTCTGGGCTTGGTTAGAATCTGCTGAACTAACTGTACTACGTATGTTACGTATGTTTGCAACAAACGTATCTGCCAGTTTAACAATCTGAATCATCAGACACAAGCTGCGACTGGTAATCTTGCAATGCATTATGCAGTCAGTTGACTCTTTACATTAATAAAAAGTTGATTATTTACTCTCAACCATCCACTTTGGATGGTTAAAAGCAATCTTAAGAAGAGAAAATCGCATAATTATACCGCCCTCAATCTTTTGTTCATTTCTGCTCTTGTTTCTGAAGCCGTCAAAAACTAGTTTTTTCCCGAAGAATAAAAGCGACAGTGGCGCGATTCACTCGAGTTCAAGGGCAGCCGGTTTGCCTTGCGAAGCACGTCAAATGTAATTGAGATCTTTTCTGAGATAAACGTGCGAACGATGATGACCTTGAGAAAAAATAAATATCTTGCGGTTCCGAACATCTAAACGATTTTGAACCGCAACAATGTTGAAAATTCCTACGTATAGTAAAATATCAAGTTGTCTTGGATATGTCCGACACGTCCGATCTGAAATCTCCCCCCCCCCCCCCCCCTCCTTCACCCTTTCCGATGGGTAGGTAATTCATTTACATCTGTTTCTATAAACAGATAAGGGAAACAAGATTTTCGGTATCCTGACAGCGCTTCTGTCAGGATACATGCCTTTTCTACCAGCACCACAACGGTTGGCAACTGTGCATATCTTTGACCAAGCTGCAACCACTGTGAACAAAACATCTAGGTATCAATTTTGTAGGCAAATTTATTAGACTCTGTATTGTATTAGTGTGGTGAATGTGTGGTTTGAGGTAGGTTTGGGAAGGTGAGGTTGAATGAGGAGGTGAGAGAGGAGTGTGAGAGCGTATCCGCGCGGTTTTCACCTCTTTGGATGTGTCTCTAGGATAGGAAAATATCCGCACGGTTTTACCTCTTTGGATATTGGAAAGAGAGAGTAGGAAAATATCCGTCAGGTTTTCAACACGTTGGATATTGGAAAAGCACTCGTCCGGTTTTCACCACGTTGAGTGCTGGGAAGGAAGTTCTCGTCCCGATCTCACCATGTTGAGAACGTAGGGTTGAGGAGAAGGGTGAGTTGATGAGGATGAGGTAAGGCAAGAGAGAGAGAGAAGGCTCTGGTTCGAGAGAAGTCGGTTGAATGTCGAGGTGGGCAAGCCGGGCGCCTTATAAAGGTCTACCCGAGCCGTTGGAGGGAGAGCTACCCGTCCTCGTCCCTTGCATTGTGCAGCTCGACTTCTCCTCGTCTTTGTTGGTAAAGATCTTACATATTTATAGGAATGGTATATTTTAAGGGTACCATGACAATTAGTATTGCGATTCAGATAACCGATGCAATCGTGTCCCAAATACGATCACCCAACCTGGTATTTAGGGTGGGGGCATTTGCCAACAGGTGGTTATGAATATGTTGATTTTGGAACTTCGCCTGTGAATTATTAGATGTTCAGCCACAAAATGATTACATGTAGTGAACACCACTGAACTGAGATTTCATCGTTCAAGCTCCCGTTTGACAATCGCGACATCATTCATTGTCACTGATGGACTATGATCAAATATTCATTGAAGTATGTTAATATTAACTCAAGTACCTATCTGACAGCATTGCTGTGAGTGCATCCCATTTAGTTTATGATCAAATATTCATTGAAGTATGTCAAAATTCATCCAAGCATCTGACAGCATTGCTGTGAGAGCATCTATAATTAGTTTATGATCAGCATATCGTGTGAAACCTTACCAAAAGCTTGTGAAAGAATGAGTGGATTTAGTCATGGATATGATCAAAATATTCATCGAAGTATGCCAATATTCATTCAAGTATCTGACAGCATTGCTGTGAGAGCATCTCTATTAGTTTATGATCAGCACATCGTGTCAAACCTTACCAAAAGCTTGTGAAAGAATGAGTGAATTAGTCATGGATATGATCAAAATATTCACTGAAGTATGCCAATATTCGTTCAAGTATCTGACAGCATTGCTGTGGGAGCATCCAATTTAGTTTATGATCCACAGCCGTTGACATTTTCCCTATTATCATCAGATGTTGTTGTCTTGTCACATGGAAAGTCTCGACTGGAGTATGCTGAAAACCTCGTTTCAAGATGGAGGTCGCTACACGTGATCCACGATTCGCAGAACATCCAGCTAATGAGGTATTAACATATATGCAGGAGGGAGAGCCCATCGGTCCTGTGGAAGTATCACTCAAGGGTAGCTTGACCCCCTTGAGCTTCACCAAAATCGTGATGCTGTTAATAACTGTTCGCGAAACCAAAAATTCGTGGTTCTGTTGTCCCGTGGCCAAGCGTGTGATAATGAAGCTCGAGGGTATTGGGAACGACGATGGTACTGCGCCCATCTACTGCCGCTGGTAATAAGTAAGTGCCTAGTTAGCTGAGTATTGTGGGGAGGCCATTTGGCCCTAAAAAATGCCCTTTGTATAAAAAAAGCTGCAAATTATTACACAACGGGCCATTATTTACCTGTACAGATGCCCCTTCTGTGTCGATCTCACGCACCTTCTGAGCTCCCTCTCAGGAAAGCCCTAAATCGAGTACTGGAGCCGGCCCGGGAATTACACATTCGTAAAAAATGAGCGGGATTCAATAATTCAATAATTAATTATTTGTTGTTATTCATGAAGTATAAGGTATATAATAAACCGTTCTGTAATCATTTACCTGAATAGATGCCTCATCGGCGTTGATCGCTGTTTTCAGTGGTCAATACCTACCCTCGAACTCCCCCGAGGCTTAAATCGAGTACTGGAGCCGGCCCCCGGCAATTACGGTTTCATAAAAATGCGGGGGATTCAATAATTCGATCATTTATTGGTTGTTATTCATGAAGCATAACGTTTGCTCAAGTTGCAAAAGTAGCTATCAACAAAATCCAAAAGAGCCATCATTCTTCAAAAAAATGAAATAATATCACAGAACAACCAACTCGACTTCATACAGCCATCCGTTATTATAATCAGGTGTTCCCTAGCGATGATATCTGGGCCGGATTAATACCGTTTGATTCACAATCATGTTGACGAAGCTTTTCGGTGCAAACGAACGGCTGGTCGTATAATGGCTCCGGGTGGTGTCAAAAAGTGCTCTAGTTCAAGATCAATTTAAAAACTTGAAAAAACTATACCCTTATATTGAAAGTTTTCGAGCTACGGTGTCCTGGAGATTTCAACCCCTATTTTGCACTCCTTAGAGATGGCTGACAGTAACGCCGAGCTTCGAGGACCAACTAGACCCCAAACGGGACCTGTCAACCAAATTTCATCAATTTTGGTTCATGGTAACTAAGGAAAGTGCGGCGTACGGTGGACGGACAGAAATGTTTTCATTCGATTTTCGGATTCTACGTACCTCGAAACGGAAACCATCAAATTTTGCTTGTGTGTGTGTATGTGGGGGGGTTAATGTTTTTTTTTTCACATGATCGCTTCCAAAGGTTTATTATTCAAAATAATAAACCAAAACAGCATGAAAATACCCTAGTGATGAAAGAGCTACGGCGCTCTGAAAAATTTCAACTCCCAAGCCATACACTCATGTACCCGGGTTATCGTTCTTATAGGTAATGCATATAGCATTTACACATTTATTTAAACCATTTACAAAATAATTTCGACCTTTTACAAATTTATTTAAGCCCTTTAAAAATTTATTTAAGCCCTTTAAAAAATTATTTAAACCCTTTAGAAATTTATTTAAACCTCTATACTTAATCGTATTCATTAGAACGAAAACGTCTATAGGTTACTCGCGTAAGACAAACGGTAGTAATGGTCACGAGAAGGGGATTGAGTTCTACGTACGAGTAGGTTCGCGGTATTCCTTCTGAATGTTGAGATCAATCTCCAATAACTTCTCCCACGTACCTACCTTATATCAGTGAGCTTCTAATCTTCCTGATTAGAGCCTCCATATTCTCCTATGCTGAACCCTGTGGAACAGGCGTTCTCAAAAATAAAGACGAAAGCAAGAGAGTTGTTTTAAGCTGCCAAGGTGAGCACCAGCTTCCAGAAGTTATTCAGCAAAGTTTGCTTTCAATCACACCTCAAGATTGTGCGAATTATGTAATGGACATGATTTTATTACTGCCCGACGCAGCAGCAGGCCATCCACTTCATTAGTCCGTAAGAACTACTTTCATAGCACATCCTTCAAATGTTCAGACTTCAATAGTTAAATTTTCTTTAGTGCTTATTGCAAATACTACTGTATTTATTGAATGAGTTTAAATAATTATGTAAAAGGTTTAAATAATTTTGCGAAAGGTTTAAATAAATTTGCAAAATGTTTAAATTATTTTGTAAATGGTTTAAATAAATTTGTAAATGCTATATAAGTTATGGTAGGTTCCGTGGGAGCTGACTATTTAAAGAGTACGAACTGGGAATTAACAAGTGTTCTAACATGTAAAGTACCAAACCACAGTGCGACTGAAAAGTAGGAAGCTCCACCAAATGCTTCAGCATCGCACTTAACGTTCTCCAACAAACGCTTGAGGTCGCTATCGGGTGTCGGCACCTTCGTTGGAAGGAAAAAGACGGGTACAAGGCCGGTAGCGACTGACCCGCCCCAATGACCTGCGAGGGGCGTGGGCGAAACTGGCGCAACGTGTCAGAGGATCAGGGACTATCCTCATGGCCGTCGTTCCCGGATATCGAGATGGTTTAGCAATTAAAACATCCGCCAATTCGAGTAGGCAGTACAGCTTCCTCACTTGAATCACATGAACGTATAGAATAGTTGGGTAGGTTCATTTTGATACGGGACCATCTGCGATCCAACCCACGTGTACCCTCAAAATTTCAGCTCTCTGCGACTATTTTTCGCGTAGTTATAAGTGTTACAACAAAACGGTCAGCATTCCATGTTCGCGCATGCGCAGAAAATGAAAGTCATATACAATTATTATCAAAGTGTTATTCCTGATCGACCCTCCAAATCTGAACTCATTTCAACAATATTTAAGGTAGTTACGGGCGTTTCAAGTATTTCACGTTTGCGCATGCGCAGACGAGACGATTTCCATGATTTTGAAAAGGGACCATCTGCGATCAAACCCGCGTGTACCATCAAACTTTCAGCTCTCTACGACTACTTTTCGCGTAGTTAGAAGCGTTACAAGGAAATTGTCAACATTTCCTGTTCGCGCATGCGCAGACGAAAGTTACATTAAGATTCCAATGAAATTCATTTGGAACTATCAGGGTATTATTCCTGATCCACCCTCCAAGTTTGAACTCATTTCAACGATATTTAGGGTTGTTATGGGTGTTTCAAGTATTTCACGTTTGCGCATGCGCAGACGAAAGTTACAGTAATTATTCAATGATTTTTGTAAGGGATCATCTGTGACCCCACCCGCACCTACCCACCAAATTTCAGCCCATTTCGACCATTATTTCGGGTAGTTATTGGCGTTACAAGTAATTACCACAGACACGGAACCAAAAATGTTCCTCGATGTCTGAAACGCAAAATGGAAGTGGACATTTTAATTTTGGAAGACATAAATTTTTTACTCGACAACGAATCCTAGGCTTCCCTACCTTCGGTAGTGAGGGAGTAAAAGGAAAAAAACCTGACAAATACGCTGCAAAGTCCTTGTCACATGGATTTATTATTCTCGTTCTCGAATGAATACGGCACGATTGGGTCCTCACTGAAGAGACCCACAAGACATATTTGAGAGAAAAACGGAGTTATTGAAAAAATAGTCTATTTCCACTAATACACGAAAAACGCAAAAAACACTGTTATACCGGTTTCGGTGATCAAACCATCGTCAGTAACACACAATAACTGTTAGTCGATTTGATAACTTGTTATTGTGTGTTACTGACGATGGTCTGATCACCGAAACCGGTATAACAGTGTTTTTTGCGTTTTCGTGTATTAGTGGAAATATACTATTTTTTCAATAACTCCGTTTTTCTCTGAAATGGGTTTCCACGATTTCGTCGCGAGTGAATTAGTTCGTACATATTTGAGGGTAGAAGAATATTAGGTTGCTATTTCTGAAAAGAATATTTTCTATCACTGAAATTGTTATTGAATTGTCTTGATTCACCTACTGATACTACTTCCGGTTTTACAAATACAAATATATACATACAAATTTATGGTGATATCAGAAAATTTCCCAGGTTTTTGGCTCACAAAAAATGAATTTTGGGAGCTGAACCTTCGTTACAACCTAAATTATTCACTCTGGTCAAAATCGACTCCATATTCGGTCTTCTCGTCCTAAAAAACAAGGAAAACAACATCTCACAAGCCCAAGTTCACTAAAACCTCGAAAATACCTCGAAAAGCCCTATTTTTACACCCATTCCCCCCCCCCCCCCCCCCACAACACCGCTGGGTGTATTCCGATCGGGCTGGCAAGCTTTGAAGCAGAACTACGACCCAATTGTGTTCCCAAATGGGCACCCAAACTATGCGCGGAAGAAGGACGATGTTACACCAAAATTTAACGTAAATTTAAGGCTGAAACTTCGTTAGAACCTCAGTTTCCACTCATTGGTCAAAATCGACTTCATATTCGGTCTTCTCGCCCCAAAAAACATGGAAAACGATACCTCACAAGCTCATGTTACTCAAACACAAAAAATACCTATTTTATACACATTTTCACTCATAACTCCCCTGGGTATATTCCGATCGGGCTGCGAAGTTTCGGGACACAACTGGGGCCCAAATGGAGCATGTGTACGAAAGAACGAATTTTTTAGCGGTATGCATGATAAGGCGGACGGCGGACGGACTTCGCAGCGTTTTTGGGATCTACGCATCTTGAAACGTAAAAGAAAAACGCTGCAAATCCCTGCACAACGGTTTATTATTTTGTACAGAATACCCTTCTGTTACAGATCACAGGTCTCCGTATAGATAACCCGTCTATATAATATAATATGAACTATTCTATACATATTATGTAGATCGCAAACCCTCCGTAGGTTAGTACCTAACCCCGTACTCGTTACTAGGTACCTACCTAAACCGTTGTGCAATAATTTACCGTATAGGTTCCCCTTCTACGGAGATAGAATAATGAACCGTTGCGTAATAATTTGCCCATCAATAATACTTCAACGGTTGTTAAAGTTGCAAAAGTACCTATCAACAAAATCCAGCCCCTTCTGGGTGGATGAGCCGTTGTGTAATAATTTACCATTGTGTAATAATTTGCCACTGTGTAATAATTTACCCATCAATAATGATAATTATATATGTTATTAAGTACGCAGTGTGCCCCACGGCAACCCCCCCCCCCCCCTCCACCCTTCTATTTTGGTTTATTATTTTGTGAATAATACACCTATGTAGTATTCGCTCAGCAAAAAAATTGTATTACTTAACACCCCGCAAAGTTTTGGTTTATTATTTTCAATAATGAACCATTGGAATCGAGCATGAAAAAATAAATGCTAACCCCCCTCAAAATTTGATGGTTTACGTTTCAAGGTATGTAGAATCCAAAACTGCAATAAAAATATTTCTGTCTGTCCGCCGTACGCCGTACTGGCCACTTTTCATAGTTACCATAAAACAAAATTGATGAAATTCGTGTTATAGGTTCCGTTCGGGGTCTAGTTGGTCCTCGAAGCTCGACGTTACTGTCCAGTCATCTCTAAGGGGTTCAAAATAGGGTTGAAATTTTCAGAACGCCGTAGCTCGAAAACTTCCGATAGACGGGTATGGTTTTTTTACGTTATTAAATTTGCCTTGAGCTAAACAATTTTTTGAGACCACCCTGAGCATCGTACGTTCAGCCGTTCGTGAGCATCAAAAAGCTTCGTCAACACGATCGTGAATCAAACGGTATAAATCCGGCCCGGTCATAACTACGGAGCATTTGATTATAATCAAGGATGGCTGTATGAAGTCGAGTTGTTTGTTCTGCGATATTATTTCATTTGATAAGTGATGGACTATTGGATTTTGTTGCTAGGTACTTCTGAAACTTGAACAAACTTTGAAGTATTATTACCTAATGCTGTACTTCCCAGAGAGGGCGGGAGTGGCTTGGGCGGCAAATGTTAAAAGATCGTCGAGGAGTGCGGAAACACAGATACCAGCCCTGAGGTGTGTCGTCGAGGTTCAGCCGGAGGTGAAATGGAGATAAAAGGAGCCTTGGAACGTCGACCGGTGAACTACGGCCGTCGACTGGAATCTCAACTGCTTATTATCAATCAGAATGAAGAAATCCTAGACGGCTCTCTCGGTTTGATTCACACTGAGGCTGTGAATGGTAAGAACGTGTACGGTAAAAACCTCTGCCAATGAGGTCGAAAACAGTAGTATGATAGTACTCAGCATTGTGAAGTGGATATATCTCTATACATGCTACAGACAAGAAATCAGAAACCCTCAGAATCCGTCTGCTATAAGAGCTGCAGCCATTTTGTTCATTTCCCTCATTTTCCCTCTTCTAATACCACGCTCTATGTTCAAGGATCAAACCTTGGCTGTATCAAGGATTTAAACCTGATTTGGGTATTTCTAGATGCATCTCCTAATCGAGGTGTCCCAATTCCTTCTGGAGAAATTCAGGGAATCGATTCTACTCTCCATTTGGAACAAAAAATGATCAGTAGACATTTTTCGAAGTTCTTTGTGATGAATTTAAAATTGGCGTATTTCATCACGGTGGTGTGAGGAAATGCCCAGGCGGGTTATGAGCGAAGGACCACCCTTTCCTGGGATCTTTTTGGATGTGTGTGCCTAGGCGGTTATGAGCGAATCACCACCATCATCTAGGATCTTTTGAGGATTTTGCTTAGGCGTGTTATGAGCGAATCACCACCCTTTCCTGAGATCTTTTTGGATGTTGTGTCCAGGCGGTTATGAGCGAATCACCACCGTCATCTGGAATCTTTTGGGAGAACTTGCCTAGGAGGTTATGGGCTGACCACCACCTTCATCTAGGATCTTTTAGGTTTGGATAGAGAGACAAGGGTAGGAAGAGAGAGAGTAGCCAGCGGCTAGAGGAAGCGTCGAATGAAGAAAAAGGCGCAGGATCCGAGTTTTTATAGGCCAGGGAGCCTTCTCCTTCCAACCCCCTGTTAGGGGTTGATGGAGGGGCTCCAGGTTGTGCACTGGATCCTGCGGCTTGTCTCCCCACTCGTACCGTTTATTGGTAGCAACTAAACTTGGCAGTCAGATAATTTGCGAGAACTTAATTCTAGTTGGAGTGGTTCCTGGAGGGACTCACGACATTCTTGTTTTAAAGATATCCAAAAATTTGTATTTTTCCAACTTTTCATTATCTTACCACATAAAAACGCTAATAAATTCGAAAATATTGAGACTGCAACAAATCCAATTACACCATTTGAAAGAACGTTACATTTCCTTTAAGATTCTTCTGTTTTCAATGGTCAGATTTACTTAAAATTTTGGCCACGTAAAACGGGGTTAATACTGAATAGGGTCGGCAAGGCTATTAGGGTCAAAACTTCGTTTCCGCCATTTTTAGGTTCTGGAGGGTTCCATGTTGCTTCTAAAATTATGAGAAAAATCATGGAGCTACAGGACTCTATAATCTCTTATCTGTGGGGTTTGAGACCTCAAATACGCGGCTGAACTCTGTTGGTGAGCAGGTGAAGCACGCCTTCTTCTTTGCTCTGTTTTCAAGATCGCCAAAACTTTGTGTGTTGGCACCACTGTGTTCATCGCTTTGGGTCCGCCCTTTGCCCATCCTTTCCACTCATTTGTTTTGTTTCGATTACATGGTGCAGTATTTTTCTAACAATAGTACCGCATTTTACAGATTAATTTTTTTTACCACGAGATCATAATTTTGTGGTAAGTATCCAGGCAACAAGGGTCACCATATCTATAAACCGTCTTATGATAACCCAAGGAGGAAAATAAACTTGAGTGCGATCGCGTTTTGGAACCCGTTAGGAAAGGTGCACACTTCGGGAAGCTTCTCGGATTTTTTGGTTCCATTTTTCGGGTTCAATGTTTCAATTTGTAAAGTGGTTTTTTTCAATTTATGAGCCGTTACCTGTTTTATCAACAATAATAGACTTCATAAAGTCCTTTACTTTCGAAATTTCATTATTTTCTTAGTCAATGGACTATATTGTGATAAAAAATGTTTATTTTCATGGAAATCAATTATTTTTTCGAATTTAGCACTTTTTGGTTTTTTAAAACTAAAATTTGTGACCCCTATCCCCTATATTCCAGGGAGTGTCTAAAAGAGAGATTTTAGCCGGAAAAAAACACGTGACCCTAATCACCCCATTTTCTTGGTTATAAGGGTCAGAGCCCATTAACAAATATATACATATATGCTCGTACGAGCGTCTAAAAAATAATTTTGATAATGCGTTGCATTCACCAGACCAAGAATAATGACAAGAAAAATCCAAAAATTGCAGGAAATAATCACTCTGGCCATGGGGGGTCTACAAAGTTGAAAATTGACCCTTATAACCCCGTTTTACACTACCATTGGAACATTCGAAAATTTCAAAATTTAAAATTGTGAAAAAGATTGTACGTTCTGCTGAGGTTACAAAAAATACCACAACTTGTTAAATTTACTTATATTTAAAAATAACGCTGTAGTAGAGTTGAAAAATGATAATTGAACGTTTGAAAACATGAGCAGAGATGAATTTGGGAGGGAGAGGGGGATTAATTAGACCTAGTAAAATAAAACTAACGCTTCCTTGACTGGTTGAATAAAAATAATGCTGGAATATGAAGGACGGAGGTTTTATTTTACGAAGTCTAATTAATTCCCTTCCCCCAAATTCACCTCTGCTCATGTTTTCAAACGTTCAATTATAATTTTTTAACTCTACTACAACGTTATTTTTAAATCTAAGTATGTCAATGTAAAGCCTATTAGATGAAGAAGTTTTAGTGAAATTTGACGAGTTGCAGGCATTTTTTTGTAACCACAGTAGAATGTACAATATTTTTCACAATTTTAAATTTTGAAATTTTCAAATGTTCACACTATATTGGCCAACATTTTAAGTACCTCTGACCATTGCAACAGAAGAATCTTACAGGAAATTTAACGTTCTTGCAAACGGATTTACTAGCTAATTGTCGGATATCTTTAAAACGAAGAACATGTCGAAAAATTTCTACTGAGCATTTTTTGTTCCAAATGAAGAGTAGAATCGATTCCCTGAGTTTCTCCAGAAGGAACTGGGACACCCTGTATAAGTATTCCTAGTAGTGTATCCATAACCCCCCCCCCCCCCCCATCACGTTGTAAAAATTTACCCGCCAACAAAACCTCCTCAGCTGCAAAAAGGACTGATATCCATTATGTTCGCCAAAGTAGGATGCTCAATGCATCTAGAAACCTGTTCCGTCAGCCTTCACGATAAATTACTGCGATGAAACGGAAAATAAGCGCACTTGAGCGATCTGCAGAGGGTCTTCAGAACCGTTTTGAAGCATAAAGAACGTCAGGAGATGGCCTCTACTTCGGAGTCGCTACTGGATAGCGAACTGTCCGATATTTTTTTCAAATTATTTTCTTCACAGATATTTTTACGGTTCTTCGTTTAGTTTAGAAGAGAAAACCGTGTTTGTTTTCGTTCTTCCCAGTGAAAATTGTTTAGGAGTCTAACGGCTCGCGAGTTTTACTACTGTCGAGCTGCACTAGAAGAAATTTTATTCTTCAACAGATACGTTGTTGTGCCCCGAGTAATGGATCTTCACTTAGGGCTAACGGTGGGCTTAGATATGGTTTTTGAGTAATTTACTGACTAGGAAGATGCGGCTGTCAGTATAAGTGAACGATAAAAAGCTGCAAATTATTACACAACGGTTTATTATTTTCCTGTATCGCTACCTCCTTCTGGTTAGATCAATGAATTCCTGAATCAGTGAAGATCCTGAATTAGTCGGGTAGTTTTTTTAACACGTTAAGCGCCAGGCCAAAAAAGTGGTAACGTCTCCCAGGGCCAAGTACATTTTTCTTAAAATTCGTTTTCTGAATCATTTTTGAGTTATGTAGTAACATTTTCTTGGAGTTTTGACTTTTTTTGACCAAAAATGGCGCGTGACCCAAATAGGGGCACGTGGCCTGTAGGGGAGACACTCAATGCAATTTGTCATCAGTGGGCCACGTGTACCACATGTGGGACACACTCAAGGCCACTATGCTACTCCTTATTCTCCTTCTCGCAGTATCAGTTTGCGACTTGTGGCCACACAACATTTCGTGAGCTAGAAACCATGGAGGAATACAAAAAATTTGAAGATTTATTGCGTTCCTCCATGGAGAACCCAACTCGATGTAGAAAACCCTCTTTCACTTCCGTGTGTTCGATTTTCTCTCCATTGCTGTTAGCATCAAGTTGTTTTGCCCAGACCAACCATGTTCCCAGTCACCTTGAAACCAGCCAAGGTCATTTCAACCCAAAAATTGTTAAAAACAGGTAGTCCTGGCGACGGACGGAGGCTAGAAGAGAAGGTTGAGAATGTCCCAGATTGGCACACATGGCCCTACAGGGGAAACTTGTGTGTGACAGATATGGCACACGCGGTGCTCAACGTGTTAACTTTTTTTAACCTACCCACGCGTGCGCACACACACAGACACGACAAAAATGCCACCACTCTCTAACTTTCGCAATCAATCACAGTTACATGAATACCTAAGATTAATTTGTCCACAGCCCCCATCTCCCGTAAAGCGCCATTTCGGCCCCCACAAAAATCCCCCACCCGGTCACTTTTGTAATTCTGATGGTAGCAGAACCTAAGTAGGACCCACATTTTTACGTAATTTGGAGGATTCGTTTGGCCGTGAATAACAAACTTGTATCTATCAACAAGTTAAAGAGAGAGAAAAAAACGCCTCCAAGTTCACAATCAATCAAAACGACGTAAATACCATACCCTTCTACTACAAATGTGAACTGAGGCGTTTTGAATATTTCATCCCCTATTGGTTTATTATTCTGTGAATACAACAATTTTTTCTTTTATGCCTCAAGGTGCGTAGATTCCAAAAATACAATGTCCGTCTGCCGTACCATGCATACCTATATCTACTTCAGTTTTGGTCTAAAAAATTCGTTCTTTCGGCACAGTGCCATTTGGGCCCTAGTTGTGTCTCGAAATGTTTCAGCCCAACCGGAATATACCCAAGGGTGTTATGGGTGAAAAATGGGTGTAAAAATAGGGTTTTTTGGTGTTTTAGTAAAATGAGCTTTTGAGGTACATTTTCCCACGTTTTTTTAGGGTGAGAAGACAGAATATGAAGTCTATTTTGACCAAAGAGTGGAAAATTGAGGTTCTAACGAAGTCTTAGCCTTAAATTTACGTTAAATTTTGGTCTAAAATCGTCGTTCTTCCGCACACGGTTTGGGTCCCCATTTGGGCCCTAGCTGTGCTCCGAAGGTTGGCAGCCCGATCGGAATACACCCAGGGGTGTTATGGGAGAAAAATGGGTGTAAACATAGGGGTTTTCCAGGTTTAAAAAAAAAATTTTGAAGGTTTTAGTGAACATGTATAAGTGAGCTTGTAAGGTAATCGTTTTCCATGTTTTTTAGGGCGAGACGACCGAACATTAAGTTGATTTTGACCGAAGAGTGAAGAATTGACTTTGTAACGAAGGTTAAGCTCCCGAAATCCATTTTTTATGAGTCAAAAACCTGGGAAATTGTCTGAAATCACCATAAATTTGTCTAATAACACTAGAAGAAGTTTCAATCGGTGAATCAAGACAATTAAATGGCACTATCAATGATCAAAGATAATTTGTCAAAAATAGGAGCTTATATCGTATTTTTCGGGGCCAAAATTGGTGGAAACCATTAACAATAGCTATTTAAATAATTGCACATGAAAGAAACAGTAAATGAACAGCCAATATTTCTGTAGGTATGACCAGGAGAATAATAAACCCATGTGACAAACTTTGCAGCGTTTTTTTCACCTCTTAGAGATGACTGACATTAATCGGACCAACTGGACCTGCAAATCAAATGTCATTAATATTACGGTTTATGGTAAGGAAGGAAGGACTGTGCCAAGTACGGCAGACGGACAGAAATGTTTTTATTCTATTTTCGTACTCTACGTACCAGACGCAAACCATAAAATTTTGGGGGGATAAGAAAATTATGTTCATTATCGATTTCAAAGGTTGATTTGTAAATTATTGAAAAATCATAAACAAAATGAGGACAGGGTGTCTCAGGGATACGCCAGGATCAATGGTAACGTAAGTCTCTGTTAGGCAAATGAATGTGAGGACTCTGATGTGAAATTCACATTTTCTTAACTACAGCTGCGAGATGAGTTAGAATTTGAGGCGAATTTTACAGAGACAAGACAAGAAAGGGCGCTTTTAACCGCGTCTACCGACATTTTCTATTGAGTAATTATTTAGATGTGAGTCGCGAACCGAACTTATGGCTTTCATTTGGTTCAGCTTTGAATGAATAATGAATAACGTAATGTTTTCAAGTTTCAAAGTGAAGTTTTGCTCGTGTGCAACGTATGCAAAGTTTATCTTCATAAAAGCCTTATGTACTTCATATAAAAGTGAGTTCAACGCAGGAATCTGTGATGAGCGAGGCTTCGTTTGAAATATCCCCTTTGCGATCTGCTCTGTAGGGAAGTGGACAATGGAATTGTAACGATCCCCGTGGATAGGCATTAGCAAGGTCAACTGGACCTCGGGGCAGCCCTACAAGGAACTGTCCGCCAATGCCCCGGCACTGTACAGCGATCTCAAGAGACGCCGACAGTCCTCAGATTCCGCAGTCTGAGTCATCCGCCTTTCCCACGCCTTCTTCGTTTTCTCGATATAAGTGGAATCGATTTAAGGCGTATCGATATCTATGTTCGCCGCCTGACGTTAGAAATACTGTACTATTGTATCGATAGTTTTATAACTGAATCAAATCCTAACTTCACTAATTTCAGACGATTTCGTTCGAGCTTGGCGCGCGATTCCTGGACCCCTCACCGTTTTCTGTCGACGGCCAGACAACGGCGGTGGACCAGTAAGTCACCACATGAGTCATCGCCTTCCTCTCAGCCGAAGCTCACGAATTCATTCGTAGGTTAAACTCGGGGCCCGTTCCTAAAGACTTTCACTCCACTCTGCACTCTTCAAATCCACACTCTGCACTTTGGGGACGAATTTCCGTCCCTTAAGAACGCTCTTGATTTGGAGAGGAAGAGTGAAATGCAAAGTGTAGAACTGCAGAGGTTTACCCTGTTTTGAACAGCTCCGTTCCTAAAGGTTATCTTTCGCAAAGTGCAAAGTGAGTTCTTCATCTGCGTTTCAGATGAAGAATTTACAACATTTTTGCAGAGCCCCAAAATCCTCAAATCCGAGTCCCAAATTTTACCTCTGCGGTAAAATTACGGACTTTTCAGACCGGTTTTTAGGTTTTATTTCTTCGTTCAATTCAGTGTTTGGTAGTGCCAATTAAAAAAAAAACCAGTCATGCAGCATGGCTATAAGAGCGAATTTTCGAAGAAATAACCACGTTCCTTAATCTTCAAAGTGCTCCAGTTTGAGAACGGAATGAGATATCGCAATTCTGATTTCACCATCGTGTTCAGCGTACAAAAACCTTTAAAATGAGGGGTCACTTGTTAGAAAATAACATTTTGGGGATTTTTGGGTAATTTTTGCGCACTTTAAATGCTCTAATTTGAGAACGGATCAAGATATCTAAAATCCGATTCCACCATCGTGTTCAGCGTGCAAGAACCTTTAAAATGAGGGGTCACTTGTTGGAAAATAACATTTTGGGAATTTTTGGGTAATTTTTGCGCACTTTAAATGCGCCAAAACCCTCCTTAGAGTAGGCCAATTTCGCCCATCTTCGAACTTAGCCTTTCGATTGCCAAGATAGATTTTTTGTGCAAATTTGAGCTGTTTATCTCAATTCTATCGAGAGTTATCGTCTGGAGTGAGACATATATATATAAATATATATATACATATAAAAAAGTGTTAAATTTCAGGAATCGTTTTAGAATGGTCTGAAACGGATTTCTATGAAGAAAATTTCCAAAAATTTATATTATTTAAATTTCGAAGCCATTGCAATAGCTTCATTTTCTTTGAAAATTCGCTAAAAGAGAATTCAATCTTTCGATTAGTTCTTAAGGTGGTCCAATTAGTATGAGGGTAAGCGTATATAACATAGCCGAACCTAGCTCCAATGAGGCCATCAAAATACTCTACATTTGGGAGGAAGGAAAGGTTAGGAAGCGACTCGTTGTTGTTTTGTTAGGGGACTGGGATTATAAAAACGCTGCAAATCCCTGCACAACGGTTTATTATTTTGTATAGAATACCCTTCTGTTACAGATCACAGCTCTCTGCATAGATAACCCGCCTATATAATATATATGCACTATTCTATACATATTATGTGATCGCAGACCCTCCGTACCTTAGTACCTAACCCTGTACACGTTACTAGGTACCTACCTAAATCACAAGTGAAATTTTGCTAAAATAATTCTGCCGATGACAAACAGTAACTAAATTGGCAAAAAGAAACGTAAATAATGAAGTTCTGAAGGGAAATTGTTGATGTGGAGTGAAAAAAGTTGCAAAAGTACCTACCAACAAACTCCCAGCCCCTTCTACGTAGATGGTATGATGAACCGCTGTGTAATAATTTACCGTTGTGTAATAATTTACCCATCAATAATACTTAACGTTTGTTCAAGTTTCACTACCTATCAACAGACTCCAAAAGAGCCATCATTTTTCAAATGAAATAATATCACAGAACAACCAACTCTACTTCTTACTCCGTGAATATAATCTGGTGATCCCTAGCAATGATTTTATCTCGGGCCAATTCCCGATTGTTAGCGCGTCCCTAGTGACGATATTTGGGCTGAATTTATAAAATTTCATTCACCCTGCTGTTGAAACTTGAAAATGCCTGTCGGTGCAAACTTCTGGGCCTTACTGTGAACGAACGGCTGGACGTAAAATGCTCCGAGTGGTCTTAAAAAACTCCCAAGTTCGAGAACTATTTGAAACAGTAAAAAAATTCGAGAAAACGGCGTCCTGGAGATTTCAGCCCCTATTTTTCACCCCTTGGGGATGACTGACATTAACGCCGAGCTTCGAGGACCAACTAGACCCCAAATGGGACCTATAAACGGAATTTCGTCAATTTTGATTCATGATAATTAAGAAAAGTGCAAAGTACGGCGAAAGGCGGATGGACAGAATTTGTTGTTGTTGCATTTTCGGATTCTAAATACCTTGAAACAGAAACCATCAAATTTGGAGGGGGGGGGGGGATAACATTTATTTTCATGTTTCTTTTCATTTTTCATTATTGAAAATAATAAACCAAAAGTGGCAACCTATGTACCTAATTTTTTCAATGGAAATTTTCCGATACTTTTCATCAGAGGATGATGATGAGGATGTTGAACGTGCTCGACCCTCCGTTGGCCGCATTCATCGAGCGCGAATTAATTTCGTCGTCAGCGACACAAATTTCAGGGAGTCGTTTCGCCCAACCAAATCCCAAGTTAACTTATAGAAAGACGGAAGACCTGATGAAATCGGATTCTGAATAAAACGACCGGAACATCCAACGATTATTGGATGTACTCCACAAAATGAAGGTTACTGTTCAGAATACTCTTCGTTTCGTGTAGAACTGCAGAGTGGGAGTGCTAAGTCTTTAGGAACAGAAAGTTCTCCTACTGGCGAAGTGAAGAGTACAAATGAAGAAGACTTGCAAAGTGAAAAGTTGAAGAGTCTTTAGGAATGGGCCCCTGGAACTTGAGCCCGCCTCTTCAGTCTCGTCCTTCATCTTTTTGAAACGACACTTTATTACTGTTTTCTGAGTTATAGTAGAGTTTAAAAAAAAGATAATTGAACGTTTGAAAGCATGAGCAGAGGTGAATTTGGGGGGAAGGGAATTAATTAGACATCGTAAAATAAAACTAACGCTTCCTTGACTGGCTGAATAAAAATAATGCTGATATAATTAACCTCAGTTGAACGTGCAATCTTTTTCAAAATTTGAAATTTTGAAATTTTCAAATGTTCCAACTGATATTGGCCAACATTTTAAGTAACTCTGACCATTGAAAACAGAAGAATCCTACAGGAAATTTAACGCTCTTTCAAACGGTGTGATTGGATTTGTTGTAGTCTCAATATTTTCGAATTTATTCGCGTTTTTATGTGATAAGGTAATGAAAAGTTGGAAAACCATAAATTGTCGGATATCTTTAAAACGAAGAACTTTTCGTAAAATTTCTACCGAGCATTTTTTGTTCCAAATGAAGAGCAGAATCGATTCCCTGAGTTTCTCCAGAAGGAACTGGGACACCCTGTAAAGACTGCCCAAAAAGTTGGACATTCTACACAATGTCCCGGTCATTCTGCACAATGCCCACCTAAGATACATTGCGCGTAACAAATATACCCAGAAGTCAACAGCAACAAACTCCTCGGAGTCCGTTTCTATCCAAATCTCAAGAAACCTTGTGATTTGAAGTAAATACCTGTTGATTTGGGAGAAAAATTCACGTGTCGGCTCTCCCATTTGGAAGATTTCCCTGTTGTATTCAGTACGCAGCTCCTTCGTTCCTGTCCAAAGAGAAATCTCTTAGAAATCCGTCTGTCACGTTGCCACGGCGATGCGTAGAATCTCCCCGGGCACGCGAGCGGCCACCGCAGTCGTTTTGGACCTCGGCCAAGTTCGTGAACGTCCGCCTTCCACCTAACTACCAAAGCCCCTCCCATACTGCTTGGACAACGGTGGAAATTATAATTGAAAGAAGTGAAAACGAGTTTAACCTACGTTAGGAAAGGAAGAAATTCTTAGTTGAAAGTGGGTTATGGCGAGTTTCCACTCTGTATACTGCCTCTGATTATATCCAGGCCTTCACTAATGACCTTCTATTGCCTTGATAATAACAACCAGGATACATTAATAATCACTGTATGATTGTTTCTATAGGTATATATTGTTTCTATGTATGTATCAGTTACGCTAATTATAAGAAATGGGTCTGCTCAGCACCCATAAAAAGGTCAGGAGCAGCAATCGGTACCAACCTAAAAGATCTCGAACTTCACCCATCTTATGAATGAATACCTGAATTATTATTAAACTCTGCGTTCTCTACCCTAACCACTCATATTATAACCAGCCCCGCAAAGGCATAGCAGCGGCCCAGTTATGAGTACCGAGTACCGCCAAAATTCCAGGATTCAGCATTCCCAAATTTTTGGTTTATTATTTTCAATAATGAACCTTTGGAATAAAGCACGAAAAAAATATAAAATGTTAACCCCCCCCCCCCCCCCTCTTTAAATTGATCTTTAGTTCAAGATCAATTTAAAAATGTAAAAAAAACCGTACCCTTATAATGAAAGTTTTCGAACTACGGCGTTCTGAAAATGTCAACCCCTATTTTGAACCCTTTAGAGATGACAGACAATAACGCCGAGCTTCGCAGACCAACTAGACCCCGAACGGGACCTACAAAGCAAATTTCATTAATTTTGGTTCGTGGTAACTGAGAAAAGTGCGAAGTACGCCGTACGGCGGACGCAAAAGGTTCATTATTGAAAGTAATATACCAAAATGCAATAAAACGATTTCTGCCCGTCCGACGTACTTCGCACATTTCTTAGTTATCATGAATCAAAATTAATGAAATTTGGTTTGTAGGTCCCACCTGGGGTCTCGTTGGTCCGCGAAGCTCGGCGTTACTGTCAGTCATCTCAGTCATCTCGAAAAATAGGGTTTGAGATTTTCAGAATGCCGTAGCTCAAAGACTTTCAACAAAGGGTATGGGTTTTTTTACGTTTTTAAATTGATCTTGAACTAAAGGATTTTTTGAGACCACCCGGAGCATTGTAAGACCAGCCGTTCGTTTGCATAGAAAAGCTTCAACATGATCGTGAATGAAACTGTATAAATCTGGCCCAGATATCATCACTAGGGAGCAGTGGCGGTTTTAGACTTTAAAATCTGGGGGGGGGGGGCAAGCTACCATACCCAAGATTTTTATCAAAATGGTTTTGCAAAAGCCGATAAGTGTTATAGACATAATATGAAAATATGATTACATTAATTTTTAATCAACATGGAAGATGGAATTGGTCAAAAAACAAAGGTCAAGTCAATCAAAAATTACTTTATTTCATACAACTAAAGTAGGTACATAATAAAGTTAAATAAAGATAGAGGTATTTGCCCTTGAAAGATTATTACATGGTTCATTTTTACCGCTGTAGTCTTCTTTGGCCAACATTACTAAACACTTCCAGGATCTTGTCAGGCTTCTTCATTAGTTCTTCACTTTCTTCTCTTTCGATTGATAAAATTGAAAGATTTGTTAGGCGTTGAGTAGTCATTGTTGACCTTAGATACGTTTTAACTCTTTTCATGGTTGAAAAACTCCTTTCAGCTACAGCGCTGGTGACAGGAAGAGTAGAGAGAATTTGGGATATCTTTGAGAGATTAGGGTACAAAGATCTTTGTTCGAGTAAAGTGAAGTAGAACTCCTTGATATTTCCTTGAAATTGGCAAAAAACTTCTTTAGCAAGTTCTACTTCAAACTTCAATTTTATTTTTAGTAGCCCCTATGAAACAAAACTGGGGGGGCAGCTGCCCACCCTGCCCAGGGCTAGAACCGCCACTGCTAGGGAGCACCTGATTATAATCACGGATGGCCGTATGAAGTCGAGTTGGTTGTTCTGTGATATTACTTCATTTGAAGAATCATGGCTTTTTTTGGATTTTGTTGATAGGTATTTTTGCAACTTGTAGAAACGTTATGCTTCATGAACAACAACAAATAATTTATTAATGATTGAATTATTGAATCCCGCGCATTTTTATGAACCTGTAATTTCCGGGCTTCAGTACTTGATTTTGGGCTTTCCTGGGGGGAGCACGAGGTAGAAACTAACCACAGAAAACGATGGTCTACGCAGAAGGGGCATCTACAAAGGTAAATAATAAACCGTTGTGTAATAATTTGCAGCGTTTTTTAGGTGGTGCCTCGAAAGCTTCTCCTTGTTAACGTCACATCTTCAATGGATAAATAAATTAATAACGAAGTGAATTTTCCTGCTAATGCACCTGTTTGTGGTGTTACTAGGCGTTGAAGAAAAAAAAAAAGATGTGCAACATGGCTGGAAATTGCTTTGATGGGAGTGAGAAATTATCAAGTTATTTATTTAGGTATTTCACTTTATTTTTCAAATAAAATGGGTTTTTCAAAGAAATCTCAAGCATGAACGAACCTCTAAATCGAACAAACTTGACATTATTTAGTAGTTTAGCAGTGTTTATATTCTCGTTTCCAGTTGGGTGTTTAAATCTTAGCAACGTCGGGATAAGGACGAGGGGACATCCGACCCGGGAGTTGTGGGAGGGGAGGTCACCGAGAGAGAATCACCTAAATGTCATGCCCTTTAGCGAGGAAGGATGACACCCAAGTTCTTTCAGAACCGGAACTTCTTGGGGCCCAGCTAAATGACAGGACAGTCTGATTGTACGAAGCATACTTTCTTCGCAGCGCTAAAACTCTGCGAATATCAACTGCCTCAGTGCTTCGAACTGGGACGAAGGCAGTTCCTCAGTTTGACTTCAAGTGTTGAAACAGTAAGCAGGTTATCTGGGATTTAAATTAATTTTTCTGGCAAAAGTACAGAGATTATTGAAGATGCTACCGCTTCACAAGTTCATTTTGGCTCTAAATTTCCCGGTAATTATTCTTTCTCTGGTTTCCTAAATTTACTCCCAAAACCACAGTTGTTCTATTCAGTTGGGGTTGCGTGGGGTCTGAAAAAGGTGGGGTACCAGACGAGAACACAAAACCAACAGATATATCTCAAAATACCCCAAGGCAATAGCACCCTTCCCTTATTTACTGATATTACCGATATTCTCTTATTTACTGATAGCAGTGCTATTCAGCAAAGCTTATCTCTCTTAATCAAAACTCTATCGTCGTACAAAAACGTCGACAATTTCTACTGCAAATTAGCCACTGCATTCATGTGTTACAAAAATATAGTAAAATAAAATACAACAAAACAATGACCCGTCGGCTGGTACCTACTTGAATCTTGAATGGAGAAGCTATTGACTAGAAGCTAGATAGTTATCTGTGTGTTGACGCCGATCAATCCACAAACAGCAAACAGGACAAAACGCACGTAGGTACCACAAATACAAATCTGTCATCGGAACCGGTCTGAATGCAAAACGCGCAAAATTTGAAAACTGACAGAGAAAGCCAATTCGATTCAGAGAAAAACAAATCAGAAGAAGACTCATCTCGTATCGAGATGACAAATTGAATCGAAGGGATCGAATCGATTGTGAAATGAACGATTTTGGGGTTTAAATCAGATTCTGGGACAGTGGCCCAAAGTGGGAGTGGCAAACAACATTTTCACTCGACTGAGCTTGCGCGGACGGGCCACTTTTCTCGGTTGCCATGGCGACAGTAGGTCCCAGGACCTGCCGGTTTCAGGAGACTAGGTTTCGATTTCGATAGCACGACATCGACTAGTCTCACTATATTCTGATAACATGCTCCGTCTGGGGAGCTACAGCCAACATGACGGCAGGCGCGGATCCAAGGGGGGGGGGGGGGGGCCCCCCAGAATCAGCCTGCATTTCAAAAAGCAGAGCTGAACGAATTGTTCACAAACCCGAAAACAAAAAAAAACCAAACGAAAACGCACCCAGTTTTTGTGAAATCAAAAAAGAACTATAAAAAATCTAAAAAGATTCGATCAAAAATGTCAAAATTAGTCGAATACAATCGTACACTTGGTCCTACCAATGTTACTTTATATACAATTATGTCAATAAATTTACCTTGGTGTATCCGTCAAATTACACCTTGTTTATTTCTTCTTATTTTTTTATTAATTATTATCTTGTTTTTGTTTCGTTCTCGTTTTCTTTCCTGCCAAATTCAGTAAAAACGATACTGAACTCACTGAGATCAACAATAGATTGTTGTGGTTTCAATGTTTTGATTTGCAAACTCTGAAGTTTGCTACGCTGCCATAAAATGCGCCAATTTGTTTGAAAACACATTAGGTCACTTTTTTAGAAGAAAATTGAAAATAAATACATTTATCAGTTAAATAATTAATAGATATTGAAAAATATTTTTTACATAATATAAACAATGAATTTTATAAATAAATACAATTAATTTTGTAAGTAGACAAATTGGACGAGTTTAGGCATAAGGTTGAAAATTCGGTTTGTATTGTTCGTTTGGTTATTTTTTTATTTTTTGTTATTTTTTATATTGTTCTACCCTGTGACCCCCTCCGGAAAAAAATTCTGGATCCGCCCCTGCATGACGGAACCGAATATTGAATATCCATAGCCAGAGAACTCTGTCGAGTCGCTGTTGAACTTTGTGAAAAATGCTAGGTACAATTTACGGATGGAAATTCAAATGCCAACTGAACACATGGTTGAAGTTTTTTTTTAACTCTTAGTGTTTCTGGGTGCCGGGGCTATGGCCCAAGTGACTTTATGGACGCAACGCCCCTGGTCCTATTACCTAATGAAAAGTTCATTATTCTGTGAAACTTGAAGGAGTGCGTTACGAATCCTATTTTATGCTGCCTATAAACTTCCTTCAGTCTAAGTATCACACCCATACTGAACAACAATACGCGATTACCAAGGATGTACACACTGGAATCAATCACTTTTTCAAAGAACCCTACAGAAGGCGATCAGTATATTATTGCCCCGACAATACATAGAATTCTCGCCATAATATTCTAAATGCGGCGATCCCAAAGATGGAGTGAGCTGCCCGCCTGTGGGCTGTTTCCTTGATCCAGTCCGACCATCCGCACGGCGAATCTTTGTGGCGTCATCCCTATTGTTTACCGAAAGATTAGCTCTACGGGGTTCTGTTCCTAGAAGACTGCAGATGAGTCAATATCCAGTAACTTCGGATAGCAATTGAAAAGAAAACAACGGCCTCGAAACAGGCTAGGAGATACCGGGGTTTCGGCTATCCCGAGTGTCGAGGCCCGAAGTATGGCGAAGGTTCGTCAGGCATAAATTTATATTCTACTGATGATTGTCGGAACGATGAAGGACGAAGAGCGTTATTATTACTGAAGAGTGAACGTGATATGATTCACCAGCAAGACTTCAAGGTTTGATATTTTCAAGCAGCTTTTGACCCTCGTTTATAAAAGAAGGGATCACTTGAATTTTGAATCTTCCGGCTCAAAACGTAGTCGAATGCCTAGTAATATACACATGAGACGGTCCACGTCACTGAAAGTTGTACTGATCGACCCGCTACGCTGGTCAAAATTGAAATTGCACCTCTAACGCCGAGCTTTCGGAAAATATATTTCCATCGTCAGGGCTTGAAGGCTGCTATCTACACAGAGACTGCATCAAGCACATTCCCATCAGAGCTAAGACAGGAAACCAGGAGAAAAGGATCCAAAATACGTAATGTGAGCAACAACATAATTATAATAAGTCAAACAATAAACCGAATTACGTCAATTTTGGTCCATGGTAACTAAGAAAAGTGCTCAGTACGGCGTACGGCGGACGGACAGAATTTTTTTTTATTGCATTTTCGGATTCTAAATACCTTGAAACGGAAACCATCAAATTTTGAGGGGGGGGGGGGGGGGGGGGTTAACTTAATTTTTTTCATGCTCGATTCCAAAGGTTCATTATTGAAAATAATAAACCAAAATGGGCAGCTGATTGAGTATCTACGAGTATTTTATTTTCCTATTTTATTTTTCCTGTGCACTCCACAGCAAACTGTTTCTCTCGTGAGATTGGATAAGGGGAACGGTTTTCTCCTTATTCCACTCGAATTTTTCTACACTCATCACTGGAAGTTGTTGAGTACAGTTAAATAAGAATGAATTAAAATTAATAGAATAAATAAATTCACAGAATGTTGAATAAATCAATGAACGACAATCAAAAATCAATGATAAGGTAAACCAGGACAAACGACATAATTATGACAATAACGGTTCCTGGCAGCATGCATCTACACAGCCAAAAAACTGAAGCCAAAGCCAGTACCAGACTGTTTGTTCTCCAAACATGTTCGCTCACGTAGCGAACTTTTCCAACAAACAAAAATCCTGAACGCTCATCCAAACGTCCCGATTAATACATCGAACATTGTTCAGCGAGCATAGAATGTTCGCTAGAATTCATGTTCGCCCAGTGTGGACCCAGCTCAAGATTGCCATTAATAAGCAGAACTCATGTTGTTTGCATGACTGAAAGTAGACAACAAACAGCTATGTGAGCAGCTCGCAGGCGGACATTGGGAAGGAAGTTATTTAGCAACTAGCTCCTGAAAGCCTTGACCCCAAATCCGACCCTTATCTAGACGGCTGTTTCTTCGGTCGGACACAAAACCTCAAAATCCCACTTTTGGTTTATTACAGTACTACCTATTTGCAGTCATATCGTTTCTCGCCCATAACGTAGCCTCCTAATAGAAAATAATTATGCAAGCGTACCGTTACCTACTAACTATGCGTTTAATGATACTGTCAATTCAGGACGGGATTTTAAATATTGGAAACCATTAATTCACCACTAAACTACCCAGTTTTATTACTTCTTTTTTTTTTTTAAATAAAAATTCCGCTCTCTGGCCTTTTGGTTATTTTTTCGATCACTTGAAACGAACCTTATATTTTCCTTATATGAACTCAACAACATGAGCACCGTTCTGCAGATACAACTGATTCATCGATCGGTCGGCAATAGTCTTGTTTTGCAACCCGCATGTGTACCGGTACGTCCACATTCTCTCTCCCCTAACGAGGAAGAAGGCATTCATCCTATTTTCTTTTTGCATAAGCGAGGGACTCCTTGAACTTTTCAGTTAATAACGTTTTAGAAGGTCAGTGAGTTAGTTGTACTAGATGTTGAAATAATTTATTAATATTAATTTATTATTATTTATAAATCATTCATTTGTCTTTTCAACGTAATGCTGGGTGCGAAGTGGAGGTAAGCCGGGTTCTGATTGAACCAGAGCGCTCCCGTACGGCCCATCTAAAACAAATGCAGTGAGCGCGTGATATTTTTTTACATTTTCTGGAGATGAGCTATTGACCAAGGGCTCTTGACAATTGATTGCAAGGAGAACGGACTTGTTCGTCAAAAAGCTTCTGAGGCGCCTCGAGTCATTAGGCGGGATCGCCTTATTAGTGCTGGCTGAGGCCATTCTGAGAAATCGCTACCTCACATTATCTTCCCAACGGGAAGCCAACCCCTCCCCCCCCCCCCCCCCCCCCGCAAGACGGTTAATGTTCTTTTAACCCTTTAAAGTGATGGCTATGGCTCCCAACACCGAAACATTGCAATCACCTAATGAAATCACTCCATTGCCTTCTTTGAAATGAGCGGATCGCTGTATGCAGACGATCTTGCAAGTTCTGGAAACGCTTTTACACCCGTAACTACAGCTGCTACAGGTGCTAGTTTGCACCTTGAAAAACCAGGAAAAACACTGCTATCCGTACCAAACTACTCCAAAACCTTGATTATGCTGCCCTGGATTGGTTGTTTATGCACTGTCTGATTTTGCAGCTCTAGACTTGTATTCAGCAACTTCATTACTTTTGACTGTGCAGTCCTGCAGTCCTGCAGTCCTTGTTTGAAATCAAATTATGCGATATTATTCGGCACATCTCAAGTTGTAAATCGTTTGCCTCAGCAGGTTGACTGACAGGTTCTCCAGTTTCTTCATTTTTTATTGTACAAGTTCGAATTGTTTACCTCTCCAACAGTAAATACCTACAACAGTCCTGTGTGTTTGGTTCTGCAGTCATGCATTCAGACTATAGTGCAGCATCAATTGATTCTAGGGTTACTGACTGTGCGATTCAGAAACTTTGTTACGTTTGTATTGTCCAATCTTCATGGCCTAACTCTGCAATGATTGCTTCAGTAGTTCTTCGTTGTTGAATTCAAAAGTTCTGCACACAAGTCAACTGTTGTTTTCTCCAATAGTGAGGATTTACTGAAACTGTACTATCTGATTCCTGCTGAATGAGTCCAGAATTGCCTCCCTCTGAAGTAATCCACGAGCCTGACCCCGGAGTTCTCCAGGACTCGATTCAGCAATTTTATTGCGCTATTTCTGCGCAGTTCTGCACTTTGATTGTTAAACTCTGTTTTGTTCGTGTTTGCTGCACATAATTTCATCAGTTGACGGCAACGGGCAAAGCAAAATGCTCAACAGAGTCACATGAATAATATCACCTCGATACTCCATAGATGTGACTTGAGGTTGCCCCAGACTTCGCTAGGGCAAACAGCCTTCCATGATCTAATGACAGTAAATATGAAAAGAGTGCAGATGCGTATCACGTTCCCTGCCGAAGGCGAAGACCCAATGAATCACCGGCTCTATCGCGCGAAGCTAAAAATCGACATAATGCCGATAGAGGAAATTTAATGCGCCGAATATATTTTCCAAATGGATCAGGTAGGTATTAGAAACGACCTTTCAAAATACATTTTCTTCACATAATTCCAGTCAAGTGTATTTAAGACAACAAATAAATATTGTACCAATTCAAGTATAAAAAGCACCGGGGCATTACCGACTTCATTCCGAAGTATCTAATCACTGTCCAAACTTGAATCACAAAAAAGTCTCACATGTGTTAGCCCTCACGTTTGATAAGATCCAACAACAAAGAGAGGAAACGATAACCCGGATTTTTATTCAGGGGCGTCCCATAAAAGAACTTCTGATTCCCTCTCAAAGGAAAGATCATTTCACAGGATGTCCCGTGTGTTTAGCTGTTATCCCGTCGTGAATTCACCGTTTAGCAGTGTTGAAATAATAATTTCTCGGGATTCTGCACGCAGATATTGACGAAACAGTGTTCCGGCTAGTTATATAGGAGCCAAAATTAGAAAGTGAATTCTCATTGGAAAGTCAAATTTTGTAGTACCCTTTTTAGGCCTTATAATCTTGTGTGGTGCTCCATGGTAAGTCTGCACCATCTTAATATTATCATTATATTAACGTCAACTCCTAGTTGCTCCATTATTTGACTCACAGCCACTCAAATTCGCCTCATCAAATGACAAAACAAGTAAATCGCGGAAAGTTAGAGAGGCTCATGATCAGAATCCTGTGGCATTTGACTGTGTTCGTTCCACGAAGACGAATCTCCGAATAGTTTTGCGACATGAAATTTTCATAGTTTACTCGATGTTGTTAACATTCAGAATTGTCACTGTATAGGTGTTGACGCCACAGCGGCGCGAAGAAGCGACGCCATTGCCGGCGTCGTGGCAAAAATGCAATCAACTTCTCATTTTGAGTCTTACGATTTGAAACTTCACCATCCGAGCGCGTAACTAAGAGTTGTAAATTACCTGAGGTAGTGGGTATTTTCAGTAACTGAGATTTGGATTGGAGCTATGGAAAAAATTCACCACCAAAGTAATTCTGGTGACGGTCCAAGCCCAGATTCTGAACCAAATAACGGACATAATAATATGATTCACATGGAACTGATCACAGAAACGTGACTCAAAAATCGTGCTTCTCAAGAGCTCGTTGTGGTTACTGGGGGGTTCCTGCTAATTTATTATCAACACTCGAAGGCCAATGTCCCTCATTCAGGTCCCCTGGTTCATTCCACCCGTCCAAACAACCACTCGACGCTCATTTTTTAACCCTCAATAAATCCCCACTAATCGCCCTCTGATTGAAGGCCCAATTCTATTGTTTATGGGCTCCTTTTGTCCCTTTGTTGTTTTTTCATTAATCCAAACTAATTATGTTCAACTGCCGAGTTGATTATTGCCAGGAAATGATGTATGGCTTCGAGACAACGGAAACTCTGCGAGTAGTTGGGTGTGGTACTTATTGCAGATTGCCCGTGTGTTGCACATGACCATTCAAGAGACGGGGCAGATTGCTGTATACTAGAATAGAATGGGGTTGAGTCTCTAGTTGCCTATCTTCATCTCTCCCCGAGATTCATTCAAATCAGGCCTCCCAAAAAAAAAAGAGAGAAAAAAAACTGACTGTAATCATGATTTATGTCCTTTAAAAAACCATTTAAATCTTACGGTCAGATTTTTGACATTTCAAGTGTTCTAAAAATACTCAGCCCATAGTCCCTGGCGCGATTCGCAACATCCCGATGTCAAGCTGTACCATAATGTTTGCCAAGTTTCATTCAAATCATGCCTTCCGTTTAAACGAAATAGGTTATCATCTGTAATCAACAAGACGTGTCCTTCCAAAGAAACATCAATAGAACCGCACGTTAAGTATGTCCGTTTAGGTAGAGATGAATCTGAATGAAACGTAGTTTGCAGTTGAATCAGAATGAAACGAGTCTTAGAACAATCAGCTGTAGGTAACCGGATACAACAAAAATCTCGAAATAACATCACGAAGTCATCACTACGCGACATCAGTTCAGAGATGAATCGGAAGAAGTAATTTGAAATTGAATCAGGTTGGTGGGAACCCAAAAACCAGGGATCAAAATACGGGAAATTCGTCATTTGAAACGTCGAAATCTGCGGTAAAATAAGGGAACGACAGAAGTAAACATTGACAGTGTTCATCAATTCATCGAATTGCGTTATTTCCCTTTTGTGGGATAAACACAAATTAAATACACCTTTCGCTTACCACTAATTTATTAAATACACAAAGCTTTTCACTCAAATTCTAGGATGATGCTCAGAATTTGAGTGAAAAGCTTTGTGTGTTTAATAAATTAGTGGTAAGCGAAAGTTGTATTTAATTTGTGTTTATCCCACATTGACCAATGCGCCTTATTCCAGCTGGAAACTTTCATGAACGACATTGCTGCTTGTCGTGGTACCCCTCTAGAATACCACCCAATTTACATACTTAGATTGTTCTAAATAAACCAAGCGAATGGTGGGCCTACGTGACACAAGAGGCACAGGTAGGTAGTCCTCTCCCTCCATCCATCCCCCAAGGGCTCCTAACGACCGTCCGCTCAAACCTCAAGTGGATGACTTCTCTTTACGCTTACCTTCCTCCACAAACCGCTCGCCTAAAATAACAAATAACTCAGAGTGGTGGAACTGGTCGGTTGGTCTGGTGATAACCGACGTGGTGGAACCGTCTGGGCACAACCGTGGTGGTAACCTCCCTGGCTTCGCCATAGTATAACCTTTCAAACGCTAGCTATCCAAAACCTCTACCTTGAAATTTCAAAACCTCAATCTCACCTATCCAGGTTAAGCCTTCATTTTTCTATCACCACACTGCTACTTGCTCGTCGCTCTCATATAACTAACAAATAACTTACAAATCTGGCCTCCAAATAAGCTACTGGTAAGAACAGTTGGACGGTATTGAGATATCTGTACAGCAGTTAGGGACGTGCCGAAGAAATTTAGGGAACCTACCTAAGTATTTTCTTCAACAGAACTAGGAAATAAGGTTTGACGTATCAGTCCCGCCCAACCCCTTGGCAGGCCATCCTCAGGAAAGCGACTCTGTTGAGCACGTAGGTCCCTTTGACCTAAGTGAAAACCATTTACGTCAGCATCTTGGAAACAAACGACTCGAAGATATCTGGAACGCTAACGGCTTTTCGGGCCTCCGAAATAACTGATACGTAAATATCTCGCTAACGAGAAGATATCGTCGGAGTGGGGCAGTGGGCGTAGCGGCTTATCTTATCTTCAGCGCAAGTTTCGACGAAAACGAAGAAGTCGACTAAAAAAGAGCGCCGACTCATCTTTTGTCGATAAGTGTACTAAACTGGCGATAGAGGAAGAACAGGGCACTCAACAGACTTGGGCTTACACAATCCGTTCATCCGTTTTCCTTACGACTTTTGTCCTTAAAAGATGCCGCAGTATTAGTACTTATTATGTAGTAGTGGATACCGAAGCTAAATAATTGAACCTATAATCCAGTGTCCGATTTACTAATCTGGCTATCAACGCTCTCCATACGTTTGTATGTTACAATGTTATTTGGTCGCCAACACGAGGTCTTATCCGTCCCTGCTGTCTAAAGGCTATCTCAAAACAATATCGAAACGCTTGACTGTTGTACTGATTAGTGTTTTTCGCTATTGATTAGTTTTTAATGGATGCTTAAGATCTGCAAGCAAAACTTTTGAACCCGCCTGTATTCTGCAAATGAACGCAGCGAGTCCTAAACCTGGAAAAACTGCGCAGAGAAATTCTCCACCAACTCACTATCCCAAGCGCGAAATCATGTCCAAACGGCTGAACCAATTTTCAGTTTTAGTTGTTGGTGGCATGTAGAGATACCAGATAAGTACCAAGCTATGTATCGATACCGATCCGATCCAGTGTCAAATGAGAAAAATCTATATCGATACTGTATCAAATGTCAAGTATCGGTACCAATCAGTATCAACTGATACTTTCTAGACGGGAGAAAAAAAACGCTGCAAAGTCCTTGTCACATGGGTTTATTATTCTACTGGACATAGTACAGATATTTTGGCTGTTCATTTATTGTTTCTTTCATGTGCAATTATTGAAATGGCTGTTTTTGATGGTTTCCACCAATTTTGGCCCCCAAAAACACGAATTAGGCTCGGGTTTAAAAAAAAATTATCTTTGATCATTGATAGTACCATTTAACTGTCCTACTTCACCTGTTGATTCTACTTCTAGTGTTATTATACAAATGTATGTTGCTTTCAGATAATTACCCATGTTTTTGACTAATAAAAACGCTGCAAAGTCCTTGTCACATGGGTTTATTATTCTATTGGACATACCTACAGAAAGGTTGGCTATTCATTAATTGTTTCTTTCATGCGTAATAATCGAAATAGCTACTTCTGATGGTTTCCATTAATTTTGGCCCCCAAAACACAAATTAGGTACGCTCTTTTTTTTCTTTTTTTTTAAACTATCTTTGATCATTGGTAGTGCCATTTAATCGTCCTGAACCACGTCTTGACACTTTTTCCGGTGTGATTATACAAACTGATGGTGATTTCAGACGATTTCCCAGGTTTTTCACTCATAAAAAATCAATTCTGGGAGCTGAACATTTGGTAGAACTCAATTTTCCACTCTTTGGTCAAAATCGACTTCATATTCGGTCTTCTCGTCCCCAAAAACATAGAAAACGATATCTCAGAAGCTCATGTTACCAATATGTTGCTAAAACGTAAAAAGTACCTATTTTTACACACATTTTCACTCATAACACCCCTGGGTATATTCCGATCGGGCTGAAAAGTTTCGGGACACAACTAGGGCCCAAATGGAGTATGTGTGCGAAAGAACGATTTTTTTAGACCGAAAATGAAGCCTGTACACGTGATACGGCGGACGGCGGACGGCGTACGGCGGACGGACATTGCATTTTTGGAATCTATGCACCTTGAAACGTAAAATAAAAAAGTTTGAGGGGGTGTTATAAAAATTTTTTGCTGAGCGAATACATAGGTGTATTATTCACAGAATAATAAACCAAAATGAATATCGGGAGCTTAACCTTCGCTACAACCTCAATTCCTCACTCTTCGGACAGAATCAACTTAATATTCGGTCTTCTCCTCTTAAAAAACATGGAAAACGATATCTCACAAGCTCATGTTCACTAAAACCTCAAAAATCCCTCGAAGGCCCCTATTTTTACACCCATTTTTCTCTCATAACACCCCTGGGTGTATGCCGATCGGGCTGCCGAGTTTCGGAGCACAACTAGGATCCAAATGTGTTCCCAAATGGGGACCCAAACTGTGTGAGAAAAACAAAATTTACCGTAAATTTAAGACTGAAACTTCTTCAGAACCTCAATTTTCCACTCTTTGGTCAAAATCGACTTCATATTCGGTCTTCTCGTACCAAAAAGATGGAAAAAGACACCTCAAAAGCTCATGCTACTAACATGTTTTCACTCAGAACACCCCTGGGTATATTCCGATCGGGCTCCAAATTTTCGGGACACAACTAGGGCCCAAATGGAGCATGTGTGCAAAAGAACGAATTTTTTAGACCGAAAATGAAGCCGGTACACGTGATATGGTGGACGGACATTGCATTTTCTGAATCTACGCACCTTGAAACGTAAAAGAAAAAAATTTTGAGGGGGTGCTATAAAAATTTTGCTGAGCGAAACATAGGTGTATTATTCACGGAATAATAAACCAAAAACACGTTCTGAAAAGTACAAATCAAACCGACCATACGTACAATACCGCATCACATTACAATGAGCTACCTACTTCAGTAAGTTCCAAGGCCGATTTTGTTCATCGTAAGTTGTCTTGGGAAATGTGCCGCTAGACGTCCACCTGCCAACGGTCCAGCGGTCAAGCTATTCTCGTCACGCAGCTTCAAATTCCTGAACGTCAAAGCAAACCCTTTTATTTATTTTCGATATCTGTCGCCTTTTTTATGTGCCAATCACGTCGGCATCGGGCGGTTGGGACTTGCCACTGTGAGAATCGCGAGCCGGGATTTGAATGAAATAAAATGGATCCTTTGATCGATACTGTCGTGAGTCCCTCCCGGGAACACTCCACTACAACCTTAAAGCTCTCACCAATATTCCTATGTAAAAATTACCTTCCGCTAATAAACATCTGAGTGGGGAGACAGGCAACAGAATCCAGGGGACACAACCTGGGCCCCCCCCAAAACTCCCAACAGGGGAGTTGGAGGGAGAGGCCTCCAGTTCCTATATAACCCTGGATCCTGGGGCTTTAGCTTCATTCGACACTTCCTCTAACCAGCTCTCTCTTCTCTCTCTACCTTCCTCCTCCCAGATGCCTGGTGGTATCCGCCGCTCTGGGAATTCACCTCCTACCTTCTCCCCTTGTCTACATCGGTGGATATCCGCCGCCTAGACAAGCACCTTCCTTCACCTACATCGGTGGATTACCGCCGCCTAGGTGAATTTCCTTCCTCTCGCCTACATCGGTGGATTACCGCCGCCTAGACGAGATTCCTTCCACTCACCTACATCGGTGGATTACCGCCGCCTAGGTGAACTTCCTTCCTCTCACCTACATCGGTGGATTACCGCCGCCTAGGTGAAATTCCCTCGCTCTCATCCATTCACTCCTTCACGCCACCGTGATGATAAATTTAAATTCATCACAGTGGTGAACCCGACGTTCATCCAACCTTCTACCCTTCCTCCCTTCTTACCACCTCATGTGTCGCCCCCAGTCTAGTTCGGTGTCCCGCATTTTAAATTCACATTTAAAATAGTCAGTTTAAATTCGCAATTTTGGCCCACCCGCACCCGCTCAAACAACTCTCAACGCTCCGCTGCAAACACCTCCACTGCCGCAAATTGCGAATTTTACAAATTCAAAACCTCACCCAATTTGAATTTTGTTTCCAGACACCTCAACTATGGACCCGAACTCGCCGTCACCGCCGCTCCTCCGGCCGTCCCTGCTGCAGCCGCCGACCGCTGCGACATCTGACGCAACCGACAACCCCTTCACCAGCCTCTCACCTCCCGGCTCCACCGCATCCGCCGCCGCCGCTGCCGCCGCCGCTGCAGCTGCCGCACACGCCGCCGCCGACGTCACGACGGCCTCTGCGTCCTTCCCGCTGTCGCTACCCCCCTTCTACACGCACGACCCCGCACTCTGGTTCTTCCAGGTCGACGCTGCGTTTTCTGCCGCCAACATCCGCAGCCAGCGTACCCGCTACTCCCGCATCATCTCCCTGTTACCATATGAGATCCTCCTGCAGACATCTGACATCTCCCCCGACGCCACGGCCCCCTACGACGACCTCCGCAGCCGCCTCATCAACTTATACCAGCCCTCCAAGATCGCACGTATCGCAGCGCTATCCCAGCCCCAACATCTCGGCGATTTGAAGCCCTCCCACCTGTACCGTCGCCTACGTCATCAGCTACACGACATCGTGACGGCCGACATCGCTCGGACGTTCTGGCTGCGAGCCCTTCCCCACCCCATCCAGATGGCGCTCGCCAGCCACCTCGACGGACCGGACGAGCCGCTACTCCGTCTGGCCGACACGGTCTACGACCTCGCCGCGGCCGCCAGCGTCACGGAGGTCGCCGCGCCCCGCTTCCCCACCCCACGCCGGGACCGATCGCCGTCTGAAGAGCGCCGCCGGCCCCCCTCCCTCCACCGGCGCCGCTCCCTCTCCGTCGATCGCCGGCCGACCCCCTCCTCCGACCACCGACGCCAGCGCTCGGCCGACCGCCGCACCGTCTCCCCCGCCCAGCAACAGAGGGGGAGGTCCCCAAAAACGGCGCCCCACTCCCACTCCACGCGCCCCACCAGGACCTACCTCCCGGCGGACCCCCCCCACCGATGTTTCTACCATGTGAACTTCGGTGGGGAGGCCCGCAAATGCCAGCCCCCCTGCTCCTACTCCTCCAAGCAGGGAAACGCGGACGCCCGCCGGTAAATCCGGCGGGCCCCCCTCCTCGCCAACACGGGGGGGATCACCACCAACCCCTCCCCGCCCGCATTCACACCACCTCCACCTCGCCTCGCTACCCCTCCTACGCCGCCGCCACGGCTGCCAACCTCCCGGCCGCATCTGACGGCGCCGCTAAACACCCCACCTCTCCATCAACTGCTCCCCCACCCCGAGTCAACCCCCCCAAGCCCGCCTCCAGGGCTGCCAACCTTCCGGCCGCCACTAGCGCCGCCACTCCCGTTCCCCCACCCCGGAACGGCCCCTCCAAGCCCGCCTCCAGGGCAGCCAACCCTCCGGCCGCCACCAGCGCCGCCGCTACCGTTCCCCCACCCCGGAACGGCCCCTCCAAGCCCGCCTCCAGGGCAGCCAACCCTCCGGCCGCCACCAGCGCCGCCGCTACCGTTCCCCCACCCCGGAACGGCCCCTCCAAGCCCGCCTCCAGGGCAGCCAACCCTCCGGCCGCCACTAGCGCCGCCGCTACCGTTCCCCCACCACGGAACGGCCCCTCCAACCCCGCCCCCAAGACGACCACCCCTCCGGCCGCCACTCGCGCCGCCACTACCGTTCCCCCTCCCCGGAACGGCAAAAAATCACCCCGCGTCTCCTTCGCGGGGGACCAACCACCGCCATCGCACCCGCCCATCACCTCGGACGAACCAAGCCCCCCCCCTCCGACGGACACCAACACCTCGCCAATTTTACCTCACTCCGCCCCAGCTCATCAACGCCTGTTCCTGAAATGTTCAAAGACGCACGTCCCCTTCCTCGTCGACACAGGGGCGGCGCTCTCTATCTTCCCCAATAATATTCTCCGGCGACAGGCGCGTTGTTACCGGCAACTCCTCTACGCCGCCAACGGTACTACCATCCCCTCGTACGGGACGTACCGCTCATCAATTCATATGAGCGGGCTCGCGTACGAGTGGGAATTTACCGTGGCGGACGTAGAGAAAGCTATCCTGGGGGCCGATTTCCTCGCATATTTCGGCCTCCAGGTAGACGTCCGTAACGCGCGCCTGCTCGACCCCTCCACCCAGAAACCCATCCCCGGGTTCATTCATGCAGTGGATCGGCCCCCGTCCCAGTTTGAACAACTCCTCCTCAACTACAAACCCCAGCGCCGCCCCTCAGCCCACATCTCACAGACCCAGCACTTCATAGAAACCTCTGGCCCCCCAATATCCGCGAAAGCACGACGCCTCCACCCCCTCCAACTCTCACAGGCCCGCAAACATTTTGATCTCCTCATCAAAGACGGCATTATCCGTCCCTCCAAATCCCCGTGGGCTTCTCCACTACATATTGTGCAGAAGCCTAACGGGGATATCCGCCCATGCGGCGACTACCGCCGCCTCAATGCCCGTACAACCCCAGACCTTTACAACGTCCCGCATCTCAGAGATTTCTCTTCCCACCTGCACAACACAACCATCTTTTCTACACTCGACATCTCCCGTGCCTTCCATCACATTCACATCTACCCCCCTGACGTTCCTAAAACAGCTATCATCACCCCTTTCGGCCTGTTCGAGTATATCAAAATGGGTTTCGGCCTCCGTAACGCTGCCCAAACATGGCAGCGTTACATGGACAACATACTACGAGGCCTACCCTTCGTCTTCTGTTTTTTGGACGACGTACTGATCGCTTCCCGAGACCCAACCGAACACCTCGCACACCTGACACAAGTACTTGACATCTTCGCCGCCGAGGGCCTCACCATTAACACTCCGAAGTGCGTCCTCGCCCAGCCCTCCGTCCGCTGCCTCGGCCACCAGGTTTCGTCCGAAGGAATAAAACCCCTACCGGACAAAGTTCACACCCTCACCGATTTCCCACGACCCAACACTGTCTCAGAACTCCGCCGTTTCCTGGGTATGTTGAACTTTTACCGTAGACACATCAAACACGCGGCACAACACCAACAACCACTCATACACGCTATCCCACAACCGGCTAAGAAAAACGATAAACGCCCCATTTCCTGGACCCCCGCCCTCACTACCGCCTTCCAACAATGCAAACAGGACCTAGTTGACGCCGCTCTATTGGCCCATCCCGATCCCCATGCCCCCCTCTCCATCACCACAGATGCGTCCGACTGGGCCATCGGGGCAGTACTCCACCAACACACCGGCGCCACCCCCCAACCTCTCGGCTTTTTCTCCAAAACTCTGTCCCCCACACAAAAAAATTACTCCACCTTTGACAGAGAACTCCTCGCCATCCACGAAGCCATCAAACACTTTCGTGACTTCGTGGAGGGCAGGCAGTTCTCTGTCATAACCGACCACAAGCCCCTCACCCACGCCCTCCTCCAAAACCGAAAATCAGCCTCCCCCCGTCGCCTCCGGCAACTCGAATTTATCGGACAATTCACGTCCGATATTCGTTATTTGCCGGGGGCCGACAACTGCGTCGCCGACGCACTCTCCCGCCCCACCCCTGCGCCGGTAGCGGAGTTACTGCCCTTCCCTTCCCCGCAAACCCTCAAAAACCATCAAACTCCTACCTCCGATCCCGCTCTTTCCCATCTCATCTCCGCCTCAAAATTGGAGCAGCTGCCTCCCCTAGATCTCTGGTGCGACGTATCGGCCGACACACCGCGCCCGTACGTCCCACCGGAGCTGAGGAGGCAGTTGTTCCTACACTACCACTCCCTCCATCATCCCGGCATTCGGGCGAGCCGGGACCTCATCAAAACGCGGTACTTCTGGCCCCATATGAACACGGATATACGTACCTGGGTTCTAGGGTGCCAGAAGTGCCAGCAATTCAAGGTCTCGGCTCACCCCCATGTACCTCCTCAACCTATCCCCGATTCTCTCCCGTGGGAACACGTCCACTTGGATCTGGTCGGCCCTCTTCCCCCCTCCGAGGGGAAGAGGTATTGCCTCACCATGATCGACCGTGCGACAAATTGGGTAGAGTGTATCCCACTCGCCCACATTACCGCGGACGCCGTCGCCGCGGCCTTCCTCAATCAATGGATCAGCCGCTACGGTTGTCCGCGGACACTCACGGTCGATCAGGGGAGGCAATTTGAATCAGCCCACTTTGCCGACCTGCTCCGTTCCCTCGGGATTCAGAAAATCCGCACCACTCCTTATCACCCCCAATCCAACGGGAAAATAGAGCGGTGGCACTCGGTCCTCAAGCAAGCCATCTCCACATCAGCCACTTCCCCTTCATGGACCAAAACCCTCCCCTACGTTCTACTTAGCCTCCGCACTTCCGCCCGTCCTTCAGACAACACAAGTCCCGCACAACACGCTTTTCGTGACCCTTTACGTTTGCCAGCCGACATCTTCACCCCACACCCCAACCCGTCAATTAACAGGGAACCACTCCGCACAACAACACCACACAACGACACCACCTATCCCACACGTTTTTACACAGCCACTCACATGTACTTGAAGGAGCCCGGCATCCACAAAACATTTTCACCTCTCTACGCCGGGCCCTTCCACGTCATCCGCTCCACAAACACCACGGCTACCCTGTTAATTGACGGGAAGCCCCACACTGTACCCCTCGCCCGATGTAAACCAGCCCCCGTCCTCCCAGACACTTCGCCCCACACCACTCACCCGACCACCCCTACACCACACACGCCACACATCACCTCCATTTCGCCCGCCGGACCCCAACGTCGCCACCCACCTCCGCGACGTCCCGGGTACCGGCTCCCACCGGCTCTTCCCCTTCACCACCGCCCCGGCAGTGAAGGGGCCCCTCTGTCAGTCTTCACTAACGTGAAGACTGTTAGAGGGAGTCGCCTCCCTCACCCCATCACCTCACCATCATTACACATTCACCACATTACACTGCACACTGTCCACACCCAGGGAACGGCGGATTTCACAACCCCGCTCCGATCTGCCTCCCCTGAAACCGTACCAAAAAATTGTACATACCTGTAAATACCTATACATACCTGTAAATACTACTTGTAAATACCTTGCACCTGTAAATATCTAGCTATCTATCTGACTATCACCCCTCTTATCATTATCATCGAACTCATCACCTTTGTAAATATTGTCACTTCATCAAATTTTTCATCACACCCTCCTTGTACATATGTTTCCCATCATCAAATTTCGTCTACTTACATCTACTTACATCTACTTATGTCTTACTTCTACTTATGTCTTACATCTACTTACATCTACTTACATCTACTTACATCTACTTATCTACTTATGTCACCTTATGTCTACTTTTGTCTACTTAGCCCTACTTATGTCTACTTATGTCAACTTATGCCTCCTTATTCTACTACTTGTATATCACCCTAGATTTAAGACACCTCCGGTCACTCTTCTGCCTTCAGCACTGCAATTGTTTGTTTCAGCCTTCAGCTCCTGTATCCTTGCGCCTTCAGCTTCCCCTTTTTGTTTCCGCAGCCCTCAGCCACTGTCAACTTGAGCCTTCAGCTACCTCAAACATTGGTTCGAACTGGGGGGACCTCTGTCGTGAGTCCCTCCCGGGAACACTCCACTACAACCTTAAAGCTCTCACCAATATTCCTATGTAAAAATTACCTTCCGCTAATAAACATCTGAGTGGGGAGACAGGCAACAGAATCCAGGGGACACAACCTGGGCCCCCCCCAAAACTCCCAACAGGGGAGTTGGAGGGAGAGGCCTCCAGTTCCTATATAACCCTGGATCCTGGGGCTTTAGCTTCATTCGACACTTCCTCTAACCAGCTCTCTCTTCTCTCTCTACCTTCCTCCTCCCAGATGCCTGGTGGTATCCGCCGCTCTGGGAATTCACCTCCTACCTTCTCCCCTTGTCTACATCGGTGGATATCCGCCGCCTAGACAAGCACCTTCCTTCACCTACATCGGTGGATTACCGCCGCCTAGGTGAATTTCCTTCCTCTCGCCTACATCGGTGGATTACCGCCGCCTAGACGAGATTCCTTCCACTCACCTACATCGGTGGATTACCGCCGCCTAGGTGAACTTCCTTCCTCTCACCTACATCGGTGGATTACCGCCGCCTAGGTGAAATTCCCTCGCTCTCATCCATTCACTCCTTCACGCCACCGTGATGATAAATTTAAATTCATCACAGATACCTATTCTGCCGAGTGAAGGAAGAACGACTCAACTCAAAATTATTGAGTTTTCAGAAATCAGCTTCGAAGTTTTCCAACGAAAACTCGCTGTAGGTTCACTACAGGGCATTCCCGCAACCCCCCTTTTTTTCCAAATGTCCAATCATGTTCAACTTGATCGATAGCTGTCAAAAAATACTCCAAATACACGTTTTTTCAATTGATTTATTGCAGTTGAGTCGAATATCGATTATTCATAGTTGATTTTTGAAATGTTTGTGGAGTAAAAACAACTCAAATCCCCTTTGAGTCCAACGGTTTGGACCCCGATCCTGAAGCCAACGGTTTGGACCCCGATCCTGAAGCCAACGGTTTGGAGGAAAAACGACTCAACGGTGTTTTCAGCTAGTTTAGTCGTTTTTCCTCAACAAATAAATTAATAACAAAACTCGCAAGTTAGGGTGTTTCAATCGAGGCATTGAGATGTTTTTACTAAAAAAACACGGAGTTGAGACGTTTTTCCTCAAAATTAAGCAATTTCCAGATTTCATCCCTAAAATTTCAACCCCTTCTGGGTCGAATTTTGGAATTTCGATTTGACCATCAAAAAGGTGGGGTTGAAATTAGGGGGTTACGTGAAAATCCCATTTTCGACCATTTTTTGAGTTGAGTCGTTCTTCCTTCACACGGCAGTATTGAAATGAGACGTTCCATCAATGTCGCCACTTGGTACAAAGGTACAGAATATCTACTGACTGTCTGAAAATGATTTACGGAACAGAGAAACTCGAGGTTGCGTGTGTTATATTGGACGAGGCGACTGCGTGGAGATTACCAACGTAAATTATTTCAAAAAATTGTCTATCTAAAGTAGGCGGTATCAAGTACGAACCAGCTCAAGCAGCAACGCAGAAGCAGCCTGCAAATGAATCTTAGTACTTTCAATCAAAACCTTTGGCCAAATCACATTCATGTTATCTTCTTCTTCTGGTGCCTTCTCTGGTTTCAGAGGTTGGCGGTCATTTGCCGGAACGTATCTCGGTCCATGGCTTGATTGTGGTTTATTATTCTGTGAATAATAAACCTATGTATTCGCTCAGCAAAATTTTTATAGCACCCCCTCAAAAATCCGTAATTATAGATAAACATTGTAATAATCAACTAATCAAGAAGGTGGATATCGAAACAATTTATGTTTAAGAACCAAAAATTGCAACCATGTATCATGCTTCCACGCGACTCTCCATTATGCAGTGCGCGAAAAAAGTTGACGCTCAAAATTGACTCTCAAAATCGACGCGCAAAAAATGCTAGTATCCCAGGGCTCGTTTCCACGCGACTCTCCACTATGCATTGTGCGCGAAAAAAGTTGACGCTCAAAATTGACTCTCAAAATCGACGCGCAAAAAATGCTAGTATCCCAGGGCTCGTTTCCACGCGGCTCTCCACTATGCATTGTGCGCGAAAAAAGCTGACGCTCAAAATAGACGCGCAAAAAATGCTAGTATCCCACGGCTCGTTTCCAGGCGACTCTCCACTATGCATTGTGCGCGAAAAAAGTTGACGCTTAAAATTAACGCGCAAAATCGACGCGCAAAAAATGCTAGTATCCCAGGGCTCGTTTCCAGGCGACTGTCCACTATGCATTGTGCGCGAAAAAAGTTGACGCTTAAAATTAACGCGCAAAATCGACGCGCAAAAAATGCTAGTATCCCAGGGCTCGTTTCCACGCGACTCTCCACTATACATTGTGCGCGAAAAAAGTTGACGCTTAAAATTAACGCGCAAATCGACGCGCAAAAAATGCTAGTATCCCACGGCTCGTTTCCAGGCGACTCTCCACTATGCATTGTGCGCGAAAAAAGTTGACGCGCCAAAATCGACGCGCAAAAAATGCTAGTATCCCACGGCTCGTTTCCAGGCGACTCTCCACTATGCATTGTGCGCGAAAAAAGTTGACGCTTAAAATTAACGCGCAAAATCGACGCGCAAAAAATGCTAGTATCCCAGGGCTCGTTTCCACGCGACTCTCCACTATACATTGTGCGCGAAAAAAGTTGACGCTCAAAATTGACGCTCAAAATCGACGCGCAAAATATGCTAGTATCCCAGGGCTCGTTTCCAGGCGACTGTCCACTATGCATTGTGCGCGAAAAAAGTTGACGCTTAAAATTAACGCGCAAAATCGACGCGCAAAAAATGCTAGTATCCCAGGGCTCGTTTCCACGCGACTCTCCACTATACATTGTGCGCGAAAAAAGTTGACGCTCAAAATTGACGCTCAAAATCGACGCGCAAAAAATGCTAGTATCCCAGGGCTAAAACATGGTACATGTTAATTTTTTTCTTTTACGTTTCAAGGTGCGTAGATTCAGAAAATGCAATGAACGTCCGCCGTCCGCCGTACGCCGTACGCCGTAACCTTCATACCGGCTTAAATCGTTCTTTCGCACACATGCTCCATTTGGGCCCTTGTTGTGTCCCGAAACTTTGCAGCCAGATCGGAATATACCCAAGGGATGTTATGAGTGAAAATGGGTATACAAATAGTTACTTTTGTGTTTTCGTAACATGTTAGTAACAAGAACTTTTGAGGTACCTATCGTTTTCCATGTTTTTGGGACGAGAAGGCCGAATATGAAGTCGATTTTGACCAAAGAGTGGAAAATTGAAGTTCTAAAGAAGTTTCAGCCTTAAATTTACGGCAAATTTTGGTCTAAAATCGTCGTTTTTCCGTACACATTTTGGGAACACATTTGGGTCCTAGTTGTGCTCCGAAACTCGGCAGCCCGATAGTTATGGGGAAAAAATGGGTGTAAAAATAGGGCTTTTCGAGGGATGTTTGAGGTTTTAGTTAATATGAGCTTGTGAGGTATCATTTTCCATGTTTTGTAGGGCGAGAATGCCGAATATCAAGTTGCTTTTGACCGAAAAGTGAAGAATTGAGGTTGTAAAGAAGGTTAAGCTCCCGAAATTCATTTTTAATGAGTCAAAAACATGGGAAATTTTTGAAATAACCATACATTTGTATAATAACACTAGAAGCAGTATCAACAGGTGAATCAAGACAATTAAATTGTACTATCGATGATCAAAGATTTAAAAAAACCGAGCCTAATTCGTTTTTTGGGGGCAAAATTGGTGGAAACCATCAAAAATAGCCATTTAAATAATTGCATAATTATGAAAGAATTGCACATGCAATAAATGAACAGCCAACATTTCTGTAGGTGTGTACAGTAGAATAATAAACCCATGTGACAAGGACTTTGTAGCGTTTTTGATTTTTCAAATCATAAAATTTTAGTCCGGCCCATTGATGATTATTTCGGTACCGCGAGGTCTTCCTTCGCCCTAAACCCCGCTTCCCTTCGATTCCCTCCTCGAATGTGAGCTGCAGCTGGAATTCTTGTCCCCACGTCACAGACGGTCAACGTAAGACAATTTCCTTTTCTGGATTGTTCTTAACAATTGCCGTTCCGTACTTGTATTATGGCGGGTTTGATTTATGACCACTTTAATGGGCTCCTTACACCATTCCCAAGGACCCAAAGGAATACGTACGGGAAGACAACCGAACATGGGTAAGGCTTTGCATAGGTACTGAACGAATGTTCATCGTACCTAGTTCCGAGTAGGTAAGGATATACCAAAGGCCGGTCTTCGGTATATGGCACTGATGGAAAAACGCTGCAAAGTCCTTGTCACATGGGTTTATTATTCTATAGGACATACCTACAGAAAGGTTGGCTGTTCATTAATTGTTTCTTTCATGCGTAATAATCGAAATAGCTACTTCTGATGGTTTCCATTAATTTTGGCCCCCAAAACACAAATTAGGTACGCTCTTTTTTTTCTTTTTTTTTTAAAACTATCTTTGATCATTGGTAGTGCCATTTAATCGTCCTGAACCACGTCTTGACACTTTTTCCAGTGTTATTATACAAACTGATGGTGATTTCAGACGATTTCCCAGGTTTTTCACTCATAAAAAATCAATTCTGGGAGCTGAACATTTGGTAGAACTCAATTTTCCACTCTTTGGTCAAAATCGACTTCATATTCGGTCTTCTCGTCCCCAAAAACATAGAAAACGATATCTCAGAAGCTCATGTTACCAATATGTTGCTAAAACGTAAAAAGTACCTATTTTTACACACATTTTCACTCATAACACCCCTGGGTATATTCCGATCGGGCTGAAAAGTTTCGGGACACAACTAGGGCCCAAATGGAGCATGTGTGCGAAAGAACGATTTTTTTAGACCGAAAATGAAGCCTGTACACGTGATACGGCGTACGGCGGACGGCGTACGGCGGACGGACATTGCATTTTTGGAATCTATGCACCTTGAAACGTAAAAGAAAAAAGTTTGAGGGGGTGTTATAAAAATTTTTTGCTGAGCGAATACATAGGTGTATTATTCACGGAATAATAAACCAAAATCAGTCAGTTAAGTAGTAACATAATGACTGTCTTTGAGTTTCAAATTAACCCGCGTGTACCCTCAAAATTTCAGCTCTCTACGACTATTTTTCGTGTAGTTAGAAGCGTTAAAAGGTAGGTAATGGTAAACATTTCATGTTCGCGCATGCGCGACAGTACGACACGATCAACAGTACGATTTCAATGAAATTCACATGAAACTATCAAAGTGTTATTCCTGATTGACCCTTTAAGTTTGAACTCATTTCAACGATATTTAAGGTAGCTATGGGAGTTTCAAGTATTTCACGTTTCGCATGCGCAGACGAAAGTTACAGTACTTTTTCAATGATTTTTGAACGGGACCATCTGTGACCCAACCCACACCTTCCCTCCAAATTTCAGTCGATTTCGACCACTATTTCGGGTAGTTAAGGGCGTTACAAGGAATTACCACAGACAGACACGGAACAAAAAATGTTCTTCGATGTCTGAAACGCAAAATGGTTGTGGAAATTTTCATTTTGGAGGACATACATTTTTTGTTTACTCATTCACGAATTCAAGGCTTCCCAACCTTCGGTTGTGAGGAAGCAAAACAAATTTAGAAACTAATCTTCACCTGATGTTGAATTTTTCTACGATTTTCATGTAGTTTTTAACGATCACTTACCAGGTTGAATTCGTGGTGTTCGTCGTCCGAGGTCGGGAGGGACATGACGCCAGAGTCGCTGACATCGTCCATTTCAGGAAACTCGGACCTCAGATCGGGAAACCTCCCTAGTTCTGGAAGCCTTCCTGGGTCTGGAGTTCTTGTAGGCGTCCTCTGTTGGAAAAAAACCCCATGGTGAAAAATCAGGTAAATATTGGTAGGCACCCACACAGAAACCAGGAAATTGTATGAGAAAAGCTACAATAAATTGTTAACTTGAGATAACCAAGAAATAGCGATAGGTGCCAACAGCCATTTTACAAATATTCCAAGCTATTCGAAATGCATCGAATAAAAATAGATTTTCTAAAAAAATGGTTTCTATGTTTCAAGACTGGTTCCAAAGTAGATCAAAATAATGACATTACTTGGAAGGCGGTTCACAAAATCTACTGTGAAAGAATATTAACAGGACCTATGTCACCTGCACATGACATGCACTACCGCATGCATGTTACACATGCACCTTGAAAACTCAAATATTAAAGCTACTTAATGATATTCAAAGGCATCAAGACTATGTGATTGAGTAACCTAAAGTTCAGAGTGTGGTTTAAGGGAACAGTCAGTTGGCATAGTTGAGCAGAGAAATCGACGTTCCAAATTTGGAACGGGGAAACCCTTGACAGCCAAAAATTTGTTCTTATACACCTAATTCAATAATAAGATGTATTTAAAAAATGCCCAATGCAAACTAAATCACTCGCGATGAAATCGTGGAAACCCACTTCAGTCTGCGCGTGCGCGAACATGAAGCGTTGCCCATTTCTTTGTAAGGCTTGTAACAACGCAAAAAATAGTCGTAGAGACCTGAAATTTTGAGGGTACACGCGGGTTGGATCACAGATGAAGAGCACAGGGAAAGAAGGGGGAATGTCACTTTTTTTTCGAAAATGAGTTAAGGTTGGCATCAATGTCTCCCTTAGATCTAGTTTCATAATCTTTCTTCAAAAAGGGAAAAAACGCGGAGGAAATGCCTTTTCTAGCCATGTGAGAACTGACATTTACAGGGAAAAAAGGAGGAATGTCTATGAGGGGATGAAAGAAAGGGGAAGGTCAGAAAAAACAGGGAAACAAGGGGGAAAGTCATCAGAAATTGGAGTGAGTTCCTGGACTCATGCTACATGAAAAAAGCCCCTTACAAATCGAGACCAATCAGGGAGTTGTTGATCGCAGATCAACATTCTCGTACGATCCAACATCGTGAAACTTACAATGGAGTGTTTGTATCAACCATCATTGCTCCTCTCTCGACAAGGCGTATTCGAAGAAGACAAGTTCTCCCTCACGGAACATTTTTCATGCCTCGATGTTTAGTACAATGGTGAGTTAATCCCCTACATTTCACAATATCTTTCTGTGATACCTATTCCGACAGTTTGAACAATCACATTACGAAAAATAATGGACACCAACCTATAATGTGTTGGTAACTCACTCCAGAGTGCTTACCAACTAAACTAGAGATACCATAGAAACAGTGTGAGGTATAGCTACCAAGTAACTATTACTTCCAAAGCGATTAAAACACTGCGTATACTGAATAAATTACAAAGAATATCAATAGGTAATCAAATTTTAGTGAAGTTCATTTTTCTTTAATTTTCAGCTCGACGTCCAATTTCCTTCGAAAAATACCAAGACCTTCTGCATTTACGTCAGTTCTGACTAACGATGAAATCTAGAGAATATTTCTCCAAACTCCTCCACAAAAAGAGGGAGAAGCAGGAAAAAACAAGAAGGCGGTCGAAAACAAAAAACAAAAATGAAAAAGTGGCATTCCTCCTTTTTTCCCAGTCTGTAATAACATTTTTGTGTTTTTTGCTCAATAAAATCATTTTTTAGCATAACGTTTCTTTAAAGTAACATCCTTTCTTTATTATTCATCTAAGGATAGATGAACAATTGCGGAAAATGAAAGGGACCTCTGGTGTGATAGTCTTCAAAATCTGTGCAAAGGTTCAAACTTTAAATTTCACTCATCTCAGAATGATAGAAAAGTGACATTCCCCCTTTTTCCCCTGTGGAAAACAACGCAAAAAATAGTCGTAGAGACCTGAAATTTTGAGGGTACACGCGGGTTGGATCACAGATGGTCCCGCAACAAAACGAGCCTACCCAGCTATTCTATACTTTCATGTAATTCAAGTGAGGAAGCTGCACTGCCTACTCGAATTGGCAGACTTTTTTGTTACTGACGACTGTTTGATCACCGAGCCGGTATAACAGTGTATTTTTCGTGAATTAGTGGAAACAGCCAACCTTTCAGTAACTCCGTTTTTCGTTGAATGCCCAATGCGGTGGAAAATTGAGGAAATTTACTGCAGAAACTGGAGGTTTCTTTTTATGAATTACAATGAGGCCAAGACTTGTAATACATGCTGAAGGTTGGAGCGAGGGAGAGTGATGGCTGTGCTGTTGTCACTTGGAGGGCTAATGTTGGAGTGTTAACAAAGAGCCTTGGAAGTAGTTTGTCGCCCACTTCCGATCATCGAATACCCCTCATATAGCACCTTTTCGGAAAGCTCTCGCCGAGATCTTTTACTTAAGAAAATAAAAGATAACAGGTGAAATTACCCATTTTGTATTTTGGCCAGCTGCTGTACACAATATCTCTTACACCCCACCTTTAACCTACGTGAATAATGTAGAACACCCTGGGATGAGTAGTGTTGGTTTAAAGTTTGATATGTGAGGGTGTTTCGCATTAATTATGAATTAACTGACTTCAGAGTCTTCACCTCACCTTGTGCAAACAACACTAGAAGGGTCGAATATCCGGAGGTTCCGCAGTCTCCATGACGACCGCGAGAACGCTGAATACGAACGCGATCGCGAACTCGGGTGCTTGGAATCGCGACGAAGACCCGAACAGGATCCCAACGGCTGAACAACTGAGGGGGTCCTTCAGAGGGCCCAGCCAGAGCCCACTCCCACCCCGGGCGCCGGCGGGCGCCCCGGAAAAACGGCGCCGGAGGGGTTGGCTGGATTTATTAACTGTCACAAACAAAGCTTTGCTGCTATAATTCCACAACGGCGTTGTGTATTCAACCAAGTCCAATAGAAAATGGACTATCAAAGATCGAATATCCTCGAATTTGAAATTTGCTACAGTTGCTTCCGTACTGTGTTTGGTATACCTACTGTGTGAAGGACAGAATCTGTCGCACGACTCGGTAGCGAAACGTTGACACATGTTAATTAAAGGTGAAAATCAACGAGTTAACCCTAGAACGACACTTGTGGGTCTTCAGGAACCGAATGTGAGATAGGCGCTGGGACTAATGTAAACTCTGTAACCCTTCCCCGAATCCGAATATCCCAACTTCTCCCCTACCCAACACGACAGAAGAGTTTCCACTTCGTGGGAAATTATCCCGTTTGCAGAAATTCTGGGGGTTCGAAAAAAAAAACACAAAAAAACGCTGCAAATTATTACACAGAGGTTTATTATTTACCTGTATAGATGCCCCTTCTGCGTAGATCACTGTTTTCTGTGGTCAGTACCCTCGAGCTCCCCCCACGACAGCCCTAAATCGAGTACTGGAGCCGGCTCCGGAATTAAAGTTTCCTACAGATGCGCGGGATTCAATAATTCAATCATTAATTATTATTTTGTGGTTGTTCATGAAGCATAAGGCAAATAATGAACCGTTCTGTAATAATATACCTGTATAGGTGCCCCTTCTACGTAGATAGTATAATGAACCGTTGTGTAATAGTTTACCTTTGAGTAATAATTTACCGCTGTGTAATAATTTGCCCTTCAATAATACTTCAACGGTTGTTCAAGTTTCACTACCTATCAACAAACTCCAAAAGAGTCATCTTTTTCAAATGAAATGATATCACAGAACAACCAACTCGACTTCATAATCCGAGATTATAATCAGGTGCTCCCTTGCAATGATTATCTCGGGCCAATTCCCGATTGTTGCCGCGCCCTTAGTGACGATATCTGGGCTGAATGTGTACAATTTCATTCACCCTCCTGTTGAAGAAGCCTGTCGGTGCAAACTTCTGGGCCTTACTGTGAACGAACGGCTGGACGTACGGTGCTCCGGGTGGTTTCAAAAAATGCCCATGTTCGAGAACTATCTAAAAATTTAAAAATATTCGAGATAACGACGTCCTGGAGATTTCAACCCCTACTTTTCACCCCTTAGGGATGACTGAGATTAACGCTGAGTTTCGAGGACCAACTAGACCCCAAATGATAAACCGAATTTCGCCAATTTTGGTTCATGGTAAAAAAGTGCGAAGAACGGCGTACCGCGGACGGACAGAAATTTTTTTATGGCATTTTCCGATTCAACGTACCCTGAAACGGAAACTATCAAATTTTAAGGGGGGGGGGGGGGGGGTAAAAAACGGTTTATGCTCGATTCCAACGGTTCATTATTGAAAATAGTAAACCAAAAATATGTATTTCTGGGGGGAGAAATTCCCACAGTTGAAATTCTTGACCAAAGCAATCTTTTTAATCGGAAAATTGGAAATTGACACCACAGGACACATTTATGTAGTTAATTTCTGCACAACGTGAGAAAGCTTGTTGGTGGATTGAAAACACTTGAAACTATTATAGTAGTGTTACCTAATATTCTAGAGTAGGTAAGTAGTTGACCCCTACCTTTTTTTGTGAGCGAATCTTCAAAGGAAATGTAGCTAGTTGGCTCGTTAGAAAACTTCAGAGAAGCTCCCTGAGAACCGGAATCCCCTTCCAAATCCGTTTCATGCATCGGAGATGTAAATGATAGATTTTCAATTTTAACATGTTTAATGTTTTAGGGCTGGGGGTCATTCTGTGAATTCCGACACGCAAATATGCAACGTTTTAGCGAATTTTCAAAGAAAATGAAGCTATTGCAATGGCTTCGAAATTTAAATAATATAAATTTTTGGAAATTTTCTTCATAGAAATCCGTTTCAGACCATTCTAAAACGATTCCTGAAATTTAACACTTTTTTATATGTATATATATAAGTAGTAAGAGGGCACCTTGAGCACACTTTCACTTGACTCTCTGATGTTTTTTATTTTCACTTGAATCTCTGATGTTTTTTATTTTCACTTGAATCTCTGATGTTTTTTATTTTCACTTGAATCTCTGATGTTTTTTATTTTCACTTGACTCTCTGATGTTTTTTATTTTCACTTGACTCTCTGATGCTTTTTATTTTCACTTGAATCTCTGATGTTTTTTATTTTCACTTGAATCTCTGATGTTTTTTATTTTCACTTGAATCTCTGATGTTTTTATTTTCACTTGAATCCTTGATGTTTTTTATTTTCACTTGAATCTCTGATAAAACTTTTTTAACACAAAACATCAGAACCAGTGACTTTATTTAGACAGTGACTTTTTAAAAAAAATATTTTTTCATCAGAAACTCTAGTGAAACTCTAAAAATTTTTCAATCGTAAATAAAAATACAAATTTAGGACTATTTAGGGGTCGATATTTTCGAAATTTAGCTCCCTCCGATGTTTTCACTAGAAAAAATGAGAGGGGTTAGTTAAAAGGATCTCTCCAATAAAATAAAAATGTCTCATCCATTTTTACAATTTTCACTTAAGCATATCGAATTTATTGAATGTTTCGCATATATCGATAGAAATAAAGATATGAAAGTGTACAGGTTTATAGAACAACTGTTATACGGAGAAATTCCCAACGATAAAATACTCAGTTTTAAATCGTTGCTTAAAACCGAGGGAGTTGAAAAATTCGTAAACACTGTTAAGAAAACAATACCCGTATCTCCCAATAAAGACTTGAAATATAAAAGGAAAAATATCAAAGAAAATATGTTGGAGAATTATGTCATTCGTAATAAACGAGATAAGAAATTTCTACAAGAGTTGAACGTAAAGATTTTTTTAAACATGATCCCTACTAAAAATATAATTGTGGACGATGGTAATATTGTCGATATAAAATTACCTTGATCTAATTGTTCGTTTTAATGAGGAATCCTCATTAAAACACATTGAAAATAAAATCTCCTTCATATTCCAAACATCCTGAGCTTTTAGCAACAGTATCGAAACTGAAACTCAAAATCCTTCTTCAGTTTGGCTTTACTCTCACTATAAAGCAATTTTCTAAGTTGATATTCAGAAGCATTTTTAGGAACCTGGATTTTTAGGAGCGGTGGTTTACCATCAACACCCAAAAAACGTTCTTTCAACAACCCTTTAGAATATCTATACTCCCTCAATGCACGTTGAATCTCGTCTAGTGCGTCACAGTTTCTATCATAAAATCGAAATTCAGGTTTCTTTACAAACTCCCAGAAACCTCCATGTTCATCACATATATCTAATGCCTCATCGCTTAAAACCATATCTCTTTATTTATTATAGAAAATATTTTTTTTTTTTTTTTTAGACCCGGTAAATTACCGGGTCTAAAAGTTTTCAACAGTACGAAAATAATTTAAAACCCAATATATTTAAAGGTGGGGGCGAATCGACGCCACCTTTTTAAATTAAAAAACTCTTAGGATTTCTAGAGCCTCATGCTATCTAGCTTGTTGCGTGTGAACTAAAGGAAATGATAAATAATGCGAGATTAATATTCCGTACACTATCTCAAAGGAGGCCAGCTAGTTGACCTTGCATTCCCATTTCAGATAGTTCGCTTTCAATTCCTATATCCATATTCACAATCAGTTTCTCCTCAACTGTTCAACATGGCACAACCTCCTGAATATTTAAAGTTAGCTTATTGTGATGATTATGATTTCTGTGAAGAAATTTTAAAAGTGGAACAATATCACCAGGAATGTTTGAGTTTCGTGCAGAAAGTGAAAAATTGTGTTAGTGCAAGTGAAGTCAGAGAACTAATCACGAAAAACAATGTGAGTCTACCAGGTAGTAGAAAATGTGATTTTCAAAAGCTTTTGAAAATCCCAAAAGTGTCTAATATATCAAGAACTCCAGATCAAATGCATCAGTACCTACAAAAATTTGTTGTATTTGACCATGAAATGGAAAAGGTGAAACTTCCTAATCAAAATAACATTATGGAAGTAGAGAATTACCTTATTAAATCTGGTGATTTGATAAAGAAGCAAACATCAAGACTTTTTTATACTACTGCTGTTTATGGATACTACTTGGAAGTGTATTTTCAACATATGAAGATCACAGGAGAGGATTGGAATCTCTGTTTAAAAGAAAAGCTACATGTGTCCTTGAGTTATAGTAAGAAGTTGAGAAGAGTTGGAGTGATTGTGAAAGACCATCAAAAACTTAAAATGTTGAGTATTTCATTTTTGGGCTCAACTACAGTGATAGTGAATGTTAACCTTGAGGGGGCTCACGCGTGAGCTCCTAGAAGGTCATTCCAGAGAACATTCTGAGCTGAAATATTCTGGACTCAACTACAGTAATATTAAGATCAGCCTGTAACCTTGAGAGGGCTCACGCGTGAGCCTCTTGAAGGATATCTGAGGAAATATTACCAGTTGGAGTTGAAGCAAAATAATGTGTCTGATATATTTTTTATTGAGAATGTTCCCAATAAAAAAATTGTTATTTATATTGCTTATCCTTTTTTTCCTCCCATGGTGAGTTTTAGATTTCCTCTTTTATAATATTTTTAAGTGGTATATAGTTGAGAGTGACTTCTGAAACCAAAATTACGTAAGCAAAAGTGTTTTCTGGCACATTCTTTTCAAAATCTGCTCGTAAAATTATATTACTTTTTTGTCCAGATATGGACTGTGGTTGTCTAGTCATATTCACACTGAATATTGGATAGTTCTCTTTGAAGGACTGAGGCTCATGATATGGAAGGGATGAGTCTTGGCATACTATTCTTTTGAAATCTGTGTACATGGTGTAAGCTAAACTAAAATCCCCTGAACTCCAATCTAAATTCAAATGTTCTTCAGGATAACTTTTTCCTGCTACTTCAAAACTAATATTTTTAACATTCAAATGATCAAATTTGGAATTATTTTTCTTTTGATCATTTTTTCTGGCAGTTTGGAAGGCAACAAATCCCCAGATCGGATTCTGTACATTTCTATAAATATTGGTAATATTGAAATTCAAGGTTTTCCCAGTGACATTCTGTTCAATACATTGCAATTTTTTAAAGTGAAACAAATAAGGAGCGGTACTAAGTTCAGCAATTAATTTAGCTTTGGATTCACTTTCATATTCAATTATTGGGACTCGCAGGTAGAAAGTTTTAATTTCCACTTTTCCCGCCACACCTTCAGGAGAGGTACTGTAACGGAAGAGTACATTATCATCAGAATTTCTAATGAATGTAATTTCAAATCCTCCCTTATAAATTGGTGCAATATCGCTGAAGAATCCAAGACCTAAATCAGCCAAGTTACCATTCGCGTTGAAATTTCCACCACCATTCACTTTAGAATTGAAACCAGAATTCATTAATTTACCATTATAGTTTGATGGTCCTGAGAAAGAAGCTATGCCCATCACCGTACTAGCAATACCTGGTTCTTCAATTTCATCAATAACCGTATTGTGCTTTTTTACTTCAATTTTGGAAAAAAGGTGTGCAACAAAATTGTCAACCATCATTATTGTATCACTGATTCCATATGTTTTTGTTGCATCTTTAGGAATGTATTTTCCAGCAATGTAATATTGAATATTGCTGCTAAGAAACTCATCATCTAGTAGCAATTTGAAAACCGTTCGTTTATTCTCAGAGTTTAATTCTAAATTAGATTCAGGATTAAAGTTTCGATATTGAAGCCTTGTGATTTCAGAATCGTATTTTGAGTAGATTGATTTAATTTGATTCATTTTTATTATAGAATACATTCTTTTAACTAACCTCCCAAAAGAAAAAGTCACTGGTTCTGATATATTTTAGGTAGTTTCAGTTTATTGTCTCCTTTGATCTCGTATTAAATTTTTAAAGCCGCGGCTCACATGTGAGCTGCGGCTTTTGATATCAGTTAAAACTTTTTATCAGAGATCTAAGTCAGTAGCACATGATTAGTATTCCGATAATACTAACACCTTTTAAATCGTCGTTCTCGGATGATTAACGTTAAAGTCGAATACAAGTCGAGAACATTTAAAAATTTCTTTTAAAACTCTTAAAAAAGTTTTTTTATAGAATCGAAATTCTATAAAAAATATCAAGATAGCGGAATAGAAAATATTAAAATCCAGTTCTGAAAACTTCCCCATGTTTCAAAAGTGATAGTTTGATAGGATCCACACTTTTAACTTCTTTCTTATTTTTATTATATTCATTTAGAATAGTACTTTTCATATTTATATAATTTTTTATTTCTTGTTCAATATCATTGAACTCTTCATCAGATATTTTACCGTCTTTAATTGCTTTTCTGAACTTTTCTTCAATCGAATCTAATTTAGCTTTTGCCAAAAGCCCAATTTCATTGTGTTTATTAATTTTTTTATTGAAAAATCCGCTTGAAGTCCTTAATATTATCGATAAGGTTGTCAATCCTACAGAAATTGGAGCACTGAATGGAATTATTATTGGTAATGCTATAGAAGTATTAACCAGTCCGAGTTCTGAGAGGGCGAATAAAAATTCAGTACCGTAAAGAGTACTGGATATTTTTCCATATTTTTTTTTCAAACCATTTCTCATTTTCACTTCATCTTCTAAAAATTTGTATTGATTGATAATTCGATTGATTCTATAATTGTTCTCATTAAACTCGGGAAAAATTATTTTTGGATATAATCTAGGATGAGTTATTGGAGTAAATTCTTCAGGGGCTGAAGGTGTTTCATTATTATTTGTGTACATCATTTTATTATAGAAAAAATTTTTTTTATAGAATCGAAATTCTATAAAAATATCAAGACTATAAAATTTAATAAAAGAAATTAAGATTTTCCTTCAATGTTCTCATGCTATTTACAAAATCGTGTCCTTCTGATAGCTTTTTCAAAATTAATAAACATAAATGTCCACAGATAGGCGGATCATATTGGTTTTGGATTTGCTCCTCATTATAAAATAAATTTTCTGAACCTAAATATTGAACAAGTTCTCTTGGTGGTGGTGCATTTCCATACGAGTCAAAATAATATTTTAAATTGTTATTTTTATGAAATGCAGTCCAGTGGCTTCCAGCCTCATCAGAATTTTCTAGATTTATAATTCCACATTCCGTGTGGTTCACTTTCTCTGGTAAATCATCCTTCATGAAAACTCCTTTGAAGTTTTTAATTTTCATTTCTTTCGATAATCTTTCAATATCAAAATTGGTAAGAGGCTGGAAGCTATTTAGTTTTTTGATTTGGTAGGTTTCTTTTTAGGTTTCTTTTTAGGTTTTGAAATAGTTTTTTTCTTATTCATTCCAGAGCCAATACTTAAACTGTTTGCATTTTGTGCTAATCTCTCCATTTCCAAATTGTGTCGTTTGATTTCTGCTTCTTCAGCAGCTTTATGTTTTGAGTCTATTACTGAATTTGCTACTGCAGCTCCACCACCTAATAATGCCCCAAGAGCACCAATTCCTGCAAAAAGTAAGGGTAAAAACCCACCTGAATGATTTATTTGCAACTGATCATAATTCATTTCCAATTCCAACCCTTTTTTGTTTTTGATACATTTATCTAGCTTTTTTTTCTGAGTTTCATTTAACAGGATTTTATGATTTCCATTTCCACTAATATCTGCAAAAGCCAGTCGTACTTTTACTGGAACACGTTTTTTATAAGCAGATCTTATTTTTTTCATTTGTATTTCTGACAAATTTATTTGATGTGTAATCATTTTATTATAGGAAAAAAAGTTTTTTTATAAGATGTGAATCTTATAAAAAATTAATATACACCCATCCCAAAGAATCTTTTGGTTTTCATAGCAGTTTTTACTGTAGCAGCCCCCAATTTTTCACCGATATTTGTTGAACTTTTCATAATTTTATCAGCTTCTACTTCCAATTTTTTATCAGCAAGATGCCTATCACTAGTTTTCTCATGATCTCTGTAAAAAATGTCATGTTGTTTACATGCTTTATCAAGACTATTTATACCTTCATCACCTCTATTTAATCTCTTATCCAATTTAGTAAATGGTCCACAATATTGATAACCACCTGGGAGATGCATTTCTGGAATAACAGGCCCAAGTTTATTAAGAATAGTATTGAAAATACCAGAACCATTTTTTATCATATTTTTGGGTAAATTATTAATAATTTTAATCAAGTATTCAGTTCCTTTGGGTTTATCAATATCTTTCTCCAGTTGATCTTTAATGAAATTTATAATTCCCAATTTTTCATTGTGAAAATTATTATTTCCTGCCTGCTCTTGCGCATACAAATAGTATAGTCTTTGTGTAAGTTGATTCAAATTATCTATATATTTAAATTCTACAGGATTTTCAGTATATTTAATCAACCCAGTGCCAATCTTTTTCTTTTTACTATACTCCCAGATAGGTTTTATGATTTCTTTCCATTTTTTACTAACACTTGATTTTGGTTGTTTAGATTCGGGATTATTATTTTGAAACATGCTATCTGTTTGAATGAGGATTTTTGTATAAGCTTTAAAGTCTTCATTAGTGTATTCATCTTTGGATGGAATATCAGAAGCTATGGGTTTTGTTAAGAGCTTCCATAAGCCTTCAGTACCGGAATATTTCATTTTTTCTATTTCAATATCATTTCCATTTACTCGTATCTGTTTATTTCCAATAAAGATATGATTTTTTAAAGGGTATATTCCAAATTGTCTATCAGGATGAAGAATATATAATTCTGCAATTGGTCCAATACCTAAAGGACCTACAGAAGAGTTTGGTAATTTAACACTTTTTTGTAAAATTGTTTCCATTTCATCATCCCTATCTGCATTGTCACTTGAAAAGCTTTGATTTAAAGTATCTTCAGTATCATTATCAATACTTTTAACCTCGTCATCAACATCTTTTTTTTACAAGGTTACAATTTTTTACCAAGATCTTCATCAGTCTGTTTCACTGCTTTTTCTACCTTATCTAATCGTGAAGTTATAGGTTCATAAGCCTTTTCTCTTGTTTCCTTATCAGATGCTTGGTTAACCCTTTCTTGTTTTGCTAATTTCTGTAAATTTTTCTTGAGTTTAATCGATTTATTAGCTTCAGCCACAGTCATGGGCTTACGTTTTGGTTTTGTGAAAATTATTTGTTCATCTTCAGAGGGTTGATCAATCTTTTTGATTTCTCTAAGTTTCGCTTCTTTTTCTTTCATCACTTCATTTTGCGCTTCTTTGAATTTCTGTCTAAGCGCTTGTTCTAAAGTAATTTTTGTTGTCATGTTTTTATTATAGGAAAAATTTTTTTAAAAAATCGGTCAAACGTTAAAACGCTTAAACGCTTAAACGCTCAAACGCTTAAACGCTTAAACGCTTAAACGCTTTAGGAACGCTATTTTTGCGTTTTTAAGCGTTTTCCAATGTGATTTTTGAAGCGTTTCCCAATGCGATTTTTGAAGCGTTTCCCAATGCGATTTTTTGAAGTTATCCGTGTAGCGTTTTTATAGGGAATCCCTATAAAAATTAGGGCCGGTAATTCGCCGTTCCTAATTAAGGCAAACTTAAAATCTATATTTTTTATCTAAAATATTTCACCAAATTTCTTTCGGTAACGTCCGTTACTGCGTTTCTTTGTTAGGTCAATCGTTAGAAAACCAAAGTCCTCATCCCAACAAGAATAGCATAATTCTTTGAATTGGCCATAAGTGAAATCACTTCCCACATATTCATCATAAATATCTCGCATGTATCTTGGTCCTTGTCTAAATACACATAAAAAATCAAATTGACTTGTGTTTGCCTTTTCATCGGACCCGTCTGCCAGACGGGTCCGATATATTTATTGTTAAAAATCAAATTGACTTGTATTTGCATTAAATAGGTTGCGTCGAATCGACGCAACCTATTTAAGAATTTGGGTTTAATGGGTCCCATGTATTTAAAATTTTTTTAAATACATGAAGAAGCTAAGAAAAATAGTATCCATACAAGAATAGACAAAAAGAAAAAGTGGGTGGATAAAAAAAAATGAGGGGTTAGTTAAAGGAATCTCTTTTCTAATAAAAATGAACGATACGAAAAAAAATTATATATCCTATAATAAAATGGATAATATTAAAAAACATTGTGAAAAGTGCGATGTTAACATCACCTATAAAAATTGGGCTAGACACCTAAAGTCTAAGAGCCATGAGAAAAACGACCCTGACCGAACTCTTAAACCTCGACAAAGAACCATTGAGAAAGGATTCAGAGTTAAAGATTTGAGAAATGAAGCGAAAGATTACAATTTAAAAGGTATTTATACAATGAAGAAAAATAATCTTATTACAGCTTTAAATGATATTAAAAATGTATACTTTAAGAAAAGTGATCTAGAAAAACTAACTGTTAAAGAACTACGCGAAATAGCTAAAGAAAAACATATTAAAATTAAAAAACCGAATAAAAAAATCAATATCATCGAACATCTAATGCACCCACAAGGGAATGCATTTAAAGTAAAAACAGCAAAAATGTTCAATTTCGACGATGACTTGATTAATGAAAACAAAGAAAAACGAAAATCTCCTTTTACTATTATAGAAACTAAATCTCGATTCATTAAAAAATTTAAAACTACAGAAATCGATTATACTATAAAATTATCTAATATCATACAAGTCGAAAAAGCTGTATTTGCTATGTTAAATTTGGCTAAAGAAAAATCTAATTTCCAAACCGGGGATAAAATTATGATCGTTGCCCAAAACCCTCATTTTCACCATGATATATCGAAAGATTTAAGTAGTAAATCAAATGTTTTATCTCGTATACAAGCTAAAGAATTTATCCAACACGTAAGCAACATTATTAGTTCCAACGAATACGTTGACATAACAAATACTACGTTTCACATTAAAATCATTAATTTACCGAGAGGAGCAAAAGGCACCAAAATATTGAACTTAGCCAAAAGTAAACATACGAAACAATGTATTACTCAAATAAAAAATTCCGATAATCTGTGTTGTCCAAGAGCCATAATTACCGCGTTAACTTATCATACTAATAAAATTTTCGGTAGAAAACTTACAAAAAACGATATAAAAGTTTTAAGAATGGGCCGAAAAATTCAAACAAAATTAGCCAAAGAACTTTGCGAAAAAATGGGTTCATACAACGAGGAAGGTTTCACATTGCAAGATATCAAAGTTGTTGAAGAATTATTAGACATTCAAGTTAAAGTTATCTGCGCCGAAAATTTCAATACCGTTATTTACGAAGGAGAAAAGAAAGATACTATAATTTATCTTTATAAAAACGGAAATCATTTTGACGTGATTAATAGTGTAGCAGCCTTTTACGCTTCATCTTATTACTGTAAAAAATGTGATACTCCTTATAATAGCAATAACAAACACGAATGCAAAATGACTAGAAATAAAAATGTCTGTACACTCTGTAAACAAATACAACACGATGAAAAAGATAAAAATAAAATATTCTGTAACGATTGTAACCGTTATTGTTATAATGATAATTGCTTTAAAAATCATAAAGAAGTTTGTAAAATAACCTATAAATGTTTAAACTGTGGGAAAATTTGCAAAAGAACCGACGAACATAGATGTGGTTCTGGAAAATGTCGAAACTGTCGAGAAATATTCGACGATATAGGTAATCATGAATGTTTTATGTTAGCAAGACGGTCAAAAGGTGGGTATTGTACTGGGCCTTGCGTTTGTAATAAGCAATCCAGTAAGAAACTCGAAAGTTGTACTTACACCGAAAAATACATAACATTTGATTACGAAGCAATGCAGGAAACCGGTGTTCACGTGCCGAATGTAATTGTTCAAAATTATTTCGATGGAACCAAAATGAATTTCAAAACTAACGAAGAATTTTGCAAGTGGCTAATTTCTAAAGAACACAAAGGATACACTGCCATAGCACATTATGCAAAAGGATATGATTCTCAATTCATTTTGAAATACTGCGTCGAAAATACTCTGAAACCTTACACTATTTATAATGGAACTAAACTAATGTTATTAGAAATTAAAGGAATAATAAGAATAATCGATAGCTCTAACTTCGTTGCATCTCCGTTATCTGCTTTTCCAAAAACGTTCGGATTAACAGAACTCAAAAAAGGATATTTTCCCCATTATTTCAATACTCGAGATAATCAAAATTACGTTGGGCCAATTCCTGATACTAAATTTTATGGGCCTGATTCAATGAAACCCGAAGTAAGAAAAGCATTTTTGAAATGGCACGCTGAAAAAGTAAAGGAAAATTATATATTCGACTTTCAGAAAGAAATATTAGAATATTGTGAATCAGATGTCGATATTTTGCGAAGGGGTTGTATTGAATTTAGGAAGCAATTTTTAGACATAGCTAATATCGATCCTTTCCAATATTTAACTATAGCGAGTGTTTGCATGGCCATTTTTCGGTCAATGCATCTCAAAGAAAATACTATCGCTGTGAATAAAGAAATTAGAAAAGAAACATTTAGTAAAGGTTCAATAGCTTGGCTTAGTAATTTTAAAAATGTACAACATGCTTTAAACGGTGGAGAAGTTACAATTTGTGGAGCAAAGGTTGATGGCTACGATAAAATAACAAATACCGTGTACCAGTATCATGGTTGTTTTTGGCATGGATGTCAAAAATGTTTCCACGAAGATACTATTAATAATGTAAACAATGAAACTATGGGCGATTTGTTAGAAAAAACTAATCAAAGGAGTAATCAAATAAAAAATGCCGGTTTTAAATTGATAGAAAAGTGGGAATGTATTTGGTTAAAATCGGAAGCTTATAAATCATCATTAAATAAAAATATAAGGGTTATTGAACCATTAAATCCTAGAGATGCGTTCTATGGCGGTAGAACCAATGCTAGTAAATTGAAAGTCGTAAATAAAAAATTAAGATATATCGATGTTTGTAGTTTGTATCCAACAGTTCAATATTTCGATTATTATCCCTTAGGTCATCCAACAAAAATTCATAAACCTGAGAAATATGATGAAAATTGGTACGGTTTAATCAAATGTAAAATATTACCTCCTAAAAAATTATATCACCCAGTTCTCCCGATCAAAAGAGATAAACTTCTATTTATTTTATGCGAAAAATGTTTTGAAGATAAATGTAATACTTGTTCACACGATGAAAATGAAAGAGCTCTGGTTGATACTTGGACTACAGATGAAGTAAATAAAGCTATTGAAAAAGGTTATAAGATTCAAGAAATTTACGAAGTATGGCATTTCAAAGAAAAAAGTAATGAATTGTTCAAAGAATATGTAAAAAAATTTATGAAAATAAAACTAGAGACTAGCCCGTGGGAAAGTGACTTTGAAACTATTGAAGAATATATAAAAAGCATTAAAGAAAGTCTCGATATAGATTTAGAAAAAGAAAGAATTCAACCAAATCCTGGACGAAGAGCAGTAGCAAAGATTTGTTTGAATTCTTTGTGGGGGAAGTTTGGACAAAGATTGAACATGTCACAATCTGAATACATTATAGATGTAAAAAGATGGTACGATATACTTTTAGATGACAGACTAGAAATTGGCTCATGCCATTTTCTGAATGACAATATCGTACAAATATCTTATAAATTTTTGAATCAATACATCGAAGATAGTTTTTCAACAAATGTTTTCGTTGCGGCTTTTACTACATCAAATGCAAGATTGAGACTATATGATATGCTTGATAAATTGGGAGATAATGTCGCGTATTATGATACTGATAGTATTGTTTACATTGATGATGGAAAAACTCTTGTAAAAACAGGTTGTATGTTAGGTGAGTGGACTGATGAATTGGGAAAAAATAATCACATCGTAGAATGGCTTAGTACTGGTCCAAAGAGTTACTCTTATATAACCAATCAAGGGAAAGAAACTATTAAAATTAAAGGATTTACTTTAAATTACCAAAACGGCAAATCATTAAATAGAGAAACTATGAACAAAGTTTTAACGAAAGAAATAAACAACGTTAAGCTTAAATTTAACATGATTACGCGAAATGTAAAAGATAAAACATTAGTAAACAAAGAAGTGGAAAAAGAGTTTAGATTTCTGTATGATAAACGAAATATAATTGAAAACAAAGAAACCGATATTATTGATACTTTACCTTGGGGATATTAAACGTAAACATTTAAGAAGCTCTTTATATAAAAATCAGTAGTAAGAGGGCACCTTGAGCACACTTTCTTGTTTTTTCACTTGAAAAAAAAAATGAACGCCTTAAATTAAAATATTTTAACAACTTAGTATAATATTATTGTTTTAGTGGAAAAATTCCAATAAAACGATTTTTTATTAAAATTAATAATTAAACAAACTTGATGTTATGCATGTCATTCTACGAATTTTAAAGCATGCATATCTTTTCCGTTATATTTTTTCATACCATTATAAACGATTTTAACTTGGTCCTTAACCATTTTAGTTAAATCGTTTTTAGTTAACATATCGTTGTATCGAGATGGTAAATAAACATTAAAATCGTTCTCCAAGTTGAGGAGAATAGCTCCACCGTTTTTTGTTTTCTTAAATTCTCCACCGAGAATCTGGTAAGACTTTCCCTCAACCAAATCCGAGAGTTTGTTGTATGTTTGTTCAAAATTAAGTTTTTGTAATAATGCGCTTTTACTCATTTTTATTATAAAAGTTATTCTTTTAACTAACCCCCCAAAAGAAAAAGTCACTGGTTCTGATGTTTTGTGTTAAAAAAGTTTTATCAGAGATTCAAGTGAAAATAAAAAACATCAAGGATTCAAGTGAAAATAAAAACATCAGAGATTCAAGTGAAAATAAAAACATCAGAGATTCAAGTGGAAATAAAAAACATCAGAGATTCAAGTGAAAATAAAAACATCAGAGATTCAAGTGAAAATAAAAACATCAGAGATTCAAGTGAAAATAAAAAGCATCAGAGAGTCAAGTGAAAATAAAAAACATCAGAGAGTCAAGTGAAAATAAAAAACATCAGAGAGTCAAGTGAAAATAAAAAACATCAGAGAGTCAAGTGAAAATAAAAAACATCAGAGAGTCAAGTGAAAGTGTGCTCAAGGTGCCCTCTTACTACTTATATATTTATATATATATGTGTCACTCCAGACGATAACTCTCGATAGAATTGAGATAAACAGCTCAAATTTGCACAAAAAATCTATCTTGGCAATCGAAAGGCTAAGTTCGAAGATGGGCGAAATTGGCCTACTCTAAGGAGGGTTTTGGCGCATTTAAAGTGCGCAAAAATTACCCAAAAATCCCCAAAATGTTATTTTCCAACAAGTGACCCCTCATTTTAAAGGTTTTTGCACGCTGAACACGATGGTGGAATCGGATTTTAGATATCTTGATCCGTTCTCAAATTAGAGCATTTAAAGTGCGCAAAAATTACCCAAAAATCCCCAAAATGTTATTTTCTAACAAGTGACCCCTCATTTTAAAGGTTTTTGTACGCTGAACACGATGGTGAAATCAGAATTGCGATATCTCATTCCGTTCTCAAACTGGAGCACTTTGAAGATTAAGGAACGTGGTTATTTCTTCGAAAATTCGCTCTTATAGCCATGCTGCATGACTGTGGTTTTTCATTGGTTACTACACAGTTACTACCTTCTGTTGTAGCAACCATAAAGAATATCGCACTCGAAAGAAACAAGAGTCAATAGCTACGTTTTTCATTGGTTACTACACAGTTACTACCTTCTGTTGTAGCAACCATATGTTGATGGCGAGTTCTATAATAAGTACAGTAAATGCAACATTATACTTGTAGAGTTCAGTGAAATTGTGGCTTTCATTTTTTCTTGACATTAAAAAACTATATCTAATTTCTCCCTTGCGAGGGAAAAACATTAAACATGATTTAATGTTTTTCCCTCTCAAGGGAGAAATTTATACAGCAGAATTTTTCGTATGTGTGTGTCATTCCGCACGATAAGCCCCTTGATTTCCATGGTTTAAAGAAAATCGTTCTTGCGCAGAAAAATCCGTCTCCGCAAGCGTAGTGATGAGATCGTTACTCAGCCCGATTGCACTGTTAATGAATTTCCCTACCAAATTCTAGGTAAAATAGTGCATTATTCTTGGCATTGAACACCAAGAATTTGCAAATTCATCGGATGGCGAAATGGTCGAATCAAATTCTGATCCTCCCGAGAGGACAGCCGATCACGTCCGAGACGCCGTGCCGGCTTGGCTGTTGAACGTAGTAAAGCCCCAGCCAGAAACGGCTGTATAGGTACTTTACTAAACTCATTATACTTACAACTAAACTCGTTATACACCGGTGTATAACGACTCCACGGTCAAAACCAGAGTAATTTCAACGTAGTAGTGAATCCAAATGTTTGCGCAAGTAAATAATGCATTTACCTTCGTATAAAATTCTTTTTAGAGTTAACAATTGTCATCCCTTTCGATGAAAATAATTTATTTTAACAAGCAGCGTACAGCATACCTTTTACCTAGTCACATTTTATTTTGTAGTATTATTGTACTGGTATCATTATTTTTTATACATTGATAAAAGGCATAATTAATTATTTACAGGTCTCTAACCTAAGATTGTCGTTATCAAGTTCTTCCTCAAAATACAAGTTCAGTAAACCATTTTGAATGACTTACTGCTACATGCGAATCAAAGTGATGAAAACAACGATTGAAATGACGAGAAAATTGCCGAGAAATAACAAGAATAACGTGACCAAACCCAAGGTCTCCGACACTCACCCGAATACGATTTATTATAATTTTCTCTGAACACACGTAAATCACGGCTGACGGCTACCGGTTATCTCTAAGACTGAATGAGAGGAATCGCGCTATCTTATCTGGCCGATATAGGACATATTAAGTGCGGTGTCTGCCACGACTTTCTTGCTAAGATTCCGACAGTACCCTCAGGCTATCTTTGCAAGCCTGGGTGATTGTTGACTATATTTACACATTTAATCACTACTATGATTTTATTGCCACAGGTACCTTAAATAATGGTGCCTTTTCTGTTGGAAAAAAAATCAACTGGGACTCGATGCATTTTGGAAAGTGACGAGGAAGAATGAAAACCATCAGGTTCGATGGCAGTATTTCAAGCCTTGACTCAGACAAGACCGTTGATTCTGAATCCTGAATATAATAATATTCACAGCAACCTAACAGTAAGCAAAGGGTGATCTACCAATTTGGCCAAAATAGTTGAATAGCATTTCCTTACTAGACGAGTGAAATAATTATTGTTTCAGTTAACTCCGTCGCCGAGCCAGATTCAAACAAGTAAATTTCATCCAGAAATTGAAGTTTACAGCTAAATTTGAGTTTCTCTATTGGGGGTTTCTCTATTCCGTGCCTCAAGGGCTGTTGCCCTTAATTTAACTAAACTAACTCTTTTAATCACACTACGTTTTTTGATGGGTGTAAACAAGTTTTTTTCCCGTAAACGAATCCGATAAAATAAATAACAACAGAGACAGCTTGCCAGCAGGAAACATGAAATCCGCTTCTGCCCTAACGCCAAAATTGGCGAACAGACGTTTTTTGCGCAGTAGTAAGGAGGAAATCTCTGGTTGAATTACACTATTTAGGTATAACTGGGATCGCCGAACAAGTTTAGTAGGTGCCTGCCTTTCTCCATTTGATGATATCATGCACAAGACTTGGCGACTGATGGACTCCAAATGGAAGCAGTGCAAATGTATCCTAGAGCCCTACATTTGGTTTGTGTAACTCAATTGCGCCATTAATTCGACTTCGAAAATTTTGACGGTTAATCAATAAAAGTGTTTTGCAACAAGTGAATGAAGATGCATAAGTAGATAAATTCAAATCAAATCTCCTGTTTACGAATTGGATTCAAGTGCCAATACTACTGTACTGTATTCTGCAGCAACGTGTTCTCAAATTAGTTCTTAGTTTGGCAACGAGAAATTAGCCCTTATTTGAGAACACGTTGCTGCAGGATCCTTCATCTCAAGGATAATACTCTGTAAGGGCCGTAATTAACGGAAAAACATTCAAAAATAGCCATTTTTCAGATTTGTATGAGTAAGAAAAGTAGTGTGAGGTTCCACACAAGATGTTTTACAAGGTTTTTTGCTCAGGTAGTCAGAAAAATCTTTTCTATTTTTTGCATGAATTCAGTGCATGATCGGGTTTTGGTTTATTATTTTCAATAATGAACCTTTGGAATTGAGCATGAAAAAAAAATCTGACCCCCCCCTCAAAATTTGATGGTACGTTTCAAGGTACGTAGAATCCGAAATTGCAATAAAAAAATTTGTCTGTCCGCCGTACCTAGCATTTTTCTTAGTTACCATGGAAAAAAAAAAAAGATGAAATTCGGGTTATAGGTTCCGTTCGGGGTCTGGTTGGTCCTCGAAGCTCGGCGTTACTGTCAGTCATCGCTAAGGGGTTCAAAATAGATGAAATTTTTAGAACGCCGTAGCTCGAAAACTTTCAATAGAAGGGTATGGTTTTTTTTAACGTTTTAAAATTTATATTGAAGTAAAGAATTTGTTTAGACCACCCGGAGCATTGCACGTCCAGCCGTTCGTTTGCAACAAAAAGCTTCGTCAACAGGATCGTGAATCAAACGGTATAAATCCGGCCCAAATATCATCTCTAGGGAGCATCTGATTATAATCAAGGATGGCTGTATGAAGTCGAGTTGGTTGTTCTGCGATATCATTTCATTTGATAAGTGATGGGCTATTGGATTTTGTTGTTAGGTACTTCTGAAACTTGAACAAACGCTGAACTATTATTGATGGGTAAATTATTACACAATGATAAATTGTTACACAACGGCAAATTATTACACAACGGTAAATTATTACACAACGGTCCATCTACCTAGAAGGGGCTGGATTTTGTTGGCAGGTACTTTTGCAACTTGAAAAACCGTCGAAGTATTGTTATGTTGGGCAAATTATTACACAAAGGTTCATTATACTTGTCCACTAGGGTAGGTATTGACCACAGAAAACAGTGATCTACGCAGAACCTTTGTGTAATATTTGCAGCGTTTTTAAAAGCATGTTTGCATGCATGTTTGGCGTCAAATTTTCGCATGTCGATCCGGGCTCTAGTTATGATATAGTTGTCAGCGGATTGGTATACCTTCGGGGGTATGCTGTCCTCCATTTCGAGCACCCTGAACTCCAGGAGGTCGTTCTCTTCGCGGAGGTCCTTGTTCTCCCTTTTCAGGCGAGCTTCGGACTCTTCGAGAGCTTGGATCCGTTCGGCGAGCGCCACATTGATGGGGTTGTGGTTCTGGAGCCGCCCCTCGGCCTCCTTCCTCGACTTTTCTTCCGCCTTCAGCTTCTTCAGCGTGTCCTTCAGGAGGAGCTGGAGACCGAGGTGCTCCTCGCTGAGGACGCCGTACAGCGTGTCCAGCCCAATCATCTGCAACAAACGGATTTGAAATGTAGCAACTTTCATTGCGAGAATAAAAAAATTAAAATACAACGTTCTGTCGATCCTTGCGGAAGAGCACTGGCAGCAAATCCTGTGCATAATTTATCAAACTTTGCTTATTCGCCGACGATGCTGTAGCTTTCCGGTTAAGGTTCGGAATGGGATCGAATTTTTCGGATCTGCGTGATTGGCTGCAAAGCAGCACTCTAACGCTTAACGTAAGTCCAATTACATAGCCATAACTTAGCTCAACAAATACCGATTTGTGTGATCCATCTCTTCCCTCAGGACACAAAATTGCGAATATTCAATCCCTGCCTAATATTTTCCCCACCCTGTCACGGATCAGTTGTGACCAAAATTTGGGAGTCATGACCGACTACAAACTTGCTTGAGAGGATCATGTTACGAATATTCATAGCGAACTGAAGAGCTATTTATTCACTTAAGTTTATTATTCTTTGAATAATACACCTACGTATTCGTTCAGCAAAATTTTTTATAACATCCTTTTTTTTTTTTAAACAACGTTTCAAGGTGCGTAGATTCCAAAAATGCAATGACCGTCCTTCGTATCATTCATATCTACTTTATTTTCGGTCTAAAAAATTCGTTCTTTCACAGGCTGGCTCCATTTGGGCACTAGTTGTATCCCGAAACTTTGCAGCCTAATCGGAATATACCCAGGGGTGTTATGGGAAAAATTAGTGTAAAAATAGGATTTTTCGATTTTTGTTTGTTTTGTTTTTGTTTTATTGAACATGAGTTTGTGATGTATCGTTTTCCATATTTTTTAGGGCGAGAAGACCGAATATGAAGTTGATCTTACCAGAGAGTGAAGAATTGAGGTTTTAACCAAGGTTCAGCTCCCAAAATTCATTTCTGATGAGTCAAAAACCTGGGAAATTGTCTCAAATCGTCATACATTTGTATAATAACACTAGAAGTAGTTTCAACAGGTGAATCAAGGCAATTAAACAGCACTATCAATGATCAAAGATAATTTTTGTAAAAAAAACCTTATTCGTGTTTTTGGGGTTCACAATTGGTGGAAACCATCAAAAATAGTTATTTTATTCAATTATTGCACATGAAAGAAACAATGAATGAACAGCCAACATTTCTGTTGGTACGTCGTATAGAATAATAAACCCGTGTGACAAGGACTTTGCAGGGTTTTTTATAATCTAAGATCAGTGGTTGATTCCTCGTCTGAAATAATTGTTGTACATTAAGCTATAGTGCGGTCCCATAACAGTACTGCAGTAGGTGGTAGAGGGCCGTAGTTGCGTGGAATCGAGAATTCAAAAATTTGATTTACTGCAAAACGGTTTGCTGAAGTTGATGTTAGGAAAGGATTGCAGACGAAGCAACAATCCCTTGTCGCTGTAGGTACTTCTCGCCACTACCATACGAGGCTGGTGGATTCGGTTTTCGGTTCTTAACCCACGACTTCGTATCACTTGGTTTACAAGAAGCCCACTCTACGTCCTTCCCATGCTGATGCATAGAAAACGACCATGATTAAGTACCCCATCGTTCTCTAGGTCCCAATTTAAAGAGCAAATTTTATCTCATCTTCGATTGTCGAATATGCCAGCAGTGTTTATTACGATTTTTAGTTCGCACATGTTATAATATTAATTGTTCATATAATTTTTATTTTTTCTTAGAATTCAATTTTATCTAGGACGAGATCTGTTCTGTTGGAAGGCATCAGTTATTGAATTTTACTAGCGTTAATTGATTTCCAATGAACCTAATATAAATTCAAGTAGTGATGTTTAATATTGGTAAAGCTAGTTTATATTAATTTTCTATTTATTATTCCTCGAAGTATACCAATTGGTTTTCTGAGTTCTATTGTCGAATAAACGATTTGATTTGGATTTGAACATAGTTATATAGTCATAGTATTTGGCAATGAGAGTAGGGGGAATTCCATACCTTAGATGGTATGGAAGATTAAAAAAAGGTGGATTATTGCAGGTACCTGTGTTGATAACCTCATTCACATAATATTACACAGGCAGTTAACTAAATCGCCAACAACCACCTTCCGTTGATTGTACCGTTTGATGGTAAAGGACTATATAAAATTTGGTGAAGATTGTGAGTCCATGAGAAAGAAAAGTTCTCAAGTAGTTCGAATTTTGCGTTAACTCGGCACACGCGATTTTAGACGTTCAACGTTTAAAAACGTTTTAGATGTTTATAACATTGTGTGGTTCTAAGCTCACTTGATGCTCACTCATGAGTGCTTAAAACTGAAAACGTAGGTAGTCAGGTATGTGCCAAGTGGTACTGCATAAAATTCCATCAACAGTACGACACGTATATAATAATTAGAATATCGTAAATTGCAACGAGACGTTATTATTTTTGGAGGTGCGCCGCATCAACTAACCACGAATAAACCCGCAAAACTGAACCGACTTGATTGTAGTATTCTGTAAAATGAAGGCGGTCTCCTTGAAACCTCCTGCACGATTTTCGTCTTACGAATTCGACCTCTTCTATAAGTGAAAAGAATCTAAGAAAACATATTTGAAACACTAATTTGAGTTGGAACTAATTCTAAATAAAAAACACGTTCAAAAATGAAATGGGTCACTTTATTTCCTCCAATTTTGGTTTATTATTTTCAATACTGAACCATTGAAATCGCGCGTGAAAAAAAAAATTCTTACCCTCCCTCAAAATTTGATGGTTTACGTTTCAAGGTATGTAGAATCCAAAACTGCAATAAAAATATTTCTGTCTGTCCGCCGTACGCCGTACGGGCCACTTTTCTTAGTTACCATGAAAGAAAATTGATGAAATTCGGGTTATAGGTTCCGTTCGCTGTCTAGTTGGTCCTCGAAGCTCGACGTTACTGTCAGTCATCTCTAAGGGGTTCAAAATAGGGGTTGAAATTTCCAAAACGCCTATACCATTTTTTTACGTGAATATTTTTACGGTTTTAAATAGTTCTTGAACTTGCGAGTTTTTTAAGACCATCCGGAGCGTCGTACGTCCAGCCGTTCGTTCACAGTAAGGCCCCGAAGTTTGCACCGACAGGCATTTTCGACTCCAGTGTGAATGAAATTGTATACAATTCAAACCAAATCTCGTAACCAGAGACGCGCCCACAATAGGAATTTGTGAATACGGCCAATCATTGGTAGGGATCACCTGATTATATTGGCGGAGTATGAAGTCGAGTTGGTTGTTCTGTGATATTATTTCATTTGAATAATGATGGCTCTTTTGGAGTTTGTTGGTAGGTAGTGAAACTTGAACAAGCGTTGAAGTATTATTGATGGGTAAATTATTACTACGGTAAATCATTACTCAACGGTAAATTATTACACAACGGTTCATTATACCATCTACGTAGAAGGGGCTGGAGTTTGTTGGTAGGTACTTTTGCAACTTTTTTCACTCCTCATCAACAATTTCTTTTCAGAACTTCATTATGTGTGTTTCTTTTTGTTAGGTACTGTTTGTCATCGGCAGAATTATTTTAGCAACATTTAACTCGTGATTTAGGTAGGTACCTAGTAACGAGTACGGGGTTAGGTACTAACCTACGGAGGGTCTGCGATCTACATAATATGCATAGAATAGTACATATTATATTATATAGACGGGTTATCTATACATAGAGCTGTGATCTGTAACAGAAGGGTATTCTATACAAAATAATAAACCGTTGTGCAGGGATTTGCAGCGTTTTTCCAACAGAAATCCATGATCTACTGTTTATACCTATTTATATCTTGGCTTAAAACTCGATTAATTTTGAATAAATTAATATATAACTACAAGATAAATACTAGATAAATCAAGAGGTTTCCAGCGAATGGAGAACAATTTTCGAGCGATAAAAACTAACGAAGTTACTAACCCATAGCAACGGGGATGGTTGTAAGTGAAAACCCCAGTAAAATGTCAAATAGCGTAACGTTTTTGGCTCTTAAAAATGCGTCACGCAAAATTTGGCTGACCCCCAGCGGTAAGACATATCCATGTCAAAATAATATTTATCATGGAACAACAATCCCGATTTCATACAGCCATGTGTGATTATAATCAGCTGTTCCCTATCAATGATTATTTATCTGGGCTGGAGTTATGTGTACCGTATGATTCACACTCATGTTGACGAAGCTTTTCGATAAAAACTTGAGGTACCTACTGTAAACGAACGGCTGGACATACAATGCTCCGGGTGGTCTCAAAAAACCCTCAGGTTTGAAATTACTTCAATAACGCCATAAAAACCATACATTTCTATTAAGCGTTTTCTAGCTAAGAGTTTTGAAAACGTCAACCCGTATTTGTCACCCCAGAGATGACTGACAGTAACGAAGAGCTTCGAGGACCGACTAGACCCCAAATGGGACCTAAACGAAATTTAATTAATTTTGGTTCACGGTAACTAAGGAAAGTACCAAATACGGCGTACGCACTGAGAGAAATTTTAGCCAAAAAGACGGTCAAATCCAACCGTATCACACGGCTAAACATTAGCAACCCTGTGTATACGGTTAACGTTGACCGTCTCGAAAAAGACGGTTACTGCATTTGCCGCCCCCCCCAAAAGACGGTTAATGCATAACCGCCCCTAATGACGCTACGGTTACTGCTGAAGACGGTTTTTGCATTGAGACGGTTAAAAATTAGCATCCGCCTTTTAGTCGGTTAAAGCACATGATCCAACAGTATCGGAGACGGCTACTGCAACCGCCTCTGATACTGCTAAAGCATGGTTTGACAGTGTGTGGGGCGGTTGCAGTAACCGTTTTGAGGCGGTTGCAGTGACCGCCTACGATATTTAAGTAACCGTTTGGAGGCGGTTGCAGTGACCGCCTCCGATACTGTTAAACGGTTGAAGTAACCGTCTAGAGTCGGTTGCATTGACCGCCTACCATACTGTCAAACCTACCTTGATACTGTAAAAGTAACCGTTTGGAGGCGGTTGCAGTGACCGCCTAGCAGTATTCATCGACCGTATGAAGTCGGTTAAAATGTGCTCCAACAGTATTGGAGGCGGTTGCAGTAAGCGGTTACAGTAACCGCCTCCGATGCTGCTAAAACATACATTAGCAATAACGGAGGCGGTTATTGCAGATGTTGGAAGCGGTTGCTGCCTCCAACATCTGCAACAACCGCCTCCGCTACTGCTGAAGCATGCTTTAGCAGTAACGGAGGCGGTTACTGCTACATACTGCATACCCCTGCATACTGTGAAACCACACTTCAACTGACCTCAATAGGGTCAATCAATACTGCTAGGGCAGGATGTAGCAGTATCCGTGGCTTTTAAATTGCTTCTGCTGCTAAATTCTGTCCTAGCTGATTAAACTGACCTGTGATTGAGGTTTTGTTAAGCGAGTAACACAAGTTATAAGAACAATAGGAGTTTATTCAATGAAATGTACATAAGAGGTGAGTGTACACGGTACACAGTGAGGATATTTGAATATTATGAAAATAAATATTGTAAATGACATTTTGATTAAGACTACTTAATTAAGACTAAGAAATTAAAATAAGACGATATGACAATTCGTACTGCTGTACAAAAAAACGCATGTATAATGGATCTTATGATCAGTATTAAAAAAATTAGTACGAATACAAGAGTAACATTTGACATGTAATTACTCAAATTTAAGGGTGTTCTTTAGTGCTGCCCCCCATTTTCAAAGCTACTAACTTTTTCCACGGGTCTTTTGCACTGAAGTGTCTGATAAAAGGCGAAGGGGAGACGCGATATGTAGGACACGCTTCATGTTTTTACAAGCGCAACAAAAACAACCGATCGGCTGATTAGTACCATATAGATTAGTTGGACATACAGATCAAGTGGACGGGGTTGCGGAATAAAAACATCCCCCAATCAACTGATTGGTACCATATAGATTAGTTGGACATATAGATCAAGTGGACGGGGTTGCGGAATAAAAACTGATGAATTTATCACAATCCCACCTGCCAAGAGCGTGGGGGGCAGAACTAAAGTTTTACACCAGTCAAAAACTTTAGTGCTGCCCACGCACTTTTTTCGAATGCTTTTAAAACAGTGAAATTTGAATTTTCTTTGTTTCGGATTTAAATAGACGGAAAGAGGAGATTTTGACGATTCAAAAGCACTACACATTTGTTCAAAACGGTTGAGATTAGGGTTTCAAATCTGGCTTTGAAAATGGGGGGGCAGCACTAAAGAACACCCAAATTTAAACTTAAATTTCATAACGCGAGCTGTACGTGACATTTCATAATGACTGTACCTGATATTTTTTACATTATAGAGTACACAAAATATTATATTTAAATATTAGTCTTTCAAAAATAAAGACGATGTGACTGTACAATGACGCAATAAATTTCAAAATTCATTCATTTTGATTAAGACTAAGAAATTAAAATAAGACGATATAACTATTCGTACTGCTTTACAAAAAAACGCATGTATACTGGATCTTATGATCAGTATTTAAAAAATCAGTACGAATACGAGTAAAATTTGACAAGTGAAATTTAAGTTTAAATTTGAGTAATTACATGTCAAATTTACTTGTATTCGTACTAATTTTTTAAATACTGATTATAAGATCCATTATACATGCGTTTTTTTGTACAGCAGTACGAATTGTTATATCGTCTTATTTTAATTTCTTAGTCTTAATAAACTTAAATTTCATAACGCCGGCTGAAATGCGGTAATATGGATATTCAAAAATACCTCCTAACATGAGTCATTAGAATAAGCGGGTAGCGTTGGAAGACCTGTTGAAAAGAGAGCCAGGAAGAGCACTTCAAGCGAGAACCTACATGTCGTGAGTCCCTCCCGGGAACACTCCACTAGTAACTTTAAGCTCTCACCAACATTCTAATGCCAAACTTAGTTTCCGTCAATAAACAACTGAGTGGGGAGACAAGCCACAGAACCCAGGGACACAACCTGGGGCCCCACCACCAACTCCCAACAGGGAGTTGGAGGGAGAGGCCTCCAGTTCCTATAAAACCCTGGATCCTGGGGCTTTAGCCTCATTCGACACTTCCTCTAACTAGCTCTCTCTCTTCTCTCCTCTACCTTGCTCCTCCTCCCAGATGATCGGTGGATTACCGCCGCCTGGGCAAATTCCAACACTCACCTCCATCCCTCCTCTTAAAAGATCGTAGATGTCGGTGGATATCCGCCGCCTGCGCCTTTCCTCACGCCACCGTGATGAGCCAATTTTAAATTCATCACACTACACGTTCACGGACAACAAGCTAGAGAAGAAGTACGTGTGTCCGAAGAGGTACTTCCAAGGCGGGAGCTCAGTCGGTCGGAGGGAAAGGATTAGGGCTGCGCATGCGCAGTGAAGCTCCTAGTCGGTTGATGCACTACTTTGACTGTATTGAAGGCGGTTGTTACAGTGCATTGACCGTGTGTCGAATGGTTGTTGAGAAGAAAACAAAATGGCGAACGTATTGTGACGACGAGGTTTATCCGTGTGCGATGACCTCTACCCCTGATGTATTGCTCAGTTTAGGCGGTTAGTGATCACGTTCCAACCGCATGATCGACGGTCACTTCATGTACAACTGTTGAATTATTTTTTGTTTTGTTTCGCGGGACGTCTGAGACCAAATTTGGATTAAACCAATGGTCGATGGTGGTTCTGAAATGATTCAAGAAGCGAAATACAATGGCTAGAACTGTATCAAATGGGGTAAACCAAACCATTGATTACAAGTATAATAGGTACGGAGATGAATCTTGACTGTTAGTGAATAAACTTGAATGTGTGAGTTTTTGAGGTTCAGTCAATAAATACTTCTTTTTTGCCAAATTTTCGACCTTTTATTGTGGTCATTGTCAAGGCCTAGAAAAACACACAAAATGATATCATAATGATATGGGATTCTACAGGATACAAAAATAACAATGTTGATTGATGAGTTACTTACATAAGTTGAGAAGTAATCAATCCATTAACTGTGGTTAACATGACACTGACTAACTGAATTATTGCAAGTTGTATACATGCACCCTGGATGGTATCTGGTTACATAGTTACAGTTCATCAGTATGTAACCAGATACCATCCAGGGTGCATGTATACAATTTGCAATAATTCAGTTAGTCAGTGTCATGTTAACCACAGTTAATGGATTGATTACTACTCAACTTATGTAAGTAACTCATCAATCAACATTGTTATTTTTGTATCCTGTAGAATCCCATATCATTATGATATCATTTTGTGTGTTTTTCTAGGCCTTGACAATGACCACAATAAAAGGTCGAAAATTTGGCAAAAAAGAAGTATTTATTGACTGAACCTCAAAAACTCACACATTCAAGTTTATAATAGGTACGTTTGGATGTGTACGTTTGAGCGTTCTGAATTCTGCGTTGTTTCGCTATATTGCTCCATGCAATTTAATGACTTTACTTCATGTAGAGAAGATGTGCAACATCAGACAAAAACGCTGCAAATCCCTGCACAACGGTTTATTATTTTGTATAGAATACCCTTCTGTTACAGATCACAGCTCTATGTATAGATAACCCGTCTATATAATATGATATGTACTATTCTATACATATTATGTAGATCGCAGACCCTCCTTAGGTTGGTACCTAACCCCGTACTCGTTACTAGGTACCTACCTAAATCACGAGTTAAATGTTGCTAAAATAATTCTGCCGATGACAAACAGTACCTAACAAAAAGAAACACACATAATGAAGTTCTGAAAAGAAATTGTTGATGAGGAGTGAAAAAAGTTGCAAAAGTACCTACCAACAAACTCCAGCCCCATCAATAATACTTCAACGTTTGTTCAAGTTTCACTACCTACCAACAAACTCCAATAGAGCCATCATTTTTCAAATTAAATAATATCACAGAACAACCAACTCGAGTTCATACTCCGCCAATATAATCAGGTGATCCCTACCAATGATTGGCCGTATTCACAAATTCCTATTGTGGGCGCGTCTCTGGTTACGAGATTTGGTTTGAATTGTATACAATTTCATTCACACTGGAGTCGAAAATGCCTGTCGGTGCAAACTTCGGGGCCTTACTGTGAACGAACGGCTGGACGTACGATGCTCCGGATGGTCTTAAAAAACTCGCAAGTTCAAGAACTATTTAAAACCGTAAAAATATTTACGTAAAAAAAATGGTATAGGCGTTTTGAAAATTTCAACCCCTATTTTGAACCCCTTAGAGATGACTCACAGTAACGTCGAGCTTCGAGGACCAACTAGACGCCGAACGGAACCTATAACCCGAATTTCATCAATTTTTTTTCATGGTAACTAAGAAAAGTGGCCCGTACGGCGTACGGCGTACGGTGTACGGCGTACGGCGTACGGCGGACAGACAGAAATATTTTTATTGCAGTTTTGGATTCTACATATCTTGAAACGTAAACCATCAAATTTTGAGGGGGGGTAAGAATTTTTTTTTTCATGCTCGATTCCAATGGTTCATTATTGAAAATAATAAACCAAAATGACAAATTTATTGTACAACGTTATTTTCTGTCCAACCGCCTTCAAGACGGTCATTGAATTTACCACTCAAATTATTTTGGTTTATTATTAATAATAGACCTATGGAATCGAGCACGGACAAAATTTTTTAACCCCACCTCAAAATTTGATGTTTTACGTTTCAGAGGACGTAGATTAAGAAAGTGCAATAAAATTTCCGACCGAATAATGCAATAGACCTCAACCAAAATTCACCAAATTTTTTTCCCAGGCTCAGTCATCCTTCTAATTGGTCCTCTAAGCTTTTCGTTACTGTAGCTCAAGCCTAAGGGTAGATATCATTTTTCGAAGGGCAAAAAACGTTGATTTTTTCCAGTTTTTCAAAATTGTGAGGCGTTTGGGACTTGTAACTCCCATAATAACTACCATAAAAATGATCGAAATTGGTTAAAATTGGAAGAGAAGGTGCGGGTTGGGCCACAGATGGTCTAATATCAAAATCATCGAAATCGTGCGGTAGCGGTCGCCTGCGCATGCGCACATGTAAAATACTTCAAATGCTCATAAATTCCGTTGAAATGGTCAAAATGTTTTCAAATTTTCATGAAAGATCCAGTATAATAATATGGAGAATCTGTCAAAATTTCGAGAGAATCGGTAGTCAGGATTTCACAGGGCATGCGCAAACCTTAATTTGTTCAAGTTTTTCCAATTACTTTGAAGTGATTAACCGATTATCAATTCGTATTGGGTTTGACCGCACTTAATGATAACAATTGGAGTTCTATACACCCGACAAAATAATAAACCCATGTGACAAGGACTTAGCAGCGTTTTTTGTTTTGTTTCGTGGGACGGCTGAGACCAAATTTGGATTAAACCAATGGTCGATGGTGGTTCTGAAATGATTCAAGAAGCGAAATACAATGGCTAGAACTGTATAAAGTACTTTTTTAAAGTTTGTTATAACAGGGAAAAATAAGCCATCAGAAATTTTCCGTTGTACCTACCTACCTATACCCTACATAACTACCTATAAATGATTGGGGTGTGGACAAATTTACTACATTTACATTTTAAACTCGTACTGTGCCTCTGAAATGCCTTACTTGGGTTAAGTTAAGTGGTTGGAACAAATATTTCAAAAATGCTGTTGCCAGATTCAACAAAAAATGGGGCTTGGGGAAACTGTGTCAGATCCCCCTCAATTTGTTACAAATTTGATCAGAACTTGCAAGCCGTTCGGTATTTCGAGAAATGATAGGTAAAGAATACATTTTGATTTAAAATTGTATTTCCTTAAACTCAAACCGATAAGAAATTCTAAAACACTCGTCCCAAATATTTGTACTTCAAATGAAGTTTTATACCTAAATCGTGAAAAATTTATACCAAACCATCCCTAACGCCTCACAATTTCGAAAAACTGGAAAAAATCAACGTTTTTTGCCCTTCAAAAAATTATATCTACCCTTAGGTTAGGGTTGAGCCACAGTAACGAAAAGCTTCGAGGACCAACTAGAAGGATGACTGAGCCTGGGAAAAAAATTTGGTGAATTTTGGTTGAGGTCTATACTATCAAAAGTGCCCCGTACGGCGTACGGTGGACAGACGGATGCAATTTTATTTCATACTCTTAATCTACGTCCTCTGAAACGTAAAACATCAAATTTTGAGGGGGGGGGGGGGGGGGTTAAAAAAATTTTTCCGTGCTCGATTCCATATGTGAGGCGAAACGAAAAGGGACCTCTTGACGGCGTTGGTCGGAATTGAGTTTTTGCTATTTTCTAAATTTGTAGAAATTTCTGAAAAATTCAAAACCAAAAGCATCCTTGAAGCTCAAAAAATGACGGAGCTGCAGTATTTTAATGTTTTGTAATGGAAAAAGCTGATTTTGATAAAAGCGACGTCTAACATCAAAGTGCTATCCTCTTGTTATTTTTCAGAGTTAAGGGATGATTCAAACTGCTAAATTCACTTAAAGATGTGCTAAATGTAATTAAATTGAAAAAATTGAACATTACAAAATTACAATACCAAAAAATGAAATTTGATCGAAAAAAAAACAACGGAAAAATCAAAATTAAAATTCAGAAAAAATATCAAAAATTAGAAATTAGATTAGAAATTAGAATTTGAAAATTACACTTCACGATACGACGCGACACGCAGAAAGCAAACAAAAAAACGCTGCAAAGTCCTTGCCACATGGGTTTATTATTCTGCTGGACATACCTACAGAAATGCTGGCTGTTTATTTATTGTTTCTTTCATGTAAAATAATTGAAATAGCTATTTCTGGTGGTTTCCACCAATTTTGGCCCCCAAAACTTAAATTAGATACGCTCCTTTTTTTTCAAATTATCTTTGATCATTGGTAGTACCATTTAATCGTCTTGATCCACGTGTTGACACTTTTTCTAGTGTTGTTCTACAAATTGATAGTGATTTTATTCGATTTCCCAGGTTTTTGACTCATAAAAAATCAATTTTGGGAGCTGAACATTTGGTACAACCTCAGTTTTCCACTCTTTGGTCAAAAACGACTTCATATTCGGTCTTCTCGTCCCCAAAAACATGGAAAATGGTGCCTCAAAAGCTCATTTTACTAACATGTTACTAAAACACAAAAAGTATCTATTTTTGTGCACATTTTCACTCATAACACCCCTGGGTATATTCCGATGGGGCTGAAAAGTTTTGGGACACAACTAGGGCCCAAATGGAGCATGTGTGCGAAAGAACGAATTTTTTAGACCGAAAATGAAGCCTGTACACGTGATACGGCGGACGGGCATTGCATTTTTTGAATCTACGCACCTTGAAACGGAAAAGAAAAAATTTTGAGGGGGTGTTATAAAAATTTTTTGCTGAGCGAATACATAGGTGTATTATTCACAGAATAATAAACCAACACAGGTGATAATGTTATCATAGGAGAGGATTCTAACCTCAGCTTCAACGGGCCGACAAGAGGTCCCTTTTTTTCAACTCGATATTTGCTTGTTTTGGTTACTTTCGATTCGATTCGATCTGCAATCTCGCTAATCCGGCACTATAGGTATATCGGGATTGGTAATTTCGGATTACCGAAATTGCCGGATTAGTGGATGTATGGGTAAAAAAACACATACAAATGTACGTTGAAATTTAATCAAACCCCGTTAAAGTAAATACAATATAGGTAGTATAATATAGTACAGTATTGTACAATACAACAGTACAAATATGAAATTAGTGATAGCAGTGGCGAATGCATGCACTGCCTGATTGGTGTTCACTGATGTCTGTAACATGAAAAGAAAGGGCATTGACCCGATTGCTGTCGCCCGGCGCACAGTGCCGGATTAGAGACTGTACTGCGTAGCTACGAATAACGCATAGGTAGGTACCGTTACCCATACTTATCCACCAACGTTTGAGCTATTGAATTTCCAAAATCCCCCAAATTCCCAACTGCCAACTCTCGTATTATTGTGTTCTATCGCCGTATTATGGGGTGGCTGACCAATTACAATCAACCTCCAAAGCGATGATTATTTCAGAAGGGTTTTCAAACCTAGTAGGTGGTCAATATCATGTCTACGTGAGAAAGATTTTTAACTCGCAGTATTCCTTTACCAAAAGGGTCTTTACCTGAATGATGTGTTATGTCCTGTGTAGGACAAAAGAATGTTTTCGAAATACGCAGTGGTTGAGAGGATGAACGTTCATGGTGGAAAGTTTGGGAAACGGAAATGATTACTCAGCGTTGGTTTCTTATGAATTGTGAACCGTAGCTTGCTAGGTGTTAGGAAACGTAAATTCTGCCAAAACCTCCTTATTCGTTAGAAATCATCTAGTTGTTAGATCATCTAATTGTTAGAAGTTAGAAATCATGTAGTTGTCTCCTCAATTTTACAACTACTAAAACTACAAAATTTCATTTGTTTCAAAAAAAATAATAATAATAAAAAATAAAAAAATAAACAGAAAAAAATTGGAAAAAATGCATATAAAAGAATGGAATTAATGGGTGAGAGTGTCCAAGATGGGTTGGAGGTATGTAAGGCAATTGTGGAGAGGTTGAAAGAGGATCTATCATTGACTAAAGATGACGGGTAATATCAAAGAACCGAAATTTTCGATGGGAAGATTGATTGCTGAAATTCAATAAATCCTTGGGCAAACAGAGGCTACTTCATCAGACTTGGAAACAAAGATAGAAGAATTCACTATTATTCAACTAAAAGCTAAAGATGTGCTTGTAGAACTTCACAGTAGGGAACCCAATAAATCAGATATGGATACCTAGTGTATCTGTGAAATATTTCACACTGGCATTTGCACACCCCGCAATTATTCGCGGGGGGGGGGGGGGGGGGTGTCGCGAAGGCGAGGTTCAGTAGGTAAAGAGTGGGAGAGAAGCCCTTCCCTTCTCAAGCCCTACCTGGAAGTGCGTAGCATAGGGATTAAATTGGTGAAGTGTTGACTTCACTACACCAAATCACTCGTTGTTTCACAAATTTACACGGCGGTTAATGGAAATACATTGACAGTGTTAGGTAGGCGGTTGGAACATACATCGACCGCCAAACAATGCAATACTGTTCATGTAGGCTGTACGGTAGCTGCAGTAGTTGAAATAAGTAAAGTTCGTTGTTGTTTTGGTTGTTTATTGTTTATTGTTAATTATGTTCTGATCTTTTTGTGTGTTGTGTAGCCAAGCCGTGACAGAGACACTTCTGCAATGTGGGCAGTGACGTCAGCTACTGTGGTGTTGTCTACTATGTGGTTGTTGTTGTCACTAATGGACCTTTTGGCATTGCAGGGCTGTGGCATCATGGGCACCGATGCGCACGTGGGCCCATGACTCTGAGGGACTAAGGGCTCTTAGAGGAGACCCAATGTCTCCCACCTCCTAGTTCCCGTTTTTCGGGCTGTGCACGTGCAGATAGGAGATAGAGCGGTAGCCACAGAGTCACCTTCTCTGATGGCGGGCCTGCGACCGGTCTGGCCTCTGGATGTGATGCAAAAGCCAGGAAACTGGGATCTTGCTCTCACCAAAACCGGTACCACGGGCGGGGGGAGCCCCAGGCAACAGGCACACCGCTTCGGCAAAGTGCCACCTGTCTGCCCCCCAGTTGAGGTTGGATTCGTGGTGGTCGTGGTTGTTACCCAGGCACTGGAACAGAACCAGCTGCTCAGGGGAGGCGCCCTCCCAATGAACTGTGGGGGTCCATTGGGTAGGCGCCGGCATGTGAGTTTATGTGGGTAACCAATAACTCGGGCACCAACCTGCTAAGTTGGTAGAGTGAGCTAGAACACTCGCCTCCACCTGTAGGTATACAGGAACTTGGGTATATCCAAGGACTCTGACTGAGTGAACAGTCACCTCTCAGGAGGGCTTCCCTGTCTGCTTGCAGCAGGGGGGAGACCGCAAGCCTTGGGCTGGGTGCTCCTTCAAACCATTGGATATATTGTACGGTAGCTGCAACCGATTCCAACACTGCTGTTTCAAATGGTACAAGACGGTTAATGAAATTAATTTGACAGTGTTAGGTAGGCGGTTGGAACATTCATTGACCGTCGTAAACAACTAATGTTTCTTTGACCGATACGAAGACTGTTATTTCAAATTTACACGACGGTTAATGGAAATACATTGACAGTGTTAGGTAGGCGGTTGGAACATACATCGACCGCCAAACAATGCAATACTGTTCATGTAGGCTGTACGGTAGCTGCAACCGATTCCAACACTGCTGTTTCAAATGGTACAAGGCGGTTAAGGAAATTAATTTGACAGTGTTAGGTAGGCGGTTGGAACATTCATTGACCGTCGTAAACAACTAATGTTTCTTTGACCGATACGAAGACTGTTATTTCAAATTTACAAGACGGTTAATGAAATTACTTTGACAGTGTCAGTTAGGCGGTTGCAACAACTATCGACCGACAAAAACGGTTACAACGGAATTCGTTACTGGTAGTAACCGTCATGGACGGTTAAAGGCGCCGCCAACCGCCTTCAATAGACTGTCAATGCAGGCTCATCAACCGTATTACATTGCCTGAACCAACCGTGTACTATACTGTTACAGATTTTCAGATGCACTAACCGTACTGGTATACGGTTAAATACCATATTTCCGTTATATAAGACGGTTAGGTTGCTGAACAACCGACTATAAAACGAGTAAAAATTCCTAACCTATACGCTAAACCATTTTGTCGGGAAAGATTTCATCAATGACCGTCTCAAAAAACACGGTTAATGCATTTACCGACTCATCCAACCGTATTTAACGGTCAACCCAACCGTATTTAACGGTCAAACCAGTGCCGGGGGCTGCATTTTAGACGTTAGCCGTCTCGTTCTGTTAACGTATATACGGTTACTACACGAAATCTGACCGTTTTTTTGCACTAACCGTTCAAATTCTGAAACTTTAACCGACGTTTTTTCTCAGTGCGGCCCGAATTTGGTTTACAGCTATCCCATTTCGGATTCTACGTACCTTCAAACTCAAATAATCAAATTTTGTTTCCAAAGGTTCTTTACTACAAATAAAATCCCCTTGCAGATCACACTGATAATTCCGCATGGCTGCCTGTCGTGGTTAGTCGTGCGACAAGTTCCCGAGATCGAGCACAGATATTCTCGTAATTTATTATACAGGTTACATGTACTACGCAAAACAATATAACTCTCAGCGGAGTTTTACGCTCTACTTAGCTCTTTTAGCCGCAAGATTTCTTATAAATTTCGTCCAGTTTGCGGCGGACACGAAATTCTCTTTACAGGTCGGATCCCATGTAATGGGAACCGCAAGTGGTGACAATCTTTTTACTCTGCTGTCAATCGAGTCACGAGATTCTAAATCGCACTAGTGCAAGATAACTAAGCAGTAGCGATGCGTGGGGTCTGAAAACGGTGGGGCACCAGACCAGAACACAAAACCAAGAGATTTGTCTACAAAATACCTCAAGGCAACACCCTTCCCTTATTTACTGATATAACCGATATTAACTTATTTACTGATAGCAGTGATATTCAGCAAAGCTCATCTCTTTTAATCAACAACCTATCGTCGTACGAAAACGTCGTCAATTTCTACTGCAAATTAGCCACCGAATTCACGGGTTACAAAAATATAGTAAACTAAAATACAACAAAACAATGACCCGTCGGCCGGTACCTACTTGAATGCGAAGCTAGATAGTTATCCCTGTGTTGACGCCAATCAGTACACAAACAGGACCAAACGCTCGCACACAAATACAAATCTGACATCGGAACCAGACCGAACGCACGCAAAACGCGCAAAATTTGACGCAAAAAAATTGAAAACTGACAGACAGAGGAAGCGAATTTGATTTAGTGGAGTGGACGTTCTCAGCTCAGTTGTCATCTGTACATGCCGGACATAAGCCGATGTCGGAAATGTGTTTCACAGACAACAAAAAACAAATCAGAAGAAGAAGCATCTAGTATGGCAATGACAAACTGAATCGAAGGGATCCAATCGATTGTGAAATGAATGATTTTGGGGTTGAAATTAGATGGGGCTGGGGCCCAAAGTGGGCGTGGCTAACAACATTTTTACTCGACTGAGCATGCGCGGATGGGCCACTTTTCTCGGTTGCCATGGCGACACTAGGTCCCAGGACCCAGAACCTACCTTCCATTTTCAGGAGCCTAGGTTTCGATTTCGATTGCAGGACATCGATTACTGTCGCTATATTCAGATAACATGCTTGGTCTATGGAGCTAACATTGAGGAACCACCATGTATGCTCTACTATAATATTGAATATCCATAGCCAGAGAACTCTGGCGTATGGCTGTTGAACTTGTGAAAAATGCCAGGTAGGTACAGTGTACGGAGGGAAATTCAGATTCCAACTGAACAATGGCTGGTCTTTTTTACTTCTGTTTTTGGGTGCCGGGGCGGTGGTGGCCTTATGGACGCAAAGCCCCTGTAACTAAGTAGATAATAAGCAATATTACTTATGTACTTATTAGGTACTTCGTCCTATGTATAGATACTTCTATCTATAGTACAATTGGAGACGACGCAGTCCACACTCTAACAACTGACGAGCCAGTGTTTTAGCGGAACGATTCGAGGACAGAACGTCTGAATAACTACCTAACGCTACTTACAAAAAACTTGAATGAACAGATAATGTAAATCTCCAAATCAACTTAAAAAAAAAAAAAAATCATAGTAATGCCTTGTTATAAATACTACAAATCAAATAGGTATAATAAATTATGCTAATAGAAAAACGCTGCAAATCCCTGCACAACGGTTTATTATTTTGTATAGAATACCCTTCTGTTACAGATCACAGATCTCTGTATAGATAACCCGTCTGTATAATACAATATGTACTAGTCTATACATGTTATGATGAGAATCGCAGACAGCGTTGGGCCAATAGAATTGCAGAACCATTTCGGACCATGCCAATGCGCACCATGCCAATTAGACAATTCGAAATGAATTCCAATTCAAATTAATGAATTCCAATTCAAGTGAGCAGTGGCCAATTGCAATTGAAAACAACAGACACACAAACAAGCCTATGATTCCCCAATTGCAAACAATAAAGTAATCCAATAATTTACAAACTATTCCAATTTCTATTGAAAATTTTGATTGATTGATCGATCAATTGATTGAATAAATTGATTGATTGACTGAATCCAGCGCGTCCCTGGTGACAAGAGTATACAATTTCATTCACACTGGAGTCGAAAATGCCTGTCGGTGCAAACTTCGGGGCCTTACTGTGAACGAACGGCTGGTCCGGATGGTCTTAAAAAACTCGCAAGTTCAAGAATTATTTAAAACCGTGAAAAAATTCACGTAAAACAAAGGTATAGGCGTTCTGGAAATTTCAACCCCTATTTTGAACCCCTTAGAGATGACTGACAGTAACGTCGAGCTTCGAGGACCAACTAGACGCCGAACGGAACCCATAACCCGAATTTCATCAATTTTGTTTCATGGTAACTAAGCAAAGTGGCCCGTACGGCGTACGGCGGACAGACAGAAATATTTTGGTTTATTATTTTCAATAATGAACCATTGGAATCGAGCATGAAAAAAAAAATTCTTACCCCCCCTCAAAATTTGATGGTTTACGTTTCAAGGTATGTAGAATCCAAAACTGCAATAAAAATATTTCTGTCTGTCCGCCGTACGCCGTACGCCGTACGGGCCACTTTTCTTAGTTACCATGAAAAAAAATTGATGAAATTCGGGTTATAGGTTCCGTTCGGCGTCTAGTTGGTCCTCGAAGCTCGACGTTACTGTGAGTCATCTCTAAGGGGTTCAAAATAGGGGTTGAAATTTTCAAAACGCCTATACCATTTTTTTACGTAAATATTTTTACGGTTTTAAATATTTCTTGAACTTGCGAGTTTTTTAAGACCATCCGGAGCATCGTACGTCCAGCCGTTCGTTCACAGTAAGGCCCCGAAGTTTGCACCGACAGGCATTTTCGACTCCAGTGTGAATGAAATTGTATACAATTCAAACCAAATCTCGTAACCAGAGACGCGCCCACAATAGGAATTTGTGAATACGGCCAATCATTGGTAGGGATCACCTGATTATATTGGCGGAGTATGAAGTCGAGTTGGTTGTTCTGTGATATTATTTAATTTGAAAAATGATGGCTCTTTTGGAGTTTTTTGGTAGGTAGTGAAACTTGAACAAACGTTGAAGTATTATTGATGGGTAAATTAGGTATTACTACGGTAAATCATTACTCAACGGTAAATTATTACACAACGGTTCATTATACCATCTACGTAGAAGGGGCTGGAGTTTGTTGGTAGGTACGTTTGCAACTTTTTTCACTCCTCATCAACAATTTCTTTTCAGAACTTCATTATGTGCGTTTCTTTTTGTTAGGTACTGTTTGTCATCGGCAGAATTATTTTAGCAACATTTAACTCGTGATTTAGGTAGGTACCTAGTAACGAGTACGGGGTTAGGTACTAACCTACGGAGGGTCTGCGATCTACATAATATGTATAGAATAGTACATATTATATTATATAGACGGGTTATCTATACATAGAGCTGTGATCTGTAACAGAAGGGTATTCTATACAAAATAATAAACCGTTGTGCAGGGATTTGCAGCGTTTTTATTGCAGTTTTGGATTCTACCTACCTTGAAACGTAAACCATCAAATTTTGAGGGGGGGTTAGAATTTTTTTTTTCATGCTCGATTCCAATGGTTCATTATTGAAAATAATAAACCAAAAAGCATACTACACTTTTAAATACATAACTAAGCTATTGTAATTCTGTTAGCTTACACTCCTCTTCAAGTAGGTACTCACTTGTACCTGTGCTGAGCGCAGCTGTATGACACTTGCGAGTATAATTGCTTCTGTTTGCCATTAATTAATAATTTCCACGACTGTTCATGATTTGCATTGTTTATACGGTTCAATAGTTCATTTCCTTATAAATGCAGGTAATGATCATCACTTTAGTACCTACTATTATCAACGCTTTACGCTGCCTAGCAACAGATTATTTAAATTACATGGGCATAATTATGTATTCTCAGTTATGCTACTTGAACAACTATACTAAACTTTTAAATACATAACTAAACCATTATAATTCTGTTAGCTTACACTCCTCTTCAAGTACTCTCACTTGTACCTACCTGTGCTAAGCGAAGCTGTATGCCACTTGTGTGTATAATTGCTTCAGTTTGGCAATAATATATTTGACTTTAATTAAAAATTTTCACGACTATTCATGGTATACGGTTCACTAGTTCATTTACTTATAAATATACGTAACTATGCAAATTTAGTACTATTTATCAACGCTTCACGTTGTCTAGCAACGAGTTATTTAAATTACATGGACATTCTCAATCAGGACAGATTTCTTCAAATAAAGCGTTTTATGAAAAATAACAATCTGGTTCATTCCAACATGTAAGAGTATATTTATGTTGCTTCATTTAAACTACTTGAAAAAATATTTAAAAAAAACTTTCACCTATACTTAATTCTGTTTATAATTTCCTATCCTCTAATTATGTAAATATTCTTTTATATTCCCCTTGAATTTCGTAACTGAACGCGCAGCCTCTTTCCTTATGTTCTTAGATAAGCTACTGAAAAATTTGCAACCACAGTAGTTACCATTGTGTGACTTGTTCGGAAAACACAAGATTCCTCTGTGTAGGTATTTTCATCAACGTTAACCTTTCAGTCAACTGGTGGATCGTGCCATCGTCAGTAACAAAAAATAACTCAATGTTACTCGTATTGTTTGTTACTGACGATGGTTTGATCATCGAAACCGGTATAACAGTGAATTTTTCGTGTATTAGTGGAAATGGACAACCTTTCAATAACTCCGTTATTTATTTTATTCTCTACCTTCCCTACTTGGGTTATATACTTCTCAATGAAAAACTTGGTATTGGATGCGTTGAATTTCATTCGTATTCTATTTGTGCACTCCATTAAAATTGTCATGGTCTGAATCACGTTGTGGCAAAACGGGATATATCTATAGAATCGGTACGAAGAATGGCTATAGATTTCCCGCAACACGTCCGCCACCAACTTGTACTCGTACACTTGATTCCAAATTTAGGTTACGCCGTGCTGGCATTCTGTGACCTCAATTCCGAAAATATGGTCAAGGATACAAGTATCCTTGCCATCAGATTTATTTACGCAGTTACAGATACCTCTGGGCACTCAGTACCTCGATACCTAAACTCAACGGATTTTCAAATTTTGAAATTGGTCAAGAAACCGATTTCGGGCTTACTTATTCATATGTCTAGCCGTTCAAACCGTTGTGTAATGATTTGCGGCCAAAATTAATTGTAGGTACAGGCAGTGGGAAAGTATGGTAGGCATGGTAACTATTCTATAACTTAGCTGTACATACAGTATACACGAACAGGTATCTGACTAATATTCATTCTTAAAACGCCACTTCAATTATATAAAATGAAATCGATCGACTTCGCATCAACTGGGGTCACCTCAAAACGATTTCTCACGGTGTTGGGTATCGTTTTTAGAAAGAAAATGAAGGTTCTCTCTACGTCTAATGGTATACAATTAAACTTCAAAGTAACGCTCGCGTGACAAGTGCGTTAACCCTCAGCCACACCTTCTATATTTATGTAGTTACCTCCGGAAGGCTTTAAACTCCAGGAATATCTTGGATTGATAAATTTCGAGGGGAAAAAAACCTAAAAATAAATTTCAGTGTCCTTTCACTTCAGCTCAATTCGAACTTCAACGATTGATACAAATTTTCAGGAACTGCCCTTCAGGAAAAATTGGTTCATGTTTTCTGTGTAGCGCAAGGCAAACATCATAGTACGGGTCACTGAACTTGCCTGTGCTCCAGTTTTTGCTCGTTCTTAAAATGCATGTGAGGCAGAAGGTTCCAGTCATGCATCTGAACTGAAACAGCAAATTTTTGAAGTAACTCAAGTAGATTCAAGCATAGTAGTGCAGTTCAAAAGTAGCTGGTTCATCGTTCCATAAGGTCACTTTTTAGCCACTGAGCTCCGCAAACGTGCGCATCCTCATTTGCAAAGATGTATGTATTTTCAGATTCAGTTGTAGCCAATCAGCATCTACAACGCAATGAATAACATTTCCTGTAGAGGCTGTTCTGTACTTACAGTAATGAACCGCCACACTGAAAATCAACACAACGGGTCCTCACTTTGGCCAACATTTAACTCCTCAGGAGCTTAAAGCAACTACCCATGCAAAACTATTGGTCAAACCTAAAGGAGGGTGTCTATGTGGGGGCGTATGTCCCTCAACACTTCCTAAGGACTGGAGGAGGGTGGAAGAGCTCCTATAAAACCCGCTCTTCTCAGCCGGCTCACCATTCTACGCTCAAACCTCAAGTCGATGACTTCTCTCTCTCCTCAAACCTCCTTACCTTTCTTGCCTAAAAGAAATCAGATTGGTGGAACCGGTCTGGTGATAACCGACCTGGCGGTACCATCTGGGCATATCCTCTAGCGTTTTTAGTGGTGGTAACCTTCCTGGCTTCACCATAGGTGGTAAATTTTTAAACGCTAGCTACCAACACCTCTTCATCTCCATCTAAAACCTCACCTATCCAAGCCTAACCTCTACCTTCAAACCCCCACAGAGGGATTAAATCTAAAGAGTTATTTCCGCTAGCCTAAGAAGTAATATCACCAAACCTTCCGGAGGAATCCGTCGCCACTAGCCTACAGTACTCAACCAGCAAGTGACGACGGATTCCTTCGGAAGGTACGGTAATATTACTAAAGGCGGGAACACAAATACAAGGAGGGAATCATTTTCATAAATGTAATTTAAATTATGTAATATGAGAAGTTTAAATTAAGCAATATGAGCTTCCATTTAGGGGTTCGCTTCTTTGTTCATTTGGACTGTTCACTCGTCTGAAACTGGGAAAGAAAGAAAAAGTTATATTCATTTTAGAAATACGTATTTCTTTGAGCATGGTCGTTGAATGATGTTCAAGGTCACCACTAGAGAGGTAGCAGCGAACACAAGAGGCACTGGGGATAATAACCAAAGGTTTCATGTACAAAAGCTAATAACTTATGCCGTTTTTCATTGAATGCAGTTGACAGATAGGTACCTAAGTGGTTAAATTATAGGTATTTGAGTTAAGTACCTATAAGGTAGGTATGTCCAGAGAGTATTAATTTGAGTTGGCTAGTTGAAATTAAGATAACGATATATAATATGGGAAGTGAATTTCGAAAAGGACGTGAGGTCAAGTAGGATAAGTGAGTTCCTTAGATAAAATTGACCCCATTCGCGGGCATGTGCCCAGAATAAAGTAGGATCTTCACTCTGGTTTTTACTGATGTTAAAATAATTAGGGTGCCCCAAGGGGAATTCCCCTTTGGGACGTCCGATAAAACTGAACTTGGACTATAATTCGCAAATAAACCCCTTGACTGGGGCAGGACAGATTAATTTGCATCGGGATAATCTAGGATAATCCTACTTCAGATGATGAGAGATGGAGTTAAATTAATATTGTAGACGGGTTACCAGCCTGACCTTGGTTTCCCCACTGCACACGTGATCGTATTAAATCCATCTCATTTGCATCCCTTTTTACACTTCCTTAAAATTTTACTGGAGGTAATTATTACATAAAGTACTACCTAATTTCGCAATAGTTTTCATGGCAGCTACAATTAGTTGCAAATTTTTGTAAAAGTTCCGATCTTCATTTGCTTGGAATATCATGCGCAGTCACAGTACAACACCGCATACTGTTCCCCCTGTATTATAGCCCCCTCCCCTATATGGCTATTACATTTTATTTATAAAATTTTTTATATTAAATTATCCTACTACGGCTCCATAAGTAGGCAGGTAAGTATTCCTAACCGCAATCACTTCATACTGTACGCACTTCATACGCACAGACACGTGCTGTGTGTGCCCGTGTCACCTTTCTTATTGTCGAGGATATCAGTAAGCCTGTATGGTTTTACCCGCAGTCGATCAGTCACTTCTAACCTTGCTGTGAAACTGAAGACCATTTCTGACAGCTTGGACCTCGGCCACCAAATGGACACCATCGACACCGACTTTAGTAAACCGTTTGATCGGATAGATCACAAAATACTTCTTCAGAAGTTATTTCGCTTTGGATTGTCAAGAGACCTTGTCTCGTTCTTGACGTCTTACCTGTCCAATAGATGTCAGTATGTGCATTGGGAGGGCCATTTGTCAGGCAATTGCCCGTCTGGAGTTCCTCAGGGCTCGAATATAGGTCCGCTACTCTTTCTCGTATTCATTGACGACATAGCCAAGAGATACAACATTCTGATGTCCGATGCAGACGATGTGAAGATTTACATAAGGATAACTGACTCATCCTCTCGGCTACTTTTACAGGAGGATCTGGAACGTATTAACGAATGTAGCATCGAAAACAAACTCCCACGAAATATTAGAAAATGTTCGGCCATGGCCTTCACACGTAAACACACTATGTTTACATTCCACAACAACATACGTTCGCTCTCTCGAGCTGATGAAGTGTGTGATTTGGGAGTGGTGTTTAACCAACCTTTTACCTTCGTATGTTGGGATTTGTCATAAGAAATTCGAGACATCTCATAGCCAGTGGTGTAGTGAAATGCCTTTATAATGCTTTTGTCCGCCTTTACCTGGAATTTTCCAGCGAGGTATTGAGTAGGTACCTTCCAAGAAAAGTACACATTTGAGGTTGAGAAAATACTGTCGTGGTATCCTCCCAGAACCACTCTTTGTATTAGATCTCGCAATAAACATAGCAATGGGATGGTAGACGCAGGAGACCCGAAGGACCTGGTGGGGATCCCCACCATCCTCCACCAGTATGGAGGGAGATAGCCCCAGGGGCTATAAGAACTCCACTCCTTCGCCTTCCAACTCATTCTACGCTTTCCTCTAGTCGCTGACTATTCTCTAACCTCGCTCCTCCTCTCGCTCTCCTTATCCTAAAAAGATCCTGGGCATGGTGTTAGCCTCCCAGCTATAACCAAACCGGGCAAAGCTCCTCCTAGCGCCTCCAGTGGTGGATCCCTCTGGGTATTAACCTTAGTAGTGGATACCCTTAGCCTTCTTTCACACGGGGAGCGGCACGGCTCGTGGCTCGCAGTCAAGAGCCTTTTTCGCTCTTGACTCCCACCTTTCACACGGGCCTCATTTGAGAGCTTTTTTGGCTCTCGAGCGCTCAGTCGCTAGTTCCGCCCAGTATGGACCGCATGCGTGCTTTGTCCGTTTACATGCTTCATCGTCGCCACCGTCTTCGACGCCAAAAACGCCGAAGTACCAGACGGTGTTGGGTACATCCGATAAACCAACAGCGGGATGAAGCAGGAGTTTTCGCCATGCTTTACCAGCAACTTCGGCAGGATGGCAACAAATTTTTTAACTATTTCCGGATGTCGGTGACTTCATTTGATGAGCTTCTCAGCAAGGTGAAGCGTCGTATTCAACTCGAAGATACAAACATGCGGAATTGCATTAAGCCTGAACTGAGGCTGGGTGTAACGTTGAGGTATATTCAAATCTAAATTCGCCACAACAGGTAGCAATAAACTGAGGAGCGAGAGCCGTTTTCGCTCTTCGTGTGAATACCTTCGCTCTTCGTGTGAATACCGGCACCCCTCCTTTGCATTTCGTGGAAGAGCCGTAGACGCTTGGCTCGAGGTGCAGAGCCGTGATCACTCGCGGCTCGCGAGCCCTAAAAGCTCTCAAAGAGCTCTCGCTCCTCATGTGAAAGCTCCATTGCACTCAATGCATTTCAGTCTCACGCGCCGTCCGTCTGTTCGCGAGCGAGAGCCGTGCGGGTCCCCGTGTGAAAGGAGCCTTAGGCAGATTAACCAGCGGTGGATATCCTCTGGATATTAACCGGGGGTGTTAGGTCCTCCTGATGCTTCCAGTGGTGGATACCTTCTAGGTATTAACCGGGGCATCAGGGACACACACCTACCTCGCCCTTCACCTATGCATCCACCACAAATACAAAAGAGATTCACAAGATACCTCAACTACAAGGACTGTCGTGCCTACAGCTCAACAGCAAGTTATGCCCCACTATGCACAGCACTTCGGATTGGTGCCCTTCATTGTCCGGCGTCAATGGGCCGATCTCTCCTTTTTACACAATTTGACGAGGAACAGGGTTGACTCTCCGGATCTTCTCCAACACGCATTTTGTAGTCGCTAGATTGAGATTTTCGATGTGCTGCCCAGCAGAACAATGACCCATCGGTTCTCCCTCTATCAATGAGGTGTCGTCCCTCAACACCCTCAACACCCAGTTGGATATCTTCCACGACTCCATCTGTGCCTTCGAGAAGACCCTAAAATAACTGGACTGTACATCAATTAATTTCCCCAGCATTATTTAGCAGTAATGTAGGGGAGACAGAAACTGTTGTAAACTGATCAATAATATTTATTTATTTATTCATTAATGACTGTTTGACCTGGCGATCTGGGAAGTTAAACGAATTGAAGAGGCTTGATATTAAACGATTTATAATGTTAATGGTTGGAGAATGATACAACAAGAACAAAAGCGCACAACTTCCTAAAGGAGACGATATTAGACTGATGTAAAAAATAATAATGGCGAACAGAGCCGAAGAGTGTTGGGCGCAGCCAACCGAACAAGATTACAAGTTGGGCACACACATTATTCACTTCGCTAGCTTAATTCTGGTTCTAGCGTACTTTATATCACTTGCGATAATAGTATAATATTATAACCTTTAACAATGAGAGTAGAGAATATAATTGAGCGTATTTGTTAACATAGTGGGAAAAGGATACACAGAAGTGGAGTCTTATCTTTGTACTGAGTGTTGCATGGAGTTGAGGTAGCGGGTATTGGAATGCATGGCAGCGCATTTAGCGTTGGTTTGATGTAATAACGTAGAGCAGGGCTCGCCAATGACATTTATACTGGCATAAAATAATTACGCAAGAGTCACAATTCCTAATAATTTATACAGTCCTAATAATTTATAGAGTCACAATTGCTAATAATTTATACAGGCCCTAAAGTAACTTTCAAACCCTAAAGTTACAATTCCTAATACTTTATAGAGTCACAATTCTTAATAATTTATACCGTATTCCTAATAATTTATAAAGTAAAGTTGCAATTCCCAATAATTTATAAAGTCACAATTCCTAATAATTTATAAAGTAAAGTTACAATTCCTAATAATCCACAATGATCAGGAATTATCAGGAATATTAGGAATTATCAGGAATATTAGGAACAAGGAATTATCAGGAATAGACATGCATGTCTTCCTGGGCGAGCTGATGAAGCAATGGACAATCCTCCATACCTGACAATTTATTTATTGATATGTGAAATTATTAGGAATTGTGACACTTGTGTAATTAGATTTATGCCTGTATAAATGTCATAAATAAATAAATAAATAAATAAATATTACTGGTAAGTTTACAACAGTTTCTGTCTCCCCTGCGCTGCTGCCAAATAATGCTGGGGAAATTTAATGTACAGCACAGTTACTTTAGGGGTTGAAACAAAATAGACAAAAATCAAACATTAATTAGTACATTAAATTGTCACATAAAAGAGAATGCTGGGGTTGGCGAGAAACAGTTATCAGTAGGAAACATGAAACATGAACATGAGTTCGTTGAATGACAATTTAAAAAATAATTTTTCAAATTTGCCCTGTGAAGTTGAAATGATAGAGCGGACTGACTAGTGGGGAATACGCTGTTGATCAGGTCCGTCGACCTCAGAGAAGGTATCGGGCCCGTGAGGAATCCGTAATTCGGAGTGATGTCCGTTTCCTTCTTGGCGTGATGATCCCTTATTATAACCACTGACGGGAGGTTTCTGATCGCGTGATGGAGGGCGGTCGAGGCGTGACCGGCGAACTGACGAGGCTGCACAGTGAAGGGATGCTGCCGAGCAGATTCCTTCTCAATGGGCGCCTCACAACGTACGTGTAAGGGATGAGAATACAATGGGATAGCCATTCATTCCATCTCTTCTCTATGCTGTAGGCTTTGTCGAGCTGACTACATTTCCACGGGATCTCGGTACAAACACCTAAGAACGTAATTTTGCCTCAATAAAAGGCGATCATTAGTATTCAAGTTGGTGGGTTTACAAGAATTTTGAGATTTTCTTGAAGTTCCAGTTTAGTACCCGTGGGAAGGGGGGGGGGGGGGGGTCGTTGTTATTGAACACCCAGCAGCTCACTTATTCATCCTCCATTGACGTTGGTTACCTCAGCTGATTACGCGTTGTTCGGGTCTAAAAAACCTCAGATGAGATCGAAGGCCACGAAGAACGTAGGTATTCTTGTCACCTCTCATCCCTTATCTGTGCTCTCATCTTCCTTCCGCCATCACGCACCTTCCCTTGAGATCGGCTCTCATTTCACCGTCCCACTTGTGTCAATGTTGGCCCAACACTCAATGTTCGTCTTACTCGTTGTTTCACTTGTTGTCGAAAGCACAGAAATTCTCAGTAGGTTGCTTATGGAGTTTGTTTTCAAACAGCAGTTGCAAATACTGTTACACAACACACATTCCGTGAAACCCATAAAGGTTGGTTACCTACCCACATCATTTCCCCCACCTAAATCGTAATAACAATACTATTAGCTTGATCTCCATCCGATTTTCAAATTTGGAACGGATCTGAACTGCCTGGACCTTCAAATTCGAAAATGGTTTTTTAATAGGGTTTCTCGGTTTTTTAACTGCGGAAAATCTGAAATCATATCAGTTCTATGTACCTACTCACGGTTTAAAAAAATGTTTCAGAGCAAAAACCGGACGAGCGGTTTAGCCACAATTTTCGTTATAGTTTTAGCTCATTTTGAAGCAAAACGTGGTGGCAGCTTTTGGAACTAAACCGGGGATATTTAGCCTTAAACCCCTGTCTATTCATTAGCTAGCTATATATATCTATTTCGTAATTTACTAACGCGTGTTTCGAACGACAAATGCACTCTGAAATACCGTTGTAGCTTCATTTTGTCATTCACTGAGAGATCAGGAAAATAACCCTTAAAAATCCATTAACTTATCGGATTGATTATCATACCTTAAAAATCCATTTACTTATCGGACTGATTATCATAATTTACTAAGTACAGAATAGATACCTATCTAAAAGATTTTTTGGATTATTACCTGTATCACCCTTCTCCATCGAGTAGTGCTCTTGATACTCGTTAAGCCGTTACCTACCCTTTTAGGTTAAAAACTAGATAATACAAAACGTCTGCCAATTCGAGTAGCTTCCTCACTTGAATCACATGAACGTATAGAATAGTTGGGCAGGTTCATTTTGATAAGGGACCATCTACGATCCAACCCGCGTGTACCCTCAACATTTCAGATCTCTACAACTATTTTTCGCTTAGAGACATTTAATGTTCGCGCATGCGCAGACGAAAGTTACAGTACGATTCCAATGTAATTCATATGGAACTATCAAAGTATAATTCCTGATCGAACCGCCAAATCTGAACTCATTTCCACAATATTTAAGGTAGTAATGGGCGTTTCAATTATTTCACGTTTGCGCATGCGCAGAAGAAACAATTTCCATGATTTTGAAACGGGATTACCTGCGAACCAACCCACGTGTACCCTAAAAATTTCAGCTCTCTAAGACTGTTTTTCGCGTAGTTAGAAGGGTTACAAGGAAATGGTCAACACTTCATGTTCGCGCATGCGCAGACAAGAGTTACAGTACGATTCCAATGACATTCGTACGGAACTATCAAAGGATTATTCCTGATCGACCCTCCAAATCTGAACTCATTTCAACGACATTTAAGGTAGTTATTGGAGTTTCAAGTATTTCATGTTTGCGCATGCGCAGACCAAAGGATTTCCATGATTTTAAAACAGGACTATATGCGATCCAACCCGTGTGGACCCTAAAACTTTCAGCTCTCTGCGACTGCTTTTCGCGTAGCTGGAAGCGTTACAAGGAAATGCTCAACATTTCATGTTCGCGCATGCGCAGACAAACGTTACAGTACGATTTCAATGAAATTCATATGAAACTATCAATGTGTTATTCCTGATCGACCCTTTAAGTTTGAACTCCTTTCAACGATATTTAGGGTGGTTGTGGGTGTTTCAAGTATTTCACGTTTGCGCATGCGCAAACTTTTTGGTATGGGAACATCTGTGACCCAACCCGCACCTACCACCCAAATTTCAGCCCACTTCGACCATTATTTCGGGTAGTTATGGGCGTTACAAGGAATTACCACAGACAGACAGACAGACAGACAGAATATACGGAATCAAAAATGTTCCTCGATGTCTGAAACGAAATTTTCATTTTGGAGGACATAAATTTTTTTTATCAATCACGAATCCAAGGCTTCCCTACCTTCCGGTAGTGAGGAAGCAATAAGTACAGATCATTTGCATAGGTGGTTGGTTGAAAATTATTATCCCTGGATGAGCCGTTCTGAAGTTCGCTGACGCTAGCATTTATTTATTTATTTATTTATTTATTTATTTATTATTTATTATTTCACAAAAAGCAATATAAGGAAAGAAAAATACATCACAATACACCTTAAGAATATAAGAAATTAGATCAAAACAAGAAGTGAAATGTCAACGAAAGCTATGAAGCTAGTGTTCGCTGACAGCCGCGTTCCTTATAATATAGTACATACTTATTTATTTATTTATTTTTGATTATTATTATTTTATTTCATTATTATTTTTCATTGTACGTACTGCGTGGTTATTATATTACATCTGAAAATTTGTGGATCACACTTTGTGATATGTTCTGTTATTTTTTGGTTTATTATTTTCAATAATGAACCATTGGAATCGAGCATGAAAAAAAAAATTCTTACCCCCCCTCAAAATTTGATGGTTTACGTTTCAAGGTATGTAGAATCCAAAACTGCAATAAAAATATTTCTGTCTGTCCGCCGTACGCCGTACGGGGTACGCCGTACGCCGTACGGGCCACTTTTCTTAGTTACCATGAAAAAAAATTGATGAAATTCGGGTTATAGGTTCCGTTCGGCGTCTAGTTGGTCCTCGAAGCTCGACGTTACTGTGAGTCATCTCTAAGGGGTTCAAAATAGGGGTTGAAATTTTCAAAACGCCTATACCATTTTTTTACGTAAATATTTTTACGGTTTTAAATAGTTCTTGAACTTGCGAGTTTTTTAAGACCATCCGGAGCATCGTACGTCCAGCCGTTCGTTCACAGTAAGGCCCCGAAGTTTGCACCGACAGGCATTTTCGACAGCAGGGTGAATGAAATTGTATACTCTTGTCACCAGGGACGCGCTGGATTCAGTCAATCAATCAATTTATTCAATCAATTGATCGATCAATCAATCAAAAATTTCAATTGAAATTGGAATAGTTTGTAAATTATTGGATTACTTTATTGTTTGCAATTGGGGAATCATAGGCTTGTTTGTGTGTCTGTTGTTTTCAATTGCAATTGGCCACTGCTCACTTGAATTGGAATTCATTAATTTGAATTGGAATTCATTTCGAATTGTCTAATTGGCATGGTGCGCATTGGCATGGTCCGAAATGGTTCTGCAATTCTATTGGCCCAACGCTGTCTGCGATTCTCATCATAACATGTATAGAATAGTACATATCGTATTATACAGACGGGTTATCTATACAGAGATCTGTGATCTGTAACAGAAGGGTATTCTATACAAAATAATAAACCGTTGTGCAGGGATTTGCAGCGTTTTTGGTTTATTATTTTCAATAATGAACCATTGGAATCGAGCATGAAAAAAAAAATTCTTACCCCCCCTCAAAATTTGATGGTTTACGTTTCAAGGTATGTAGAATCCAAAACTGCAATAAAAATATTTCTGTCTGTCCGCCGTACGCCGTACGCCGTACGCCGTACGCCGTACGCCGTACGGGCCACTTTTCTTAGTTACCATGAAAAAAAATTGATGAAATTCGGGTTATAGGTTCCGTTCGGCGTCTAGTTGGTCCTCGAAGCTCGACGTTACTGTGAGTCATCTCTAAGGGGTTCAAAATAGGGGTTGAAATTTTCAAAACGCCTATACAATTTTTTTACGTAAATATTTTTACGGTTTTAAATAATTCTTGAACTTGCGAGTTTTTTAAGACCATCCGGAGCATCGTACGTCCAGCCGTTCGTTCACAGTAAGGCCCCGAAGTTTGCACCGACAGGCATTTTCGACTCCAGTGTGAATGAAATTGTATACAATTCAAACCAATTCTCGTAACCAGAGACGCGCCCACAATAGGAATTTGTGAATACGGCCAATCATTGGTAGGGATCACCTGATTATATTGGCGGAGTATGAAGTCGAGTTGGTTGTTCTGTGATATTATTTAATTTGAAAAATGATGGCTCTTTTGGAGTTTGTTCGTAGGTAGTGAAACTTGAACAAACGTTGAAGTATTATTGATGGGTAAATTATTACTACGGTAAATCATTACTCAACGGTAAATTATTACACAACGGTTCATTATACCATCTACGTAGAAGGGGCTGGAGTTTGTTGGTAGGTACTTTTGCAACTTTTTTCACTCCTCATCAACAATTTCTTTTCAGAACTTCATTATGTTTGTTTCTTTTTGTTAGGTACTGTTTGTCATCGGCAGAATTATTTTAGCAACATTTAACTCGTGATTTAGGTAGGTACCTAGTAACGAGTACGGGGTTAGGTACTAACCTACGGAGGGTCTGCGGTCTACATAATTATGCATAGAATAGTACATATTATATTATATAGACGGGTTATCTATACATAGAGCTGTGATCTGTAACAGAAGGGTATTCTATACAAAATAATAAACCGTTGTGCAGGGATTTGCAGCGTTTTGTAATTAATTTAAGATTTAGGCTGCTACTATACAAAGGATAGAAGGTGCTGAAAAAGAAATTAAATATACACTTAAGCCTATATGTTGGGGAATTCCGAGTACAACTCAGTCTTAACCTAGGTAGTTCTATTTTATAAGGTTCATTCCTAATGTAGCGAAATTTGAAGTCATGTTTGCTCTTATTTTGGTTTATTATTTTCAATAATGAACCATTGGAATCGAGCATGAAAAAAAAAATTCTTACCCCCCCTCAAAATTTGATGGTTTACGTTTCAAGGTATGTAGAATCCAAAACTGCAATAAAAATATTTCTCTCTGTCCGCCGTACGCCGTACGGGGTACGCCGTACGCCGTACGGGCCACTTTTCTTAGTTACCATGAAAAAAAATTGATGAAATTCGGGTTATAGGTTCCGTTCGGCGTCTAGTTGGTCCTCGAAGCTCGACGTTACTGTGAGTCATCTCTAAGGGGTTCAAAATAGGGGTTGAAATTTTCAAAACGCCTATACCATTTTTTTACGTAAATATTTTTACGGTTTTAAATAGTTCTTGAACTTGCGAGTTTTTTAAGACCATCCGGAGCATCGTACGTCCAGCCGTTCGTTCACAGTAAGGCCCCAAAGTTTGCACCGACAGGCATTTTCGACTCCAGTGTGAATGAAATTGTATACAATTCAAACCAAATCTCGTAACCAGAGACGCGCCCACAATAGGAATTTGTGAATACGGCCAATCATTGGTAGGGATCACCTGATTATATTGGCGGAGTATGAAGTCGAGTTGGTTGTTCTGTGATATTATTTAATTTGAAAAATGATGGCTCTTTTGGAGTTTGTTGGTGGGTAGTGAAACTTGAACAAACGTTGAAGTATTATTGATGGGTAAATTATTACTACGGTAAATCATTACTCAACGGTAAATTATTACACAACGGTTCGTTATTCCATCTACGTAGAAGGGGCTGGAGTTTGTTGGTAGGTACTTTTGCAACTTTTTTCACTCCTCATCAACAATTTCTTTTCAGAACTTCATTATGTGTGTTTCTTTTTGTTAGGTACTGTTTGTCATCGGCAGAATTATTTTAGCAACATTTAACTCGTGATTTAGGTAGGTACCTAGTAACGAGTACGGGGTTAGGTACTAACCTACGGAGGGTCTGCGATCTACATAATATGTATATAATAGAATAGTACATATCATATTATATAGAAGGGTTATCTATACATAGAGCTGTGATCTGTAACAGGAGGGTATTCTATACAAAATAATAAACCGTTGTGCAGGGATTTGCAGCGTTTTTAATTATATATACGGCAGCGTTCTTTGCATATAATTGATAGATATTCAACAATTGCAATTCACTGAAGAGATTATCAGTGGGGTAACGCATTGGTCTCCCAAATGCATACTTAAGAATTCTCTTCTGCATCCTCCCCAACGGATCAACCAAGGTCCTATATGTGCCACCCCAGATTATAATACCGAACTGCATCAAAGACTGTGCTAGGGCGGTATATGCAGTTTTCAAAATATGTCGGGGCAAGAAATTTATAGAGGTTAAAACAAATGAACATTTCCTCAGTTTGTCTCACAGAATTTGTATGTGCGTATCCCACTTCATCAGGTAGTCAAAATGTACACCCAAATACCTCAATGACTTAACTTGCGACATTACAGGACAGGAAACACAGAAATTTTTGCAGAAGGCGTGCATATACAAATCAAGATTATCAGGGCAGCCACTTGGAGTCGTGACTACAGGCATATGGACACATTTATTCAAATGGGTGGTTAAGGATGATTCTATCAAAAACTGGTTGATGTCGCGAAAATCTTCCGTGATATCCTTCAAACAATTCTCCCAAGTGGACCCAGTACTAATTAATGCGACATCATCTGCGAATAAGAAAAGTTTTCCCTTCAGTTTTAAATTACTTATCTCATTTAAGTACAATAGGAAAGCTAACGGTCCTAAGGCCCGTGGTACCTTGGCTCACACCGAAATCCGTGATTGACATTTCATCCCCCACTATACCATTAATAGATACAGCCTGTCTTCTATTATGAATATAAGAATCAAACCATTCCAGCACAATACCCCTCACTCCCACCCTATCCAACCTTTTCAGCAACATGCTTTTATCGACGCAATCAAACGCTTTACACACATCGAGGCACATAATATCCACTTTGAGCCCTTGGTCTACAGCGTCATAAATTGCACTTGAGAAATCGAATAGAGCATTATCCACGCCAATATTCTTCCTAAATCCATATTGGTTATCAGCTAATATCTCGAAATCCTGAATAAACAATTTTAAGCGTTGGTTGATTATTTTTTCTAATACTTTTGCCACATTATTAATAATTGAAATAGGTCTGAAATTTGCTGGTTCCACCTTACTTCCGGCCTTGTACAAGGGCACAATTTTAGCAATCTTGAAACGGTCTGGGAAAACCCCTTCGCTTATACTAAGATTATAAATATAGTACAATGGGTCAATCAGGTACTCTAGATTATTTTTCAGCATGAATGTTGTGATTCCATCAATTCCTGGTGATGTATCATTACCTAAATGTTTGATCACGTTCATTATTTCTTCCCTTGATATAGGGACAAACTGCAATAAAATCTTCCCGCAAATCAATCCTTCCAGAAATCTAATTATTTCACCTACTTTCACCTCGAAATTCGAATAAAAATAATCTAAAAATAATCCTAAGCTTGGGAAATCCCTCGCAGAATTCATGTTTGTAAAGCGCAAATAGATTTAGTGCCTTGTAAACCCTCTTATTCGTCGTGCAATAAATTGACTTTTTCTGCCTTCTTCTTCTCCCTTTCTCTTTTCTTCTTTTGACTCGAGCTGCACTCTGTCGTGGTATCCTCCCAGAACCACGTCCCGTGAAAATAAGATCTCGCCAAATAAACATAGAAGTGGGGACAGAAGACGCAGGAGAACCGAGAAACCCAGTGGGGATCCCCACCATCCTCCACTAGCTGGAGGGAGATAGCCCTAAGGGCTATAAATACTCGCCTCCTTCGCCTTTCTAGCCATTCTACGCTCTCCTTAAGTCGATGACTTATTTCTCTCTCTCCTCACTCATCATCTCTCTCCTTATACCTAAAAGATCCTGGATATGGTGGTGGTCCGCCCATAACCAAACCAGGCAACGCTCCCTAAAATATCTTGGGCATGGTGGTAGTTCGCCTATAACCAAACCAAGCACACATCCAAAAAGATCCTGGACATGGTGGTGGTCCGCCCATAACCAAACCAGGCACGCTCCCGAAAAGATTCCGAGCATGGTGGTGGTCCACCCATAACCAAACCGGACATACATAAAAAAAAAAACCCGGGCATGGTGGTAGTACGCCTATAACCAAACCGGGCACCCCCCCCCCCCCCTCGACGCCTCTCGTAGTGGATGTGCGTCATATATACATTCACTACACACTCTCTTGATTGATTTAGCCTCATTAAAAGGTACTCATTTTTGTCATTAAGCTTTCACTCAATTGTGTCGATAACATAACGCAGGGACATTTTCCGTCGTTAATTTCATCTGTAATTCAAGTGAAGATTAGGTAAATTAGGGATTTGCGTAGGGAATTAAATTAGGGGATTTGTCGGGAAAACTTGTTTTTTGTTATGCCGAGTCTCACGGGTGGGGGTCAGTCGAAAATTACCTAGCGAATTTGAGAAAAATCTGGACATTTACTTGTGAGAAATTGAGGGCCTCGGACTTGCTGGCGCAAACGATCACATTTTGAAGGGGGCTAAAATTATGTTTTGATGCCCGATTGCAAAAAATAATGAAACAAAATCTCGGAAGTCTTTCGACTTCTCCAACCCCCCACACCTGAGCAGCTTGCCCCATTACAGCTTTGGATGTAGCATTGAACAAATTCAAGATTGTGTTCAAACGCTAAGTCCTTTGACAGAAGGCTGTGCTATTCAAGCCGAAACCCGCTATCCGTTATCCGCTGCATGACGTACCTGCACCATATTCGAGCAGGGTGTCAGGAAGGAATCAGCGTAATCTCCATTTCAACGCAGCTTCGGGTCTCACAATAACCCGCAGCGGATTATTTCACCGGTACCTACACGGAGGATTTGTCTGCGATTGTTATTTCACCGAGCTGTTCCTCCCGCGAGCTGCTACTCGGGCCAACGGTCTTTTTACCTCGAAAACGAACGTTCCAGCTCCTCAGGCACGTACGCCTCAGACCCCGCTACGGCCTAAAATGACCTTCGAAGTGATTTCGACAATTGGTTTTTCCGCCTTGCAGAAGGAGCTTCGATGGAGTAGGCAACGCGGAATTGGATGGAAATGGTATTTTTAACAACGAGAAAACTTCTTCGCTCTTCGAGCTGCGCTATCACAAAGTGCTCAAAACAAATATTCTCCGTTGATTGGTATTGTCAAACTACTTCCCTATTATAGCACGGGTACGTGATAAGATGCGGCTATGAAACAACAGCGGTCACCGTCAACGGAAATTCACTCATTTGGTCATGCTGCATGACCGAAAATTCTGGCGTATAATTTCTCACTACCTTCTGCAGACTAAGATTATTATATAACTAGCCTGACCGCTCGCTTCGCATCGCTATCCGAGATTCGCTGTACGCAGTATCGTGGAACCAACAAACGACGGAAAAATCCCATAGCCTACCTGGTATTTGTGCCCAATTTTATCAAAATCCGTCAAGCCATTCAGGAGTTGACCATGGTCGACCATATTTCCGCTATGGTCAGGGAATTAAAAATGCGCCTACGTTCAACTTGGGAGGCTACCGGATATTGGTGCCAAATTCGGTCGATATCCGTTGAGCAATTCGGGATTCGACCATGGAGGGGCCCATGGATGCGCTATGGTCGACCGCGGGGGTAGTCCGAAGGGTCGATCGTAGATAGAATTTCACGTAGATTACGAATACGCGATAAAAAATAGGGGTTACCATTTCAATTAACGAAGTTGACCATGGTCGACCATAGTTCCGCTATGGTCAGGGAATTAAAAATGCGACGTTGCACAACTTGGGAGCCTACTGGATATTCGTGCCAAATTTGGTCGATATCCGTCAAGCCATTCAGGAGTTGACCATGGTCGACCATAGTTCCGCTATGGTCAGGGAATTAAAAATGCGACGTTGCACAACTTGGGAGCCTACTGGATATTGGTGCCAAATTTGGTCGATATCCGTTGAGCAATTCGGGATTCGACCATGGAGGGGCCCATGGATGCGCTATGGTCGACCGCGGGGGTAGTCCGAAGGGTCGATCGTAGATAGAATTTCACGTAGATTACGAATACGCGATAAAAAAACCTCAGTCATGCAGCATGGCTATAAGAGCGAATTTTCGAAGAAATAACTGATTTTATATAAAATGTGATCTTTGGGATATCCCATTCAAATATGGGCAATCTTAAACTTATTGGGTAATTATAGGTATTCAAGTATGACGCTATTCGGTAAATTCGGTATGCATCAAATATGGGCATACCTATGTACGTAACAAATTTTTTGTTCCATTTTTTGCCGAGTAACACCTCGGTTTGTAGATTTTCCAACGCTGAACACGATGGTGAAGTCAGAATCGCGATATCCCATTCCGTTATCAGATTAGAGCAGACGAACCAGGAAGAACATCTCAAGAAATAACCACGTTCCTTCATCTTCAAAGTGCTCTAGTTTGAGAACGGAATGAGATATCGCAATTCTGATTTCACCATCGTGTTCAGCGTACAAAAACCTTTAAAATGAGGTGTCACTTGTCAAAATTTTTCCATTTTGGGAATTTATGGGTAATTTTTCCCCCATAAAACTCCCCAAAACTCCCCCTTAGAGTGACCCGATTCTGCCCATCTACGAACTTAGCCTGTCGATTGCCAAGACAGATTTTTCGTGCAAATTTGAACTTTTTATCTCAATTCTTTCTAGAGTTATCGTCTGGAATGACACATACATATATAAATATATATATAAATATATAAATATATAAATATATATATAAATATATATATATACATATAATTTTTGGTGTCTTTCGGCAGTGAATTCAGGATGGTCTGAAACGGATTTTGGTATACAAATCTTTCGGAAATTCGAGTTTTAAAAATTTTGGACCGAGAACAATATCTTCCTTTTCTTCGAAAATTCGCTAAAATAGGGGTTACTGTGACGTGACGAAATTCCCAAAACAACTGTTAAAGTAATCAATTAGAATATTTAGTGAATACGGGCGAATTTCGTCATGTCCCTCCTTCTATTGTCAACTATATATAAACTCTCCAATATTCGGAAATAATCTCTCTCAGTATGGCCTCGTATGGCGTAAAATCAATGCGTCAGCTCCCTGACCAACCCGTGTCTGATTTTATTGATTGTGTGGTGGCTGGTTGCCAACAGTACAACCCAAATATGAATTTACAGAAGATGATCAAGTACATCAAATTGGGTCTTTTACCCGATCTTCTGCACAAGGTGATTAGCATCCAATACGAAACTATAGAGGAACTTCGTGCGAGTTTGATTACCTTAGAGAACTTACTGTCGGCTCACCGGAAGAATGTGGAGGCCGAAGGGCAACAAGCCCAATTAATGCTAAGTATTAACCAGCTTCAGTGTGAGTTGGCTGAACTCAGATTAGAACGATCGGAGAAAAACCAGGTTTCGAAAGACACGAACCTGGCTACTCCCAAACAGACAGGGGCCCAAAGGGGTAACCCTTCTAATAAGGGTTCCGGGCCTGCCAGCAATAATGGTCCACCACAGGAGGTTCAATACTGTCATTTGCATAAATCCCCGACGCACAAGACGTCAGAGTGTAGCCTAGTGCGGCGTTAGGGGGTTCCTCAATCGATGCCTGTCGCACCCAACTGGGGGCCTATTCACTAAAATAGACAGTGGAAAGAGATTATCTATTTTGGAAATCTCCCGCGAGAGATAGTCTCCCCCGGGAAGACAGTCTCTTCCAATGTCTCCGGGTTCGTCTATTTTACAGAATAGCTCCAGAGACCTTGAGAAAGAGATATGGATCCTAATACACGAAAATGCCATAGTATCCATGAAGTGCGAGATGTTCGTGCCCCCAGGAGTTCAATTCCTTAATAATGAACGCATTTATTAGTAACACCTATTCAATGGGTAATTGGGTACCTACCTACCTCAATCCATACTTGGACGTTTTTACTCACGAATCGGATAAAAGTTTAAATGAAATTGAAAAAAGTCTCAATTATAAACAGAAAAAGTCGAATTAGGGGGCTTTTAATGCTTGTGTTATATCTACACCTAATGAACCTCTTAGGTAGGTAGGTACCTACCTCAACCCGTACTTGGACGTTTTTACTCATGAATCAATGATTATGTATATATTTTGGTTTATTATTTTCAATAATGAACCATTGGAATCGAGCATGAAAAAAAAAAATTCTTACCCCCCCTCAAAATTTGATGGTTTACGTTTCAAGGTATGTAGAATCCAAAACTGCAATAAAAATATTTCTGTCTGTCCGCCGTACGCCGTACGGGGTACGCCGTACGCCGTACGGGCCACTTTTCTTAGTTACCATGAAAAAAAATTGATGAAATTCGGGTTATAGGTTCCGTTCGGCGTCTAGTTGGTCCTCGAAGCTCGACGTTACTGTGAGTCATCTCTAAGGGGTTCAAAATAGGGGTTGAAATTTTCAAAACGCCTATACCATTTTTTTACGTAAATATTTTTACGGTTTTAAATAGTTCTTGAACTTGCGAGTTTTTTAAGACCATCCGGAGCATCGTACGTCCAGCCGTTCGTTCACAGTAAGGCCCCGAAGTTTGCACCGACAGGCATTTTCGACTCCAGTGTGAATGAAATTGTATACAATTCAAACCAAATCTCGTAACCAGAGACGCGCCCACAATAGGAATTTGTGAATACGGCCAATCATTGGTAGGGATCACCTGATTATATTGGCGGAGTATGAAGTCGAGTTGGTTGTTCTGTGATATTATTTAATTTGAAAAATGATGGCTCTTTTGGAGTTTGTTGGTAGGTAGTGAAACTTGAACAAACGTTGAAGTATTATTGATGGGTAAATTATTACTACGGTAAATCATTACTCAACGGTAAATTATTACACAACGGTTCGTTATTCCATCTACGTAGAAGGGGCTGGAGTTTGTTGGTAGGTACTTTTGCAACTTTTTTCACTCCTCATCAACAATTTCTTTTCAGAACTTCATTATGTGTGTTTCTTTTTGTTAGGTACTGTTTGTCATCGGCAGAATTATTTTAGCAACATTTAACTCGTGATTTAGGTAGGTACCTAGTAACGAGTACGGGGTTAGGTACTAACCTACGGAGGGTCTGCGATCTACATAATATGTATATAATAGAATAGTACATATCATAATTATATAGAAGGGTTATCTATACATAGAGCTGTGATCTGTAACAGGAGGGTATTCTATACAAAATAATAAACCGTTGTGCAGGGATTTGCAGCGTTTTTAATTTAAATTGACTAACCTTTATGAAATGAAAGAATACACGATCAAAAGTACCGATGTGGTTGCGGATGAAGGAGGATATTACACGGATGAAGGAGGATATTACACGATCACTGTGAAACAAACGAGAAATAGACTCTGTCTTTCGAGGGAAGACACCTAATTAGGTGTCTCTCTGAAAGAGATCGAGAATGCCAAGATGGCTGCCAACTCTCTCTTTGAAAAGTTACTGAATAACCCTGTCATGGATACTATAAAAATCTATTTGGCCCAAAGAGAGAGTCGGACCTGAAAGATATGTCTCTTTGCCTAAGTGAATAGGCCCCCTGGGGCCCCAATTTCATGAACCCTAGGGTGCCGGTTCCTTCATGGCCAATGAACGTCCCCTACCCACCACCTTTCCAGAATATGTACTCCCCAATTTTTCCCGGCCCCGCGTTTCCCCGGAGCGTTTATTCTCCCCCAAACCCTGACTCCCGAAAACCTCCTGGACAAAGTCAGAGCAAGTAGCATTTACAAACCCCACAGGTCGGCGGAAATACCGGTGGCCTGCAATCACCCCCTAAAGACCTGTGGTGCGTGCATGTGTATGTTTTGACCTACTATTAAGGTTACCTGTTTCGGTAAGGCGTTTCAAGCGCTAATTGATAGCGGGGCTTCTGTTTCGGTGGTGGGTAATTCCATTAACCCCGAATTGTGTGACAACCACCCTAGAGTCACGATTAAAGTCGCTAACCAAAGCTCTCTGACCACCTTGGGTTGGACCAATTTGAAGTTCCAAGCGGGTAATTTTCTCTTTACCATGCCATGTGTAGTTGTAACCGCCCTGAACCTTCCCATCATTCTGGGAACAGATTTCCTTGATAGGCACAAGGCCGAAATTTCTTTCCCCAACCGCACCTTAAATCTCAACCACCCGACCAAATTGTCAATACCTCTCATCCTACCTCTCCAATTCGCAATTGAACCCTTGCCCCCCTAATTTGGTATTGAGGCGATCTCTAACGTCAAACAGAACTCATCGAAAGAGCTGAGAGTTCTTCAGGACTTAACGAAAGATCAGTCGCAAAAGGTTTGACGAAATCGTGACACCTTCCGACACCATACGAGTGCAGAAGGTCGGAGGATAAAACCTTGCAGAGATACGCACTTGCTGAACTTGATACGCGCTTATCTCCCCATTATCTCAGCCCAGAAGGCATCTGTCCCTTTAAACCATTATAGCCGCCGTCTCAATGGAAATATTTTTTCTCACTCCGCCTTTTCTTTCATCTTTTAGCTTCGGTTAAAGCCGTGGCGAGTAAGAATAGTAGGTTTGATTATTGCGCGCAAAGAATCTTTTCCTCCTCTAACCTCAGCTTCTTTGGTCTGTGCCTTTCAAATTTCTTGCGAAAACTGAACCACGTCTTAGACCCCACCCGCAAATTCTTCGTTTTCACCCCCCCCCCCCCCCCCCTTTCGAACCCTCACTCATCCGCGAAATGGTTTTCCCCAACCGTCAGTTTCCCGCACTTATAGGGTTACCAGATCCATGGAATCACCCAAGATTTTATTGTGATCATAAACATAAGATTTAGGTCAGCTACCTTTTAATTCTCAAGGTAGCCAAAGACATTGTGGCGTTGCACTAAACCACATTTCAACTGAATCAACTGAACTGATCAGGGGAGCAAGCATTTACAAAACGGTTAAAATGGAGTCAAATAGGAGCTCCATCACTCACTCGAAAATGTCCCAGAACATAAATAAATAAGTAAATACTTCCACAGTAGCCCGGTTCACCTCGAACCAGCCTCAAAAAAAAAAAAAAATAAATAAATAAATAAACATATAAAATAAAATGAACAACAGAAATAAATGAGTAAATACTTCCACAGTAGCCCGTTTCACCTCGGGTCATCCCAAACAATAAACAAATAAATAAATACAATAAAATAAACAAAATAAATAAATGAGTAAATACTTCCACCTGGTTCACCTGGACGAAATGCAAAAAAAAAACCCACCTTATTAGAACCTTGGCCTCCTCTCCTAGCCATTCAAATAGGGCAGAGCTTGGCAACCTCCAAATCCCTAGGTAACCGCATAGGCTAATGAAATCCAAAGGACACTTTTGGGCATACAAAATAAATGAAAAATAAATAAATAACACAATAGAGAGTTCCTAAGAGATAAGTTCATTAGGGAACGGCCATATCTTTTGGCCACATCTAAGGCGAGCAGCATCCGGGCAGTTACATGTCAATCAATCAAAAATTTTTGGAATTTGTGAATACCAAATGGCAAAATTATAGATTGATCTTCACCGATGGTTCGAAGATGGGAAATTTCGCAGGGACCGCCGTACTGGATGTGCAGGCGGATTCTATATTGGAATACAAATTGTTGGAGGGAACCAGTAGTTATACGGCGGAGGTAATTGGAATTTCGCAAGCTCTCCAATATATTTTGTCCGACGTAGGTCAAGTAGCAAGTAGCACTGTGATTGTCTGTACTGATTCGTTAAGTGCGCTGCAGACATTATCCAGCCCATATCTTAACAAATTCAGGAACCACTTCGTAGCAGAGATAATTAAACTGGTATCAATGCTCCGCGATAGAGGGACAGATGTCGTATTCATATGGGTCAAATCGCATGTGGGTCTGTCATTCAATGAACGGGTGGATATAGCGGCAAAGAGGGCATCACGGAATGGTCAGACGATTAACTACTTGGTACCTAAAGAGGACTTGTACAGTAAAATGAAATTCAAGCAGATAGGAAATTGGCAGAACCTTTATAGTCTGGGAGAGCATGCGAAATTCTACAAGGACCTCAAACCGGACATCGGTTCGGTTCCATGGTTCGGGCAGTTGGATAAATCGAGGCGATTTATACGCATTTTTTGTAGATTAAGGACCAACCACGCCACCAGCCCTGGATACCTAAACCGAATAAACCGCAGGGAATTTGCCGATTGCGACTGTGGGGATCCGACCGGTAGTATGGAGCATTTGTTGATGGAATGCCCAATATACGCCATAGACAGAGAAAATATGTTTAGAAGCGTGACGGGGAAAGTAGCAAACCCGTTTAATTATAAGGCCTTGCTGCATACTAAGAACATGGATGTGTGGAATGACATATATGCGTTTATCGAAAAGAACAATATAAGGGTATAATATTAATAGTGAAGTAAGATAGTTATAGTTTTTAATTTTTAATTATGTACGGCAAGATTGAGGAGTTACTTTTGTAATAAGATGTAATATGGCTGTATGTTACAAGACTATGCCAAATAAAAGGAAAAAAAAAAAAAAAAAAAAAAAAAAAGGCGAGCAGCTAAGATGCTAACTTTGGATGCTAACCAATAAGTCCGGTTTGACAGAAGTGGTGGGGGAAGGAGTGAATTAAAAAGTAACGTCACTTAACTTAGCACTACGCGAAATCCATTCAGCTTCAGCTTCAGCCTGGTCGTTCCGTTTCCATTTCATTTTTAGTTTATTCTATTTTATTTCAAGTTCATCATGGAAGAGGTTGAAAATCTTTTTCGCCTCTACCTCAACGGAAAAGGACTATAATTGTCGGATGACGATATTTATAAGTTTATTTCACTTTTTTATCCTAAGTTGATATCGCAACAATCTAGCAAATTCTTTGAAAGACGATGGAGTAACTTTGAAAGACGCTGGCGATGGCGAGGACCGACGACACATGACGCGTTAAAGAAAAACGACAAAACGCGGCAAAAAGCTGTGCACTGTTACCCCTGAGTAAGGTTAAAGACGATTCCTAAAGTTTGTGCCCTGGGAGATAACGCGCCTTATGTATAAGGCCGAATAAGTCGAACTTAAGGAAATAAGTTTGAACTTGGGCGACGCGCATGCGCAGTTGAGATAAATCCGAACACATCTTCCCGACTTTAGTCTTTAGGAACTCTCTAATAATAACAATGAAATTTAAAATAAAAAATAAATAACCAATAAAGAAAACCATAATGATAAAGAACAAACAAATTGATAACATCAATAAGAATAAAAATTGGACACGAATAGTATACAAATTGTGAGAACAAAAGGAGTATGGCTGCTATAAGAAGAGTATTTCTGGTATCCCTGTGCACTCAGAGACTACCTATAATTTTTTCCCCCTCACGAAATACATAAGAAAACGCTGCAAAGTCCTTGTCACATGGGTTTATTATTCTATTGGAGCTCTAGAGATTTTTGTTGGCTGTTAAATGTATTGTTTCTTTCATGTAGAATGATTTAAATAGCTATTTCTGATGATTTCCACCAATTTTGGCCCCCAAAACATGAAATAGGTACGCTTTTTTTTCTTTTTTTTTTTTTAAGATCATCTTTGATCATTGGTAGTGGCATTTAATGGTCTTGATTCACCTGTTTACACTTTTTCCAATGTTATTGTACACATTGATGGTGATTTCAGACAGTTTTCCAGGTTTTTGACTCATAAAAAACCAATTTTGGGAGCTGAACCTTTGGTAAAACCTCAATTTCCGCGTCTTTGGTCAAAATCGACTTCATATTCGGTCTTCTCGTCCTCAAAAACATGGAAATAGATACCTCAAAAGCTCATGTTACTAACATGTTGTTAAAACGCAAAAAGTACCTATTTTTATACACATTTTCACTCATAACTCCCCTGGATATATTCCGATCGGGCTGAAAAGTTTCGGGACACAACTAGGGCCCAAATGGAGCATGTGTGCGAAAGAACGACTTTTTTAGACCGAAAATGAAGCCTGTAGACGTGATACGGCGGACGGCGGACGGACATTGCATCTTTGGAATCTACGCACCTTGAAACGGAAAAGAAAAAATTTTGAGGGGGTGTTATAAAAATTTTTTGCTGAGCGAATACATAGGTGTATTATTCGCAGAATAATAAACCAAAAGTACCACCTCATAAGGCGGCGCACCCTCTACAACCAAAAATTCCATGGACCCTACACTACACAAAGCACACTTTCAGACCGCCGTCTACGAAGTGTTAATTTGGGAATAGGGGGCAATGTCCCCCCCGGACTACGTTAATGTTCCCCTTTTTTCAACCACCCTATTAGAGTGACTCTTTCAAGTACAAATCAACACTAAATCTTACTTCGCCCTACACTAAAAACATATCTTCACGAAACACAAGGGAGTCTAGTACTAGTTGCAGTCTCCCACTCCTAGCAATAAGGACCTCGGACAAGGGACGCCTTGTCCGATTAGAATAACAAGCCCATCAGAAATGGCCGCTCCGTGCGATACGTTATGGGGATGAGGATCAGTATGGACACGGCGGGGGGTGGCCTGCGGACGGACACCCCTCCCCCCCGTCATGTTTATATATCGAGACCACTCGTGTGCGATTCCAACTCATGACGACAACTAGCATAGAAAAACGCTGCAAAGTCCTTGTCACATGGGTTTATTATTCTATTGGAGTTCTAGAGTTTTTTGTTGGCTGTTAAATGTATTGTTTCTTTCATGTGGAATGATTGAAATAGCTATTTCTGATGATTTCCACCAATTTTGGCCCCCAAAACATGAAATAGGTACTTTTTTTTTTTTTAAGATCCTCTTTGATCATTGGTAGTGGCATTTAATGGTCTTGATTCACCTGTTTACACTTTTTCCAATGTTATTGTACAAATTGATGGTGATTTCAGACAGTTTTCCAGGTTTTTGACTCATAAAAAACCAATTTTGGGAGCTGAACCTTTGGTAAAACCTCAATTTCCGCGTCTTTGGTCAAAATCGACTTCATATTCGGTCTTCTCTTCCTCAAAAACATGGAAAAAGATACCTCAAAAGCTCATGTTACTAACATGTTGTTAAAACGCAAAAAGTACCTATTTTTATACACATTTTCACTCATAACACCCCTGGGTATATTCCGATCGGGCTGAAAAGTTTCGGGACACAACTAGGGCCCAAATGGAGCATGTGTGCGAAAGAACGACTTTTTTAGACCGAAAATGAAGCCTGTACACGTGATACGGCGTACGGCGGACGGCGTACGGCGGACGGACATTGCATTTTTGGAATCTACGCACCTTGAAACGGAAAAGAAAAAATTTTGAGGGGGGGTTATAAAAATTTTTTGCTGAGCGAATACATAGGTGTATTATTCACAGAATAATAAACCAAAACCCACGAAACAATGGTCGACCCAATATGGGCCGTTGGTCGTGTCGGACGAGCGTCAATCTGGCCGTGCGGGACGGGGACCCGTGTTTGTCACCTCCCCCTCCACCACGGTTACATCGGGTCTTCCCGTACGCGACGTCGACGATGCGCTACAGGGAAACCCTCCTGTCGGGAAATACCTATTTAATTTACTTGAAACCCAGTCTATTGGTCGCCTGCGTCCCAAAAGAGTGGCGAGGTAGTTTTACTCCTGGTAAGGTATCCTTTATACCAACATTGGTGGACAGGTCCCAAGTTTGTTAATAGAGGACCTACTTTATTTTTTCAGTTCAATTGTTTAAGTTCTTTGGTAAAATTTTGTTTTCTTTTGTCCTTCCTGTATGATTTTACGCTTTTCCGTTTCCCCGACTTCTACCCCTAACCACGTCAAAAAAAAAACACAAAAAAAAACAAAACCAAAAAACGGGAATTACCACAAACGAAAAATTCCTGAACCGCTTTGAATTAAAAAAAAAAAAACGCTGCAAAGTCCTTGTCACATGGGTTTATTATTCTATTGGAGTTCTAGAGATTTTTGTTGGCTGTTAAATGTATTGTTTCTTTCATGTGGAATGATTGAAATAGCTATTTCTGATGATTTCCACCAATTTTGGCCCCCAAAACATGAAATAGGTACTTTTTTTTTTTAAGATCATCTTTGATCATTGGTAGTGGCATTTAATGGTCTTGATTCACCTGTTTACACTTTTTCCAATGTTATTGTACAAATTGATGGTGATTTCAGACAGTTTTCCAGGTTTTTGACTCATAAAAAACCAATTTTGGGAGCTGAACCTTTGGTAAAACCTCAATTTCCGCGTCTTTGGTCAAAATCGACTTCATATTCGGTCTTCTCGTCCTCAAAAACATGGAAAAAGATACCTCAAAAGCTCATGTTACTAACATGTTGTTAAAACGCAAAAAGTACCTATTTTTATACACATTTTCACTCATAACACCCCTGGGTATATTCCGATCGGGCTGAAAAGTTTCGGGACACAACTAGGGCCCAAATGGAGCATGTGTGCGAAGGAACGACTTTTTTAGACCGAAAATGAAGCCTGTACACGTGATACGGCGGACGGCGTACGGCGGACGGACATTGCATTTTTGGAATCTACGCACCTTGAAACGTAAAAGAAAAAAGTTTGAGGGGGTGCTATAAAAATTTTTTGCTGAGCGAATACATAGGTGTATTATTCACAGAATAATAAACCAAAAGTACCACCTCATAAGGCGGCGCACCCTCTACAACCAAAAATTCCATGGACCCTACACTACACAAAGCACACTTTCAGACCGCCGTCTACGAAGTGTTAATTTGGGAATAGGGGGCAATGTCCCCCCCGGACTACGTTAATGTTCCCCTTTTTTCAACCACCCTATTAGAGTGACTCTTTCAAGTACAAATCAACACTAAATCTTACTTCGCCCTACACTAAAAACATATCTTCACGAAACACAAGGGAGTCTAGTACTAGTTGTAGTCTCCCACTCCTAGCAATAAGGACCTCGGACAAGGGACGCCTTGTCCGATTAGAATAACAAGCCCATCAGAAATGGCCGCTCCGTGCGATACGTTATGGGGATGAGGATCAGTATGGACACGGCGGGGGGTGGCCTGTGGACGGGCACCCCTCCCACCGTCATGTTTATATATCGAGACCACCCGTGTGCGATTCCAACTCATGACGACAACTAGCATAGAAAAACCCACGAAACAATGGTCGACCCAATATGGGCCGTTGGTCGTGTCGGACGAGCGTCAATCTGGCCGTGCGGGACGGGGACCCGTGTTTGTCACCTCCCCCTCCACCGCGGTTACATCGGGTCTTCCCGTGCGCGACGTCGACGATGCGCTACAGGGAAACCCTCCTGTCGGGAAATACCTATTTAATTTACTTGAAACCCAGTCTATTGGTCGCCTGCGTCCCAAAAGAGTGGCGAGGTAGTTTTACTCCTGGTAAGGTATCCTTTATACCAACATTGGAGGACAGGTCCCAAGTTTGTTAATAAAGGACCTACTTTATTTTTTCAGTTCAATTGTTTAAGTTCTTTGGTAAAATTTTGTTTTCTTTTGTCCTTCCTGTATGATTTTACGCTTTTCCGTTTCCCCGACTTCTACCCCTAACCACGTCAAAAAAAAAAAACACAAAAAAAAACAAAACCAAAAAACGGGAATTACCACAAACGAAAAATTCCTGAACCGCTTTGAATTAAAAAAAAAAAAAAAACGCTGCAAAGTCCTTGTCACATGGGTTTATTATTCTATTGGAGTTCTAGAGATTTTTGTTGGCTGTTAAATGTATTGTTTCTTTCATGTGGAATGATTGAAATAGCTATTTCTGATGATTTCCACCAATTTTGGCCCCCAAAACATGAAATAGGTACTTTTTTTTTTTAAGATCATCTTTGATCATTGGTAGTGGCATTTAATGGTCTTGATTCACCTGTTTACACTTTTTCCAATGTTATTGTACAAATTGATGGTGATTTCAGACAGTTTTCCAGGTTTTTGACTCATAAAAAACCAATTTTGGGAGCTGAACCTTTGGTAAAACCTCAATTTCCGCGTCTTTGGTCAAAATCGACTTCATATTCGGTCTTCTCGTCCTCAAAAACATGGAAAAAGATACCTCAAAAGCTCATGTTACTAACATGTTGTTAAAACGCAAAAAGTACCTATTTTTATACACATTTTCACTCATAACACCCCTGGGTATATTCCGATCGGGCTGAAAAGTTTCGGGACACAACTAGGGCCCAAATGGAGCATGTGTGCGAAGGAACGACTTTTTTAGACCGAAAATGAAGCCTGTACACGTGATACGGCGTACGGCGGACGGCGTACGGCGTACGGCGGACGGACATTGCATTTTTGGAATCTAATCACCTTGAAACGGAAAAGAAAAAATTTTGAGGGGGTTTTATAAAAATTTTTTGCTGAGCGAATACATAGGTGTATTATTCACAGAATAATAAACCAAAATGCAATGTCCGTCCGCCGTATCACGTGTACAGGCTTCATTTTCGGTCTAAAAAAGTCGTTCTTTCGCACACATGCTCTATTTGGGCCCTAGTTGTGTCCCGAAACTTTTCAGCTCGATCGGAATATACCCAGGGGTGTTGTGAGTGAAAATGTGTGTAAAAATAGGTACTTTTTGCGTTTTAGCAACATGTTTGTAACATGAGCTTTTGAGGTATCGTTTTCCATGTTTTTGGGGACGGGAAGATCGAATATGAGGTCGATTTTGGCCATGGAGTGGAAAATTGAGGTTGTACCAGATGTTCAGCTCCCAAAATTGATTTTGTATGAGTCAAAAACCTGCGAAATCGTCTTAAATCACCATCAGTTTGTAGAATAACACTAGAAAAAGTGTCAACACGTGGATCAAGACGATTAAATGGCACTACCGATGATCAAGGATAATTTGAAAAAAAAAACAAAAAAAAACAGGGAGCGTATCTAATTCAAGTTTTGGGGGCCGAAATGGGTGGAAACCACCAGAAATAGCTATTTCGATTATTACGCATGAAAGAAACAATAAATGAACAGCCAGCATTTCTGTAGGTATGTCCAGTAGAATAATAAACCCATGTGACAAGGATTTTGCAGCGTTTTTTATTGATGGAGACTTGTTATTGCAGCTCCTGGACAATGAAGTATTTGATTACTTGGATGATATGCCCCTGCATCAGAGGAGGGGACTATGGTTCCAGATGGATGGGTGCCGAGGACAGAGTGGATGAACACCCACTTTGAGAACCGGTAAAAAAAAAAAAAAAGATTTCGCTTTACCATCTCCTGACAAAAATGAAATATTTAGGTTTCTTATGAAATGATGAACTAATAGGATGATGAATATTTCGATAAATACTTGATTCAACAGAATTATGCCAACCTCAAACAGTAGGTAACAGCCATACCGTATTCTCTCATTTATCTTGGTTGAACTGATGCGTTTGCGGTTCACTTTTGTAGGTGGATCGGCCAAAATGGACCAGTCCGGTGGCCACCACGCAGTCCTGACCTCACACCCTTGGATTTCTACTTCTGGGGAAATTTGAAATCCAAGGTATATGAGGTCAGAATTGAGTCGAGGGACCATTTAGTCGACCGAATTCTCGAGTGCGGGGATCTGATTCGCCAGAACCACCGTGAGCTTCAAGATGCGGTGGACTCCATTCGCAGACGAGCGACCTTTTGTATCCGCGAGAACGGGGGACAATTTGAACAGTTGATTTAAATTGTTTTAATTTGTGAAGGCCGTCGCTAAAAAATAAATTTCCAAAGTAATGACGTTGACTTGACATTCCCTACAAACACAAAAATTGTTTGAAAATGTACATATAACATTTTTATAAAATGTGTACATTGACATTTCCTTTTTTACTAAACTAAATTTTGGTTTATTATTCTGTGAATAATACACCTATGTAATCGCTCAGCAAAAATTTTGTATAACACCCCCTCAAAATTTTTTCTTTTACGTTTCAAGGAGCGTAGATTCCAAAAACGCAATGTCCGTCCGCCGTCCACCGTACGCCGTACGCCGGCTGACTATCTTGCATAACGGCTTCATTTACGGTATAAAAAATTCGTTCTTTGGCACACAAGCTCCATTTGGGCCCTAGTTGAGTCCCAAAACTTTGCAGCCCGATCGGAATATACCCAGGGGTGTTATGAGTGAAAATGGATATAAAAATAGGTACTTTTTGTGTTTTAGTAACATGTTAGTAACATGAGCTTTTGGGGCATCGTTTTCCATGTTTTCGGGACGAGAAGACCGAATATGAAGTCGATTTTGACCAAAGAGTGGAAAATTGAGGTTCTAACGAAGTTTCAGCCTTAAATTTACGTTACATTTTGGTCGAAAATCGTCGTTCTTCCGCACACAGTTTGGGTCCCCATTTGGGAACAAATATGGGTCCTAGCTGTGCTCCGAAACTCGACAGCCCGACTGGAATACACCCAGGGGTGTTATGGGAGAAAAACGGGTGTAAAAATAGGGGTTTTCGAGGGATTTTTGAGGTTTTAGTGAACATGAGCTTGTGAGGTAGCGTTTCCATGTTTTTTAGGGCGAAAAGACCGAATATGAAGTCGATTTTGACCGAAGAGTGAAGAATTGAGGTTGTAACGAGTGTTGAGCTCCCAAAATTAATTTTTTATGAGTCAAAAACCTGGGAAATTTTCTAAAATCAACATAAATTTGTATAATAACACTAGAAAAAGTGTAAACAGGTGAATGAAGAACACTAAATGGCACTATCAATAATCAAAAATAATCTTTAGCAAAAAATAGGAGATTATTTCGTGTATTTGGGGGCCAAAATTGGTGGAAACCATAAAAAATAGCCATTTCAATAATTGCACATTTTAAAGGTTTTAGTGAACATGTAAGTGAGCTTGTAAGGTAATCGTTTTCCATGTTTTTTAGGGCGAGACGACCGAATATTGAGTTGATTTTGACCGAAGAGTGAAGAATTGAGGTTGTACCGAAGGTCAAGCTCCCGAAATTAATTTTTTGTGAATCAAAAACATGGGAAATTGTCTTTAATCACCGTACATTTGTATAATAACACTAGAGGTAGTATCAACAGGTGAATCAAGACTATTAAATGGTACTATCCATGATCAAGGATAATCTGTTTAAAAAAAGCCGAGCCTAATTCGTGTTTTGGGGCCAAAATTGGTGGAAACCATCGAAAATAGCCATGTCAATAATTTCACATGAAAGAAACAATAAATGAACAGCCAAAATTTCTGTAGGTATGTACAGTAGAATAATAAACCCATGTCGCAGCGTTTTTTCAACGATGTTCATTATATATAGAACGGAAAATAAGAAAGGGGTAGTGGGGGGAGGGGGGGTTAATATCGATACCAGTGAGTAGGTATCGATACTTTACGTATAAAACTTAGTATCGGTACCAGGCTTATGAATACGGTATCGATACCCAGCACGGTACAGACAGATTATCCCTAACTGGGGCTGGAGCACCGGCAAACAGGCGGGGAGGGGCTGCGACAGGTCGACGCTTTCAGCTGCCGCTTGGAGCACAGCGACCGCTATCCCCGTATCAGACACTAATTTGATGAGCGGGGTTTCCTTGGCCTTTGTGAGCTTCTCGACACTGACACTGAGCTCGGGGTCGTGACTCCTCACGGTCAGCTCCGGATCTGAAGTGAAAGGGCCGAGTGAAGGGTTTGTTGCACAAGAAAGTTGACTTTGGCGGTGAGCGGTGGACGGTGTGACGGGGTGTCCGAAAAACACTGCAAAGTCCTTGTCACTTGGGTTTATTATTCCACTGGACACACCTACAGAAATTTTGGCTGTTCATTTATTGTTTCGTTCATGTGCAATTACTGAAATGGCTATTTTTGATGGTTTCCACCAATTTAGGCCCCCAAAAACACGAATTAATAGTATTTAATAGTACCATTTAATTGTCTTGTCTCACCTGCTAATATTACTTCTAGTGTTATTATACAAATGTATGGTGATTTCAAACAATTTCCCAGGTTTTTTTGACTCATGAAAATGAATTTCGGGAGCTTAATCGTCGTTAAGACCTCAATTCTTCACTCTTGGGTCAAAATCAACCAAGTTTTCTGTCTTCTCCCCGTAAAAAAAAACATGGAACACGATAACTCACAAGCTCACGTACACTAAAACCTCAAAAACCCTTACTTTTACACTCATTTTTCTCCCATATCACCCCTGGGAGCATGCCGATCGTGCTGCTGTTTCGGAGCAGAACTAGGACTCAAATGTGTTCCCAAATGGGGACCCGATCTGTGTGCGAAAAAAACGACGATTTTAGACGAAAATTTAAAGTAAATTTAAGGCTGAAAGTTCCTTAGAACCTCAATTTTCCACTCTTTGGGCAAAATTGACTTCATATTCGGTCTTCTCGTCCCGAAAACATGGAAAACGATGCCTCAAAAGCTCATGTTACTAACATGTTACTAAAACACAAAAAGTACCTATTTTCAAACCCATTTTCACTCATAATACCCCTGGGTATATTCCGATTTAGCTGCAAGATTTCGGGACACAAATAGGGCCCAAATGGAACGGATCTTTCAGATGAAAAATGAAGCCTGTACACGGCGTAATACGGCGGAAGGGCATTGCATTTTTGGAATCTACGCACCTTGAAACGTAAAAGAAAAAATTTTGAGGGGGTGTTATAAAAAGTTTTTTCTGAGCGATTGCATAGGTGTCACAGAATAATAAACCAAAAGAGATGTGAGCAACTCCTCCCGCTCCCATTTTCACTCAGTTCACTCTGCTGATCCACTTGAGGCTTCCGCGATATACCTAAGCCCCCCAGCCATTTCGAATCGCGTCTTTTCACCTCGTACTGACACATCGTGTTGAGACGGATATCGTACCCCGGGGGAGTCTCCGTGTCGGATTCGGTCACGAAGTTCCCGGTACCCCTGACACACCCCCTCGACCCACAGACAGACGAATTCCGCCTCCGCTAATTAGCCTTCAAGACCTTCTAGCAGCCAGAAAAAGAAAAAAAATTTGCTAACGTCCCTCAAAATTTGATGGTTTAAGTTCCAAGGTACGTAGAATCCGAAAATGCAATAAAAAAATTTCTGTCCGTCCGCCGTACCTATCACTTTTCTTAGTTACCATGAGCCAAAATTGATGAAATTTGGTGTATTCGTCCCGTTAGGGGTCTAGTTGGTCCTCGAAGCTCGGCGTTACTGTCAGTCATCTCTAAGGGGTTAAAAATAGGGGTTGACATTTTTAGAACGCCGTAGCTCGGAAACTTTCGATGGAAGGATATGGTTTTTTTTAACGTTATTAAATTTGTCTTGAGCTAAATAATTTTTTGAGACCACCCGGAGTACGTCCAGCCGTTCGTGTGCACCAAAAAGCTTCGTCAATATCCGGCCCAGATATCATCGCTAGGGAGCACCTGATTATAATCACGGATGGCTGTATGAAGTAGAGTTGGTTGTTCTGCGATATTTTTTCATTTGAAAAATGATGGCTCTTTTGGAGTTTGTTGATAAGTAGTGAAACTTGAACCAACGTTGAAGTAATATTGGTAGGTAAATTATTACACAATGGTAAATTATTACACAACGGTAAATTATTACATACCGGTAAATCATTGCACAACGGTAAATTATTACACAACGGTTCATCTACCTAAAAGGGGCTGGATTTTTTTGATCGGTACTTTTGCAACTTGAACAATCGTTGAAGTATTATTGATGGGCAAGTTATTACACAACGGTTCATTATACTTGACCACGTGGGTAGGTATTGACCACAGAAAACAGTGATCTACGCAGAAGGGGCATCTATTTCACTCCACATCAACAATTTTCCTTCAGAACTTCATTATTTGCGTTTCTTTTTGCCATTTTAGTTACTGTTTGTCATCGACAAAATTATTTTAGCAACATTTAACTCGTGATTTAGGTAGGTACCTAGTAGCGAGTACGGGGTTGGGTACTAACCTACGAGGGTCTGCAATCTACATAATATGTATAGACTAGTTACTAGTCTTATTGTTCTGGAGTAGTTGGAAACAGGAAGAAAATAACTGTTCAGCCAGTCCGGTTTCGTCCGTAATCGTTTCCGAAAGATGTTCCGATGACGTCATTTCCTTATTTACGGCGTATTTACCCGTTGCGAAGGGCGGCCAGTTCGACGATAAGGAGTGGGTTTGGGGAAGATTCCGATAGCCTATGACCGTCCCGGGAGTGCAAGGAATAAGTTGGAAAAAGTTTCATTCCAATCGGACGAACGGTACGGCTGCGCACAAAGGACAAGAAACATACATTCATTTTTATACATATAGAAGACAAGAAACATACATTCATTTTTATATGCCAGTACATAATATTATTGATAGTACAAATTCTTTAAATTGGAAAATTAAACGATAAGAATTTATTGGCAAAAACACAATGCAATGTACGAAAAAAACCAAGGCACATGAAGTGAGACGTAAGCATAGTATGACGTCGGGAAGCCTCACAAAAATAAATACCAAATTTTAATTTTACCTTGGAGAGAATATCCAAAGGCGAACTGAGGGCTCCATCGTCAGTTTTCGTCTTGTCCGGAAGTGGCAACTGTGAATGAAAACCAAATTTTTATTGGCGACATACGAAATCCTCAGTACTTGGCTGGTTTAACACTACGACGGCTCCACATTGAAGGGTGATACTTTCAAACTAGGTACTTTCCGAGTTCCAGGCATGAAGCATGACCATATGAGCGAATTTAAGAAGTTCCTTACTACAAAAATTTATTAATTTTTTAAAATGATATCAATTTTTTTTATGATTATTTTTTGTAGATTTCACCAAGTATAAGCTATTTATACTACGATATTGATTATAGTTTTGTGGGAAAAACAAATCTTCATCGACAGTAAACTGATAAGGGCTTCGATAAGCTCGAAAAAGATGGGCAGTTAAAATACAGCGACAACGAAGGGAACGCCCGCAGTCTGAGTGTAAAATCTTTGAGTTTCTGAAACTCCCACGCGAGCGCTAATGGCGCTCGTTTTGAATCTCGTGTCGATGATAACCCCAACTGACCCCTGGACAAGTGCTTGGGCTAACCTTATTTTCGAAAACCCATATACCTAGCTGTTATCTTCACTAGTATCCAAGCATCACGTCACTATCAAATATAGCACTAAAACCACAGTTTTTAACATGGATATGTTTTTGCCCTGGGGGGTCATTCTAAAATTTGCGACCGAAAAAAATGCAACGCTGCAACCGATAAACAATTTGGAGATGTGCGTGTGTAGTTACCGACAATACCCAGCGAAACAATAATGAAATGAGCACAAACCATTTTATTGAACGAATTGGAAGGTAGCGATTGGAAAGTAGCACCTAAAAATGTGCCTTCTAATAATGAAATGATGATGATGATGTTGGAATTTGTTAGATCCGAATAGTGGTCGTCTACGTGAACGTTCTTACGAGAAGGTTCGTCAGGTGCACACTACTTGTGCAGCTACATAAAGTAAGTACCTAGTGAATGTCAGTTAGAATGTCGTCCACTGAACGCTCAAGACGTCTGCGTCAGCGTCGACGAGAAGAACAGGAGCGCGAGGAAATACAGCGCCCAAAAACATATCCATGATTCAATGTTTTTCCATGAAGTGGAAAAATTTCGTTTCCTCATACCAATCTTCTGGTAGTTCAGCAGGTTTGATATCATCTACACCGAAAATTAGAAGAGGATTGTTTGCTTTTCCCCCATAGTTTCTCCATGCTTTCGGTCCCACTCTTGTCTTCCCGTTGCCACGATTTGTACCAGAATTTAGTCCCGGCATTTCTTTTGTATGTAGAAGTACGGATGCTTTACCAATAACTTTTATCCATGACTCGATTTTTGGTTTATTATTTTCAATAATGAACCTTTGGAATCGAGCATGAAAAAAAAAAAAAAAATGTTCAACCCCCTCTCGAAATTTGACAGATTTTGTTTCAAGGTATGAAGTAATCCGAAAATGTAATAAAAAAAATTTCTGTCCGTCCGCCGTACGTTTCGTTGTTACCATGAACCAAAATTGACGAAATTCTATTTATATAGGTCCCATTTGGGGTCTATTAGGTCCTCGAAGCTCGGCGTTAATGTCAGCCATCCCTAAGGGGTGAAAAGAGGGATTGAAATCTCCAGGATGCCGTTATATCGAATTTTTTTACGGTTTTAAGTAAATAGTTCTCGAACTTATGAGTTTTTTAAGACCACCAGGAGCTGTACGTCCAGCCGTTTGTTCACACTATGGCCCAGAATTTTGCACCGACAGGCATCATAGAAGATATCCTCGCTAGGGACGCGGCAACAATCGCGTCGTATTATTGATGGGTAAATTATTACAGAACGATAAATTATTACACAACGGTAAATTATTACACAACTGTTCATTATACCATCTACGTAGAAGGGGCTGGAGTTTGTTGGTAGGTACATACTTTTGCAACTTGAACAACCGTTGAAGTATTTTTGATGGGCAAATTATTAAACAACGGTAAATTAATTATTACTCCAAGATAAATTATTGCACAATGGTTCATTATACTATCTAAGTAGAAGGGGCACCTACATAAGTAAATTATTACACAACGGTTTATTATTTGCCTTACGCTTCATGAATAACTACAAAATAATTAATGATTGAATTATTGATTCCCGCGCATTTGTAGGAAACTATAATTCCCAAGCCGGCTGCAGTCCTCGATTTAGGGCTTTCTTGGGAGGAGCTGAGGGTACTGACCACAGAAAACAGTGATCTACGCAGAAGGGGCATCTATAAAGGTAAATAGTAAACGTTTGTGTAATAATTTGCAGCGTTTTAATAACGCGTTTTTGACCAGGAACTAGGCACTTATTAATATCATGTTAATTTGTTAAATTATATAATATTATCTTCCTATTTTTCGTGTCATCATCGCATCAATATGGACATCCTGTTGCAATCCAGAATTATTGCTGCCATCCATCTCTTTTCCCGCCTTCAGACAGAGGAAGACATCTTTAACCAGCAGCCATTTACTGTTACCTTTGTTGTTTTTTCTGAGAACTTGCGTCCATCGTGCAATGTTTTCCACCAAATTTATCAGCCATTAAATTCCGTCCATCCATACCATCTAACATCATAATTTTGCTCAACGACGTCCCTGCTACCTGTTTATATAATAATCTTACTGTGGCTCTGAAATCGTTACACGCTTGGGGCACCGTTCTTTGGACTTGGCTGTGAGCACTTTGAACGTCATCTTGAGGAGCTCTCCTGGCCACTACATCATCCCTGGAGGGCTGGACGAGTATCCTGATCGCATCTGGAATATCGGGGGCATCCCAGCAGCCACCTGGACCCTTCGACTAGAATACTACTGGAGCCTCAACAAACAGCTAAGCTACTCTCATAAGTAGGGACTGGAATTTGCATATTTTGCATATGTGTGTTTTTTATCGTGTATATCGTTCTACTTTTCCGTTTTGAGGGTATCTGAAAGCGTTTAGCGTGTGTTAAATTTAAATTTAAATAGCATATTTTGTTCTATTTCGGAGATTTTTGCATATTTTGGCCGTTTTGTGCATATTTCTGCATTTTTAACCAAAATTGGGGAATTTCCCTATTTTTCGACATTCTAATCGCCGAATCCTCCGCGATATGTGTTTCTGAAAAGGGGTCACGGATATTCTTAGGACATTTACCGTTTAATCTTCTTAATTTCCTTTCCGTAATTTTCTTTCAAGGAGTCAACTTAAAACCATATATTCTGGTTTAGTTTTATTATTCTAAATTGAGTTCTATTATTAAGTGCGGTATCATTCTTTGGGGTGGAGCCAGTAAATAAATAATTGTTAAGAAGGTACAAATCATGCAAAATAGATTACTAAGGATAATATTGAGTAAGTTTGAAGTTAAAAATATTAATCGAATCTTTCATTTTCAATCTTGCGTTCAAGTATTTACCACTGGCATTAATTCAAATCATTTGTCTGCTTCAGCTGTTACTCGTAATTATAATAGTTCTCGGATCATCCTTCCTAAAGTAAAAACCCAGTTCTATAGTAGAAATTCCTATGTAACTGCCTTACAGTTCTGTTTCACAAAGGAATAAATATTTTTTCATTCGCCAACCTGTCAAGTTTCAAGAAAGTATTGAATAGTAGTTTATAATTTTATCTCCCGTTATTACTGTTGTCGTATTCCCTTTATCATATTTTTTTTTTGCTATTATAGGTACTCTGTAATTGTCTTAGTTGGCACCAACTGTGAGCTGTTTTTTTTAAATTAATTTTTGAACTCCTCCGAAGAGCACAAGTTCCTAGGAACTTATTCTTCCGTGGGAAATTTTTGAAAGGAAAATTATTTATTTATTTTTAATCTGCTGTGTCCAGCAAGTATTAGTTTTCTATTAATTTTCTATTACCTACTTTTATTTGTTCCGTCATATGTTTTGTTTATATTGCCAATAAAAAATCTTGACTCTTAATCCGTGTACGGGTAGGGCTTAGGTGTGCCCTTACCATTTGTCCCTGAATGGGCTTGCCTTTCACTTTCGGGCTATAAATAAGTCACTTCGATAACTACCTACCCGTACCCCAGGTGAACTCTCATCATTGAAATTTTTACCCATCGTTTCCTGTGATGTCGAGAGGTCGTTTTCTGCCTTGATCTTGCTCCTCAGCGACAACCGTAGGAGATCTACGGTTGAAAATTTGGAAAAATCAATTTTGATCCAGTGCTACAATTGTGTTAGCGAGTGACTTTTTTTGTATGAATGTAAATATTGTATATTCGAGAGAAAAAACGTGTGTACATTTTCATTCCATTTTCTTCACTGATCCTTTTCTATAATTTTTTTTAAGGGCGCGATAATAACTGGAACATAATGTATAGACTACCTGTACGTCACACAGCAAAATTTAGTTCATTTTAGAAATATTTTACATTTTTTTAAACGCAATTTTATTGGGGTGCATATTTTACTCATTTCGAGTGCATATTTTCGCCAAATTGTGTGCATATAATTCCAGTCCCTACTCGTAAGTCATAGTAAACTCCTGGTCATTAGCACTCAATCTAGTCATTCCTCCAATAAAGCTCCAGTCATTCCTTCTGTTCCATCATTAGTTTGTAAGTGGCCACTTTTAGGAACGCAAGCTATTCACCAAAGAACCTTCTAAGCACAGTCCATGTACCTAGCTGATCATCTTCAACATTTAATAATACATTTCTTATACGTTGATGTTTCATCAATCTTATCTTAGTCCTTTTGTTGAGCCACCCACAGTTCCTACAGTGGTATGTATTAACGATCTCTTATTTTCCTCAAACTTGGTTGAGGTGGTCCTTCGAGAAAATACCTAAAGACTACAGCTACCACTCACTACCAATACTATAAATTGTTCTTGCTTTCATGCGGACTGGACATTTGCAGTAATCAACGCTGCAGGTCTGTCTAGACAACAAGCGCGGACAAGCCTCCTATAATAGGCCCCTAAGTACCTACAGACCTTCAACGAGGAGCCACCATGTACAACCGCAATCAACTAACATAATTAACTGAATTTTACTCAGTAATCCCATGTTGCGATCCACTAGATCGAATCACTTTACAGGCTAAACAAACGCGGCTGAGATTAGTTTTGTGGTTACCTTCGATTGGAAACTGCCGATTGGTAGCTGCGGGTCACCGACCTCATCCTCCGGTGAACTCTGGAAAAGATGATAATCGCCATTAGGAAAACCGATTAACTACGGATAAATTGGGAAACAGAACAGTCCGTTTTTCAAAGATTTAGTAAGCTAACTACTAATACATTTTTTTACGGCAATTATGTAATACAGTGGTCATTGCAAAAATGATCTGTTTCCAGCGAGGTATAGGTAACATACCTATATAAGTGAGGGTATAAAACACGATAGGTATGCCTACTGTGTTAGCGAATTTTTGAAAACACTCAGTACCTGGATGCATTTTTGAAAAATATTTCGACTCTTCCTTTTCTGAGCATTTTGAATTTATCACTACCTTTAGGTATTTTAAAACGTATAATTATGTATAAGATGAAAATGTTCAAATTCCGCCAAAATGATTGTGTGCATTGTCCACAGATATATATGCCATCCATAGGTATATTATATCTATGGAAATGGCAAACGAAACGGCCAGTTCAAAGATGAGCAACCTTCAACAACAGAAAGTGGTTCAAATTGGAATTGATCGCATAGGAGGGAGCAAGCAGGCGGAGAAAAATGTGACAAAACCATACTTCTAAGTTGTTGCTTATTTAACTAGTAGGGAAATGCGCGTGTTTCAACAGATTTAAAAAAAACCAATGATGTTAAGCCATGATGATGACAAGGTACCTAATGATGATGAGCCCTGAGGGACTAATCACCTCCATGGGTATTTAAAAATCTGAAATTCCATCAGAAAATACTTCAAAATCAAGTTAAATGTCTTCGGAATTTCAGTTTGAGTTATAAACCTTTGCTGTTTCATATACAATGATGCATTTCATCAGGTTTCGCCGGTGTTAAATCATTCTGAGGTTTTAATGCGACTGTACCTACTGCCTGTGCATCTATTCAATTAAATGCTCCTTCTGTGGATGATTTGAGAATTTTCTCGTATGCAGTTTCCGTAAAACAAGCGTAAAGAAGAACGTCGAATGGGACGATGGTAGGTTGCTACGAAAGTTGTCAACTTGTAGCAGTTGGTTCTACAAACCTGTACAACAAATTTGTTCTACAATGTACAACAATTATTTAGACAGGTTGAAAAAACAAGCTGTAGGATGGACAGTTGAGGCTATATTCAAGTTATCCGCTTTGAACATTTCTCTATAAGGCTGGACGTCCACTGGAAGCGGTTTTGCACGAAGAGAGGTAGCGCGAAAAGGCTCAAATTCGCGCGAACAGTTCGCCCAAGTTCAACCACAGGGATTCTGGCGGAATACGGAACAATTTACCTTGAATTTCGACGCGCGTTATCGGGCAAAAACAAGGACGGACATAGGAAAATTAATTATTCTTGAGCACGAAAAACCTCCAATATGGAAACAAAAGCTGCCCCAATATCACATGAGGAACGTCCATCAACAATTTATTGTCGGAAGAAGTCGGATTCGAAATGAATGAAACAGGTTCCCTCATGCTCTTACTAATTTCACGTATTCTTCAGACTGAAATAGGAGATTCCATTGCGTAGAGTTGGAATTGGCCCGATATAATCAGTGCTAGGGAGCACCCAGGGGCGTTGTGTCCATAAGGCCACTTGGGCCACTGCCCCGGCACCCAGAAACACAAAAAACTCCAAAAAAATGCCAACCATTTGTTCAGTTGGCATTCGAATTTCCCTCCGTATACTGTACCTAGCATGTTTCACGAAGTTCAACAGCGACTCGACAGAGTTCTCTGGCTATGGATATTCGAGCATTTTATTGAAATATAGCTACACTAATCGATGTCTTGCAATCGAAATCGAAACCTACGCTTCTGAAACTGACAGGTACTGGGACCTGGTGTCGCCATGGTAACCCAGAAAAGTGGCCCGTCCGCGCAAGCTCAGTCGAGTAAAAGTTTGGTTAGCCACGCCCCTTTTGGGCTCGGGGCCCACATTTCTATCCAAAAATCGTTTGTGTTAACAATCGATTGGATTGTTTCAATTCATCTTGTCATCTCGATACGAGATGCTTGTCCTTCGATCTGTCCTCCCCTAAAAATCTTATCACTTTCGCCATTCTGTTCCTCTGTTGAGTTTTCAATTTTCTGCTTACGTTTCGAATTTTGTATGTTCCCATTCGAGTTCCCAGGCCAGATTTGGATTTGCGATAATTAAGTGCGTTGTGTCCTGTCTGCGGTCTTGTGGATTGATCGACGTCAACATACACAGATAAGTAGGTACCTAGCTTCTAGTCTGATTCTCCATCCAAGTAGGTACTGGCCGGCGGGTCATTACTTCGTTGTATTTTAGTCTAGTTCGTTGTTTTCAGTTGTTGTTTAGTTTATTTGCTTCTGTATTTTTGTACTACATGAATTCGGTGGCTAACTTACAGTCGAAATTTTCGACGTTTTCCTACGAGGACGGATAGAGTGATGATTAAAAGTTTAGGAAGAGATAGGCCTTTGCTGAGTATTAGTCAGTATGAAGCTATAGAACTTTTAGCTTCTGGTAATCCCGGGTATTGGTCAGTACTATTGTGAACACAGTGCTTACATTCTGACTTGCTAAGAGCTACGGTTGATTAAAATCCACCCATTTCTCATAAGAAGACTCCACTGTTGGAAAACATTTACAGGTATTTTGTAGAAAAAGCTGTTAATTTGTGTTCCGGTTTGGTGGCCCACCATTTTCAGAGCCCACGCACCGCTACTGGGAGCACCTGATTATATTCATGCAGTATGAAGTCGAGGAGTTTGTTGATACGTTGAAGTATTATTGATGGGTAAATCATTACACAATGGTAAATTATTACACAACGGTTCATTATACCATCTACGTAGAAGCGGCTGGAGTTTGTTGGTAGGGACGTATGCAACTTTTTTCACTCCACATCAACAATTTCACTTCAGAACTTCATTATTTGCGTTTATTTTTGCCATTTTGGGTACTGTTTGTCATCGACAGAATTATTTTAGCCACATTTAATTCGTTATTTAGGTAGGCACCTAGTAACGAGTACGGGGTTAGGTACTAACCTACTGAGGACCTGCGATCTACATAATATGTATAGAATTATAATACACATATTATAATATAATATAATTACATATGTACTATTCTATTCATATTATGTATTACTATTCTATATTATAGAAGGGTTATCTATGCGGATAGCTGTGATCTGTAAAAGAAGGTATTCTGTACAAAATAATAAACCGTTGTGCAGGGATTTGCAGCGTTTTTAATTGCATTTTCGGATTCTACATACCTTGAAACGGAAACCATCAAATTTTAAACCAATGTCAAATTTCGAGTGGCCAAGTTGTAGTATTGAGGCGACGTTATATACTTATAGCCACGTGTAGTCAATGCCTTCCTCCAGAATTCGTCATTCGACTTCTTTGCCGATGCATCGCCTTCCCTCAGGCGCCATTTTTCAGCTCACCAATGCCAGTGAAGTTTGGTCGACTTTATCTTAAAATTTAATTATTCATTTATTTTTTCCTGAGTTTACAACTCCTTTGTTCAAATCTTGAAAATTGGCTTAGCCGTAATATAAAATAAAATAAAAAATGAAAAAAAAATCGGGAAAACAATATGGAAACACTACCGGATCCTAACTCTAATCCCGACGAGGAAAAGGATCGATAGAAATCAGCCATATTGGTTTGAAGGTAAAATGTCCGTTAAAACCCGACGGAATGCGAATCAACAGCAGTCATTCCTGCAGCATTACCTCATCAGTCGGGACTGTCAAAAGTTCACCGTCGTGCCGGCACTCGAACTGACAACAAAACGCTGAAGCAACTCTCGTGATATCTCATTTTCCACTTGTACCTCCGAAATCGGCGAAATACAACGAACAAATTTCTCAGGCGCCGTAAATGGCGATCTACATATTTCGGGGTCTGATATGTCGAAGGCGCCGCTCTTTTTGCCGCCTTAACGGCGCCGATTTCGTGAGGTCGCACAGTTGAATCGCGCTCGCGTCGTTAGCAGTTTTACACCGCAAATGCTCAAGTCGAGTCGGTCTCTACGAGATGAGGTCGACCTTTTCGGGTTTTCCTCGTTACGATTTGGCTAACCGTGACTCGAGTCGTGAGGATGTGACGTCATTCCGACCGATCTCGCTCTGACCCCGACTTTTGCCGTTTCATATTATAACAGACATCTAATAATGGAAAAACGCTGCCGAAATTGCTCGCTTTTTACTTCGATATTTGAAATGAAATGAAAATTTATTTCCCAAGCAGTTTTTCAAAAATATTACAATCTTTCTAATAGGTTACAATACAAAATGGGGTATTCCGGTGGGTCGGGATTTCGCATTTTCGACCTCAAATACGGATTCAGCACCCTTGAAAACCCCCACCTAACAAGTACATGGTTGAAGTCATTGACAGTTCAACACGGGCTATTTGGAACCAGTTTTCTTTTTACCTTGTCTTTCGGGACGGTAATCATTATTTTCCCGTCGTTATCCGTGGGAAGGCACCGCGGGAAAATGCACCTTTTCGCACCATGATAAATTATCAAACAAGAAAACGAAAGAAAGCGTATTCAGTGAATTCACTAGCTCAGACCACGAAAATTATTGGCGAAACGTGGAAATCGAGCATGGATATTTTACTGGTAACCTTCGCGTTGGGTAACACAGTTTTCATCTCTTCTCTCTGCACTCAGTTCACGTGGATGCTACCTACAGACCAAACGACGAGGCCTCGTGGCTCGCTACGTCATAGTGGCGCATTTTTTCAAACTCCCAATTTCTATTGGCTTCACCAATTTTTATAAAACATTTTTTCGACTAACAGACCCGATTATCATTATCCCCAAGTGATACACTTTCAAAAAAAAAAAAAAACTGGAATACCCCACTGTGCTTTAAAATAAATTAAGTGACTGTGGGACTGTGGGGGGGGGGGGGGGGGAGTTGGTCTACCAAATCGTGATCTGATCGGAGTGGTCATTTGTATGTCTCTTTTGATATGGATACTGTTTTACGGTTAAGCATACTGTTCTAATTTTATTTATTTATTTTTAATGTGTTATTCTTATCAATTTCGCGAAGTGAAATGATTATATATTTTATTAAATATAATATACTTTTTGATTTCCTTTGTAAATTTAGTGTTTATTGTCTCTACAAGTAATTTATATATCTTATTAAAGTCTTTATTATTTATGACTGATTTCCCTCTATATCTTGTTGACATTTGTGCGAAAGAGTGTTTAACTTTTGATAGTTTTATTATATATCGTCATTTCTTCTCACTCTAGTGCCGTCCAGGAACTCATTCCGATTATTTTTAATGAAATTGAACATATTAATGCCATAATGATGGACAGTCATTAGATTCGTCTCGCTCAACAGTTTACAGGTGGAGTATCTTCTGGGTAACTTGAACAACATTTTCAATGTGTTTTTTTTGGATTTGATAAATACCTTCAATGAGGTATTTATAAGTACCCCCCCCCCCCCCCCCCATATTATAATCGAATACTGCATAACTGGTTTAAACATTTAGTCGAGCAATGTAGTTTCGTTCAAAAGCGGTTTTTTCCCCACACAAAACCCTAAATTCTGCATTTTCGCCCACAATTTGTACTTACCCGCATTTTTTAAAGTCAAGAAACGTCTCACGTAAAACCACACTGGTTAAATATTTAAGTACATACCTAAGATCTGTTTAGAGGCTCAAACATTCAAAAACTTCCGATTTGAGGGAATTCTGATGGACATACGCTACTTACGTGCATTTTGAAAAACTCTTTCTATTCAGTTTCCGAACATTCTCTGCTCGCTTCCAAGAAACTCGAAATTTCGCCAGTGTCCGCAACACCAAACGAAAGGACGGGCTCGAAGATGGGCAATTTCCCAAGAATTTTGAAGTTTTCAGGTTAAAAATATAGGTGAAAATAGCTTAAAATGCCTTTAAAAAAACCTAAAATATCCATAAGCCGTATACATTTGTGACATCCCGCCAAAATATTAGTAATGATTAATAAACGGAAGAGTTTTAAAGCTGAGCGATTATTATACCCAAACAAAAATTAGGTCAACATTTAGTTTTTATTGGTGAAAAATCGTCAGTAAGTGACCATAAGTGATTTAATATGGCGATAAATTTAACCAAAACGTTTGTAATTATCTATCAAAATGATGAGTAAGAGTACCTACAGAGGATTTTAAAAATAGCCGGCGATTTCACAAAAGGGCCCTGATGGATAATCACGATTGGAAATCATCATAAGTTAAGTTTCTGGATGAGAGTAACGAACTGCCTTCAAAGTAAGTGGGAATTGTAACAAACGGAAATATCTTTAATTCTAATAGCCGCATCAAATCTTTGGCGACCAAGATGTAAAACTTCAGAGTTATTAAACAATTTTATAGTCGAAGGAACCCCCACTACCGAGGGACCTTCGGGCGGTTTAGCGAATTTTAGATGAAAGTGTGCTTTTGGTTTATTATTCTGTGAATAATACACCTATGTAATCGCTCAGCAAAAAATTTTTATAACACCCCCTCAAACTTTTTGGTTTATTATTTTCAATAATGAACCATTGGAATCGAGCATGAAAAAAAAAATTCTTACCCCCCCTCAAAATTTGATGGTTTACGTTTCAAGATATGTAGAATCCAAAACTGCAATAAAAATATTTCTGTCTGTCCGCCGTACGCCGTACGCCGTACGCCGTACGGGCCACTTTTCTTAGTTACCATGAAAAAAAATTGATGAAATTCGGGTTATAGGTTCCGTTCGGCGTCTAGTTGGTCCTCGAAGCTCGACGTTACTGTGAGTCATCTCTAAGGGGTTCAAAATAGGGGTTGAAATTTTCAAAACGCCTATACCATTTTTTTACGTAAATATTTTTACGGTTTTAAATAGTTCTTGAACTTGCGAGTTTTTTAAGACCATCCGGAGCATCGTACGTCCAGCCGTTCGTTCACAGTAAGGCCCCGAAGTTTGCACCTACAGGCATTTTCGACTCCAGTGTGAATGAAATTGTATACAATCCAAACCAAATCTCGTAACCAGAGACGCGCCCACAATAGGAATTTGTGAATACGGCCAATCATTGGTAGGGATCACCTGATTATATTGGCGGAGTATGAAGTCGAGTTGGTTGTTCTGTGATATTATTTAATTTGAAAAATGATGGCTCTATTGGAGTTTGTTGGTAGGTAGTGAAACTTGAACAAACGTTGAAGTATTATTGATGGGTAAATTATTACTACGGTAAATCATTACTCAACGGTAAATTATTCCACAACGGTAAATTATACCATCTACGTAGAAGGGGCTGGAGTTTGTTGGTAGGTACTTTTGCAACTTTTTTCACTCCTCATCAACAATTCCTTTTCAGAACTTCATTATGTGTGTTTCTTTTTGTTAGGTACTGTTTGTCATCGGCAGAATTATTTTAGCAACATTTAACTCGTGATTTAGGTAGGTACCTAGTATTTCTTTTCCGTTTCAAGGTGTGTAGATTCAAAAAATGCAATGTCCGTCCGCCGTATCACGTGTACAGGCTTCATTTTCGATCTAAAAAAGTCGTTCTTTCGCACACATGCTCCATTTGGGCCCTAGTTGTGTCCCGAAACTTTTCAGCCCGATCGGAATATACCCAGGGGTGTTATGAGTGAAAATGTGTGTGAAAATAGGTACTTTTTGCGTTTTAGCAACATGTTGGTAACATGAGCTTTTGAGGTATCGTTTTCCATGTTTTTGGGGACGAGAAGATCGAATATGAAGTCGATTTTGGCCCAGGAGTGGAAAATTGAGGTTGTACCAGATGTTCAGCTCCCAAAATTGATTTTTTATGAGTCAAATACCTGCGAAATCACCATCAATTTGTAGAATAACACTAGAAAAAGTGTCAACACGTGGATCAAGACGATTAAATGGCACTACCAATGATCAAAGATAATTTGAAAAAAAAAAAAAAAAGATCGTACCTACCTAATTTGTGTTTTGGGGGCCAAAATTGGTGGAAACCATCAGAAATAGCTATTTCAATTATTTCACATGATACAAACAATAATGTACAGCCAACATTTCTGTAGAATAATAAACCCCATGTGACAAGGACTTTGCAGCGTTTTTGCAATGGTTCAAAACTGTTAGTGTATACGGATATTTGGAAAAACGTTCGACTTTTCGGTTTCAGCGCATTTTGCGTCCACCAATAAATTTTAACCGAAATTTATAGTAGGAATGTATCATGTGACTAACGTATTTATTTATCATGCAGGTTTTGGTTTCAACGAATACCACCATTCCAAATACCATACCACGAATATTAGCCAAAGTTTTTATCTGTCGGCGACGTTTCAATCCCCAAGTAGTGGGACCCTAATCATGCCTATAATGATAAATACATCGCCTTTTATCGCCCCGAAAATCCCTATTTTTACAACAATTTTTCTCCCATAACACCCCTGGGTGTATGCCGCTTTGGCTGCCGAGTTTCCAACTAGGACCCCAATGTGTTCCCAAATGGGGACCACCACTGTGTGCGGAACAACGAAGATTTTAGATCAAAATGTAACGTAAATTTAAGGCTGAAACTTCGTTAGAACCTCAATTTTCCTCTCTTTGGTCAAAATCGACTTCATATTCGGTATTCTCGTCCCCCAAAACATGGAAAACGATACTTCAAAAGCTCATTTTACTAACATGTTACTAAAACACAAAAAGTACCTATTTTTACACACATTTTCACTCATAACACCCCTGGGTATATTCCGATCGGGCTGAAAAGTTTCGGGACACAACTAGGGCCCAAATGGAGCATGTGTGCGAAAGAACGAATTTTTTAGAAAGAAAATGAAGCCTGTACACGTGATACGGCGGACGGCGTATGGCGGACGGACATTGCATTTTGGTTTATTATTCTGTGAATAATACACCTGTGTATTCGCTCAGCAAAAAATTTTTATAACACCCCTAAAATTTTTTCTTTTCCGTTTCAAGATGCGTAGATTCAAAAAATGTCCGTCCGCCGTCCGCCGTACGCCATCCGCCGTATCACGTGTACCGGCTTCATTTTCGGTCTAAAAAAGTCGTTCTTTCGCACACATGCTCCATTTGGGCCCTAGTTGTGTCCCGAAACTTTTCAGCCCGATCGGAATATACCCAGGGGTGTTATGAGTGAAAATGTGTGTGAAAATAGGTACTTTTTTGCGTTTTAGCAACATGTTAGTAACATGAGCTTTTGAGGTATCGTTTTCCATGTTTTGGGGGACGAGAAGACCGAATATGAAGTTGTTTTTGACCAAAGAGTGGAAAATTGAGGTACTACCAAATGTTCAGCTCCCAAAATTGATTTTTTATGAGTCAAAAACCTGGGAAATCGTCTGAAATCACCATCAGTTTGTATTATAACACTGGAAGTAGTATCAACACGTGGATCAAGACGATTTTGTGTATTGGGGTATGTCTAATAGAATAATAAACCATGTGACAAGGACTTTGCAGCGTTTTTGGAATCTACGCACCTTGAAACGGAAAAGAAAAAATGTTGGGGGGGTGTTATAAAAATTTTTTGCTGAGCGAATACATAGGTGTATTATTCACAGAATAATAAACCAAAATGCTGCAAAGTCCTTGTCACATGGGTTTATTATTCTACTGGACATACCTACAGAAATTCTGGCTGTTCATTTATTGTTGCTTTCATGTAAAATAATTTAAATAGCTAAGTATTTCTGATGGTTTCCACCAATTTTAGCCCCCAAAACTTGAATTAGGTGCGCTCCCTTTTGGTTTATTATTCTGTGAATAATACACCTATGTATTCGCTCAGCAAAAAATTTTTATAAAACCCCCTCAAAATTTTTTCTTTTCCGTTTCAAGGTGATTAGATTCCAAAAATGCAATGTCCGTCCGCCGTCCGCCGTCCGCCGTACGCCGTCCGCCGTATCACGTGTACAGGCTTCATTTTCGGTCTAAAAAAGTCGTTCTTTCGAACACATGCTCCATTTGGGCCCTAGTTGTGTCCCGAAACTTTTCAGCCCGATCAGAATATACCCAGGGGTGTTATGAGTGAAAATGTGTATAAAAATAGGTACTTTTTGCGCTTTAACAACATGTTAGAAACATGAGCTTTTTAGGTATCTTTTTCCATGTTTTTGAGGACGAGAAGACCGAATATGAAGTCGATTTTGACCAAAGACGCGGAAATTGAGGTTTTTCCAAAGGTTCAGCTCCCAAAATTGGTTTTTTATGAGTCAAAAACCTGGAAAACTGTCTGAAATCACCATCAATGTGTACGATAACATTGGAAAAAGTGTAAACAGGTGAATCAAGACCATTAAATGCCACTACCAATGATCAAAGATGATCTTAAAAAAAAACCGTTGAGTAATGATTTACCGTAGTAATAATTTACCCATCAAAAATACTTCAACGTTTGTTCAAGTTTCACTACCTACCAACAAACTCAAAAAGAGCAGTTATTTTTCAAATTAAATAATATCACAGAACAACCAACTCGACTTCATACTCCGCCAATATAATCAGGTGATCCCTAGCAATGATTTCATCTCCGCCAAATTTCCGATTGTGGGCGCGTCTCTGGTTACGACATTTGGTTTGAATTGTATACAATTTCATTCACACTGGAGTCGAAAATGCCTGTCGGTGCAAACTTCGGGGCCTTACTGTGAACGAACGGCTGGACGTACGATGGTCCGGATGGTCTTAAAAAACTCGCAAGTTCAACAACTATTTAAAACCGTAAAAATATTCTCGTAAAAAAATGGTATAGGCGTTTTGACAATTTCAACCCCTATTTTGAACCCCTTAGAGATGACTGACACTAACGTCGAGCTTCGAGGACCAACTAGACGCCGAACGGAACCTATAACCCGAATTTCATCAATTTTTTTTCATGGTAACTAAGAAAAGTGGCCCGTACGGCGTACGGCGTACGGCGGACAGACAGAAATATTTTTATTGCAGTTTTGGATTCTACATACCTTGAAACGTAAACCATCAAATTTTGAGGGGGGGTAAGAATTTTTTTTTTCATGCTCGATTCCAATGGTTCATTATTGAAAATAATAAACCAAAAAAAAGCGTAGGTACCTATTTCATGTTTTGGGGGCCAAAATTGGTGGAAATCATCAGAAATAGCTATTTCAATCATTCCACATGAAAGAAACAATACATTTAACAGCCAACAAAAATCTCTAGAACTCCAATAGAATAATAAACCCATGTGACAAGAACTTAGCAGCATTTTTTTTTCCAAACTATCTTTAATCATGGGTAGTGCCATTTAATCGTCTTGATCCACGTGTTGACACTTTTCCTAGTGTTATTCTACAAATTGATGGTGATTTCAGACGATTTCGCATGTTTTTGACTCATATAAAATTTTTGGAGCTGAACATCTGGTACAACCTCAATTTTCCACTCCTTGGTCAAAATCGACTTCATATTCGGTCTTCTCGTCCCCAAAAACATGGAAAACGATACCTCAAAAGCCCATCTTACTAACATGTTACTAAAACACAAGAAGTACCTATTTTTACACCCATTTTCACCCACAAGACCCTTGGGTTATTCCGATCGGGCTGAAAAGTTTCGGGACACAACTAGGGCCCAAATGGAGCACGTGTGCGAATGAACGACTTTTTTAGACCGAAAATGAAGCCGGAACACGTGATACGGCGGACGGACATTGCATTTTTGGAATCTACGCACCTTGAAACGGAAAAGAAAAAAGTTTGAGGGGGTGTTATAAAAATGTTTTGCTGAGCGAATACATAGGCGTATTATTCACAGATTAATAAACCAAAATTTTTGGGGGTGCTATAAAATTGTTTCGCTGAGCGATTACATAGGTGCATTATTCACAGAATAATAAACCAAGAGAGCCGTAGTAGATAATCATATCGATAATACCCCGATTTCATTTTCCCGAGACAGTTTCCCCACAGCTCATGAAGGTTATACCTACAGTCGCGTTTCCACGTCGTAGTTTTACGACGAACATTCCTTCCAGTACCACACCTCGCTACCGCTACCATCGTAATCCCTGACCCACTGTCAGTGGCCTCCTTTATTGAAAGATATTCACAGAGTCACCCTCCGGGCTCGGTTACCAACGTGCATAATGTGCCAGCAAAAAAAAAGAAAGAAAAGATAAAAGAAAGACAAATCTGCATAGCAACAATCGGCGAAGAACTGAATTGGCGGTGAACAGGATCAGAAACCTTGAAAGAAAGACCTCCTAGACAGGACGCTGAAGGTCTCTCTGGAACAATAGATCCCGCGGGACCTCTCCCACGTCCGCTCAAGGCCGAAAGTGGAACTGAAATTCGATCTAATTGAAATAATGCGCCTGCCAGTGATTTATCGGATCACTTTCCAAAAAACACGAGGCTCGGGAGTTGGATCGGTATTGATCGCGAGGTCGACGAGGGGTCCAATCGATTGTCCGAAGACGCACTGTTCGAATCGATTTGTCCCTTGTTACGAAACGACTGCTGCAGCAGCTGTTTAGCGACAACGAAGACGTCGGTAGTTCGATAGCGCAAAAAGTTAATACGATACAAGGTTAAAGGAATAAGTTGGATATAAGGATGGAAAAAGTCAGGTGCCGATCGGCTGTATGTAAACGCACAGGGAATTGGCCTGTTACAGCGATTAAAGGGGCGGTTACAGTGATCAGTTTCTGGGTGTCAAAAGTGGGCAAAATAGGTAAAAACCCTGCAAAGTCCTTGTCACATGGGTTTATCATTCTACCGGACATATGTACAGAAATTTTGGCTGTTCATTTATTGCTTTCATGTGCAATTATTGAAATGTGCAATTATTGAAATTATTGAATTTTTGATGGTTTCCACCAATTTTGGCCCCCCAAAACACGAATTCGGCTCGATTTTTTTTTTACAGATTATTTTTGATCATTGATAGTACCATTTAATTGTCTTGATTCACCCTTTGATACTAATAGTGTTATTATACAAATTTATGGTGATTTCAGACAATTTCCTAGGTTTTTGACTAATAAGAAATGAATTCCGAGAGCTTAACCTCTGTTACAACCTCAATTCTTCACCCTTTGGTCATAATCAACTTCATATTCGGTCTTCTCGCCCTAAAAAAACATGACAAACTGTACAACACAAGCTCATATTCACCAAAACCTCAAAAAACCCTATTTTTCCAACAAAATTTCTCCCATAACGACCCGGGATGTATTCCGATTGGGCAGCCGAGTTTCGGAGCACAACTAGGACCCAAATATGTTCCCGAATGGGGACCCAAACTGTGTGCGGAAGAACGACGATTTTAGACCAAAATTTAACGCAAATTTAAGGCTGAAAGTTCGTCAGAACCTCAATTTTCCACTCTTTGGTCAAAATCGACTTCATATTCGGTCATCTCTTTATAGAAAATTTTTGCTGAGCGATTACATAGGTGTATTGTATAAGGTACTTGAAGTATTTCTTCGCACCTCTCTCGGTGATACCCAACTTCGCTCAAACACCGTTCAGCATCTTCGGAGTTCCTTCACTATTATAATGCTTGATTACTTTATGGTCTCCACGTGCTGTCATCTGTTATTGTTATAAAGGTTTCTACTGTTATAAAGGTTTCTACTGGGCCACGATGAGAAAATTACCCTGGCATCGCCTACGGTGATGAAGAGGACCGGTGGGATATTCAAATCTCTGCGCCTCCAATAAGATTTACCAACCTTTCATCACTATCCCACCTCAACTTAATATTCTAACGAGACGGGATTATAGAGCAGACACATCTACACCTACTACATAAAGGGCAGTACAGCTTCCTGACATCGTTAGTATCAATATTTATCATCATCATCGTCGTATCATATTTTATGAATGATTTATCAGTACTTGGTTTACCATCGATTTTTGCAACGGCAGGATCTGCGACAGGTTCTTACGTACCTACGTCGTTGAACATTCTCAAACTAGTTACTACAGAGTAAATTTTGTTGATGAAATCGAATGAGGCAGCTTTAAAATATGCTTTTCCATGTTCGCGCAAGCGTAAAGCTTATTGTTCCTTTCACATTAGCATTTGTTGAAGAATATTCGAAAACTCTATATTCACTAAAAATGTTCTTAGGACCGGGGATTTCATCGTTAAAAGGTTTTCATTATTCGTGCATGCGCAGACGCTGCTATAACTTTGAAAATCAAAGCAGATCCACCATGCATGATCCCCAGTTCAGCAAAATCGGTTGAATAAACAGAATATATAATCGCTACAAGGGTCTTGTTCGCGCGTGCACTTATGCTGTGATCTTTCTAATCGCTCCAAAATGCACAGGGAACATGAAGGACTCAAAGCGCACGATCTCTCAATATTTCAGCAAAATTGGTTGAAGAGAACAATCTGAGTGTTACAAGGTTGACGAGCGGATGCGGAAACGCCGCCATCATTCTCAATGCTTTGAAATTCAGCTCGTTTCACTTTTTTTGCGACTAAGAATTGCGTAAATATATAAACAGAAACGGTACACAATTTGTTCATTGATGTCTTCATAGCAAAATGCGCGGTTCAATTATTGTTGAGGAGATGGAGAGAACTTAGTTTTTCGACTCATCGCATACAAGGCTTTCCACCTTCGGTAGTGAAGAAACGAAATAATCATGATGAGATTAGCATTGCATTTCTGCGGTACCAACTGCCGATTTTTCGCATAACTACGGTCACTTTATTACGGTACACCTACATCAAGATGTTACGATAGAGAGGAATTTTACTCGGCATTAAGAAGATAAGATGCCGCTGACATAATTATGCTTTATGAGCCTACAAATGACACTTCCGTCGTCGTTACGTCGGACAAACGACTATGAATGTGTAACTATCATGACAGAAGCGATCTGGTGAGAAATGACGGTGAAAGGTTCTCCTTATATGTTCTTACAGGAAACTAGTTAGAGCCTCAGGTTGATTGGACGGCCGAATCACGTTAGGAATAAGTCATCTCAGGTGCAACGAACTTGGAAAGCTGTTTTTTTGTAGCACCACAACATCTGCACGTCTTGCACTGTGATGATGACCACAAAATTATTATGAAGAAAAATAATGTCCCTCGTCCGACTGCAATCCAATTGCAAATCCAATAAAAAATAACTATGCATGTTTCAAGCAGAAAATAACCTGTAGAAGCAAGGAGAAGCCATACTACTAATTGGCATGAACCAATTTTGACAGGAGACACCAAACTTATCCATTTCATTTTGGTTTATTATTATTCCGTGAATAATACACCTAAGTAATCGCTCAGCAAAAAATTATTATAACACCCCCCCAACATTTTTTCTTTTACTCTTCAAGGTGGGTAGATTCCAAAAATGCAATGTCCGTCCCCCGTATCTTGCATACCGGCTTCATTTTCGGTCTAAAAATTCGTTCTTTCGCACACAAGCTCCATTTGGGCCCTAGTTGTGTCCCGAAAGTTGAAAGTTTGCAGCCCGATCGGAATATACCGGGGGGGGGGGGGGGGGGGGGGGGTATACAAATAGGTACTTTTTGTGTTTCAGTAACATGTTAGTAAGATGAGCTTTTGAGGTATCAAAACAGGATGTTTTTGGGACGAGAAGACAGAATATGAAGTCAATTTTGACCAGAGTGGAAAATTGAGGTTCTAACGAAATTTCAGCCTTAAATTTACGGTAAATTTTGGTGTAAAATCGACGTTCTTCCGCACACAGTTCGGGTCCCGATTTGGGTCCTAGTTGTGCTCCGAAACACGGCAGCCCGATTGGAATAAACCCAGGGGTGTTATGGGAGAAAAATGGGTGTACAATTAGGGGGGGGTTTTGAGGTTTTCCTGAAGACGAGCTTGTGAGTTATCGTTTTCAGTGTTTTTTTAGGGCGAGAATACCGAATATTAAGTTGATTTTGACCGAAGAGTGAAGAATTGAGGTTGTAACGACGGTTAAGCTCCCGAAATTCATTTTTTATGAATCAAAAACATGGGAAATTGTCTGAAATCACCATACATTTGTATAATAACACTAGAAGTAGTATCAACAGATGAATCAAGACAATTAAATGGTACTATCAATGATCAAAGATAATCTGTATAAAAATTTTAGAAAACGATCCTTATTCGTGTTTTGAGGGGCCAAAATTGGTGGAAACTATCAAAAATAGTCATTTTAATAATTGCACATGAAATAAATAAATGAACAGCCCAATTTTTGTACGTATGTCCAGTAGAATAATAAACCCATGTGACAAGGACTTTGTAGCGTTTTTCACACAACTACACAGCTCGATAATCTGGTCTGTCTGTATCTGTGTTGGTTAATTCTGCATCGAAATTGATAGTTCTAGCTCCTCATCATTGGTGAGGAAGGGGGAAATTCTGCGCCCATCAGACCGAGTTTCTCCTTGCAAGCTCACACCGAGAGAAAAAACGCATTGTTTTACCACCTCGTGGTGCTCGCAGGCCGGTGAAAACTTTGAAAAAAACCCGATAGGGATTAGGGGTACCCGATAGGAATGAAAAAATAACCCGTTAAGAAAAAATTCTATCGGGTACCCACAAGATCATCCCTGCAAACGGGTTTTTAGTGCAGCTCCTATCGGGTAATTTGTGCAGGAAATGCCCGATAGGAATCTACTGATAAGACCCTATCGGGTAATCACAGCACGTACGTGCTGGGATACCCGATAGCAGCCGAACGTGCTGTAAAGAAACACCCGTTTGGTTTCCGATCGGGCAAAAAATTGAAAACAATCGGGTAATCCTTGCACGTCCATGCTGTTCCTAGCGGGTCTACCACCTAACACCCGTTTGATTGCAATCGGGTCTACCACCTAACACCCGTTTGATTGCAATCGGGTCTACCACCTAACACCCGTTTGATTGCGATCGGGTCTACCACCTAACACCCGTTTGATTGCAATCGGGTCTACCACCTAACACCCGTTCGATTGCAATCGGGTCTACCACCTAACACCCGTTTGATTGCAATCGGGTCTACCACCTAACACCCGCTTGGGTTCTATCGGGTCTACCACCTAACACCCGTTCGATTGCTATCGGGTCTACCACCTAACACCCGTTCGACTGCTATCGGGTCTACCACCTAACACCCGCTTGGGTTCTATCGGGTCTACCACCTAACACCCGCTTGGGTTCTATCGGGTCTACCACCTAACGCCCGCTTGGGATCTATCGGGTTCTACGAATGTACGCCCGATAGAATCCTAGCGGGTTCTACGAGTGGACGCCCGGTAGAATACTATCGGGCGTCCACTCGTGGAACCCGCTAGGATTCTATCGGGCGTCCACTCGTAGAACCCGCTAGGATTCTATCGAGCGTCCACTCGTAGAACCCGCTAGGATTCTATCGAGCGTCCACTCGTAGAACCCGCTAGGATTCTATCGGGCGTCCACTCGTAGAACCCGCTAGGATTCTATCGAGCGTCCACTCGTAGAACCCGCTAGGATTCTATCGAGCGTCCACTCGTAGAACCCGATAGGATTCTATCGAGCCTACTTCTCACTACCCCATTGGATTCCTAATGAGCCCATTTCCACCCTAACCGTTTGCATTCTCCAATGGCTCTACCAATCAGGTAATTATTAGTAGAGCGTAGGGAGATGCAAAAGGGTAGCGATGGATTGGGATTAGGAGGAATCCTAAGGTGTAGGGAGAAGGAGGATTTCGAAGCCTGGTGAGGAACCTGCGTGAAACATACTCATGAAATTGAAATCGAAATACTCATTGAAATCAAAAGTGTTGAACAAACAGTTGAACAAAGAAATGAAAGTTATAAATGTATAGAAATGTAAATAGTTGCAATAAGTAATTCTTATTTCTAAAGGTGAACACAGCTTGGGCAAAGGAGAGTTAACACAAGTGTTTAGGTCATCAATTTATTCATAAGTCAAAGTTCAAATTCACAATAAAAATCGGAAATAAATAATTTGTTTTCGTACGCAGATTGTTTATAGCAATTTGTTTCTTAACTAAGTACAACAACAAAATAAACAGTTTAACAGTATCACAGTTTATTGGACTCGTTATATGCAACAATATTTGATAACGTATGCATATTATTATATATAGGTATATAAAATTGTCTATGTTTATGTTTAATTACAGGTTGTTTCGCACTAATACGTATAGTCTAGAGCGTATAGATACGTATAGTCTAAATAATTTGTTTTCGTACGCAGATTGTTTATAGCAATTTGTTTCTTAACTAAGTACATTAACAGTATCACAGTTTATTGGACTCGTTATATGCAACAATATTTGATAACGTATGCATATATATATATATATATATATATATATATATATATATAATTGTCTATGTTTATGTTTAATCACAGGTTGTTTCGCACTAATACGTATAGTCTAGAGCTTTAACTACAACGTATTTGGGAAAGTATATCGGCGGTTTGACAGTTTTTAAAATGAATGAAATTCAACTTCTCTGAATGTTAAGGGACAGTAGTGAAATTTGTAATGTTCTGTACCACTCATGTTGGAACAGTGATGTATATATTATACCCAATGAAATATGGTCGACTTCAAAAAAATTTTATTTAGAATATATATTATTATAGAATGTTATTTACATATTATTCAGAATGGTCATCAAGGAACAGTTGATGCACAAATGGTAACTAACTAGCACCACCTCAGTGTAGACACGTTGTAAAGCAATCAGTGGTGAGGACGTGATGGGTATGTTAGCTATTTTTTACTCTTACTGCCACGTACCGCCAGTTTCTGGCGTTCGACCAAATCCTGCAAGGACTTGGGAGTACTGCCCGGATCGCTGGATGATGCAGGGGAGCTGCTGAAGTGTGGAGGTGGGGACACGGGCAGAGTGCTGGTATCAGACTCAGGAGTGGCTGTTGCAGTGGTTAGTTTAGATGGGGTGGTTTTACATGGTGTTGTTTTAGACGGGGTTGTTTTAGACGGGGTTGTTTTAGACGGGGTTGTTTTAGACGGGGTCAATCTTTTCGGAGTCCTACTCTCTTTGTAGAATCCAGCTTCCTTAAGGGGAGTTCTTGGCCATGTAGGAGACAGAAGGGGAGGTGGTTCAGATACACCTGAAAGGGCAGGGCTTGCCTCAGGAGGAACTGCTGTTGCTGATGGTAGATGTACCTCCTCAGATGGGTCAAAAAGTGATTTGGAACTTGAAGTGAATGGCAAATGTGACTCAACACCCCCTGAAGTTGATGGCAAATGTGACTCAACACCCGGAGTTGACGGCAAAGGTAATGATACTGAAGCAGGACTATCTGTTATGTGAAGGGCACCAAGTATTTCGGTTGTGGTGGTATCTATACTGTAAGCAATCAATCCGTGTTGTTCTGCAAACGCTTTTGTACAAGTACCATAAAGTAACAGTTCCGAATCACCAAGAATGTTAGACTGTATTATGTTGTCCCCAGTTAAGTTTAAGAAAGTTACCAATTCACCTGTTCTGAGACTCTCAACAAAGCATACACATTGACCCTCTATAATGTCGTATTTTTGTATCAACACTCGTACAAGTGATTTTTCATCACTGGAGCTACCATCAGCAGGAGCAGCAGGGGTGGGTGTAACGTGGTAACGTAGGAAGTGAGCACAGGTGGAAGCGATAGTCACGACAGAGTGGAGGTAGTTTTTAGAAACCTTTAAATCATAGCACACCCATTCTAGAGTTTGCCAGATGTGTGTACACTGAGGTGGGTACTCGCAGTTCAGCACGATTATTAATTTAAAACAAAGATCGACCGCCTGGAGTATGGTGTCAGTTCTAAGGCTAAAATCTAAGTATTTGACTAGACAATGGCTGACGGAACCTAATTTTCCTATTGCTATGACATACGGTTGCAATGTTCCGTGTTCCGCTTCCTCCAGGCGTTTGGCGTGGAGGTTGTCCACCTCAGAATCTGAGTCCAGGAATTTGACGAAGTGATCTGCCGACTCCTTCTTCGAGATCTGAACCGGAGCTCTAAGTCCTGCCCTCTTCTTCAACCGGTGAGTCCCCATAGCGAACGGGAGGGCGACGAGAGCTGCAGTCGTTCTCTTCTCCTCCTCTGAAATATCACGGAGCACATTAGCAACACGTTCGTACAGTACGATTCAGTCATTACAACCACCTCATGGTCAAATAAAGCAATTTCAACAAATCATTTGTTTACAAAGCGTGAAGAAGAAGAATCCCTGGTATAACAACAAAATATTAAAGTTGAAAAAACGATTCCTAGTCAATTTGAACACAGAGTAGGCTAATCACAATTATTTCTCACCGGTATTTTTTTCGTAGTACGACAGTAACGACTCGACGATCGTGTCCCACCCTTCCACGCTTCTGGAAGACCTGCTAGCCTCTTGGACTATGGCCGGGTGGAGTTCTCTCAGCTTTTCATACAGCCTCCCCTCCGGGATGGTATAGAGCTCCTTGAAATCAGATTCTATCTGTAACAGAAAACAACAACTATCATTAGCGATTACTAAAAAATATTCCTCGCTTTAAACAACAGCAGGCACAAGTATATAAACAGAGCACATGAAATACGTTCAAATTATGAACTCACCACTTTCGCTGCGTGGGCGGACGACTTGAAGAACGGGAAGTAGTCGGAGAGGCTGTTGTCTTCACAGCATAGGTAGTCGTGCCGCAGCTTCGCTGTCCTCCGTAACGCCTCTTGTATCTCTTCGGGGATCGACGCTCGGTCCAACCAATCACCTCCCCTGATGGTTTGGATGGAGTGATGTTTTTCGAGTTCCTCTTTCCACTCTAGGAAAATAACATCAACGGTTACGACTCCTCACAATAAATAACACAGAAACGGCAGACAAGGAGGGTGGTAGGAGGAAAAGAGATGAATAGAGAGTAGACTCACCTGTCAGAGTTTTCCGTACGGGCGGAGGGGAGGTGGTTGGCTGCTTCGGCTTCTTCGTGTAGGCCCTCTTCTGTTTGCCTCCCTTCCGTTTCCTTGCTTCACTTGCCTTCTTGGCCTCCTTTATTTTATCGTACTTTTCTTTATTGGCCTTCCTCCAGGAGTCCTTGAGGTTGTTTACTTTGCTCCACAAGTGCCCGTAGGGGTACTTCCTTGGTTTTTTCGTCGGCGTGCTGTCACTGCTGTGTGACGAGCCCCCCCGTGTCGTTGCTGATAAAGTAAACCACAGCGAGGGGGGATCCCGGAAATATCTCGCCAACTGAGCAGCTATGAAACTGAAACGTACACAACAATTCAAAGACGTGATTATTATGTCTTTATGCAGAGGAATGTTAAGATAAGAGTACCCAACATGTATACTAACAAACAATGCGTAATCACAAAGTTCAAGGTGTCACTCACTTCAATTCTTTGTAAGAGAAATGGGGGATGACGTTCGCACCCGCGGGGGTGGCTTGTCGGTGAAGGTGGTTTATGACAACATCCGCTACCGCCTTCCTGTCGGATGGGCTGACTGCCTTGGTATTCTCGGGCCTTGCTAGCTCCATGCACCTCCGCCCCTTCTCTGACTGTTGTAGTATTGCTGTGATCTGTTGGGGAGAGAGGAAGAGATGTAAATTTAATATAAAAACCCTAGGTTTGACTATGAGTACGTGATACTATTTCACCCACGGATGGTGTGATGCACATTACCTCATCTGAAGTGCTGATGAAAGCAGTCTTATCGACTCCCTTGTAACTGGCGAATTGGGGGTCGTCGTCGGTTGTGGCGGCGGATTCGTCGTCATCGTCAGACGATTCCTCGCTGAGCTGTAGTTCACTCGGCAACGAGTCTCTAAGGCGAAGCGTCGAGGAGTAAAACTGCAACAACAACACCGTTCACCTCGTAACAATACATATTATATGCAGGAAGTTATTGTCAAACATGAACACTGTTTCTGTCTGCCTGTCGTCTGTAATTGTAATTGGCAACACTCACCTGGGTAGGAAGTGTTCGCGTGGAGTCGTCACTTGATAGGGGTCTAGCAAGAGATGTCGAAGAACAACTGGGAGAGGAGAGTGGACCGAAATTCGTCTTCCACCCTGCTGTGTATCGCATCTTGTCTGTCTGAGTCCACAGTCCTGGTGCTACTGCTTCCCAGAGGATATTGTCTGGTTCTAGGTTGCGTAATTCGTCAGTTTCGAATCCGGCATCTGTGCAGGGGAAAAAAAAGTCAGCCATGAGACCAAGTGAACACCCGATACGACTACAAGCGGCAAGGCAAAGCAGTTTGTTGAAAATATTTTAAAGTACAACACTACCCGATTGGATTACTAACGGGTACTCACAACCACAAACACCCGTTACGAATGTTTACGAATATTTAGCAAAGTCCGGATGAACCCGTTTGGAACGAAGTGAACACCCGATACAACTACAAGCGGCAAGGCAAAACAGTTTGTTGAAAATATTTTAAAGTACAACAATACCCGATTGGATTACTAACGGGTACTCACTACCACAAACACCCGTTACGAATGTTTACGAATATTTGGCAAAGTCCGGATGAACCCGTTTGGAACGAAGTGAACACCCGATACAACTACAAGCGGCAAGGCAAAACAGTTTGTTGAAAATATTTTAAAGTACAACAATACCCGATTGGATTACTAACGGGTACTCACTACCACAAACACCCGTTACGAATGTTTACGAATATTTGGCAAAGTCCGGATGAACCCGTTTGGAACGAAGTGAACACCCGATACAACTACAAGCGGCAAGGCAAAACAGTTTGTTGAAAATATTTTAAAGTACAACAATACCCGATTGGATTACTAACGGGTACTCACAACCACAAACACCCGTTACGAATGTTTACGAATATTTAGCAAAGTCCGGATGAACCCGTTTGGAACGAAGTGAACACCCGATACAACTACAAGCGGCAAGGCAAAACAGTTTGTTGAAAATATTTTAAGTACAACAATACCCGATTGGATTACTAACGGGTACTCACAACCACAAACACCCGTTACGAATGTTTACGAATATTTGGCAAAGTCCGGATGAACCCGTTTGGAACGAAGTGAACACCCGATACAACTACAAGCGGCAAGGCAAAACAGTTTGTTGAAAATATTTTAAAGTACAACAATACCCGATTGGATTACTAACGGGTACCCATACCCTCAAACACCCGTTATGTATAGAAGGGACAACGGAAACAAGTTGGTGCAAGTATTTCACGTCTAATAATACCCGATTGAATTACTAACGGGCACTAACACACTTAGCAATTTCCCGATACCGTAACAATGCAACTCAAACCAAGATCATGAAATCGGAATATTATACAACAAAAATTAGCATTGGTAAATACGTTGGCAAAAGGAAATGATAAGTAATGCTCAACAACACAAAATGAAATTCAAATTGAAATGTCAGTTTGGATTTGGAAGTGATGTGATTAATTATATTGAAAGCAGACTGTTATACTACAAAAACTTTCATTTGGTAAATACGTTGGCAAAAGGAAATATACTCAAGAAAAAAAAATTCAAATTCAATTTGTCAGTTTGGGTGCGTAAGTCATAGCTACGTGTACATATTGAAATCGGAATTTTATACAACAAAAATTAGCATTGGTAAATACGTTGGCAAAAGGAAATGATAAGTAATGCTCAACAACACAAAATGAAATTCAAATTGAAATGTCAGTTTGGATTTGGAAGTGATGTGATTAATTATATTGAAAGCAGACTGTTATACTACAAAAACTTTCATTTGGTAAATACGTTGGCAAAAGGAAATATACTCAAGAAAAAAAATTCAAATTCAAATTGTCAGTTTGGGTGCGTAAGTCATAGCTACGTGTACATCTTGAAATCGGAATATTATACATCAAAAATTAGCATTCGTAAATACGTTGGCAAAAGGAAATGATAAGTAATGCTCAACAACACAAAATGAAATTCAAATTGAAATGTCAGTTTGGATTTGGAAGTGATGTGATTAATTATATTGAAAGCAGACTGTTATACTACAAAAACTTTCATTTGGTAAATACGTTGGCAAAAGGAAATATACTCAAGAAAAAAAATTCAAATTCAAATTGTCAGTTTGGGTGCGTAAGTCATAGCTACGTGTACATCTTGAAATCGGAATATTATACATCAAAAATTAGCATTGGTAAATACGTTGGCAAAAGGAAATGATAAGTAATGCTCAACAACACAAAATGAAATTCAAATTGAAATGTCAGTTCGGATTTGGAAGTGATGTGATTAATTATATTGAAAGCAGACTGTTATACTACAAAAACTTTCATTTGGTAAATACGTTGGCAAAAGGAAATATACTCAAGAAAAAAAAATTCAAATTCAATTTGTCAGTTTGGCTGCGTAAGTCATAGCTACGTGTACATCTTGAAATCGGAATTTTATACAAAAAAAATTAGCATTGGTAAATACGTTGGCAAAAGGAAATGATAAGTAATGCTCAACAACACAAAATGAAATTCAAACTGAAATGTCAGTTTGGATTTGGAAGTTATAGGGTATATGTGATTATCATGAAATCGGAATATTATAGAAAAATAGTAAAACAAATTTTTGCTAACCTTCAAATGCAGTAACGATTCTTGCATCCAATTCCCAAGACTGTAGAACATCAGTCAAGCGTTGGTCCGCCATTGCAATTAAAACGAATTGCGTAGTACAACGTACCAGGGACCGAATGTTGTTTGGTGACGGGTGAACGTTAATAATTGAAGCACAACAAACTAGAAACACAACTAATTTGAAACACAGCTGATTTGAAACACAACTGATTTGAAACACGACCGCAACACACAGACTGAATAAAGAATAAGCACAGGGAAGTATGTAGAACACGTGAACGTGAGGACGCGACTGATCGGGGAGAAGTGGTTGTCGCCATAAGGGGACGTTGGGGTTATATAGAGGTCTCCCCACCATGACCCACCTGGTAACGGGTTTCCCTGCTCCAAGCGGGCAGGCGTTGGCTCCTATCGGGTGTTTTCTACCTTCTATCGGGTGTCTGAATGTTTCTAGCGACTTTTTCAAATCCCCTATCGGGTGTTGCGATTTCCATCGGGTATCCAAATTCATATTCCTATCGGGTGTTTTCTGTCTCCCATCGGGTTCCCGAATGCCGTAACGTCTTTTTCAACTCCTATCGGGTTTACGAATGTCGTAACGTCTTTTTACCTCCCAATCGGGTTTTTCTTTCAATCGTGTCGGGTTTCCCGATTTCAAACGGTTTTCCGATTCCCATCGAGTTTCTGTTACGCCTATCGGGTTTTTCACAACTTCCTAACGGGTAGTTTGAAACTCGTAACGGGTTTTAGGGAATTTTCGAAGAAAAGGAAGCTATTGTTCTCGGTCCAAAATGTTTAAAACTCGAATTTCCGAAAGATTTTTATACCAAAATCCGTTTCAGACCATCCTGAATTCACTGCCGAAAGACATGTTCTTGGTTAAAGACTCACTGGGTTAATATATATATGTATGTGTCATTCCAGACGATAACTCTCGAAAGAATTGAGATAAAAAGTTCAAATTTGCACGAAAAATCTGTCTTGGCAATCGACAGGCTAAGTTCGTAGATGGGCAGAATCGGGTCACTCTAAGGGGGAATTTTGGGGAGTTTTAGGGGAGAAAAATTACCCATAAATTCCCAAAATGAAGCAGTCTGACAAGTGACACCTCATTTTAAAGGTTTTTGTAAGCTGAACACGATGGTGAAATCATAATTGCGATATCTCATTCCTTTCTCAAACTGGAGCACTTTGAAGATGAAGGAACGTGGTTATTTCTTGAGATGTTCTTCCTGGTTCGTTTGCTCTAATCTGATAACGGAATGGGATATCGCAATTCTGACTTTACCATCGTGTTCAGGGTTGGAAAATCTATAAAACGAGGTGTTACTCGGCAAAAAATGGAACAAAAAATTTGTAACGTATGCCCATATTTCATGCATACCGAATTAACCGAATAGCGTCATACTGGAATACCTATAATTACCCAATAAGTTTAAGATTGCCCATATTTGAATGGGATATCCCAAACATCACATTTTACATAAAATCACTTATTTCTTCGAAAATTCGCTCTTATAGCCACGCTGCATGACTGTGGTTTTTTTTTTTTTCAATTCGTATCGGGTTTTCACTCACTTGCTAACAAGTGTACGGTTTTTCTAACATTTCTGCCAGAAACTCCTACGTGCCTACCATTAGTATATAGGTACCTGTGCCTACTGGGAAAAAACATTAAAAAATCCCCATCGCAAATACCCCGAGTCATTAACGACTCTTTCCATTGATAATTCAATTTAATTGATAATTTAAGCATGTACATGCTCAACATAACAACTTACAACATGTAATGGACTTAGAAATAAATGACGTATAGGTACTTACTGCCCTCAGATTCCTTCCGGCATTGAATGACACATGAAAAGTTGCAAAAGCGACGCACATCACTTTGTAAATGCTGTCGTTTTTATCAAAACTGTATGCAATACAATATAATATTATATTACACTTCATTCACAGAGATGGTCACACAATGAGTATAGCTCGGGTGAAAATGACCCGCCAAACTACTCAATTTGGCTCATGCCAAATTACTTCTCGCCCACGAATATATTATTATTATTATAGGTCATCATGCGCTCAACAACCGTTTTCCAAAATACTGTTTAATTGTTGTTCCCAATTTTCAGTTATTTCTGCTGAATCCGAACCATGACGATTCTGCCAAGTTCAGTATTTCTCCATATCCTTTGCATGGTAACAATCGGATGTCCTACAAACGTGTTTTATACATGCGTGTACAATACGTTTTTATGTGGTATACTTATATACACCTAATTTACTTGCATTGAAAAGTATGCGCTTCAAATTCAAATTCCTTGCTGTTACTCAAATTCCTGATCACTTATACGTTACGACATATTACCTATTAAACATATCATTAAAAATCCTCACATGAAACCCTTCAACGGTCACTCGGAAACTGGGAAAATATTTGTGAATCCGTCTTCAGAGCCAATGCCCCTTCGACCAAGTTCAAATTGTGGCGGGAACTAATTAATACCCGATAGAAATGTTGCCTACTCGATAGGGAATCATTGGACAACCCGATTGTTTACTAAGCGGGAGCTGTTAACAATTATATCACCCGATAGGCAGCCAACGGGGATTTTTTCGAATTTTTTCCTGCTCGATTGGTTTTCCAAAACCCGATAGGGACTCGTCTGTTCAACCCGATAGATGTTCAATCGGGTGTTGTTATCAATTACATCCACCCGATAGAGCTACTAACGGGTATTTTGTTCGGCATTTCCCTGCTCGATTGCATTGTTCAACCCGATAGACGTTGGTCGATGCAACCCGGTTGATTATGTATCGGGAGCTATGAGATGAACCGTTACGATGCTAACGGATATCTTTTGAATATCTCCCTGCTCGATTGGCTTTCATGGGCCCGATAGCGATTTCTCATTACAACCCGATAGACATCATTTAATCCTGGAAAATTTTTCGGAAAATATATCCTAAAATTCGCCTAATGAGAGGCAACATCCATTACATATTCATTTTGTTGTTTCCGTTTTTAATTTTCACGTCCAGTATCTGTCCTTCACAATTCCCTCAACTTTACCATATTTCTTCGCGTGAACCCTCCCATGGTAACAAGTACATGTCCTCCAAACGTCCTTATTTACGGGAGGTGAAGGGAAACAGTTGTTATTCTCGTATTCTCACCACTCCCCAAAAACAGTTATCCTTTAGAAATGGTGACTGCAGGCTTCGCTTCCTATACCTCCTCACAGGGATTCGGGCTACCTGAGCTATCATTAAACCACAAATATTTTCCCAACTCTTCATTCACCGTTGCAGGCTTTTGTGTGAGAATTGGACGCATCTAAATCCTCACATAAAACCTTTCAATGGTCACTCGGAACCTGGGAAAATATTTGTGAAACCGTCTCCAGAGCCAATGCCCCTTTGACCAAGTTCAAAATGTAAAACCCTTCAACGCTCACTCGGAACCTCGGAAAATATTTGTGAATCCGTCTTCAGAGCCAATGCCCCTTCGACCAAGTTCAAATTGTGGCTGGAACTAATTAATACCCGATAGACTTGTTGCCTACTCGATAGGGAATCATTGGACAACCCGATTGATTACTAAGCGGGAGCTGTTAACAATTATATCACCCGATAGGCAGCCAACGGGTATTTTTTGAATATGTTCCTGCTCGATTGGTTTTCCAAAACCCGATAGGGACTCGTATGTGCAACCGGATAGATGTTCAATCGGGTGTTGTTACCTATTACATCCACCCGATAGAGCTACTAACGGGTATTTCAACGAGGTCGAGCACCCCCCCGCACCAGAGAGAAATACTCGTTGGGAGGGGAGGTAAAAATTCAATGAAAACCAAGTCTAACTGACTCTCGACTATACTGAGGACTCATCAGTACAAAAAAAAAATACGGAGTCATAATTCTCTCAGGTGGGGGTGCTCAGCATAAATCTGTTGATAATATATTATATAAAACTCGAAAACTGGTGAAGGACGACAACATGTCAATTGGATTATGCTTGTGGACAGCCACCCTGCGGGTAAATGGGCGGGTGGGTTGGGCAATGATCAAAGATAATTTGAAATAAAAAAGAAAAAAAAGCGTAGGTATACCTAATTCAAGTTTTGGGGGCCAAAATTTGTGGGAACCACCGGAAATAACTATTTCAATAATTATTTTACATGAAAGCAACAATAAATGAACAGCCACCATTTCTGCATATAGAATAATAATAAACCCATGCGTGACAAGGACTTTGCAGCGTTTTTAATTTTCAGGTCCAGTATCATGTCCTTCACAATTCCCTCAACTTTACCATATTTCTTCGCGTGAACCCTCCCATGGTAACAAGTACATGTCCTCCAAACGTCCATATTTACGGGAGGTGAAGGGAAAGAGTTGTTATTCTCAAATTCTCACCACTCCCCAAAAACAGTTATCCTTTAGAAATGGTGACTGCAGGCTTCGCTTCCTATACCTCCTCACAGGGATTCGGGCTACCTGAGCTATCATTAAACCACAAATATTTTCCCAACTCTTCATTCACCGTTGCAGGCTTTTGTGTGAGAATTGTACGCATCTAAATCCTCACATAAAACCTTTCAACGGTCACTCGGAACCTGGGAAAATATTTGTGAATCCGTCTCCAGAGCCAATGCCCCTTTGACCAAGTTCAAATTGTAAAACCCTTCAACGCTCACTCGGAACCTGGGAAAAAATTTGTGAATCCATCTCCGGAGCCAATGCCCCTTCGACCAAGTTCAAATTGTGGCGGGACCTAATTGACACCCGATAGAAATGTTGCCTACTCGATAGGGAATCATTGGACAACCCGATTGATTACTAAGCGGGAGCTGTTAACAATTATATCACCCGATAGGCAGCCAACGGGTATTTTTTCAATATTTTCCTGCTCCATTGATTTTCCAAAACCCGATAGAGACTCGTCTGTGCAACCCGATAGATGTTCACTCGGGTGTTGTTATCAATTACATCCACCCGATAGAGCTACTAACGGGTATTTTGTTCGGCATTTCCCTGCTCGATTGCATTGTTCAACCCGATAGATGTTGGTCGATGCAACCCGGTTGATTATTAAGCGGGAGCTGTTAACAATTATATCACCCGATTGGTGGCTAACGGGTATTTTATGAATATTTCTCAGCTCGATCGATTTTTCTCTACCCGATAGGGATCACTCAATGGAAATCGTAGATCTTCAATCGGGTGTTGTTAGCAACAAACATCACCCGATAGGAAGACTAACGGGTATTTTTGTTCACTATTTCCCTGCTCGATTGGCTTTCATAGGCCCGATAGCGATGTGTGATGTAACCCGATAGATTATTAAGCGGGAGCTCTTGACAATCATTTCACCCGATAGGCGCTAACGGGTATTTTATGCATATTTCCCAGCTCGATTAATTTTATTTCTACCCGATAGGAATTTTGTATAAACCCGATAGATTATCAATCGGGAGATCTTAATGCTCAGATGACCCGACAGTCAGCTAACAGGTATTTTTTTGAACATTTCCATGCTCGATTGTTTTTCGTACACCCGATAGGAGGTTTGCGTAAAACCCGATAGGTTATCAAACGGGAGACGTAAATGCTCAGATGACCGGATAGTGTGCTAACGGGTATTTTTTTTCAACATTTGCTAGCTAGATCGTTTTTCATACACCCGATAGGAATTTTGCATAAACCCGATAGGTTATCAAACGGGAGACGTAAATGCTCAGATGACCCGATAGTGTGCTAACGGGTATTTTTTTCAACATTTGCTAGCTAGATCGTTTTTCATACACCCGCTAGGAATTTTGAAAAAAACCCGATAGATCATCAAACGGGAGACGTAAATGTTCAGATGACCCGATAGTGCGCTAACGGGTATTTTTTTGGAATATTTGCATGCTCGCTTGGGTTTCATGGACCCGATAGGAATTTGTTATGAAACCCGATAGACAACCAACAGACCCGATTGATTTCTTAACGGGTGTAGTTCCCATTTATAAAAGCCCGTTAGGGTTAAGTCGCCACCCGATACGATTTTGACGAATACCCGTTAGGAATTACCAAAACCCGCTTGTTTTTACGAATGCCCGATACAAAAATATCCGAACCATACCCGATAGGAGGGGCTAATCTAACAGCCCGATAGATTTTTATGGCAGCCCGATAGAAATTTATGTCGTACCCGATTGGAGTTACGTCTTCCCGATAGATTTTTAACATCACCCGATACGATTTTCACCCTACCCGCTTGGGATTAGGCACACCCGCTAGGTTCCCTATCGGGAAATCAATTCCGAGTGTTCCTAGCGGGCATGGTGCGCCACATTTTTCTCTCGGTGCAGAAGTTGTCCCACGTCAAAGGTTTGTTTGTCATGACATCTGCAGTCTGGTTGTGTCTTTATGTATAATTCGAGGGTAATAATCTTGTCTTCGTACTTCGCCGTGATGAAATAATGATACTTCACGTCGATATGCATTGTGAGTTTGTGGTATTCCGGATTCTTGATGAAACGAATCGCGCTCTGGCTGTCGACGTGAAGTACGGAATGTTCATCATGACAGCTCCTGCCAAAGCCGTCTCAACCAAACAAGCTCTCATGCTGCAATGTGGTCCGACGCTCTAGGGTGTTTCCCAACATTTTTTCCTGGCGTACCACTTCACAAGAGAAAAATATTTTGCGCACCACTTAGTCACATGGAGGTAATTATGGATGGAATATGTTTATTATTTTACTAACCTAACTAACCCATTTTCCAACCATGAGTATGAAAAATAAAATTCTGCGTAGTGCTGTAATATTTTATTAATTGATATGAACAAGGAATTCATACCGCAAGTTGGAAATAAAAAAACATTATAGGTACTGTAAGGAAAATACAACAAATATACAACTAAATATCAAGTACTCATGCAATCAAGTACTGATTCTGTCATTAATGGGGCACCCCAGCCTTTTGCAGGCTGTTCTCCGTCGTTAAATCGTGTATTGCCCGTGAAAGTACCAGAACTCGAAGTCCTACATCCCACTGGGGGTGATCTTCTTTCATTTGAAAAAAACACTGCCAAGGTGATGGCACAGGAGCTTCCTCGTCACAATCAGAGTGACCCATTATAAATTCTGGACCTTCAAGTTGGAAACTCGGCGCTGCGCGCCTCGCCAGGGGGCAAGCCCCCTGGACCCCCGGATGCTTACTGCTTAGAGCCTACGGCTAAAATTCAAGAAAATTTTTCCACTTCATGGAAAAACATTGAATCATGGATATGTTTTTGGGCGCTGTATTTTCGTTCACTAGGTACTTACTTTATGTAGCTGCACGTAGACGACCACTATTCGGATCTAACAAATTCCAACATCATCATCATCATTTCATTATTAGAAGGCACATTTTTAGGTGCTACCTTCCAATCGCTACCTTCCAATTCGTTCAATAAAATGGTTTGTGCTCATTCACCAAATGAAATAATATCGCAGAACAACCAACTCGATTTCATACAGCCATGCATGATTATTATCATCAACTTCAGGGCCTTACAGTGCGGTTGGTGTCGAATTCTCAGGATGGAATCTACTTTCATTTAAAAAAATAATATAACTAACTGCGCATACCCCATTGTTTAGTATAATCCGTAGATGTGGAGATAGTTTCATTATTGTTTCGCTGGGTATTGTCGGTAACTACACACGCACATCTCCAAATTGTTTATCGGTTGCAGCGTTGCATTTTTTTCGGTCGCAAATTTTAGAATGACCCCCCAGGGCAAAAACATATCCATGTTAAAATGTAGTAAAATACTTCAATGCACAGTCCAGCACTCACTATAAACAGTTGCCAAAGGTCATGAACTAGTGCTAACACACCAGCCCAAACATTCAAACAATCTCGACATAATACTCGTAGGTACTTAGAACGTCACCGCGTACCACCGCAGTGGCCTCAGCATACCACAGGTTGGGAAACGCTGCACTAGAGGACAAACTGACTTATCTATGTTTTTGCGTTTACCATAAAACGCTTCGACAACCGATCTTGACAACAATCCCTGAGGATCATTCTCGTGTTTTAGCATCCCCGGCGAATTAGAGTAGATAAAAACGTCAACATTTGTAATCTTTTAGTTTTTGAACAATGATCTAAGAGTTTTAGTAACTTTCGAATATCGTAATATTCTGCTAATGGCTTCTCCATAACGCACTCCCACTGCTTCTCCAGCCTCTGTCTGTAGATTTAGTGTCTGTGGGGACTAATGAAGTCGCTGTGAAAAATAACGTAATAACAATAAGTGTGTGGCGGTTTGAACCATCGTTGTCATCCATTTTATTTTTAATTATATCCACAGCAGAGCTTCGGAGAGTACGAAACATGTCATAAGTACAGACAAACAAACCTGAAAGAACAAGAATGTTTAATATTTACCATCGGATTATTGCTCCAGAACCGTCATAAATGGGAGGGGAGGGGGGGGGGGGCACTACGAGCACCTAATCTGTCCTAAATCCAGAACCCTACGCGATGGCAAGAACAATTTAGATTTCGAGTTAGCTGTCTTGGAATTTTCGGAAACAAGCGGTTGGTTGCACTCAAGCCATGGAGAGTTTTAGACAGTAATCGACCACAAAATCCACCGCTGCGCGGAAAAGACATACCTTAATTTCCTACAAAGTTTTGTCTTAATTCACCCGAATTTTAGACATTTACATGTCTTAGCTCTGGCACATGAACTGAAAATTACTCACGAAAAATCGTTACGAAGAAATGCTCACGGATACTTTTCTGATGATTTTCTCTTAAAACCGAATCGTTGCTACGGAACATTATCTTCGCCATTTTGCATCGTATAAAAATCGTTCACCACTCGTTGGAAAGCTCTTGATTTATCTGAATCATCACCACATCTCACGCTGCCGATTCCCTCCTCCGTACATCTTTGAGAAGCACTGATTACGAGCTTGGTGTGATGCAAAAACTTGTTCGAAGGGCGTTTCCAAAAGGAACATGACGGCAGATTATGGTTGGTGGAGCTACTATCAGAAGTAGCGCTCACCAGCGCCATAATGTTCTATTAGGGCCGTATACTTGCTAGTTTACCGATACCACTCGTAGACATGAAAATGGTCTCCCGTCGTTGCATACATGTATGCAAATTCTTCCTATGAGCTTTCAAAGTTTCGACAACGAGTGACACTGGCAAGGGGGTTTTAAATATATTTCTGATACACGAAAAAGAAACACAATAAAAGTGGGGCTTCGCCTAAAACATTAGTAGGGTTCATTGAAACGTTCGGGGACCCATAAATACGGTAGGTGTATTCGTGAAAAGTTCCTCATTGTTCGCTACTACTGGTGATTTAGGACCAACTGTCCCTATACTGTACGTGTGTATATAAATATAATATATCAATGCGTAGTCAAACTGATTTTTAGCTTGGGACTGTTTTTCAAACACCTTCCTATTACTTACAGTAGATATGGAATTTTATACGAATGAATCGCCTGACAACCAAGAGCCCGTTCGAATTTACGAGCACAACGCCGGACTCGTAAAACATAAATGAAAACTGAGCTGACTCAATGAAGAGTTATTCAAAGCGAGTTCCAAATATAGACAACGGAATGTGACGGGGAAGAATCTCCCACGATAAATTACCACGGCGATGAAGTTTTATATTCCAGGTAAGTCACACGGGTGCCCCCCTGAACCACAGGCTTTCAAAATTACTGGGCCGGAGGACGACTCGAAAAAAACACTTTCAACCATAAGAGGAGGAGTTTACCCGTAATGAATTCAACCGAAATGAAACTACAAAAAAGGGAAGCCCCTGCAGGCTGTGATTATGGTGAGCGGTGATACCCAGAGAACTGATCGTTTAATTCGATCCAAACACTTGTTTTTTGCTCCGAGGTTAACGTCCTTTCTATATATATATTTTTTTAACTTTTCTCGGATCGAACATGTAATTTGGGTAAGCAGTGGAATTGATACTAAATTACTAATGGGGGGGGGGGGGGGGGGGTAATAAAATCTAATGAGCCGAATAAGAGCGAAGGTCGGAGGAATGTGGGAGGGTGAATCCGGACAGACTTTGAGGAGCAGACGTGACCGGGTTCACTTTCTTTTGGAGCGAACAGACCAGTGGTTCGTTAAAATGTATTCAAAACGAAGCCTATTATAACATCTCCAGCCCTTTTATGGCCACTTATCGAAAAACGCTGCAAATTATTACACAACGGTTTATTATTTACCTGTATAGATGCCCCTTCTGCGTAGATCACTGTTTTCTGTGGTCAGTACCCTCGAGCTCCCCCCAGGAAAGCCCTAAATTGAGTACTGGAGCCGGCCCGGGAATTAAAGTTTCATACAAATGCGCGGGATTCAATAATTCAATCATTAATTATTTGTAGTTATTCATGAAGCATAAGGGGTAAATAATAAACCGTTGTGCAATAATTTACCGTTGTGTAGTAATTTACTGTTATGTAATAATTTACCGTTGTGTAATAATTTACCCATCAATAATACTTCAACGTTTGTTCAAGTTGCAAAAGCACCTAACCAACAAAATCCAAAAGATCCATCACTTATAAAATGAAATAATATCGCAGAACAACCAACTCGACTTCATACAGCCATCCGTGATTATAACCACGTGCTCCCTAGCGATGATTATTCCCAATTGTTGCTGCGTCCCTAACAATGATATCTGGGCTGAATGTATACAATTTCTTTCATTCATTCTGCTATTGAAGAAGCCTGTCGGTGCAAACTTCTGGGCCTTACTGCGAACGAACGGCTGGACGTACGGTGCTCCGGGTGGTGTCAAAAAACTCCCAAGATCGAGAACTATTTAACACCGTAAAAAAATTCGAGATAACGGCGTCTTGGAGATTTAAACCCCTATTTTTCACCCCTTAGGGATGACTTACATTAACGCCGAGCTTCGAGGATCAACTAGACCCCAAATGGGACCTATAAACCGAATTTCGTCAATTTTGGTTCATGGTAAGTACGGCGGATGGACAGAAAATTTTCTATTGCATTTTCGAATTCTACGTATCTTGAAACGGGGCAAATTTTGAGGAGGGGTTAAAAACTTTTTTTTTTCATGCTCAATTCCAAAGGGGCATTACTTATTGAAAATAATAAACAAAAAATTGAAAATTTGTTTTCCCCCCTATTTTTGTGCTACTTGGGGCTCAAAGAAAGAGGAAATACAGAAAAATTAAAAAAATCGCCCCGTTGAAATGCTGCAATTGTTAACCGTAGGTACATAACACTGGCATGATGGAGGCACTCTTTTCCTATTCAACCAGGTGTTCATCGGGTCTGATAGAAACAGGAAATAAGGGCAAAAACTATTGAAAAAGTTTAATGAATATTAATAATCATAAGTAAACATTATACGTAACACAAAAGGAAAATTTGATGTGTTGAAAAAATAAAAATAAAAATAAACTTCCTATTTTTCGATGTACACACTAAACGGTGGGTACAGCTTTCGTACAAGTACGCAACCACGAGGGACATTTTATGTCTTTGCGCCCCCTCCCGCACCCACACCACGTACCACGTACTTTATGTTGTCAGTCGTTTGTGATGTGGTGTGTCATCGGCATTCGTCGTACTCGTACGCAGTATTTGCGCAAACGATATTCACTCATCAGCTCCTTGGCCTATTTGGGTAGTTTCCGTTTCGTCGATGGTCCATTGGATGATTGTTGATGCTCCATGTAATGTTTCGTCGTAACTGGTGGTGCCTTATACACAGCTTCTTATATACACACTCACGAGTGCACTTCATAAAAATTTCGTTAAACATAAACACAGTCCGAGCTTCATCTCCAAGACTCGTACATCTCCAAGAGATAATTCGTTTATCGGTTGTTTGGTCTTAAAATTATGTCTTTACTTATATAAAGCTTGCAATCGTGTTCACAATATAAATTATTGAGAATGATCACCTGTGTGTAAACAATTATTTAAACAATCACGCTCATACCGCAGCTTGTCGGCCACGCACTCCGCAGTGGTTAACGTAATATGGTTAGGTAAATCGAGAGCTATCCAACGAGTGGTGAACGATTTTTGTACGATGATAACTGGCGAAGTTAAAGTTCCGTAGCAACGAATCGGTTGTACGTGAAAATCACTAGAAAATTTTCATAACGCTTTCTTCGTCACACCGTAACGTCACACTTTTGGTTTATTATTCTGTGAATAATACACCTATGTATTCGCTCAGCAAAAAATTTTTATAACACCCCCTCAACATTTTTTCTTTTCCGTTTCAAGGTGCGTAGATTCCAAAAATGCAATGTCCGTCCGCCGTACGCCGTATCACGTGTACAGGCTTCATTTTCGGTCTAAAAAAGTCGTTCTTTTGCACACATGCTCCATTTGGGCCCTAGTTGTGTCCCGAAACTTTTCAGCCCGATCGGAATATACCCAGGGGTGTTATGAGTGAAAATGTGTATAAAAATAGGTACTTTTTGCGTTTTAACAACATGTTAGTAACATGAGCTTTTGAGGTATCTTTTTCCATGTTTTTGAGGACGAGAAGACCGAATATGAAGTCGATATTGACCAAAGACGCGGAAATTGAGGTTTTACCAAAGGTTCAGCTCCCAAAATTGGTTTTTTATGAGTCAAAAACCTGGAAAACTGTCTGAAATCACCATCAATGTGTACAATAACATTGGAAAAAGTGTAAACAGGTGAATCAAGACCATTAAATGCCACTACCAATGATCAAAGATGATCTTAAAAAAAAAAAAGCGTACCTATTTCATGTTTTGGGGGCCAAAATTGGTGGAAATCATCAGAAATAGCTATTTCAATCATTCCACATGAAAGAAACAATACATTTAACAGCCAACAAAAATCTCTAGAACTCCAATAGAATAATAAACCCATGTGTCAAGGACTTTGCAGCGTTTTTGAGTTATGTGCCATAGTAAAGACATAAAATGTCAAAATAATATAGAGAAACGCTGTAAACAACTTTGTATAATACAAAGTACATAATGCCCAATGATATCGGTTGGTAGGTTTCTTGTTTGATTACAAGATTTGAACAATAAAACGCAATCACATTATGACAAGAACCCACAAGAACACTGACTATAAAAACTACAAGCCCTACTACTTATATATAAGTATAAATATAAGTATAAACTACTCTTGCCGTACAGCCAGCAAATGCACTGCCGTCTTAAGGAAGATTCCCGTTTACAGGGACGGGATTGTAATTAGATACTTATTGCACATTCGGACATTGCAGTCTCGGTACGTAAATGAAATCTTGCCACAGCTGATACATGTTCATTCTACCATTTATTCATTGTGTGCATCAGATTTATGAGTGAATGACCTTAGTTCCCGTCGCATTTGCATCAACAGGCGTTGCGAGATACGGTCGCGTTTTCACTTCCTAAATAACACATCGCCTCTTTGACATCTCGCGCGAAATGTCGACACGGCTTTCTCCTACCTCCCCTATTCGACATTAGCATTTCTCCACTTGAAATAAAAGAAAGAACGAACAAGTTGTGTACAATCTGGGCCTTTGGGAAAAGGTGGCCGTTGAGAAGAAAGTGCATACAGAAACGTGACCGCAGCCACTTCACGAGCACACGACAAGTTCATTGTGTATTTCCGTTCATTTAATGTAGGGAAAACTGACTCACTAGTCGCTAAATATAAGCACGCATTAGAAACGAGCTCTCAAGGGGATTATCTATGCCTGTGAAAGAACCCTAAACCCTGAACCCTAAAAGTTGAAAAATTATTATGCTGGTTTTCAAATAATGTCCAATATTTTGTATGTACAAAGTCTCTTTTGGCTCCGCTAACTTTGAATTGTGCTCATTTGTACTGATTTTGTAAGACTCCACCTAAACGTATATAGTGGAATATGCGTTCTGCTTTAGTTTAGCACAGGTATTGTTAGTTTCTATATATTAGAAACGCATTAGAAACGAGCTCCCAAGGGGATTATCTATGCCTGAGAAAGAACCCTAAACCCTGAACCCTAAAAGTTGAAAAATTATGATGCTGGTTTTCAAATAATGTCCAATATTTTGTATGTACAAAGTCTCTTTTGGCTCCGCTAACTTTGAATTGTGCTCATTTGTACTGATTTTGTAAGAATCCACCTAAACGTATATAGTGGAATATGCGTTCTGCTTTAGTTTAGCACAGGTATTGTTAGTTTCTATATATTAGAAGCGCATTAGAAACGAGCTCTCAAGGGGATTATCTATGCCTGTGAAAGAACCCTAAACCCTGAACCCTAAAAGTTGAAAAATTATGATGCTGGTTTTCAAATAATGTCCAATATTTTGTATGTACAAAGTCTCTTTTGGCTCCGCTAACTTTGAATTGTGCTCATTTGTACTGATTTTGTAAGAATCCACCTAAACGTATATAGTGGAATATGCGTTCTGCTTTAGTTTAGCACAGGTATTGTTAGTTTCTATATATTAGAAACGCATTAGAAACGAGCTCCCAAGGGGATTATCTATGCCTGAGAAAGAACCCTAAACCCTGAACCCTAAAAGTTGGAAAATTATTATGCTGGTTTTTAAATAATGTCCAATATTTTGTATGTGCAAAGTCTGTCTTGGCTCCGCTAACTTCGAATTGTGTTGATTTGTACTGATTTTGTAGAACTCCACCTAAACGTATTGCTACAGTGGAATATGCGTTCTGCTTTGGTTTAGCACAGGTATTGTTAGTTTCTTTATAACTATAAACGCATCCCATTACGCTCTCTTCAGGTCTGTAACAACGCAAAACAGTAAATCTAAGTGAGTGAAACCTTCCAAGTTCAAGTATTTTGGAGGTGTTTTGCTGATGTTATGTACATACAATGTACATCAAAGTTAGTTTCTCATGGCTTCCTGGATAACGAGTTTCTGAGTAGAGGTGGGTAGTTCCTGACTGAACTGCTCTTGAAGAACTAACTCCGCCAACTGAGCTGCTCCTCGACTTAGTTCATTTCACTGAACAGTAGTTCACTAGGACCACAGAGTAAAAGAAGCAAGAACCCGGTGTATTGAGATGGATATTGGATGTAGGAAGGGGGAACTAAAGAACTATCGTTCTGTGCATTATGAACTAAGAACTAAAGAACTAGGCGACTGAGTTAGTTTTTTAGTTCATAGGAACGACGGATACTACATGAGGAGTTTATAGTATCAACAGAACGATAGTTCCTTAGTTCATTGAGTTATTTAGATAGGAGTTAGTTCAGATGGTGTGGAACGGAACCCATAACCCGAATTTCATCAATTTTGTTTCATGGTAACTAAGAAAAGTGGCCCGTACGGCGTACGGCGGACAGACAGAAATATTTTTATTGCAGTTTTGGATTCTACATACCTTGAAACGTAAACCATCAAGTTTTGAGGGAGGGGGGGGGGGGGGGTTAGAATTTTGGTTTATTATTTTCAATAATGAACTATTGGAATCGAGCAAGAAAAAAAAATTCTTCCCCCCCTCAAAATTTGATGTTTTACGTTTCAAGGTATGTAGAATCCAAAACTGCAATAAAAATATTTCTGTCTATCCGCCGTACGCCGTACGGGCCACTTTTCTTAGTTACCATGAAAGAAAATTGATGAAATTCGGGTTATAGGTTCCGTTCGGGGTCTAGTTGGTCCTCGAAGCTCGACGTTACTGTCAGTCATCTCTAAGGGGTTGTTCAAAATAGGGGTTGAAATTTTCAGAACGCCGTATCTCGAAAAACTTTCGATTGAAGGGTATGGTTTTTTTACGTTATTAAATTTGTCTTGAGCTAAACAATTTTTTGAGACCACCCGGAGCATCGTACGTCCAGCTGTTCGTGAGCACCAAAAAGCTTCGTCAACACGATCGTGAATCAAACGGTATAAATCCGGCGAGGATATCATAACTACCACGGAGCACCTGATTATAATCAAGGATGGCTGTATGAAGTCGAGTTGTTTGTTCTGCGATATTATTTCATTTGACAAGTGATGGACTACTGGATTTTGTTGGTAGGTACTTCTGAAACTTGAAGAAACGTTGAAGTATAACTGATGGGTAAATTATTAAACAATGACAAATTATTACAACGGTGAATTATTACACAACGGTAAATTATGACACCACGGTAAATTATTACACAACGGTAAATTATTACGCAACTGCTCATCTACCCAAAAGGGGCTGGATTTTGTTGATAGGTACTTTTGCAACTTGAACAACCGTTGAAGTATTATTGATGGGTAAATTATAACACAATTGCAAATTATTACACAACGGTAAATTATTACACAACGGTAAATCATTACACAGCGGTAAATTATTACACCACGGTAAATTATTATACAACGGTAAATTATTACACAACGGCACATCTACCAAGAAGGGGCTGGATTTTGTAGATAGGTACTTTTGCAACTTGAACAACCGTGGAAGTATTATTGATGGGCAAATTATTACACAACGTTTATTATCCTATCTCCGTAGAAGGGGAACCTATACAGGTAAATACACGACGGTTTAGGTAGATAGGTACCTAGTAACGAGCACGGGGTTAGGTACTAACCTACGGAGGGTGTAGAATAGTACATACAAAATACAAGCTAATAAACCGTTGTGCAGGGATTTGCAGCGTTTTTTTTTGTTTTTTTTTCATGCTCGATTCCAATGGTTCATTATTGAAAATAATAAACCAAAATGAAGGGTGTTTTGGATTTTGTTGATAGGTACTTTTGCAACTTGAACACAAGGTGAAGTATTATTGATGGGCAAATTATTACACAAGGGTTCATTATAGTATCTACGTAGAAGGGGCACCTATGCAGGTAAATTATTTCACAACGGTTTATTATTTGCCTTATGCTTCATGAATAACTTGATTGAATGATTGAATCCCGCGAATTTGTAGGAAACTTTAATTCCGGGGCCGGGTCCAGTACTCGATTTAGGGCTTTACAGGGAAGGAGCACGAGGGTAGGTATGAACCACAGAAAACAGTGATCTACGCAAAAGGGGCATCTATGCAGGTAAATAATAAACCTTTGTGTAATAATTTGCAGGGTTTTACAATTGTTGCAAGAGAGGTAGGTGGCAATCCCAATTCTTCCGCAACATTTTTCATAGTCTTGACACCCCTCTCGTGTATGGCCTTTAAAATTCGAAGTTTGTCGTCGATCGAAAGAGCTTTTCGTTTTATGCCACGAGCGCTGGCCATCTTACCACAATATAACCTCCCAGTTCCGATCACCGCACGATACTGAGGCGATAACAAAGAGAGGAATGATCTGGTTGATACGTAGGTAAACAATAAGATGTTTACCCACTCAGTAAACAAACACTCAATGGGAGAGTGTGCGATGTACCTATACTTTCCCTACTTCTTAACTGTTCGAATTCAGGGCTCGAGACCGTCAAAATAGTACGCTTTAAGGGGGAATACGTCTCAACCGACTACAAGTCTTAGCCGGGAAAATTAACGTTAGTTGAGATACTGAAAATCAGGGGACCGGCTGTTTTGTACGTATTATGCGGGAATACGTCTTAAGTGGGAACGTCTTAAGCGGGTTTTACTGTATTTCGAATCCTCAAGAGTAAGAAAAATCGACAAATTTGCCAAGAGCGTTTTTGGGGCGAAATTGGAATTGCGATTTCACCATGAACCTCACAGAGAAATGGTTTTTAAAATACCTTCAGTACTTCTGTGGATTGTTCTGTTCCATGGAAAATGAGAAAGGTCTCCCCTGGGGCAAAGGAACGTTAGCAACTAATAGCGTTTCAGAGCTTTTTGTTGGAACAGGGCGGGAAAACTTCGCAAATGGCACCTCCGTTCGTTTGCATGGAGGTGGATTAATAAATTACGATTGTTCTTTGCGAGAGGGAATGGCAAAGACAAATAAGCTTCATCACTCGCCCGTCTTATCTTGACAAATACTTAACCCTGCCCGTCGGATGGAGGTGTCGGGGCTTCGACCTTAGCCAATTGTTGGAAGCATTCCCTGATAATTCAAGGGCCCTCTTACTGTGGCGGTATGGGAGTGCCTGGTTATCGCTTTACAAGGTAGAATTTATGCTTTGTCCTATCGATTCAACTCGGGAATGTTAATCAGGTGCTAGGCATTACCCTACTGCCCCTATCCACATAGCAGGTCTTAAAAGCGTAAGTACTAATACCTGTCCTTTCAGTAAACTCGAATTGATATTACTAGGTACGCGAGTTATTCGTGAAAAAACAACACGATACTTAGGTAATTCAAATTTTCACTTTCTGGTTTATTATTTTCAATAATGAACCTTTGGGCATGAAAAAAAATAAAATAAAAAAATTCTAACCCCCTCTCAAAATTTGATGGTTTACTTTTCAAGGTATGTAGAATCCGAAAATGCAATAAAAAAATTTCTGTCTGTCCGCCGTACGCCGCACAGTGGGGCAAACGCGGCAAAAACCCTAAAAAGTGAACACGCGTTTTGCGAACTTTCTCCGATGATTTACGTTTCTTGAATAGTTGCAGAATAAAGCCTTGATGCGCTTTTCCGAAAAGATTGGTGTTCGCAACCTTGTTTTGAGGCCTGTTTTTCGAAATGTCGGAAAATGACCGATTGAAAGCATAAACTTTAATTTTATTCGGGGCCTGTATCTTCATTGGAAAAAGTCTGGATCTTCTTTGGCATGATTCTCACATAATATGTGGGTGCAATTTAAACGCCACAACGCTTTTGTTTATGTGCATGTATCTCAGGGAAATGACATTTCAATTATGCTAGTTCTACAATTGAAAGATACTATGGTTTCTGAAGCTTTTAAAAATTCCTCCGCTTTCCTCCGGTCCGGCTCAGCAATTTTCCGACTTTGTACAACCAGGAGAAACTCCTGTGAAAATTTCAGCTGCAACCGTTTGCAACCCCGGTGCCAATGCCACGTTTTGTCCGAAGAAGTGGGCAGATTCTACTATCACTTATAATTTATCACAACTATCACTTGGTTTATATAATACAATTCTATTATTTTTACAATTTACAATGTACCTATATATACAGCTATATGTTTCAGCAAGAAAGGAAAAATGAATAATTTATTATATTCTGTTGTGAATATAAATTTTTAAGTTGAGCCGTTTTTTCCATTATCGACGTTCCCACCCATTTACTAAGTGAAAAATACCTACAAAAATGACGGAAAACCACGTTTGTGGTAGGGTTTTGACCGGAAACATGGAGGGAAAGAATTTTAGACCCAACATGTGGAATCTATTCGTGGTCAGCGTTAAATTTCCCATAGGAATACGGGGTTTGAGAGTTTTTGCCGGAAAATCGCGATTTTGCCCCACTGTGCGGAGTACGGCGGTCGGACATTGCTTTTTTTGGAATACCTTGAAACGTAAAAGAAAAAATTTTGAGTGGGTGTTATAGATGTATTATTCACAAAATAATAAACCAAAATCGGGTTTACGGTTTCGGTATCGCCTTGGCCGCTCCCGCAGTGATCGTAATTGGATCAGCTGGCGTCATTTTGCAGTCTCCCGTCTGGATTTCTTCTCTCAAACACAACATGTAAGCTGTGAGTCTCAACTCGGACATTTGTCAGTCACCGACTTTCCTTCTGCTCTCACTCGGACGTCGGAAAGAAGAAAGTGAAATACGTACGATTTTTTTGTTATCCTTCTCGTTTTCTCAGAGGTCGTTGTGAATGTTTGAGATGAAGATTAGATGAAAAACCTCTCTGCGGCGGTGAGGTCACGATATGCCGTGTGGTGTAAACGGTATAAAGAAGGCCGAGACAGTGAAACTGAAATTATTGAGGCTGAGACTCGTTTTCATTCCCACGTGCGTCTTTCTCGGAGATTTCGCGATTTGGCTCACGATCCGCCAAGGGGACACAAAACCCGCACTGCCACGTAGAGTTTCATTCATTGGAGCCGTTTCCAGCTTGGTTAGTGACGTTGAATCGTCATTGCCATATCATTTTTGATCAATGTGGCACACTCACACATGGATTACACTGGACAGAAAATGTCGAGGAAATAACATAATGTGGATACCTCCATCTATCCGTCTTATTTCACCTTATTTATGCATCTACCACCTTGCATATTGCTCCGAGTCTGCCAAGGTAGCGGAAGACTTGTTTTCACTTTTGAAAAATCTGTCTCCAAAATCAAAATTTCCACTTGCGTTTTACGTTTTCGACCATTCTGAACAAATTTGGATCGATGTCTGTCAGTCTACAGACTCAGCGAGAAAGATGTTAACCTAGTGCTGTGGCACCTAACTGATTCTACTTGTTAAAACAAACACATATATGTGTTTGTTATTGGTTTATTATTAAACTATTTTCAATAATGAACCTTTGGAATCGAGCATTTAAAAAAAAAAAAAATGATGGTTTACTTTTCAAGGTATGTAGAATCCGAAAATGTAATACAAATATTTCTGTCTGTCCGCCGTACGCACTTTTCTTTTACCATGAACCGAAATTAATAAAATTTGGTTTGTAGGTCACGTTTGGGATCTAGTTGGACCGCGAAGCTCGGCGTTACTGTTAGTCACCTCTAAGGGGTGAAAAATAGGGGTTGAAATTTTCAGAACGTCGCAGCTAGAAAACTTTCAAGAGAAGGGTATGGTTTTTTAACGTTTTTAAATTGATCTTGAACTAAAGAATTTTTTGAGACCACCCGGAGCATTGTACGACCAGCCGTTCGTGTGCACCGAAAAGTTTCGTCAACACGACCGTGAATCAAACGGTATAAATCCGACCCAGATATCATCGCTAGGGAGCACCTGATTATCTCATCTGGCTGTATGAAGTCAAGTTGGTTGTTCTGCGGTATTATTCTATTTGAAAAATGATGGCTCTTTTGGATTTTATTGATAGGTACTTTTGCAACTTGAACAAACGATTGGGTAAACTATTACACAGCGGTAAATTATTACACAAAGGTTTATTAGACTATCTACGCAGAAGGGGCATCTATACAGGTAAATTGTTACACAACGGTTTATTATTTACCTTGGCTCCATGAATAACTACAAATAATTAATGACTGAATGATTGAATCCTGCGCATTTGTATGAAACTCTAATTCCCAGGCCGGCTGCAGTACTCCATTTAGGGCTTTCCTGGAGGGAGCTCGAGGGTATTGACCACGGAAAACAGTGATCTACGCAGAAGGGCATCTAGATACAGGTAAATAATAAACCGTCGTGCAATAATTTGCAGCGTTTTTTTAAAAACATTATTGTGTTATTTATTTCAGTTTATATCCAAACTTGTATTTCCTGCCAATGAATTTAATTTAATTTAATATCTGCCCTTCTGTGTGCCTGCTAATATACTCGCCAAATGCGTCAGTTTCTCAATTCAAATCTGATTTTTCTGACATTTTCAGAGAACATGATCGATCCTCTGTGAATTTCAGATCGATCGGATCATTGGTATGACCACTGCGCATGCGCATTTTCTCACGAATCAATGTCCCGATTTTGCTAAAACTCGGTGGGCAGTTGGGTGTAACAATTAATTGTACATGGAAGGGTATCTTGACAAAAAAACTGAAAAAACGAAGCTTAAGAATTTGGAACGCTCTTCAATAAAACGATGAGCCCCGTTGTGCAAGATGAAAATTCCTACAGAACGTTTTTGTATCCGGTTTGGTACATATTGTGAAATAAGTTATCCGTTATCTCGTCTACGTCCAAAAAATCCCGCGCGCTCCAAGATCCGAACGTGGAAATTCCATCGCGGAGAGCGCTACCCTTAATATTTTTGATGCCTGGAACGATTCCCGAATAAAATAACCGACTGAGAAAAACTGTGTGAACGGCCGGAGGAAATTACTCCCAAGGATGAGCCCGGAATTCCAGGAGATCCGATCGAGGCGGACTCCATTAGTGGGATACCTTGAATGGGATTCTGGGAATGGGCCATCTCAATGAGGATGCATCAGTGAATGGCCTTCCCCGCGCATTATGCTACCTCTCCACCTGGTGGGGGATATTTATAAATTAAAAGCGGACACGCCCTTCCCCTCGCAAGGCAACCTAAAATAAAACATGAGATGCGTGTAAGATCGAAGGAGTCGATAAAAAAGACGAAAATCTCTACCGGTGTCTGGAACATTATTCATGGTTTCTCAACAGCAACAGGTGCACCGGGCATGCGACGTACGTGCCGAAGGTTAATAATTACCCAGATACAAACCTTCGAGATTTACAGGCCGGTCGTATTTTTCTTTTTTTTTTCCTCCCTGCTCGTTTCAAAACCGGTTGCCTAAACCACGAAAGTGAGATGAAAACATTATTTGACGTTAAAACCGAAATTTCCAGTGAATTCGACACTGGACATCCGCTGAACACAACAGGACCCCACTGCAACAGTGTCATAACTCAAAATTGGCTACTTTCAGGTTTTGGTACCGTTGGAATCAGAAAAAACGCTGCAAATTCCTTGTCACATATGGGTTTATAATTCTACTGGACACACCTAAAGAAATGTTGGCTGTTCATCTATTGTTTCTTTCATGCGCAATAATTTAAATAGTTATTTTTGATGGTTTCCACAAATTTTGGCTCCCCAAAAACACGATCTCGGCTCCTTTTTTTACTTTTTTTTACAGATCATGGCCCACCTAACCAGACCACCTAATTTATGGTGATTTCAGACAATTTCCCAGGTTTCTGACTCATAAAAAAATGAATTTCAGGAGTTTAACATTCGTTACAATCTCAATTCTTCACTCTTCGGTCAAAATCAACTTCATATTCAAAATTCTCGCCCTAAAAAAAACATGGAAAATGATACATCACAAACTCGTGTTCACTAAAACATTAAAAAAGAAGGAGGAAAAAAAAAACACCCTGATTTTACACCCACTTTTCTCCCGACGACGATTTTATACACCAACATTTACTGTAAATTTAAGGCTGAAACTTCGTTAGAACCCCAATTTTGGTTTATTATTTTCAATAATGAACCATTGGAATCGAGCATGAAAAAAAAAATTCTTACCCCCCCTCAAAATTTGATGGTTTACGTTTCAAGGTATGTAGAATCCAAAAATGAAATAAAAATATTTCTGTCTGTCCGCCGTACGCCGTACGCCGTACGGGCCACTTTTCTTAGTTACCATGAAAAAAAATTGATGAAATTCGGGTTATAGGTTCCGTTCGGCGTCTAGTTGGTCCTCGAAGCTCGACGTTACTGTGAGTCATCTCTAAGGGGTTCAAAATAGGGGTTGAAATTTTCAAAACGCCTATACCATTTTTTTACGTGAATATTTTTACGATTTTAAATAGTTCTTGAACTTGCGAGTTTTTTAAGACCATCCGGAGCATCGTACGTCCAGCCGTTCGTTCACAGTAAGGCCCCGAAGTTTGCATTGCACCGACAGGCATTTTCGACTCCAGTGTGAATGAAATTGTATACAATTCAAACCAAATCTCGTAACCAGAGACGCGCTCACAATAGGAATTTGTGAATACGGCCAATCATTGGTAGGGATCACCTGATTATATTGGCGGAGTATGAAGTCGAGTTGGTTGTTCTGTGATATTATTTCGCTTGAAAAATGATGGCTCTTTTGGAGTTTGTTGGTAGGTAGTGAAACTTGAACAAACGTTGAAGTATTATTGATGGGTAAATTATTACTACGGTAAATCATTACTCAACGGTAAATTATTACACAACGGTTCATTATACCATCTACGTAGAAGGGGCTGGAGTTTGTTGGTAGGTACTTTTGCAACTTTTTTCACTCCTCATCAACAATTTCTTTTCAGAACTTCATTATGTGTGTTTCTTTTTGTTAGGTACTGTTTGTCATCGGCAGAATTATTTTAGCAACATTCAACTCGTGATTTAGGTAGGTACCTAGTAACGAGTACGGGGTTAGGTACTAACATACGGAGGGTCTGCGATCTACATAATATGCATAGAATAGTGCATATTATATTATATAGACGGGTTATCTATACATAGAGCTGTGATCTGTAACAGAAGGGTATTCTATACAAAATAATAAACCGTTGTGCAGGGATTTGCAGCGTTTTCACTATTTGGTCAAAACTGACTTCATAATATTCGGTCTTCTCGTCCTAAAAAACCATGGAAAACGATACCTCAAAAGCTCATGTTACTCAAACAGAAAAAACGCTGCAAAGTCCTTGTCACATGGGTTTATTATTCTATTGGAGTTCTAGAGATTCTTGTTGGCAGTTAAATTTATTGTTTCTTTCATGTGGAATGATTGAATTAGCTATTCCTGATGATTTCCACCAATTTTGGCCCCCAAAACATGAAATAGGTACACTTTTTTTCCCCCAGATCATCTTTGATCATTGGTAGTGCGATTTAATGTTCTTGATTCAGCTGTTTACAATTTTTCTAATGTTAGTATACACATTGATGGTGATTTCAGACAGTTTTCCAGGTTTTTGACTAAAAAAAAACCAATTTTGGGAGGTGAACCAATGGTAAAACCTCAATTTCCGCGTCTTTGGTCAAAATCGACTTCATATTCGGTATTCTCGTCCCCAAAAACATGGAAAACGATACCTCAAAAGCTCATTTTACTAACATGTTGCGGAAACGGAAAAAGTACCTATTTTTACACACATTTTCACTCATAACACCCCTGGGTATATTCCGATCGGGCTGAAAAGTTTCGGGACACAACTAGGGCCCAAATGGAGCATGTGTGCGAAAGAACGACTTTTTTAGATCTAAAATGAAGCCTGTACACGTGATACGGCGTACGGCGGACGGCGTACGGCGTACGGCGGACGGCGTACGGCGGACGGCGGACGGCGTACGGCGGACGGCGGACGGACATTGCATTTTTGGAATCTACGCACCTTGAAACGGAAAAGAAAAAAGTTTGAGGGGGTGTTATAAAAATTTTTTGCTGAGCGAATACATAGGTGTATTATTCACAGAATAATAAACCAAAACGCTGCAAAGTCCTTGTCACATGGGTTTATTATTCTACTGGGCATACCTACAGAAATGCTAGCTGTTCATTTATTTTTTCTTTCATGTGAAATAATTGAAATAGCTATCTTCTGATGGTTTCCACCAATTTTGGCCCCCAAAACACAAATTAGGTAGGTATGCTCCTTTTGGATTATTATTCTGTGAATAATACACCTATGTATTCGCTCAGCAAAAAATTTTTATACCACCCCCTCAAAATTTTTTCTTTTCCGTTTCAAGGTGCGTAGATTCCAAAAATGCAATGTCCGTCCGCCGTCCGCCGTACGCCGTATCACGTGTACAGGCTTCATTTTCGGTCTAAAAAATTCGTTCTTTCGCACACATGCTCCATTTGGGCCCTAGTTGTGTCCCGAAACTTTTCAGTCCGATCGGAATATATCCAGGGGTGTTATGAGTGAAAATGTGTATAAAAATAGGTACTTTTTGTGTTTTAGTAACATGTTAGTAAAATGAGCTTTTGAGGTATTGTTTTCCGTGTTTTTGGGGACGAGAAGACCGAATATGAAGTCGATTTTGACCAAGGAGTGGAAAATTGAGGTTGTACCAGATGTACAGCTCCCAAAATTGATTTTTTATGAGTCAAAAACCTGCGAAATCGTCTGAAATCACCATCAATTTGTATAATAACACTAGAAAAAGTGTCAACACTTGGATCAAGACGATTAAATGGTACAATCAATGATCAAAGGTAATTTGAAAAAAAAAAGGAGCGTAAGTAGTGCCTAATGCAAGTTCTGGGGGCCAAAATTTGTGGAAACCACCAGAAATAGCCATTTCAATTATTTTACATCAAAGAAACAATAAATAAACAGCCAGCATTTTTGTAGACCAATAAAATAATAGAATAATAAACCCATGTGACAAGGACTTTGCAGCGTTTTTTATTTTTTATTTTTTATTATCCTTGATCATGGGTAGTGCCATTTAATCGTCTTGATCCACGTGTTGACACTTTTTCTAGTGTTATTATACAAACTGATGGTAATTTCAGACGATTTTCCAGGTTTTTGCCTAATATAAAATCAATTTTGGCCGCTGAACCTTTGGTAGAACCTCAATTTTCCACTCTTTGGTCAATACGACTTCATATTCGGTCTTCTCGTCCCCAAAAACATGGAAAAAATAATATATCTCAGAAGCTCATGTTACCAACATGTTGCTAAAGCGCAAAAAGTACCTATTTTTAGACACATTTTCACTCATAACACTCTTGGGTATAATCCGATCTGGCTGCAAAGTTTCGGTACACAACTAGGGCCCAAATGGAGCATGTGTGCGAAAGAACGAATTTTTAGACCGAAAATGAAGCCGGTACACGTGATACGGTGGACGGCGGATGGCGTACGGCGGACGGACATTGCATTTTCTGAATCTACGCACCTTGAAACGTAAATGAAAAATGTTTTGAGGGGGTGATTTAATATTTTTTCCTGAGCGATTACATAAGTGTATTATTCACAGCATAATAAACCAACATGCTCCATCTGTACAGCTGTACACCACTCACTGTACCTTCATATTCAGTCAAATTGCATTAAACGTTCCGAATAGACCACGAATTCGTTAAAACGTTCACATAATATTGTACTAAGTTGGGTAAAGAAATTTCGGAAGTGAACGTTGGATACCTTATCGCAGGTTCTCATCAAAAGTGTTTTATTATGAGTTACGACTTTTTCGCCGATAGTTCCAACACCAGAACGTTTACTTATTTTATTTTATGTTGTTATTGATCTGTAGAGTTTTTGTTTTAAGCAGTAATTCAAGTTGTGCTTCTTTTCATGGTAGTCGATTTTTCCACCTGGTCGTTTTTGTATTTTTCTGATGATCGCTTTTAGGGGCAACCTGAACGAACAAGCTAGACGTAGGTACAAGCTCCGGTGGTCTCAAAAAATCCTCCAGTTCGATATCACTTTAATAAGGCTGTGGCAGAATGTGATATCGATAAGGGGTATCGATAGGCTTCCACCAAAACGACCGCATCTTCACCGGAACAATAAACAACTCGGGAACAGCCACTGTCACAAGGTTTAAAAAAACCGTACCCTTCTAGTGAAAGCTTTCAAGCTACGGCGCTTTGAAAATTTCAACCCCCTATTTTTCACGGGGGGGGGGGGGGGGGGTTAAAACATTTTCCGCACTACCGAAGGTAGGGAAGCCTTATATTCGTGCAAGAAGTTAAGGGGGGGAAAACTGTCCTTCAAAATTAAAATTTCCACACGCTTTTTGCATTTCACAGCTTTCTGAACTTTATTTGGTTTCCGTGTCTGTCTGTCTGTCAATCGATCTGTTTGTATGTGGTCTATTCCTTGTCCCAAGCAAAATTTTACGAAAGTGTCGTCCGCCTTTGATGAAATTTTCATGGATTGTGCGGGTTAGCCCCTAAACGGCCCCTTACGAATTGCATCGCCGTCGGACCAATGGTAGCTTGTGTGCATGCGAAAAGGTGAATTTTATGGAAACAATTTCTTATTCCTAATTGACCGATTTTGCACAAATTCTGAGGGTAGTTGGTGGCTGGCTTCAAGGTCCCCTACCTACCCCCGTCCTATGACTTTCTTTGCGCAGAAATAATCGCTACGCATGTCCCAACTGGGAATTATTGTCACGTGCAAAACTACAGAACTATTACACCAGTTGCAGCGAAATTGTCAGGGACTGTGAATTTTATTGACGTCGGACCGATGGTAGTACTACAAAAGATATAATCGATAAGTCCATGTTACAATAAGCGAGGACGCTACTTACTGCCCACCCAACTTTTTTTAACGCTCGATTCCAAGGGTTGTTAATAATAAAAACCAAAATAATAATAAAAAGCAATAAAAAAGATTAACTCGTTCTCTTCAACAAAAATGTTGAAAAGGTAATTCGTTAAGGCATGATTCTACACCGACGAGGTTCTAGACTGAAGGTTTTGTTGAAGAAACTGCCACTGCTATACCTGTTTCTCTTAAAATGAAGTGTTCTCAGTCCTTTGATCTACATGGTAACACGCCACCGTTGGACTAAGAAATACGTTTCCAAAAAGTTGATTACATAGGTAGGTACTCACTTCCAGAATTTCGGTAAAAGGACTTGGAATAATTACTTTTGAAACTCCCAGTAAACTCTCAGTCCTACAGTTTCTAATTTATTAACGAGTCGTCAACGAATGATGATTTTAAAATGAACGCCCTTTCATCTTGTTATCATCAAACCACCCACAAGGAATTTCTCGCCGAAAATTACCAAGCCCATCAGTCTGTTGGGCCCACTCTGTGAACTGCTGTTCTTTCAGTTGATGGAAATTCCTGTCTGGCTTGTGGAAACCAGAAAGGAATAAGATCTCAGTCTAGGTTTATTGGCCCATAGGTACGTAGGAAAATCGATGGAGTTCTGATCGACCACGGTGATTAATAAATGTGTGTATGCTCTTGTAAGACCACCAACAAAAACGTATGCCAATTCGAGTAGGCAGTACAGCTTCCTCACTTGAATCACATGAACGTATAGAATAGTTGGGTAGGTTCATTTTGATACGGGACCATCTGCGATCCAACCCGCGTGTACCCTCAAAATTTCAGCTCTCTACGACTATTTTTCGCGTAGTTAGAAGCGTTACAAGGAAACGGTCAACATTTCATGTTCGCGCATGCGCAGACGAATGAAAGTCATAAGCAATTATCAAAGTGTTATTCCTGATCGACCCTCCAATTCTGATTCATTTCAACGATATTTAAGGTAGTTACGGGCGTTTAAAGTATTTCACGTTTGCCCGTGCACAGACCAAACGATTTCCATGATTTTGAAATGGTACCATCTGCAATCAAACCCCCATGTACCCTGAAAATTTCAGCTCTCTACGACGGTTTTTCGCGTAAGGAAACGGTCAACATTTCATGTTTGCTCATGCGCAGACGAAAGTTACAGTACGATTCCAATGAAATTCACTTGGAACTATCAAAGTATTATTCCTGATCGACCCTCCAAATCTGAACTCTTTTCAACGATATTTAGGGTTGTTATGGACGTTTCAAGTATTTCACGTTTGCGCATGCGACGAAGTTACAGTATTTTTTCAATGATTTTTGTACGGGCCATCTGTGACCCAACCCGCACCTCCCCTCCAAATTTCAGGCCATTTCGAACATTATTTCGGGTTGTTATGGGCGTTACAAGGAATTACCACAGACAGACACGGAACCAAAAACGATCCTCGATGTCTGAAACGCAAAATGGTTGTGGAAATTTTCATTTTGGAGAACATGCTTTTTTTTACTCATTCACGAATCTAAGGCTTCCCTACCTGCGGTAGTGAGGAAGCAATAACTCACATCCAAACTAAGTAAATCAAATATTTATCTTGAATTTCACAAATTCACGACGGCTTACATTCTGAAGTCTTCGGTCGGGTTCGAGCAGCCGCAGCATTGGAAATGCCTTTTAGTAGCCGCCCTCAAAAGCTTTGGAGGCGGGTAAGGTATAAGGTTTTTGAGCTGCAGCTGTGCAGTAAGAGGATTAGTTGTAGGGATCAAGTCTACCGCTGGGAGGTCTTCCAAGGGGATCGCATTTTATGGTAGGCCACCGCATTACAGCTACAGCTGTTTTCTCCATGAGACAATGAGCGATTGAGAACTTTTGAAAGGTTCTTCTCTCGCAGTAAGAAGGAAGTTGCTGATTATTTCATGTGGATCAAAGTTAAAAGCTCTGCCACACGGAATAACCCTCGTTAACATAAATTTTCTTCGAGAAAGGCCGACCTTCGAGAATAATTTCTGCCTTTACCGGTAGGGATCCTCCTCCTGAGAGTCTGCTGATTCAGCAAGAAAACCTCAACGGCTCTAAGTATTATCGGCAACCCCGTAATGGAGCTTAGACATTCGAATTACAGTGGAACAACTGGCAATCAATTATCGCAGACTGGGTTTCATATTTTTCTTGAAAGATCATGACAATGATGTGAAGGACGAAAGGGCGTTGAATCGGGGGAAACCGCTCTCTTTATTACTTGGGTGGCTTTTTGAAACGGAGATTACCTCAAACTAGGGCTATTTTTAGGACGTCCCTCAGCACTAAGAGACGTTCTTATGTATTTGATCTGGTCAGAAGAGGACAACACTCAGCCGAAAATGAAAATAACCACTTTCAAATCCGTTTCAGTCCATACTGAATCCATATCCGTGAAAAAATCCATAGGTGTGTGTGTGTGTGTGCGCGCGCGCGCGTGCGTGACAAAAACTTGTGTGCGCTGCCCAGGCCGCAATTCTCAACCGATTTGCGTGGTTCTTTTTGGCACGACGCAGAAAACTGTCTAGTTGTGCCCTACACCGTCGGAATTTGGAAATTTACTTCTAGAAGAGAAAAGGGGAGGGTTAATGCTGAAAAACTGGGTTTTTCAGCTGAAACTTGATTCCCCCGGGGCTTAATTCTCAACCAATTTACGTGTTTATTTTTTTGTTCGACGCAGAATTCAGTCTGGTTGTCACTACGTCGCCAGCATTTCAAAATTCACTTAAGGAGGTGGTAATGGAGGGATAATGTTGATAAAATCGACTGCATGGGGTCCCCAGTCCACAATTCTCAACCGATTTGAGTGGTTCTTTTAGCGAATTTTCGAAGAAAAGGAAGCTATTTTTTTATTCAACTCACTTTTGAGTCTAGCTGTGCACTGCTACGCCGAAAATTATAAATACACTTCAAAAGGGGGGAGGGGGGATACTGAAACAGTATGCACAATTCTCAACCGATTTGCGTGGTTCTTTTTTATTTGTCTCAGTTTTGGGTCTAGTTGTGCACTATATCGCCAGAATTTCAAAATTTATTTCTATAGGGGCTGTGTGTGGGGGGGGGGGGGGTACACGAGATTTTCTGCAAATCTTGTGTCGGCTGCCCTATTCTCAACTTTTGAAGCTGCCATACGACATTGGTAGGTACATAAGAAACAACAGGCACGTAGCAACCTAATCTTAGATGAATCAATCAATTTATTCACAAAATTCTTGGGGTGTGGTTATGACACATAACATCACCTATGTACTCTAATGTAGGCAGTCAAAAATGTACATAAGCTATTCATATCGCGTCATTAGTCACGAAATCAAGTAATCAAATTGCACAATGAATTCATCATCACAAATTAGTTACTCTATACCTACTTCCAAATGATCTGCAATGAGTGAGAGTGATGTATACACAACCATAAGGGACGTCCACTGTAATGCATGCACTACTCTACGGGATGTTTTACAGTTGACGTGGTGTAGCATCTGGCCATGCGCGAATTTTCATTTGTTCCCAAGTCCAATCATATAATATCACAGTGCTGTTTTTTCCCAGCCCTAGAACAAATTGTCTGGGTCAAGCTTTTGGTTTTTTCTCATACGTAAATACTTAACAGAAATTCAGAATCAAAATTGCTTGTTTTGGATCAATATTCATCCCAGTAATTGTTATATGTACAAAATAGCTTAACTTCAGCTGCACAAGATTCAATATTACATTATAAGGCAATAGCACAGTGGGTGGTGAAGGTATCAGATTCAAACCCTACATAATACACAGTTTTCTGCCTCCTCCTCAACTCTTGTTATTCATGTGCAAATAATTAGTTACCAACGAACCAACCAAGTACCAATGTCTGTAACCGTTAACGTGTCCAGGTACCTAGCCTATATACGTTGCCAGCATTAAACAGGAAAAATTCCCTTGATTTGTATGATGAAATTTAAACAACTTTATGAACAAGATTAGCATGAAATTCGCAAGGGACTCGATACTTTTGATATATATCAAACAGAGCGAAAAGGCGTAGCCAAAGTCAAAATTCCCAATAAAGAGAAATTCATTTTCAACTGGTAATAAATCCAGAAATTAGCGTATCTTTAATTAACCTCTTTCTTCTTTAATCTAATCTTGAATGTATCGTCTCCTAAATCCTCCCAATTGTCGTACCATGTATGTAAAAAAAGCATTGCTTATTTTATATTGTTAATAAACATATTTTATTAAATTCTTCTTCGATTTTCTGCATAATGGGAATCGCATCATGCCCAAGAAATGACTGAAGTTCGTTAGGCCATCAATTTGCAGTCATAACGCGGAATCCTTATTTTTAGCACAATATTAATCGAGTTACGGAGCTGCGATGGAATTTACATAACCAATCAACTTACTGACAGGAGTGTGCGACCCAGCGAAGTCGCCAAGCCGATTTTCGCGCAGCCCCATAAAACGACTTATCGACCTATCGTGATCTTTCGAGTCGAGGTGATTATTATTGTTTGCAAATTTGTGAAAGTTTTGGCGAGATTGATAATCGTCAAGCGTCGTGGTTAAAAGGTGAAACTGCGCCGTTGACATGTATGGTAATTCTGGTGCTTTAGGCCTGAGAAACAGATTATATGATGATGTAATATGCTAGGTTTCGCCAATAATAATTTAAATTCTTACATAATAATTAGGGAGCTAGACAATTGTATTGTTTAAATTCGAGCGTCCATCAATAAAATTTCATGCTGTGAAGGTCACGTTTAAATCCTTCAAAATTCCTAGAATTAAAGATCAAAATATTTAAAACATTTTTGGGCAGTACAATGTATGAAATTTTTGCTCGCTGTACAAAATTTACTAAGGCTTTTTAACTACCTTTTTTTCGTTTTTTTTTTTTTTGTTAATTTGTTTTCAATGAATAGGGACCCATTTATACACCTAATCTGAATTGGACGCAGAACTCCATGGAAAAACCGACGATTCACCCCAATTTCAGGTCTCAGCCCATTCATTTCGGCTTTGTGGTACTTTTTAACTTTCTGTCCCGTGGCGACGTCAGTTTCCGATTTAGAAATTGAGCGAAATAATGAGTGTCCTTCATTCCGTCACCACTCCAAAGCATAGAACACTCACTATATATCGTTCAAATAGGTCATGTTAAACAGATGGAGAGTGACTTCATCACGGTTTAATGTTAAGTAACACCGTAAAATTAATAATTCGTATGTGCGATATGAGGGGGGTTGAAATAATTTTTGTTGATTCATGAAAATGGGCAATTTCCGTTAGGAATTTTTGATTTTTGATCCCAGAATCGGATTTAGCACCCTTGAAAACCACCCAATGCCAATTTTCATCTCAAAACTCCGTGTAGCTTGGGCAACAAACGGATACAAAGGAAACAAATTGACGTCATAAGTGGATGGCGCTGAGGGTTCTCTCCCCCACTTTCGATCATCTGATACCCCTCATAGAGCGCCTTTTCGGAAAGCTCTCGCCGAGATATTAAGTAAATAAAACAGGGGAAATTGCCCATTGCGCATGTTTTGCTCATCGAAAGAAAACGAGTGAAGTAAGTATCTGTGGAATGAAGGCAATTGGTTTATTATTCAGTGAATAGTACCTCTATGCATTCGCTCACCAAAAAGTTTTACAACACCCCTCAAAAATTTTTCTTTTACGTTTCAAGGTGCGTATATTCCAAAAATGCAATGTCCGTCCACCGTCCGCTGTACGCCGTCCGTCATATCATCCATATCTACTTCATCTTTGGTCTACAAAATTCGTTCTTTCGCACACATGCTCCATTTGAGCCCTAGTTGTGCCCCGAAACTTTGCAGCCCGATCGGAATATACCCACTCAGGGGTGTTACCTATAAGTGAAAATGGGTATAAAATAGGTATTTTTTGTGTTTTAGTAACATGAGCTTTTGAGGTATCGTTTTCCTTCTTTTTTGGGACGAGAAGACTGAATATGAAGTTGATTTTGACCAAATTGTAGAAAATGGGGTTCTAATGATGTTTCAGCCTTAAATTTACTTACGCTAAATTTTGGTCTAAAATCGTCTTTCTTCCGCACACAGTTTGGGTACAAATGTTGGAACACATTTGGGTCCTAGTTGTGCTCCGAAACTCGGCAGCCCGATCGGAATACACCGAGGGGTGTTATGGGAGAGAAAATGGGTGTAAAAATAGGGGGTTTATAGGTTTTTTTGAGGTTTTAGTGAACATGGGCTTGTGAGGTAGCGTTTCCACGTTTTTTAGGGCGAGAAGACCGAATATGAAGTCGATTTTGACCGAAGAGTGAAGAATTGAGGTTGTAACGAAGGTTCATTCATTTTTTATGAGTCAAAAACCTGGGAAATTTTCTAAAATCAACATAAATTTGTATAATAACACTAGAAAAAGTGTAAACAGGTGAATGAAGAACACTAAATGGCACTATCAATGATCAAAAATAATCTTTAGCAAAAAATAGGAGATTATTTCGTGTATTTGGGGGCCAAAATTGGTGGAAACCATTAAAAATAGCCATTTCAATAATTGCACATGAAAGGTATGTCCAGTAAAATAATAAACCCATGTGACAAGGACTTTGCAGCGTTTTTTTTTTTTTCGTAGTACTCGAAGTTAAATCAGCACAGTGATGGGTAGTCATAGTTCATTAGGTCAGAGCTAAGTGACAAGTAGGTGATACTTGTTACCGTAGTAGTTTAAGACATGATCAGATTCATGTGTGCTAACTAACTACAGTAACTACGTGAATACCAGTACAGTAGTTGAATTAGTTGTTTTTTAAAAACTCTACTAAGTCTGGTCTTTTGAGAGATTGATATAAAACATGGACGATTATTTCATCAATGCCAAATTAGCTTTCCTCTGAACTATCAGCTGAGTAAATGTGCACGTGTACGGATGTGGGGTATATGGTAATCCACAGGTATGTGGCAATCAACAAAGAGCTCTCATTTCCATTACAAAATCCATCGCAACCCCTGGAACTTACCACGGGTTGTCATAAAACGGCTCGCATTCTAAGAGATTTCTCACAATAAATTAAAAACTGAAAGGAGTCAATCACGAGTTCGAGAAAAAACCGAGGCGTTTCTCACAGAGTCCCTGAGTGGTTGTATGCGAATGTGTCTGTCTACCATTGTTCAACGGACCACTTCATCACACCATCACTCATTTCGCGGTTTCTCTTCGCGGATTTACGACTATCGTTAAATGAGAAAAACATTGGCAGCGAGTTGGTCACAACGTTGTACTGCGGATATAAATCAACTGAGAGCTAACTATTCTAAAGTGATACGAGTAGAATGCGTCATGGCGGTGTGGCGAGGGAGCCGATGGATTCGGAGTTCTGTACCTAATGGTGGTGGATGGGTGGTAATTACTGTCACGGCTAGAGCGACATAATCAGGGATGTGATCCCCCCCCACCACCTCTAAACTGTGGCTGCAAGGGCGTCAGGGGTGAAATACACCGTACAGATCGATGACGCTAATAAGTTACATTACAGCTAGCCCTGGGCGTACTTGAAGTATGTAGGTAGTTTAAATGTGACAATATAAGTACCAAATTGCATACAAAGGGAAAAGCGCTGCAAATTATTGCACAAAGTTTTATTATTTACCTGTATAGATGCCCCATCAGCGTAGATCACTGTTTTCTGCGTCAATACCCTCGAGCTCCCCCCAGGAGAGCCCTAAATCGAGTACTGGTTCCAGCACCGGAATTAAGTTTCCTACAAATGGGCGGGATTCAATAATTAATTCATTAATTATTTTGTAGTTATTCATGAAGTATGAGGCAGATAATAAACCGTTCTGTAATAATTTACCTGTATAGATGCCCCTTCTACGTAGATGGTATATAATGAACCGTTGTGTAATAATTTACCGTTGTGTAACAGTTTACCGCAGTGTAATAATTTACAATTGTGTAATAATTTACCCATCAATAATACTTCAACGTTTGTTGAAGTTCCACTACCTATCAAGAAGAGCAAGCATTTTTCCAAATGAAATAATTCACAGAACAACCAACTCGACTTCATCATACTCCGTGAATATAATCAGGTGGTCCCTAGCAATGATGATCTCGGGCCATTTCCCGATTGTTGCCGCGACCCTAGTGATATCTGGGCTGAATGTATACAATTTCATTCAACATCCTGTTGAAGAAGCCTGCCGGTGCAAACTTCTGGGCCTTACTGTGGACGAACGGCTGGACGTACAGTGCTCCGGGTGGTTTCAAAAAAACTCCCAACTTCGAGAACTATTTGAAAATCGAGATGACGGCGTCCAGGAGATTTCAGCCCCTATTTTCACCCCTTAGGGATGACTGACAATAACGCCGAGCTTCGAGGACCAACTAGACCCCAAATGGGACCTATAATCCGAATTTCGTCAATTTTGGCTCGTGGTAACTAAGAAAAGTGCTCAGTACGGCTTATGACGGACGGGCAGAAACTTTTTTATTGCATTTTCCGATTCTACATACCTTGAAACGGAAACCATCAAATTTTGAGGTGGGGTTAAAAACTTTTTTCGTACTCGATTCCAAAGGTTCCTTATTGAAAACAATTAAAAAATAAAATAAAAACGCTGCAAATCCTCACACAACGGTTTATTATTTTGTCCCCCCAGGAAAGCCCTGAATCGAGTACTGGAACCGGCCCGCGAATTACAGTTTCATAAAATGCGAGGGATTCAATAATTCAATAATAAATTATTTGTTATTGAAGCATAAGGTGAATAATAAACCGTTGGGTAATAATTTACCTGTATAGATGCCCCTTCTGCGTAGATAGTATAATTAACCATTGTGTAATAATTTACCTTTGCGTAATAATTTACCGCTGTGTAGTAATTTACCGATGTGCAATAAATTATCCAACAATATACCTACTTCAAGTTTGTTGCAAAAGTACTATCAACAAAATCCAAATGATACGTCATTTTTCAAATGAAATAATATCACAGACCAACCAACTCTACTTCATACGGCCATCCTTGATTATAATCAGGTGCTCCCTAGCGATGATAACCCGGCCGGATTTATACCGTTTGATTCACGATCGTGTTGACGAAGCTTTTCGGTGCAAACGAACGGCTGGTCGTACATTGCTCCGGGTGGTCTCAAAAAATTCTTTAGTTCAAGACCAATTTAAAAACGTTAAAAAACCATACCCTTCATCGAATGTTTTCGAGCTACGGCGTTCTGAACATTTCAACCCTTATTTTTAACAACTTAGAGATGACTGACAGTAACGCCGAGCTTCGAGGACCGACTAGACCCCGAACGGGACCTACAAACCAAATTATATTAATTTTGGTTCATGGAAACTAAGAAAAGGTGCGTTGGATAAGGCTAAGGTTAAGTGGCTGCATTGGTAAGAACATCACATTGAGTAGTCAAATTATACAAGAACTCTGACACGGGATGACCTCATGAAAGTCGATGAGGACGTTTTTGCGTCGAAGTGAGCTCACATCGAGTTAAGCAGTGAAAACATGGGAGTTGAAAACGAGTGCGCAATCGCGACGGTGCCTACGCGCCTGCTCAGTGTGTTGAGGCAGGTTCGAGCGTTGGGGTAGGTACGGGTCTCCCACTCGGTGACACCCACGATCGCTGAATGTTTCCCAACGGAATCGTCACGATCATAATTTCACGTTAATGTGCTCATTACGGGTTTCGCCATCGACGTGGCACAACAGCGTCCAATCAACGCTGTTCGACCCTTTGTAGTCTCAAAGCACATCGCCACGTGTACGTTCCGAACACGGGGTAATGGGGTATTTGCATGAAGATTTTCTTTAAATTTTTATTCTGAAAGGAAATGGCTTAAAAGAAACAATACGCACTCTCTTCCTGTTTCGTTCTTTTCATGTGACTTCGAAAAGGGTTTCTCCATAGCCTTCGAAAGCCGCCTTTCATTCAAACATATTCGGTCCTCTCGCAAAAAAAAATTATTAGTATTTCTTTAGGTATGTCCAGTAGGACATATAAAGGATGAATCCATGTGACAAGGGCTTTGCAGGGTTTTTGGAATCTACGCACCTTGAAACGTAAAAGAAACATTTTTGAGGGGGTGTTATAAAAAAATTTCCGCTGAGTGAATACATAGGTGTATTATTCGCAGAATAATAAACCAAAAGGGAAGAGAGCGTTGCGCAACAAATGTAACGAGAGACGAGTTCCCGCGTCCAGTGAAAAGCTTCCGGGTCTCACAGGCGAATCGTCTCATGTTGCGAGCGAGGGAAGGAAAAGGACGGACTTCTGTCTGCTGCCGCTGCCCAGGAGTTGATGGGGGTTTTTGGAAAACGATTCTCGTGGATCGGAACAGTTCACCTTCACTCGACGGGCAGCTGTGGGAGAATGTTGTGGAGTCAAGCGCCTTCCAACTTTCCGTGAAAGGGATCAAGCGAGGGGGCTACTGATGGGTGGGAAAAGACTGACAGTGAAACCGTCGAACGTCAGAGTACGACCATCAACAACGCCGTTGTTCTGAATGGTAACATTAAGTCTGGACAAATAATCACAGAAAAGAAGAAGTAGAAGAAGGACGTAATTTCGGAAGGGAATCGGATTTTCTGACGGTTCGAGTTCTATTGTTTTCGCGATTTTTGGACGGGAAGATGACATCGGTTCAAGATTAACTTTGGGGAAAAGTATCTTCACAGGCACTGGCAAGTTTTTCGGCGACCTTTTTAATTTTTCCGCTATCATGCGGGCGTAACTTTCTTTTTCTTGTTGAATCTTTGATTTCCGAAATTTTGAGTTTAAATTTCATTGTTTGTTTTTGTTAACTCGCTGGCAACGTCGTAGAAGCACTAGGGCAGCCTGATAGCACTGGATAAGAACCCGGGAGTGCGGCCCATAGGTATAGGTGAGTGCCTGAGAAGAGTTGTAGGAAAATGCATGGCAGAAGTGACAGGCGATGAAGTGACAGAAGCATGCAAGGAGAAACAGCTCTGCGGTGGCCTGAGTGCCGGCATTGAAGGTGCAATACATGCGATGAACACTCTGTTTGAGGAGAAAGCCACAGCAAACTCCAAGTGGGGATTACTACTGGTAGATGCCCAAAATGCGTTCAATTCGGTGAATCGGGTAATGGCTCTTTGGTATGCTCGACTGTACTGGCCAAGCTGTGCTCGCTTTCTCTATAACACGTATAAAGGACATGCAGAATTAGTGTTACGAGATGGGGGAGAGGGTTTGTACAGCAAAGAAGGTGTGACTCAGGGTGATCCCTTGGCCATGCTATTATACGGAATCTCCACCTTGCCATTAATACACCAGTTGCAAGAACAATGCCAAAACGTCAACCAGTGCTGGTATGCGGACGACTCAGCGGCTCAGGGAAGTTTTGATGAACTGAAGGATTGGTGGGATAAGTTGTCAGCATTTGGACCTAATGTCGGGTATCACCCTCAAGGCCACAAATCAATTCTAATCGTCCATCCAGAGGACTGCCAAGAGGCCGAGAGGGTCTTCCAAGGATCTAGGATTCAGATTGTTACTGGGCATCGATACCTTGGAGGATACATAGGCGAGGGAAAGCAGGAGTACCTGGATGAGAAAATTGAAGACTGGGTCCAAACGGTGCGCCGCTTGTCAGACGCTGGTAAAACGCAGCCTCAGGATGCACACGCGGCCTTCACTAAATCACTGCAATTCCAATGGCAATTCGCCCAACGTGTGACAGAAGGAGGAGATGATGTTTACATGAAACTCCGAAACTCCATTCGGTCCACATTTATGCCCGCCATTCTCGGTGGGGATGTGTCGGCTGAAGAAAGCGACCTGTTTACTCTGCCAGTTAACAAGGGGGGGGGTTGGCATGGACGGATCCAGTTTTCACGGCAAATTCTTCGTTCAGAACGTCAAAAACTGGCACGGCAGTTTTGGAACAGGCCATACGATTAGGGCAACCTTTTGAAGTCGAAGAGCACGTCGTCGCCCTACGGGAAGCGAAGTATGAAGCAACCCGGATGCGCAGCCAGGTTGAGGACACTCTGTTGGCTTCCACGGTAGGAAAGCTTTCAGCTGAGCGGCAGAGAGCAGTCGGACGTGCAGTCCGGAAGACCACTAAGGTGAAGGCTTCAGGCTGGCTTTCTGCCCTTCCACTGCAAAAGCTTAATTACGATTTGTCGGCTTGTGAATTTCGGGATGCGTTAGCCATCCGGTACAAGCGAAAGCCAGCCGAGATGCCTACCTCATGCGATGGCTGTGGTAACACCGGCTTTACCCTCGAACACGCCTTGAACTGCAAAACAGGTGGGCTTATAACAAGGAGGCACAACGAGGTACGTGACGTATTGGGAGCGCTGATGTCATCTGCGTGGGGTAATTGCGTGAAAGAGCCCGTCATTACTGAAACATCCGCAAACTGTCCCGGCCTTAGGGGGGATCTTGCATGCCGTGGAGTGTGGGAAAGACAGAGGGAAGCGTTGTTCGACGTACGTGTCTCTGACACTGATGCTCCCTCACATGTCAACCGCACAGTAGCAGCAGTCCTCTCTGGGGCCGAGGAAGAGAAGAAGCGCAAGTATCTGGCCGCATGCGAACAGCGCCACGCCTCCTTCACCCCGCTCGTGTGCTCTGTTGACGGGGTTTTTGCTCCGCAAATGACATCCTTCACCAAAGTTCTCGCCGAAAGATTGGCAGAAAGGTGGGGCAAGCCGCAAGGACAGGTGAGAGGGTGGGTCAGGGTGCGCATCGGCTTTGCTGTCGTCCGGGCTGCATCAATGTGCATCCGAGGCTCTAGGAAAAAGTGGATATCTGGAGAGGATCTACTTGGGTTCCAGGATGGTGCCGCCCTTACCTTGGGAATACATTGACGAGAACGTAGTTGAAGATCATGAATTAGAAAGAAAGGATCACGCTTCCTATTCACAACCTGATAGATATGCAATAATATTCTTTCTTAGTTTTACAATAGATGAATAAATGAATGAAAAAAAAAAAAAAAAAAAATACTTCTCAAAAACGCTGCAAAGTCCTTGTCACATAGGTTTATTATTCTACTGGACATACCTACAGAAACTTTGGCTGTTCATTTATTGTTTCATTCATGTGCAATTATTGAAATGGCTATTTTTGATGGTTTCCACCAATTTTGACCCCCAAAAACACGAATTAGGCTCGGCTTTTTTTAAACAGATTAATTGTGATCATTGATAGTACCATTTAACTGTCTTGATTCACCAGTTGATTACTACTTCTAGTGTTATTATACAAGTGTACGGTGTATTCAGACAATTTCCGAAGTTTCTGACTAATAAAAAACGCTGCAAAGTCCTTGTCACATGGGGCACTATTCTATCGGACACACCTACAGAAATGTTGGAAGGCCATTTACTCTTTCTTTCATGTTGTGCAATAATTGAAATTGCTATTTTTGATGGTTTCCACCAATTTCGGCCCCCGAAAACACGAATTATGCCCCTATGCTTAATAAATGAATAAATATTTTCGACAAATTATCTTTGATCATTGATAGTGCCATTAATTGTCTTACTTCACCTGTTGATACTACGGTCAGTGTTATTATACAAATTTATGGTGATTTCAGACAATTTTCCAGGTTTTTGACTCATAAACAATTAATTTTGGGATCTGAACCTTCGTTACAACCTCAACTTTTCACTCGTTGGTCAAAATCAACTTCATATGCGGTGTTCTCGCTCCAAAACAAAACATGGAAAACGACACCTCACAAGCTCATGTTCATTAAAACAAAAACAAAAAACACTGGAAAACCCCTAACCATTTTTCACCCATAACACCCCTGGGTGTATTCCGATCGGGCTGAAAAGTTTCGGGGCTCAACTAGGACCCCAATGGAGCCCGTGTGCGGGAGAACGACGATTTTAGAACAACATTTTTAATGTTAATTTGAGGCTGAAACTTTGTTAGAACCTCAATTCCTCGCTCTTTGGTCAAAATCGACTTAATAAATTCGGTCTCCTCGCCCTAAAAAAACATGGAAGACGATACCTCAGAGGCTCATGTTAGTAAATCACCAAAAAACCCTATTTTTACGCTAATTTTTCACCCATAAACGCTTGGGTATGTAATTCCAATCGGGCTGCTAAGTTTCGGGACACAACCAGGACCCATGGAGCCTGTGTGCGAAAGAACGAATTTTTTATACCTACAATAAGTAGATATGGATGATAGGAATCTAGCACCTTGAAACGCAAAAGAAAAAATGTTGAGGGGGTTTTATAAAAAAATTTCCCGAGCGAATACATAGGTGTATTATTTGCATAGAATAATAAACCAAAACAAAAATACAGTTTCATGATTCACAACATTATTATAGATTTCATAAATTGTTATACGTTTCTGTACATCCACTGTAGATAACATAAGAGCATTGGTGAGCCTAGCTTTTTCTCTGTCGCATATATTGGGAAGTGGGGATGGTGCAAAATAATTTATAGGAAAATTAAGTAACCAGTAGTTACAGGATTAATGTTGCAAGATAACGAATCAACAAGTTGGTAGCACATTTACAGTTTGCCACAAGTAAATGGTGAGCTGGGTATAACGATAAACTACTGCCCTGAAGTTAGCTGCATATTCAAAATCGAAAACTTTAAACGTTTGCCACGGCTCGTCAGGTCAAAATTTTAGAATTTTGATCATGGGAATGAATTCAGCTACTCAAATGCTAGGAGGTATACCTTTTAGAATTTCGAAATTTTGATCCAAAATTTTAAAATTTTGCCCAACTTTAAACGTTTGCCCTGACCTTATCAATGACATATTTGATGTTCTGATTTCAAATTCTGTTAGTATATATTCTCCTCTCGATGGTATATCTTCCGGATTTTCGAAATTCGACCTTGAAATGGTAATATTCATGCCCTGAAGTTAGCTGCATATTCAAAAAGTTTAAACGTTTGCCACGGCTCGTCAGGTCAAAATTTTTGAATTTTGATAAACTACTATCGAATCGAGATTGCTAACACCACTGATCCCCCGGATCCTAAGTACCCGGGATCCAAGTGATTGATGTGGGACAAGGTTGATTTGACCGATCCGAAATTGATTTCCATTTTCCATTACATCTATTGAGAGGATTTCTTTAATTACTAGCTTGGGCGATGGAAGTACCGATATTCAACGGCCCACAACGCTAAGGGTAACGTAATCAGTGCATTCAGAATTGGAAAAGGGTCAGTCAATTCGTGTGTTGTCGTCTTATTAGGTAATTTAGAATGCGAACAGAGGTCCGCAACACCTTTACATTCATTAGAAAGTGAATTTCGTTTTCTGATCGTAACAAGGACGATAACATATCGCTCCATCTACGGAAATTTGACGAGATAAAGAGACCACGCGTTACGAAGACTCACGTAAGCCTGGTTCGAGACAAATTAATGTGAGTTCAGGAGGGAAAAGTAGGTTTATGTTAAACCCAGCTCTTGGATTAATTACTATCACACCATACGTGACCAAAATACAACACTCAAGTGAGTCAGTAGTAATTTAGATGGTATTTGGTGGAAAGGCCATAACGGTTAATTAATACATAAACAAGGTGTCTCAACTTAAGTCCGCAGGACTTCAGGGATCGATTTTACAAAGAATTTGCAACAAAAAGTGTTTGTTTTCCATAGGTAATTTTTTTTAAATCCACTCTAAATGCCACTTTTTCCACTTTTAAGATATTTTTCTCGTGGTTTCAACCTCAAGTCATTCAAATGGCCTTCCTTGATCCGTCAAATAAATTCAAATCTAGTTATACCGTTGGAAAGAGCGTTAAATTTCCCATCTCCCTAATGCACAATCAACACTTTTTGAGCGGGTTTAATGCGTATAAAACGAGACCAAAGTGCAAATTTTGAGAATTTCTGAAAATTTGACGTTTTTCTATCGGTTGTCTCTCTTTTAGTCATTTTTCTCTCGGTGGGGCGTCTATGAGAAAAACGCTTGAAATCGTATCTTTATAACGGTGTCGTCAAAAACAAATTAGCAAATGAGTTTAAGGGGAAAAACGACGTTTTAATGCAAAAAACGTCAAGTCAGGGGTCGAACTCTACGTAAATTTCACGATGAATGCTTGTGAAAGTCAATTGCTTTGCAGAATTTTTATTTATTTTTTTAACGACAATACCTACCTGTGTAATTTTGTAAATTTTAAGAAGAGTATCAAAATTATTTACTATTAAATAATTATTCATAATTTGGCCCATCAAATGAGTTTGGAATGAATACTCTTCTGTCGATTGTGGAAAATTTAATGCTATAAACCAGGCTAACCTCGATTTTGCTGAAAAACCTCCTGTATTAAAACGTCGTTTTTTCCCTTCCTTAAACTCATTTGCTAATTTTTTTGACGACAACATTGGAAAGGTGGTTTCAAGCAAGTTTCTCTCATAGACGCCTCACCGAAAGAAAAATGACTAAAAGAGAAGCAACTGATAGAAAAACGTCAAATTTTCAGAAATTCTCAAAATTTACACTTTGGTCTCGTTTTATACGCATTAAACCCGCTCAAAAATTTTGTTTGTGCATTACGGAGATGAGAGATTTAACGCTATTTCTAACGGTATAATTAGATTTGAATTTATTTGACGGATTAAGGAAGTTATGGGCGGTTGAACGACTTGAGGTTGAAACTACGAAAAAAATCTTTAAAGCTGTTTAAAAAAAAGTCTAAGAGATACCTACTTTTTGTTGCAAATTCTTTGTAGAATCGATCCCTGAAGTCCTGTGGACTCAAGTTGAGACACTGGTACTGCCAGTGGTTGCACCCTTCCTTGGCTGATTCCTTGGTATGGTGAAGTGTGGGAGTAACACAAGATGAGCATTTCGGCTGAAGCATTTCATAGTGGCACCACCCATTCTCTCCATGTTGTGTTTTTCAGACAAAGTTACCTACCGATTTAAAATCAGCTGGTACCTAATTGTGCTACAACAAAATTCTTCAGCAAATAAGAATGAGGTGCGCAGGCGATAAGACGCCCTCGTATTACTGCCAGAACGACTTTGCCTAGACGCATTGCGTTGAGTGGCTCCTTAGTGGCACCACCATTCATACTTTATAGACGTGTCCATATTAAAGTTACTTAAGTATAGGAAATCAGCGTACGGTACAAAAGTATGCAGCCAATACCAGATTTTATAACAAAATAATATTACCAACAAACAATTTAATTATCAATCTACTAATCAAAAATCAGCTGGTTTTGGTTTATTATTCTGTGAATAATACGTATCCGCTCAGCAAAACGTTTTTATATAACACCCCCTCAAAATTTTTTCTTTTAAACTTCAAAGTGTTAAGATTCCAAAAATGCTATGTCCGTCCGCCGTCTGCCGTACGCTGTATCACCCATATCTGCTTTATTTTCTGTCTGAAAAAATCGTTCTTTCGCGCACAGGCTCCATTTGGGCCCTAGTTGTGCCCCGAAACTTTGCAGCCCACCCAGGGGTGTTGTGGGTGAAAAATGGGTGTAAAAGTATGGTATTTTGGTGTTTTAATAACATGAGCTTGTGAGGTACCGTTTTCCATGTTTTTTAAGGCGAAAAGATCGAATATGAAGTTGATTTCGACCGGGAGTGAAGAATAGAGGTTGTAAAGAAGGCCCCAAAATTCATTTTTTATGTGTCAAAAACCTGGGAAATTGTCTAAAATCACCATAAATTTGTATATTAACACTCGAATAGGATCAACAGCTGAATCAAGACAACTAAATGACATTATAAATTATCAAAAATCATTTGTAAAAAAATAGGAGCCTTATTCTGTTTTTGGGGGCCAAAATTGGTGGAAACCATCAAAAATAGACATTTCAATTATTGCATATGGAAGAAACAATAAATGAACAGCCAGCATTTCTGTAGGTATGCCCAATAGAATAATAAACCCATGTGACAAGCACTTCGCAGCGTTTTTAGGTGTCTCGATTTACGTGTCTTGGTCGGGATGCAGAAACACTTTTTTTTTTAAACCGATTGAAACATCGCCATCAATCCCGAAGGGAAACCCGCAACCAAATTACCAACTAATTCATAGCACCTACTACTTCATAGCTTTTAAAATTCCTTATTTTATTCCGCCTCGCAGCTCTTTATTTCTAATAAAATCCGCTTCCTCCGAGTTCCAAGAAGTTGGAGACCACAGGCCGCGCAGCTGAATTTATGGGCGGCTTCTCACTTCGGATTAGAAGCGCCAAATGAAGACTTTCAAGGCGGCATTCCGCCTCAGCCTTTCAAATACCTGAATCCAGTAAATTATGCTTAAAACCAGTCCGGGTCAAATCGACAGGAACGATAACATTTTCATCCCATCCACCCCAGTTAAATATCATTCCATCCCTATTTTCATAAAGAACCGTTTAAATTTCGTGTACATTGGAAAAGTATTTATTGTTCCCTCTGCTTAGTTATGAATATTGTTATATGTATATTGTAACTGTCGTGGTGCCCCTCAAATCTCCACACTAACCACTCATATTATGCAATATAGAAAGATTTAACCACATAAACCAAGGGAATGAGGAGCCGGGTAGTGCCAAGGGAGAAGGGTTCCTTCCATCGACCGCCATCGCTCCTCAACGGTCATAACGGCCGACTGCGGACGGCGGACGGGTGCAAAGGGGCCTTTGAAAGCAGACCTTTTGGTTCTGGCCCAGCTCGTCCTTCGACCGACCGACCCTCGACTTCTCTCTTGACCATCTCTCACGCCCTCTCTCTTCAACCTGTGGTGAAAACCGTGGGGTGCCCTCCTCTTTCCCGGTATTTGCTGTGGTGAAAACCGTGGGGTGCTAGCCTTCACCTTCCAGGCGTCTGCCGTGGTGAAAACCGCGGGACGCCACCTTCTCCTCGAACACCTACTGTGGTGAAAACACCGGGGTGTTAGCCTTCATCTTCCCGGTGTCTGCTGTGGTGAAAACCGCGGGACTCCATCCTCTCCTCTAGTACCTGCTCTGATGAAAACTGCTTGCTGCTCTGGTGAAAACCAATGGGAGCCACCACCTCTAGCGCCTGCTGTGGTGAAAACCACGGGGATTTAACTTTCCCTCCAACTAACGCCTGCTACGGTGAAAACCGTTGGACAACTCCTTCTCCTCTAACGCCTACTGTGGTGAAAACACCGGGGTGTTAGCCTCCATCTTCCCGGTGTCTGCTGTGGTGAAAACCGCGGGACACCTTCTTCTCCTCTAGTACATGCTGTGGTGAAAACCAAGGGGAGCCACTACCTCTAGCACCTGCTGTGGTGAAAACCACGGGGAGTTAACCTTCCCTCCAACTAACGCCTGCTGTGGTGAAAACCGCGGGGCGAGGTAAAAAGACTCCTACGGAGCACGTCCTTCCTCATTCGTCCTCATCCAACCTCTCAACTTCATCCTCTCCAACTCACCCGCCATGTCCCAACACACCGGCTCATGACAGTAACAATGGAATTAAGTTTAATTTTATTTGAGACTGGAATGAGTCACTTCGGGGCTTCGGTTCGACCCCCACCATCGAGCACTGGATTGCTGGCTAATAAATCAGTCTTCCGAGTTTTATCACCACGAAAGTGTTTCAAATGTACGGGGTTAGGTATTAACCTACGGAGGGTGTGCGATCCGGCTGGATTTTGTTGATAGGTACTTTTGCAACGTGAACAACCGATGAAGTATTATTGATGGGTAAATTATTACACAATGGCAAATTATTACACAACGGCTCATCTACCCAGAAGGGGCTGGATTTTGTTGATAGGTACTTTTGCAACTTGAACAACAGTTGGAGTATTATTGATGGGCAAATTATTACACAACGGTAAATTATTACACAACGGCTAATCTACCCAGAAGGGGCTGGAGTTTGTTGGAAGGTACTTTTGCAACTTGAACAACCGTTGAAGTATTATTGATGGGCAAATTATTATACAACGGTAAACTATTACTCAAAGGTAAATTATTGCACAACGGTTCATTATACCATCTACGTAGAAGGGGCACCTATACAGGTAAATTATTACACAACGGTTTACTATTTGCCTTATGCTTCATGAATAGCTACAAAATAATTAATTATTGAATTATTGATTCTCGCCTAGGAAACTCTAATCCCGGGGCCGGCTCCAGTACTCGATTTAGGGCTTTCCTGGGGGGAGCTCGAGGGTACTGACTACAGAAAACAGTGATCTACGAAGAAAGGCATCTAGATACAGGTAAATAATAAACATTTGTGAATAATTTGCAGCGTTTTTGTTGCATTTTCGGATTATACATACCTTGAAACGTAAAACATCAAATTTTGAGGGGGTTAAATTTTTTTTCATGCTCGAATCCAAAGGTTCATTATTGAAAATAATGAAGCAAAACAAGATGGAGTTGCTTGTTCGTACATTTACCCTTTGCGAGGGGAAGTGGAGGGAGGGAAAAACATTTCTGGGACATCCTGGATAGCGGAGAATAATTTCCCGTGCAACGAAGGGAGATCCGGTTAGTGAATAGTACAAATGAATGAATTCATTATCCACCACAGCAAGCCTCTTGCGGTGACTTACGATGAGCGGGTAGCAAGTCACGAGTTAACGTGGTAATGCAGACTCGACCGACTGTGTGTGATTCTGTGGCTCTTTCAGACGGACCGACCCGCGTTCCATTTCAATGAACATCGACGGGTCGGAGGTGCTGATCGGCAGCAATCGACCGTATTGAAACACTGCGAGGAATCCCACTCGGGGCCGGCGTTGGGCGCTTGTCCACCTTTATAGATTCGAAGGTGTGGTGACTTGAATAGTAGGATTCACTCGATAAATATCTACTTTATTTTCGATCTAAAAACGCTGCAAAGTCCTTGTCACATGGGTTTATTATTCTACTGGACATACCTACGAAAATGCTGGCTGTTCATTTATTGATTATTTCATGTGAAATGATTGAAATAGCTATTTCTGATGGTTTCTACCAATTCTGGCCCCCAAAACACAGATTAGGTAGGTACGCCCTTTTTTTTCTTTTTTTTTTCAAATTATCTTTGATCATTGTTAGTGCCATTTAATCGTCTTGATCCACGTGTTCACTTTTTTTTCTAGTGTTATTATACAAATTAGTGGTGATTTTAGACGATTTCCAAGGTTTTTGACTAATAAAAAAATCAATTTTGGGAGCTGAACATTCGGTAGAACCTCAATTTTCCACTCTTTGGTTAAAATCGACTTCATATTCGGTCTTCTCGTCCACAAAAACATGGAGAACGATACCTCAAAAGCTCAAGTTACTAGAACACAAAACGCTGCAAAGTCCTTGTCACATGGGTTTATTATTCAATTGGACATACCTACAGGAATTCGGGAGCACTTCTTCGGGAAACAACTCGGGAGCATGTGTGCGAAAGAACGCATTTTTTAGACCGAAAATGAAGCCGGTACACGTGATACGGCGTACGGCGGACGGACATTGCATTTTTGGAATCTACGCACCTTGAAACGGAAAAGAAAAAATTTTGAGGGGGTGTTATAAAAATTTTTTGCTGAGCGAATACATAGGTGTATTATTCACAGAATAATAAACCAAAAATTCGTTCTAGCACACAGCCCTAGCTGTGTCCCGAATCTTTGCATTAGCACGAGTAACATAGTCTTTAGTAACACGAGCTTTTGGACCATTGTTTCCATGTTTTTTAGGGCGGGAGACCGAATATAAAGTCGATTTTGAGAAACGAGCGAAGAATTGAGTTTCTAACAAAGTTTCAGCCTTAAATTTACGTTTAATTTTGGTCAATAATTGTCGTTCTTCCGCACACAAGCTCCATCTCGGTCCTAGTTGTGCTCTGAAGCTTGGTAGCCCGATCGGAATACACCCAGGGGTGTTGGGTGAAAAATGTTTGTAGAAATAGGGGGTTTTCCAGTCTTTTTGGTTTTTGTTTTTGTTTTAATGAACATAAGCTTGTGAGGTATCGTTTTCCATGTTTTGTTTTGGAGCGAGAACACCGAATATGAAGATGATTTTGACCAACGAGTGAAGAGGTTGTAACGAAGGTTCAGATCCCAAAATTAATTGTTTATGAGTCAAAAACCTAGAAAATTGTCTGAAATCACCATAAATTTGTATAATAACACTAGAAGCAGTATCAACAGGTGAATCAAGACAATTAACTTACACTATAAATGATCAGAGATAATTTGTTTTAAAAAAAGTACCTAATTCTTGTTTTTGGGGGCCAAATTTGGTGGGAACCATCAAAAATAGCTACTTCAATTATTGCCCAAGAAATAAATATTAAATGGACAGCCAACATTTCTGAAGGTATGTTCGATAGAATAATAATACCATGTGAAAAGGACTTTGCTGCGTTTTTGGAACCTACGCACCTTGGAACGTAAATCTGAAAAATTTGAGTGGGTGTTCATAAAATCTTATGCTGAGCGAATACAAGGGTGTATTATTCACAGAATAATGAAGCAAAACGCTATTGCCGTTGCGGAATGCAAAAAATACTGGAAGACTAGTGCTTACTTACCCATTCGGAGGGGGGGGGGGGGGGTCAAATGATGGGAGGGTAGTAGATATATACAAGACAAAGGTCATCTTAAGAACGACCGTTCCCCAACCTGTCCCGCCCTGTTCCAAACGCTCATTTCCACTAACTCTCAACTTCAATATTCAGAGCATCAAACTTTTACAACGAGATTTCGTTTTCCGCGGCTAATTTTCAATATTTATTTATGGAACTGGTTCTGAACATTGGTGCACATTCTGTCCCAATATCGGACGGACGCGTTGTTGCAAACAAAAAAACGCTGCAAATCCCTGCACAACGATTTATTATTTTGTACAGAACACCCGTACACATCACAGCTCTCTGTACAGAAAACACGTCTATATTATATAATATGTACTATCCTATAAATATTATGTAGATCGCAGATCCTCCGTAGGTTAGTACCTAACCCCGTACTCGTTACTAGGTACCTATCTAAATCACGAGTTAAATGTTGCTAAAATAATTCTGTCGATGACAAACAGTACTAAAACGGCAAAAAGAAACGCAAATAATGAGGTTCTGAAGGAAAATTGTTGATGTGGAGTGAAATAGATGCCCCCTTCTGCGTAAGTAGATCACTGTTTTCTGTGGTCAATACAATACCTACCCTCGTGGTCAAGTATAATGAACCGTTGTGTAATAACTTGCCCATCAATAATACTTCAACGTTTGTTCAAGTTTCACAAGTACCTACCGATCAACAAAATCCAGCCCCATCTTGGTAGATGAACCGTTGTGTAATAATTTACCGTTGTGTAATAATTTATCGTTGTGAAATAATTTACCGTTATGTAATAATTTACCGTTATGTAATAATTTACCGCTGTGTAATAATTAAACCATCAACAATACTTCAACGTTTGTTCAAGTTTCACAAGTACCTACCAACAATATCCAATAGTCCATCACTTATCAAATGAAATAATATCGCAGAACAACCAACTCGACTTCATACAGCCATCCTTGATTATAATCAGGTGCTCCCTAGTGATGATATCCGGGCTGGATTTATACTGTTTGATTCACGATCGTGTTAACGAAGCTTTTTGGTGCACACGAACGGCTGGACGTACAATGCTCAGGGTGGTCTCAAAAAATTGTTTAGCTCAAGACAAATTTAGTAACGTTAAAAAAACCATACCCTCCTATCGAAAGATTTCGAGCTACGGCGTTCTTAAAATTTCAACCCCTATTATCATGAACCCCTCTTAGAGATGACTGCCAGTAACGTCCAGCTTCAAGGACCAACTAGACCCCGAACGGAACCTATAACCCGAATTTCATCCATTTTTTTTTTGTTTTTTGTTTCATGGTAACTAAGAAAAGTGGCCAGTACGGCGTACGGCGGAAAGACCGAAATTTTTTTATTGCATTTTCGGATTCTACATAGCTTGAAACGTAAACCATCAAATTTTGAGGGGGGTTAGAATTTTTTTTTTCATGCTCGATTCCAATGGTTCATTATTGAAAATAATAAACCAAAACTCTGTTTCAACAATAATAATTAATCCTAATCCTAATCCTAATCTAATCCAAATAATTTTCGAAAAATATTTTTTTCATACAGCAGTGTTCTTATTGGCTAGAAGACAAATCAAATAAATTTTCAGATTGAAAATTCATCATTCCCTTGCTGAGATAGAACGGAAGTCATGCCGCATCTTCCCTCTCAATCTAATAACTGTACTCCACAGTGGCCTTAACTGATAAGACTCCGAGAGGATGGAGTTTTGCGGAAGACCACCGATAAGATTTGATCGACTCGAATATCACGTCCAAGTAAGTATGGACAGATTGTGAGAGGATGGTTCGATGTCCGAAGCCAGAGAGACTTAGATATCGTCAACAGCGTAGCGAAAATGTGGGTTTCACGAGAACGCAGTTTAGTTTTTAGTTACCAAAAGGTGAAAGCTAAAACTTGCGGCACATGGACGTGGTGACAAAGGTCTGTCAGTTAATTGCGAAGTCCCACCTGCATGAGTCTACTTCAACGAACTCGGATGTTGAAAATAACTTTTTAACTAACTTGAAACCCTCCTTCATCTGCCCCAAGCTTCGGACTTCTTGTGAGTGCTCGGGGGTACAATTCACGGACTTCTCAGTTGGTTATGGCAACAGAGGAGGTTGGAACTTCGGGTGCCCAAAGCAGGCAAAGAACTGGAGAGCGAAAATCCCGCAGGGTGGCCCATTGTCGATGGTCGGTGGAAGGCAATAGTCGACAGAGAAAAGGAATTCCACCCAACACATCATTCTTTGAATGAGAGCTATCGATTGCGGCTAGTCGCATCTAAATCATGGCCGCCATTATGTTGATTCCTTGGTAATCACTAAGCCATCTCCATTTCCCTTTTCGGAAATCAATGCGTTGGCGCATCATCTAGAATGCGGAGAGTTCCAGGATCAAGTCGCACAGCCGTCACATTTGTGACAGAGTGCGACAGCGAGGGTGGACCCTCGAGAGTTGTGTTCTAATCTGACCGTTGGGCGGAGAGGTTGTTAGTCGTAGCGTGTTGTGATTGCTTATCTCGTGTACTGACTGTTTTTGTGGTTGAGATGGACTGTGCAAAGTGCTCTCGGGAATTACACTCCCCAAAGAAGACGGTTAAATGTAGTAAGTGTGCGGCTTGCTATCATCCTGCTTGCACGCGATTAAAAACCGTTGATAATTATAAGAAAATGAATAAGGAGCTCAAGGCGAAATGGAAATGTGACAACTGTCAGTTGAACTCTCGAAAGAACGCTTCTGAGTCGGATGATGATGAAAGTAATGAAGAATGTGGTAGTGAAAATGATGAAAATCCGATTAATACTGACAATGCGGGAAAAATTTTGTCCAAGTTAAATGACCTTTCCAGTAAAATGAATCGTGTTCAGGAATTAAAGAGGGAGGTTGCTGAGTTGAAAGTTTCTGTTCAACATATGAGTGATCAATTTGACACTTTTTTGTCTGATATCAACGCTATGAAACAGGATATGGATAGCCTCAAAAAAGAAAATGCGTTCCTACGCAATGTTGTTGGTGAGCCTAAGCTTAATATCAACACATTGGATCAACTCTCACGTAAGAAGGGTGTTGAAGTGTATGGTGTTCCAGAAACGACTAATGAGGATTGCCATCAGCTTGTTCATCAGCTTGTTCAGGTTATTTCTGCTGTGGCTTTCCGTGTGGGCCCTAGGATTGAAGGTAGGAGCAGGAAGATCATCGCTAAATTAAAATCAGAAGAAGAAAGGGCTGAAATTGTGAGTGCGGCCAGGCGTTGCAGGGACCTCAATACGCAGCAATTGGTTCCTAAGTGGCCTTCAAACCGTAGGTATTTACGTGAACGAAAGTTTGAGTGGTTTTCGTCGACATTTGTTGGCTAAAGCTAAGTCAGTATGACCTCTGAAAAAGAAGATAAGTTTGTATGGTCACGACACTTCAAAATATTTGTGCGTAAACAGGAAGGTCATAAGGTTATAACCATAAATAGCTTTGATGACTTACAAAAGATGTAGTATACATACCTACAGTATGAGTACTGAATCTTGTTATAGGTACCTGTTTGATTATGGCTAATATTACTAATCAACTTATAGATTCATCCAGTAATGTGGTTACGACCAAGTTAGAGACAGTATCCGATTTGGATACGCTTTTTATTAATACACAAGGAATCAATGTTATTTGCCAAAATGTGAGGAGTTTGAAAAAACGTTTTGACTGTTGGCTTTTGTGAGGGCGCCTATACATATACTAGCTCTGAGTGAAACTTGGAATTTTGATAATATTTCTTTTGATATACAAGTTTAAGTCATATCAACAAAGCTGAAGGAGTTACTTTATTTATAAGAGATGATATTTGTATTAACTCATCTGAAATCGATATTGTGGGTGGGTGTAATTCAGTGTATTTTATGTTGAATATCCGAAAAATCAAGATAGGTATTACTACAGTTTATAGATCATTTGATAGGCAACCAGCCGACTTCATTCTCGGGTTGGAGAATTTTCTTGCTTCTCACTCGCACTGTTCTTTACAAATATTTCTGGGAGATACAAATATTGATACAACTACTGAATCTGTGATAAGTAACAATTATAAATCTCTGATGATGCAGTATGGATTTGTGTCGACTATACATGAATATACCAGGGTAACTGGTAGGTCTAAGTCATGTATTGACCATATTTATGCTAAAGGAATTAATTGTTTAAAAATTGTTGAAATGGTGTATAATAGTGGATTGACAGATCATTTTATGGTATGCGCGGGATTATTTTTTGATCGGGTTGTTGAAGTGAGTGCTGAACTAAATTCTGAAAATTATACAATATTTAAAATTGATTATAGTGAACTTGAAAAAAGATTGAAGACTGAACCCTGGAATAATGTATATTCTAACACCAATTGCGATGAGGCGATGAACTCTTTCCATGACGTAATTTCTGAGCATATTAAGTCTTCTACCACGATTTCTCAAGTGAAGCATAGTAAAAAGAAGTTTAAAAAGACTAAATGCTAGATCACTGCAGGCCTAATTACTTCTATTAGAAGTAGAGACAAGATACGAGCTAAATTTAGAAAACAACCATTCAATAGTGAATTGAAGAGTTACTTTGTTAAATATCGCAATTTACTTAACCTATTGCTCAAGAAAGCGAAAAAAATGTATTTTGGAAGTATGATAACAGACGCTAAAGGTTACGTTAAAGTATTGTGGAATGCGATTAACACGGCAACTCACAGACGCAAGTTTAACGATAATGTTACCATAGAACAAATAAGGAATGCACAAGGATGTATTGTACATGGTGAAAAGGAAATTGCAGAAAATCTGAACACATTTTTTTCTGAAGTTGGTGCTAGAACCAAGAATAATATTGCTGTACCGGATGGTTATAAATATGAGCTTCTAAATGAAAGACTACCTAAAAATATCTTTACTACCAGTTCAATTTTTATGAAACCAATTACAGCTGATGAATTATTCATATATTTGAGACAGGTGAAGGAGCACTCTTCATTTCAAATGGGGATTGTTACTAATCAAATTATCATTAAAATGGCAGAACATATTGTTAATCCGCTTTGTCATGTTTTCAATTTAAGTATGTCTAGTGACCGGTAAATATCCAGAAATGTTTAAAAGTTCTATTGTCGTCCCTTTGTTTAAAAATGGCGATAAGACTGATATGGGTAGGAAATTACAGGCCGATTTCCTTGACACTGGCTTTATCAAAGGTCCTAGAGAAGTGTATAAAATCCAGATTTTTAGATTTCATAAATAAACACAAAATTATTTCTAAGAACCAATACGGTTTCCAAGAGAGTATTAGTAGAGCAGCCATTGTTTAAGTTGAATCATTTAGTTTCTGAGAAACTTGATAAAAATAATTATGTAGTGGGGATTTTTTTGGACATAAGTAAAGCCTTTGATTCAGTTGATCATACATTGCTGTTTGATAAGCTGTATAAATTTGGTGTTCGTGGTATTACTCTCGAGTTAATAAAATCGTATTTACATAGGCGTCAGCAACGTACTAGAGTTGGTAATGTGTTGAGTGGTCAGAGGGAGGTTGTTTGTGGAGTGCCACAAGGTACTGTACTTGGACCCCTTTTGTTTCTACTCTATACAAATGAACTGATGGATATTAAAACTGAGGGTAATATCTTTGGGTTTGCAGATGATACAGCGATGATTTTTTGGGGGGATGATTTCAGTGAATTATTAAGTAAATCAAGGGTCGAGTTCAGCATAATTAAGCAATGGTTGGATAGAAACAAGCTTTGTTTAAATGTTTTAAAGACGTCAATATTGTGAATTTTTCAATTTCCAATGTTCCCCGCCCCAGTTCTGAAAAGCTGAAACTACACGAGTACACTACTTGTTCCATGCGTGATGTTACGTGTAACTGCAACAGTTTATCTTTTTCCGATACTTGCAAATATCTGGGAGTCTGGTTTGATTACCAGTTAAAGTTTAAACACCATATAAGCTCAGTAATTAACCGTTTAAGAAAACTACTTTACGTATTCAAAGTTGTTCGCGATTTTTTGCCTAAGTACCTGCTGCGATCTGTTTACTTGGCATTGGTGGTTCTGTTATCAATTATTATGGCATTGTCGTGTGGGGTGGAACATGCGCATCTCATTTGAAACCATTGCAAACGGTCCAAAATGCCCTAATTAAAGTACTTTTATGTAAACCTATGCGGTATCCCACGGCTCTTCTCTATAAAAACTTTAATGTTCTAAAAATTAAACAGTGTTTTTTGCTTTCGTCTTGTCTAAAAGTTTTTGAATTAGGTGCATTTAACTCTTGTATTTCTAACCTCCCTCATACCAGAACTTGTAACAATAGCAATTTAAGAATTCCTTTAACCAGAACTGAGTTCTACAACCGAGGTTCTTTTGTGCAGGCTATTAAATTGCTTTATTCCAATAATATTAATCCTAAGGGCTTTATTAGTGTGAGTCACTTAAAGAAGTATTTATTATCTCAGATTCTTTTACTTTCATAATATTCAGCTGTAAATGTAATTTTCCTTTTTGATGATTTGATGCCGATGTGATACAGATACCTCCGCTCGGCCTAGATTAAGTGGCTCTGCCAGTTTACACAAGTTCTTATATGAACTTTTTAACTGGCAGGCATTGGTATATTTTGCAGTGTTTATTTAATTTGTTTTATATTTTTATTTCTTAAATGCCAATAAATACTTCTTCTTCTTCTTCTTCTTCCTCCCCCTCCTAGACCAGCGAGACTATCACCGGTTAAGAAGGGATATCGATTAGGCATCCGCCCTTCTCCACCGGAAGAAAAAATAGCTCGACAACAGCCACACTGTCACACGCCTCCCCACATGACATGCTTCTGGGTAGCAGAAGTATGAGAGGGAAAATGGGGAATGAAAAGTAGTGTGATGTTCTGTGTCAGGAAACGACATCTGAACAACTTTAAGGTGACTAACCTCCATCGTAATGGTACGACCTCAATAATATTTTCGTGTTGGATAACAAAGCTCCTACATACGAGTACTGGCGGATAATATTGTCAGAGGTTATTGTTCAGTGAATTGTGCTCATCTGGGCAACCTCTAGGTGATCAACCTCCATCGTTAGAATGGAACGACTACTCGGATTTGTAAATTGGGACATGGCATCAGTCGCCTTCAAATGAGCTCAGTATATTTTAATTAAATACTGAAACTCTAAAGGGAGGAAAGGGGGTGGGGATGGGGAAGCCAATAGATGTATGTATTGTCAAAATGAAAGGTTGTTAGTAAAGGATCTGGGAAACCTTTGGGCTTATCCTTCTGGAAAGCCCACAAAAAGTGGATGGAGTATGGTGAATCGCTCAGCGCATACTACCAAACCACGCTGTGCTACCATGTGACAGAGTGAGACAGTGAGCGTGGACCCTCGAGAGTCCCCCTCCTAGACCAGCGAGATTATCGAAGGTTAAGAAGGGATATCGATTAGGCTTCCGCCAAGCGACCTCGTCTCCACCGGAAGAAAAAAAATAGTTCGAGAACAGCCACACTGTCACACATTTCATCAGTTGTATGGCTCCCAGTATTCTGTCCCGTCAATATAGGTAATTTATTTAATTTAAAAAACTTTTGAAATGTTTATTTGGAGTTGGCAGGACTATCATTCACCGCCTCCAAAGCAATTACAGACATCAAACGACTCTAATGAACTCGGAAGCGGGAAAAATTCACTTTCTAACGAACTTGCCGACCACACTCCTTCATCCACCCGACACTGTGAATTATCTAATCCCGAAATAGGACAAACTTTGGGCTTGCCCGGCCTCTTACGTACAGCCAATGTCAACGAGCTTTCCCTCCAATAAATCACCGTTATGGCTTCCCCTCTTCACTTTGTAACCCTCTCGGGACACCGTTTTTGGTTTATTACGGAGAAAGTCGCAATGTTTTGTAGAGGATGAGGAGAGTGGAAATTAAAATCCTCTGCCAGGTACCTTTTGATGAAGAGCAGGAACGTAAATATTTGTTCGGGACTAAGGAATTAAATACGTGTTTATTCTGTAATGTGAAAGCTGTAACGAGCGGTGGCCATAGAAAATGTTTGATGCTCCCGAAATCGACTCCTTATTCATTCCCAGTCGGGATATTTACATTCGCTGTGGTGGGCTCCCGTCCATAAACTCAAGCGAAAGCTGTCTTTGGGGCCCGCCAAGTATTGGATGTATCAATATGAAAGAACCTCGTTGGAATGAGGAAGTTGCACGACATTCTAAGCTCTGAAGTATTTTTGATTTTCTACTCGCCAGTAAGAAGTAGTTAAAAATACTGTTGAGATCACGAAGATTAACATTCCGTATCTCGTCATTTTCGGGGCTACATTCCCAATAAGTAATGAACTTTTTGGATCTTCAAAAATACTATTTAAACCCCTCATCTGGAAAATCATGAACTCCGTACAGGTTTTTCAGAGAAACTTGCACATTTTATTGACTTTTCAGGGATATTTGAACGGGTCAAGGGACTAGACAGAAGAATTATAAAGAAAAGTACCTATTCTGTCTCACTTTGCGTAAAGCGTCTGGAAATCAACTCTCTCAGTGTGAGTCAAAATTTCATCTCAAACGCCAACGTATGAAGTAGATAGGTATCTACGGGTATTTGACCGTTGTGTGGCGGAAACTGCAGCATTTTCGTGATAGAATTTGCTACAATGAAGTGCAAATTGTTGAAGCTGGATGTTACTGAAAATCTCGAAAGCGTCTGCAAATCAACGTAAAACTTAACTCTGTTCTGGGCTGACAAAATCGAATGCTAACTGTCCAACGTAAGTTCCATGAGAAAGTTACGTATTCACGTAACTCCGGACATATGTTGAAGTGACGTTAACGTAATAATTTATCGATGATACATAAATATTATGATTTTTCTGTCATGTTAACCTCTTTTTTTCTCATACTGGCTCTTAACACAATTATTCCATAAAAGTACTTAATTATTCCATTTTGACGGTTTTCTATGAGTTTTGAAACAATTTCTAGGACAGCAATCATGCCCTTTTACTATCCGTACGCAAGGGACGGTGAGACCTTGGGTCCTTTTTATAATTTTAAATACCCACAATACTTGCGAAATATAAGGCCACTCACCTACCGTGCTCATGGCTTTCGGATGGCAATGCTCGAGACGAATTAATAGGTTCACGAACCACATGACGTTCAAGCTTCCAAATACCTAAAGAGAACGCAAACGGCGGTAAACCTTTCCGAGGCAGACTCCTCCTGTCTTTCCACAAAATTCGAGGTGACGCGATAGGGTAGCCATGGCGATCGAATTTGGTTATCCACGAAGAAGTTTACTTATCGAGTTAAGTAGTACGTAGCATTGAGGTGCGCGACACGCATCTTTCCAATAGTTGCGTGCTGCTGGACAACGCAAATCTTGAAAATGCTAAAACTTAAGTGAGGTTCACATGGAGATGCAATTCCGGACGGCAATCCGGTACGGCAAGACGTTCTGCAATGCTGTTGGCCAACGCAAAATGCATTATTGCAACGCACTGTCATGAATACTATATCAAAATCTCCAGATACTTTCCGCTGCTGGATCCGTTGTAGTATCTGCGCAGAGATTACTGCGCACACCTCTCCTGTCTGGCTGTTCAGCCATATTGGACATTCCTGGGGGCCTATTCACTAAACCAAAGAGCAATCTCTTTTCATTCCGACTCTCTCTTTTGGCAGAAGAGATTTTTGTAGTATCCATGACAGGGTTATTCAGTAACTTCTAAAAGAGAGAGCGGCCATCTTGGCATTTTCGATCTCTTTCAGAGAGACACCTAATTAGGTGTCTTTTCGCGAAAGACAGAGTCCCTTTCTCATTTCTCGTTTGTTTGATATTGATCGTATATCATCCTTGGTTCATCGGCTACCGTATTGGTCGTTTTGATGTATGTTTATTCATATCTTAAAGGTTAGTCGATTTTCATTAAAATATATACATAATATTATCGATTCATGAGTAAATACGTCTAACTATGTACGGGTTGAGAGCTATTCAGTAAAAAAGACGAACCTGGGTGGGTGGTTTGAACCTAGGAGATTTTCAAAATAGATAATCTATTTTCACTAGGCATCATCAAAACATTGATGTTTCGATAACATCAACCATCGATGTTCCATCCCAAAAAAAAGTTGTAGGGGGTTCCGCGCGCGGGCGACGGGGCGGGCGGAGATTTTCGATTGTCCAGCTTTAAAATCAGATAAGTTCAATTATGATGAAATGTCTGCACGTGTCGGGTCCTACTCATGCAAGCTGTGTCAAGCCGAGGGTCGGCATGTGGTTGGTTAACGCTTGCATTGTTTTATGGAGGATTTTGGTTTATTATTTTCAATAATGAACCGTTGGAATCGACCGCGAAACATTTTACCCCCCACCATTGCCATTTTTTACGTTTTAAGGGACGTAGAATATGAATATCGAATAAAAATATTTCCTTCCGTACGCCGTCCAACGCCACGGTCCGCGGCTTTTTCTTAGTTCCCATGAACCAAAATTAACGAAATTTGGTATATATTATATGGGTCCCGTTTGGGCTCTAATTGATCCTCAAAGATCAGCGTTAATGTCGCTCAACTGCAAGGGGTGAAAATAGGGGTTGAAATGTCCAGAGTATCCCTATCTCGGGAAATTGTATTTTGAGATGTGGTTTTCTCGCATTTTTAAATAGTTAGATTTTTTCTGAATTTTTGAGACCATCCGGAGCATTCTACGATGTTGCCATAAAATTTGCTATGCAATTTGCTGTAAAGAGCAGAGTGTACGCAAGCATCAAGCTGAGCTGAGAGCGCACAACACTGATCTGTCGGCCAGACGGGCGCTGTAGCGCAGTGGTCTAAGTGAGGGTTGTAATGCCAAAGTTCTCGAGATCAAAACCCTATACTGGGACTTGAATCCCGGTAGGGTTTGATTGGCAGTGAACTGTTGAATTCACTCCAGATGAAGAATTTCCCTTCAGAACTTGTTTGCCTATCTCTTTTAGTGAATAGGCCCCCTGGTTGATTTTGCCGGTTAGATTTCCGGTTATGATTCCGCTGCCATGTGAACGCCTCTGCGGCAAAAATTATGGCGAACGCCTTGCCGTCCGGAACCGCACCTCCATGTGAACGTAGCTTTACGTCTCAAACTAACACTTGCGTTTACGTTCTCTCTCCCGATCGTCAATTTTTGGTTGCGGCAAATCTCTACTATTTTAGGTTCATATCAAATTCAGAATATTCGTCGGTTTCTTCTATTGGAATACTGAAATCCACTCTGACCTTACTTGAACGAGCGTAGGCGGATGCCCTACTACCGTTCCTTGTGAGTCGTGCCTTATCGAGATTCCCATTTCGTCGGGTAGAGCTTCATTCGATGCCATGGGATACTGAGGGATCGGTCGGCAAGTGGGTGTGCATGTGTACAATACGCCTTGTGTCTACGTAAATAACTACTTACTGGTATTTCATTTGAATACGAAAATAGAAACGGGAATACGGTCGTAAAGACTTGCCCCCTCTTGTTTTTCTTCAAATGAGCTCGACTTCAAGTCGTTCATAACGTTCTTGAGTACTCATAATTCACTCACTTCAAACAGACCCTCCTGACTGATATTTATTCAAGACCACGGTCAACCGAACCGCCGATTCAGCCGAAACTCGAATGGAAATTTCATGAACTCACAAATAATTCAATTCCCAACTACCCTGCACATTTATGCATTCCCAATGTACAGGTTTTTCGTTTTTGAACGTAATAAATGAATCATCGGTATTAGGCCGGTTACTTTCCCTACACAGTCCCAGTTCCTTCTGGAGTAACTCAGGGAATCGATTCTACTCTTCATTTGGAACAAAAAATGCTCAGTAGAAATCTTTCGAAAGTTCTTCGTTTTAAAGATATCCGACAATTTGTGTTTTTTCCAACTTTTCATTACCTTACCACATAAAAACGCTAATAAATTCGAAAATATTGAGACTACAACAAATCCAATTACACCATTTGAAAGAACGTTAAATTTCCTGTAAGATTCTTCTGTTTTCAATGGTCAGAGTTACTTAAAATGTTGGCCAATATCAGTTGGAACATTTGAAAATTTCATAATTATCATTATTATTAGGCTATTAGGTTATTAGTAGTAGTAGATTATCATTATTATTAGTCTAGTAGATTGTTACTATTATTATCAGTAGATTATTAGTCTAGTAGATTATTATTAGTCTAGAAGGAGTAGTCAGGTCCCAGTCTTTAGAGGCTGGCTCGGACAGCAACGCTCCGTACAATAGGTGAACATCCTAGTAGGGAGGATCATTATATTAGTCAGTAAATTATGATTAGTCTAGTAGATTATTATTATGTATTATTAGTCTATTAGATTATTATTATTAGTCTATTAGATTGACTAGATAGATGATTGGCTTGGTTTGATTGGCTAGTAGATTAGATTTTCTTGTAGATTATTTATTACTACCTAGATTAGTAGATTATTGGTAGATTGGTCTAGTGGAGCTTAGTAGATTAGTCTTAGTCTACTACCCTATATTAATCTAGTCGATTATTATTATTATTATTATTAGGCTATTAGATCATTAATCTAGTAATTATTATTAGTAGTAGTAGATTATTTATTAGCCTAGTAGATTGTTATTATTATTAGTATATTTACTAGTCTAGTCTATATTTTCTGTTATTAGTGCACTAGAAGAAGCCAATCCGCCAACCAAAATATATATTATAACAGAGTGTAGGAACGAAATGTCTAACCTATTTGCGAATTAAGTATTAGTGTCTAATACTTGTACTAAACCTTAGTGATGTCTAATACTTTAAGTACTCATATTTACCCGTACCTCCGGCATTTACCATGCCGTTTGGTTTATATTCTCTGTGGAAAATTTGATTTTTTTTTTTTTTTACACAAACGTTTTTCTTCTTCTTCTTATTAGTCTAGTAGAAGGAGTAGTCTGGTCCCCGTCTATGGAGGCTGGCTCGCCGAGCTCCGTAAAATAGGTTTCGGTGCGGCGGAGGGTGTATGGTCCTCTCTGTCCCTGAAATCGATGGTTACTGATACTATTATGGTTATTGATACTCCTATAGTTAGGATATTTAATGTAGAGAGTTGTTGTATTATAGCTCCTTTGGGACCCACCTTCTGTCACTTCTTCAGCCCTACCACTCAACTTCAAATCATCACTAGCTGGATGGCCCTTGCTTTGATCTTGATAGATCTCTGTCTCTGAAAGTAATCTTGATTAGATAAGATTAATTTCAGGGACATAATACGAATCAAGATCAAAGCAAGGGTCATCCAGTAAGTGATGATTTGAAGTTGGAGTGTTCGGGCTGAACAAGTGACACCCCAAAGGAGCTATAATATAACAACTCTCTACATTTAAAATATCCTAAACCATATCTGAGTATCAATAACCATCATCAATAACCATAATAATAATTACCAATAACCATCGATTCAATCAGTAATCTGGGTAATTTTCTTCCGCGTAGTGAAACACTTGTCACGCCCTCATCTTTACGACAGTTGTGATTTGGAGGGCAGGTACGGACGGTTCGGCAGATGGACCGGCCGTTTAGATGTCATCAAATTGGATTTCATAAAAATTCACTGCAGTGAAAATATTAGACTACCAAACATGGTATAAGGCGACTGCAATACATGAACAATACCCATGTTATATCAATACTGGTATCCAAACATGGACCCACCTGTGAAACGCACGGTTGAAAAAAAAAACCTTGATGAATATGAAGCTGAAAACGGAAGGCGAAAGTGGTAGAAGGTGGACATCAGAAAAGACGGAGCGGGCTGACCTTGTGCCGGAGTTACCGGAGAAAGGCGTTGGGAAGTAGTTGAGGTACAAGTCCTGTGGTCTGCTGGTGCCCTGGCAGCCTCTTCGTCACCGCAGCATCCGCAGTTTCCCTGTCATCTCGTCTCCCGGTGTTCTACGGCCTGAGCAAACCACTTCCTATTCGTCAACGATCTGTGAGAAGGAACAGGGAACTGGAAGATAATTCCCCACAGAACTCTGGGTCAAGGCTGTCAAGCCTGTAGGTGCACACTTGAACCGTCTGATTTACACCCAGCGTGTAAAAATGAAGCTCATTGGATATATATTCCCACTAAATATATGCATACCACACGTACCTACGAAATTTACATTCTCTTGTATGTTTATTATTACTACCTGTAAAGGTATATTTTCACAGGATTCCAAAAGGGGCCAATTTCGACAGGCAAGGAACCAGAATTGTTCAGAAAGGTCTCAGAACGTGAGGGGAAGTTGTGATTTTGGTGGAATAATTTTTTTTTTCCAGCTCTAAGTGATCACAAGATAAATACGATTAATGACTTCAATTTAGGATAAACAAATACTCGAAGGACCAACAAAAACTATATATTAGATGTCAGCTTAAGGCTAAACAATAATTGGTTATGGCTTATATGGTCTGACTGATGATGTGATGAAGCCTTGATGACGAGGGGAAGATGAATAATTTGACAGAAGGATGTCCAAGCACTTGAAGCAGCTCCATGCAGGTTTAACCAATTCCTATGTGTAGGATGAGACTGCACCAAAATCCTCAGGGTACAGCAGTCCTGAGCTCTCCAGGGGTAGTAAATGAGTTTCTGGTGAGGATGCAATGGAACCAAAGCGTGGATGGGCGATAGAAGCGGTGATTATCGCGGATTTCAAAAACTGACTCACAACTGGTCTTCACAAGGCTGTTAACAGGAGCGCTCATTTAAAAGAAGTGAAGTTAAAGATGGCTCCCAGTAACAGGCGTTGTTTTCCAATGGCTGCAGCTTGCAAACATGATAGGTATGAAAAAATGTCACTCAAGCACATGAAGGAGTCCACTGAAAATTACTTGGAGCTGTCCAATAATTTAATAAATTGATAAATATAAAATTGGGAGGGTTAGTGCCCCAAGACCAACAAGAAAAGAAAATGAGGATTACAGGAGTCGAAAATGAAGGTAAGCGCAAACACAAGACTTCCGCTAGGCACCTTTTAAGGGACTCGGAAGCAACAATACCGCAAGCTCCCCATCTGTAGGTCCTTCATGAAACTACAAGTTGCCAACTCGAAGAATCCTCTTCGTGACACTGGAGAAGTTGAACGCCAGAAGAAAAAGGTGACGACGCGACGCCCTAATGACTCCGAGGTGAAAATAAAATACAACGCAAGGGGAAAAAAACAGCAGAAGTTGATTAGCTCCGCAGCGAGTGCAATGTCTCTGCCACGAGGCTCCTCGAGCCATCAAACTGATGATACAACTGAGGCGGTTTGAAGGACAGGGTCAACGTGCAATTGACAGACAGACACAATAGAGAGGTTTGTTTAATAGTAGGTTCGGGAAGGGCGCTATCTCTCGGATCACCTTATGTAATGAGTAGACGTATTCCATCACATACCTCGATGTCGCCGCATGTGCACAAGATTACGATTAACTATGCAAAGGTGAAGGTAGGGTTCTATAATGCACAGTACCAATCTTAACCAGAGACCTCCAAAATACGACACAGGGTAATTTTTGCAAAATACACTGTGGACCAGAATGCAGGGTGAGAATGACCAAGTACTAACGGAGCGTAATAGAAGAATTGTGTTACGTTCGTTGGGCAAGGGATATTTGGCAAGATATTCTGTAATTAAGAATTTGAAAACAAGTTCATACCGCACGCTCACTACTTCTCACCTCATACTCAACAACAAGGTAACTAAATTCTTCAATTATTAACAATGATAAGTATGTAATAGTGTGTCTGTTCTCAATACATTTTTTCTTCCGGTGGAGACGGGGTCGCTTGGCGGAAGCCTAATCGATATCCCTTCTTAACCTTCGATAATCTCGCTGGTCTAGGAGGGGGACTCTCGAGGGTCCACCCCCACTGTCGCACTCTGTCACATGGTAGCAGAGCGTGGTTTGGTAGTATGCGCCGAGCAATTCACCATACTCCGTCCACTTTTTGTGGGCTTAACAGAAGGATAAGCCCAAAGTTTCCCAGTAGGAATCCTTTACTAACAACCTGCCCCTTTGGTAATACATAAATCTATTGGGACAAGGCGATTGATGCCATGTCCCAATTTACAAGTCCCAATAGTTGTTCCGTCCTAACGATGGAAGTTGATCACCTAGAGGTTGCCCAGATGAGCACAGTTCACTGGACAACAACCTCTGACAATATTATCCGCCAGTACTCGTATGTAGGAGCTTTGTTATCCAACAGTAAAATATTATTGAGGTCATACCATTACGATGGAGGTTAGTCACCTTGAAGTGTTTCAGATGTCGTTTCCTGAACCAGAACTTCATACTTCTTTTCATTCCCCCTTTTCCCTCTCATACTTCTGCTACCCAGGAGTATGTCATGTGGGCAGGAATGTAACAGTGTGGCTGTTCTCTAGCTATTTTTTCTTCCGGTGGAGAGGGGGTCGTTTGGGGAAGCCTAATCGATATCCCTTCTTAACCGGCGATAGTCTCGCTGGTCTAGGAGGGGGACTCTCGAGGGTCCACCCCCACTGTCACACTCCGTCAAAGGTACCTATTAATTATTGCAGGTATACATGATCATGGTTGCAAGGATGATCGCTAGCACCTGAAGAAGAAGAATTCCACTGTCACCGGCCCAAGGTTAGAAAATCTTTGTCAATTCCAGTTGGATTTATGCAACTATTTCTCCTGAAAAAATCGGAGAAAGCACCTGTTTGAAAGCAGAGTGGAAGAAAAATCGTAAAACAGAGCTCCTGAGGGACTTGCTGTGCGTGCTGGACCTGTTTAATTTGATTTCGAGTTGACTCATCCTCGCTGACTCCCGGATCTCGACCTTGGCGGGCTTTCTGTTGAAAGTTTTTTTTTTGGAAAACGGCTACTTCGTAATCAGGAGTACCTAATAGGTACCAACTCTGAAGGTGTGACGTGGTTTCCTAGGCGGTCCGCTAAAAGTGCAACTATTGAGCGTTCCTATGGTTGTAACTCTGATATTTTGACGTTACCTCTAACGATATATTCTAGAATACAATAGTAGAAGAAAACCTTTGGGGGATTATTGTATAAGATTCAATAAATTGCTACTGGAGTTTTGCGCAGTAACATCGATGTCCGAGCAGAATTCTATTGCCGTTGTAGTTTTTGGTGTATTATTTTCAGCAAAATGCACCTTCTGAATTGTGCATGTACATAAAATTTTAATCCCTCGATTTTTTGTTTGAATGTACTACGTAGAATCCTAAAATGAAATTCAAAAAATGTATGCCACCGTACTTCGCACTTTCTTTAGTTACATGAACCCAAACTAATGAAATTTGGTTTGTAGGTCCTATTTGGGGTCTAGTTGGTCTGTGAAGCTCGGTGTTACCGCCGGTCATCTCTAAGGGGTGAAAAGTAGGGGTTGAAATTTACTGTGCGCCGTTAACTCGAAAACTTTCAGTCGAATGGTATGGGTTCTTTTTACGTTTTTAAATTGATCTCAAACCACAGCATTTTTTGAGACCACCCGGAGCATTGTACGACCAGCCGCTTAACTCGCTCAGTACATATGGGTCAAATATTCTTGTGATCGATTTTTCACCCACTCAACTTCCCGTAATTCAGCTAAGCTGAAATTTGGCATAGTATCGGAAAGCAATTTTTGGATTCTTAGGTAGCATGAAAATCGACTGATATTTTCCAAAGGCTAAAAAGAGTAAAATAAAAGTAGGTATATGTAAAAAGACGTTACACACGATTTAATTTCGAAATTATCTAAAAAGAATAAGAGTAATTTCTTTCTACTTCCCGGGAACATTGGCATTTTTTATGACTACAAATAATAGATAATTTTACTTTTAATGGTGGGTTTTTAAATGTCATAAAAATTAAACTAAGACGTAGCCAAAACGTCGAAACAAACGATTACCTAATAAATACTTTCAAAACAATCAAAAACACTCGTAGCTGTTCATATTATTTTGGGGAATATGGGGAAATTTCGTTGGCTTCATTTCTACATACTACACACAATCTTAGGAATGAATATTCAGTTGCTCTTTGTTTTTCTTTCAACACGTCTCATTTTTCAGTTGAATGTGTTTGAGTGAGTTCAAAAATGTGGTAACTATTCGTCCATAAGCAAAGATTCGCGAAATGTTCCGGTTCGAAACTCATGAATCATGCGTCAGCAGGTAATGATAAATATTATAATTAGTAATGTCATCTTCATAAATATAATAGCTATAATACTTAATGCAAATAGGCTCAACTCACCATTTCTGTTAGTAGTGTGTTTTATCCCATCAATTCACTCCTTATCACACCCTGCAAACAAACAAAAAAACCACAGAAAATTTAGATCCTGCGGCCTCACGTAAGATTTGTATGAAAACTATCTTCATACTGGAAAAAAATATTCTCACCAGTGGTTGTATCTATTTCACTTAATTCTGTAACTGTAACATAGGATTTATGTTACAATTTACGTGATTAAGGATTTATATTACTCTGTACCGAAAGGTAAAGAGGACACGAATAAGTAAATAAGTCCTGTGTTATATTATTAGGTATAAAGTTGGTGACTGGCGGCATCGAGAACTGTCGCGCAATATAAATCGAATATCAGGATTTGTTCGTATTTTGAAAGAATAGAAGAAGAGAGATTGAATTAATTAGTTGGGATCTCATGGCGTTGTTCCAAGTCCTTTGTTCCGAAATGTCTTGTTCGCTTATTCATCGCTATATTCATTTTTGCGTCTTAGCGTGGGCTGGAATTGATCATCCACGTATAGTTCGCAGCCACCTTTTCATGCTTAGCATTAGTATAATCTGAACACTACACCATACTTTCAGTTGATTGCTGGCAGGAATACCGGAGATTTACAGATCTCATATCCAAGCATCCAAATTCGGTCACGCCACTGACATTAGGTATCTACCCTATTTAAATTAGTGAACGGATTCATAATAATCCGTAACGGAAATGTTACTCAGTTGCAAAAGTTGATAATTTTAACAAGAGGATTGAAAAGTGCTTTGGGGTAGGGATGGGATATCGATATCGATATTAACGAAATATCGATATTTGCCTTCCGATATCCTATATTTTTATATCGATATTTTCACTTCGATAATATCGGAATATCGATATTTACCTCCGATATTATCGGGTTTTTTTTTAATAACGAGAAAAATCCTCAACTTTGGTTTTAAACTTTTGAAGACGTAAAGAATGAACCCAAATGTGGAGATAATTCATTTTAACAACATGTAGGTAAGAACAAAACAAAGTTAATATTATTTGAACAAAACTTCAAAACTACTTTATTTTCACATGATTGTATTTAGGTACAAAACAAATTGAAAACCTACCACAATTTGAATAAAAATCTAAAATTATTTTATTTTTATATTATGCACATACATAGGTACAAAACAAATTGAATACAATTTACACAAATTCCACAAATAACTTTAAAAAGAAAGAAAAATTGTATAAAAGTTTAAAAAAAAAGGATTCTTCTCCCAGTGAACGAAGGAACAGAAGTTTGATCAGTGCCTCTCCAGTAAGTCTGTTTCTGGTCGGTTTCTCCATGTACTGACTTCGGCTTATAAAATGCCACCCTAATGTGTGGCTTACTTTTGGTTTATTATTCTGTGAATAATACACCTATGTATTCGCTCAGCAAAAAATTTTTATAACACCCCCTCAAAATTTTTTCTTTTCCGTTTCAAGGTGCGTAGATTCCAAAAACGCTGCAAAGTCCTTGTCATATGGGTTTATTATTCTATTGGACGTACCTACAGAAATGTTGGCTGTTCATTTATTGTTTCTTTCATGTGCAACAATTGAAATAGCTATTTCTGATGGTTTCCACCAATTTTGGCCCCCAAAACTTAAATTAGGTAGGTACGCTCCTTTTTTTTTTCAAATTATCGTTGATCATTGGTAGCGCCATTTAGTCGTATTGATCCACGTGTTGAAACTTTTGCTAGTGTTATTCTACAAATTGATGGTGATTTCAGACGATTTCGCAGGTTTTTGACTCATAAAAAATCAATTTTGGGGGCTGAACATCTGGTACAACCTCAATTTTCCACTCTTTGGTCAAAATCGACTTCATATTCGGTCTTCTCGTCCAGAAAAACATGGAAACCGATACCTCAAAAGCTCATGTTACCAATATGTTGCTAAAACCCAAAAAGTACCTATTTTTACACACATTTTCACTCATAACACCCCTGGGTATATTCCGATCGGGCTGAAAAGTTTCGGGACACAACCAGGGCCCAAATGGAGCATGTGTGCGAAAGAACGAATTTTTTAGACCGAAAATGAAGCCTGTACACGTGATACGGCGTACGGCGGACGGCGGACGGACATTGCATTTTTGGAATCTACGCACCTTGAAACGGAAAAGAAAAAATTTTGAGGGGGTGTTATAAAAATTTTTTGCTGAGCGAATACATAGGTGTATTATTCACAGAATAATAAACCAAAATGCAATGTCCGTCCGCCGTCCGCCGTACGCCGTATCACGTGTACAGGCTTCATTTTCAGTCTAAAAAAGTCGTTCTTTCGCACACATGCTCCATTTGGGCCCTAGTTGTGCCCCGAAACTTTTCAGCCCGATCGGAATATATCCAGGGGTGTTATGAGTGAAAATGTGTATAAAAATAGGTACTTTTTGCGTTTTAACAACATGTTAATAACATGAGCTTTTGAGGTATCTTTTTCCATGTTTTTGAGGACGAGAAGACCGAATATGAAGTCGATTTTGACCAAAGACGCGGAAATTGAGGTTTTACCAAAGGTTCAGCTCCCAAAATTGGTTTTTTATGAGTCAAAAACCTGGTAAACTGTCTGAAATCACCATCAATGTGTACAATAACATTGGAAAAAGTGTAAACAGGTGAATCAAGACCATTAAATGCCACTACCAATGATCAAAGATGATCTTAAAAAAAAGCGTACCTACCTATTTCATGTTTTGGGGGCCAAAATTGGTGGAAATCATCAGAAATAGCTATTTCAATCATTCCACATGAAAGAAACAATACATTTAACAGCCAACAAAAATCTCTAGAACTCCAATAGAATAATAAACCCATGTGACAAGGACTTTGCAGCGTTTTTTTTAAATGATTTAATTTGGTATTTCAATTTTTTCGATATTTCTTTCGATAATATCGATACCGATATTTTTCATCCGATATTATATCGATATAGATTTTTTTTCATTTGACATCAATATCGATCTTTTCTTTCGATATCCCATCCCTAATTTCGGGGCTTTAGCCGAACTATCTACCGGTTGTTGTACGGATCAATGTCGCAAAAAAAAAAAAAAACGCTGCAAGTTATTACATAACGGTTTATTATTTATTTTTCTTGATTTCACTAGCACCACGATAGCATGAGACAAAAATGTCTCATCTTATCAAAACCACTGAGAGGGATTATACATCAGTGTTTATGTTACTTACAGATGTATCCCTGGGTGAGGCTTCCAAATCACTGTTCGGCCCTTTTACGGGCCGCTGGACCTTTTCGAGAAAAACGAGGGGGGACCCTACGTAGCAATGAGACGGCTAAACGATATCCTATTTTTCCCACCACTCAACCAAACTCTCAGTCGAAGTAAAGACGTCAACCGCCTTTGGAAGGAGACGGTAAAAACACTCAGGCCGGATCTAGCGGGCCGTGGCTTCCTCTCTAGAAACAAGTCGGCTATCTATCCCACTAAGAAGGTTTTACTGCTATCGTATCAGCCTTAAAGGAGGAATGCTTCCACGAAAAAGGGATTGTCCATGTTGTACCGTTCCTCCCCTATGTAGGCCGGCAGTCATTAGAAGCTTCGCTTGGAAATTGCCCATTTCCGTTTGAGAAAACAGTATGGGGTGTTTACAGTCGGAGGGGGGTGTTTACAGTTAAGTAGAATTTGCGGTTTTTCCTTTTCGAAGAGGATTTTATTTAATTATTCTCTTTTTCAATTTGGTGACGAGGCGGGGGTGGTTTTTCAAATGCCTTTTTCTCATTGGATTTTGTGGGGATAGAAAACGTTATGAGCCGACCGAGTGGATAGAAGTGGTTTGCCGTGCGAGGGAGAAAATGGTTGCGGTCTAACCAATGAATGCCAAGTTTTCAATTATTCACACCATTACAAATGAAAGTTTCACTGGTACCTAACCAACCTCACCGTCCAGTATGAAATTCCTTCGCATCCTCAGGTTTGTTATTGCGGTGATGATTCAGGAGAATATTTGACAGGCACAACATTTCAGCTGTGCTGCCGAGTGACCACTCTGCTGTGGTAGAGCCATCGGTTTAACTTGAAAGAATCCTGGCCACCGAAAATAACTTTTGTTCATTCGTTTCCAAGCATCTGGAGCCTAAATGCGAGGCCTTTTTAGATAAATTTGGGAGAAAATCATTCAGAATTTGTCTGTGTTCTCTGCACGACTAGGCACATACATTACAAAAGTCTGCCAATTCGAGTAGGTAGTACAGTTTCCTCACTTGAATCACATGAACGTACTAGCATGACCGCTCGCTTCGCTCGCTATCCGAGATTCGCTGTACGCAGTATCGTACTTAATTCCGACGTTGCACAACTTGGGAGCCTACTGGATATTGGTGCCAAATTTGGTCGATATCCGTCGAGCCATTCAGGAGTTGACCATGGTCGACCATATTTCCGCTATGGTGAAGGGGACCGAAAAATTCCGACGTTGCCCAACTTGGGAGCCTACTGGATATTCGTGCCAAATTTGGTCGATATCCGTCGAGCCATTCAGGAGTTGACCATGGTCGACCATATTTCCGCTATGATCAGGGAATTGAAAATGCGACGTTGCACAACTTGGGAGCCTACTGGATATTCGTGCCAAATTTGGTCGATATCCGTCCAGCCATTCAGGAGTTGACCATGGTCGACCATAGTTCCGCTATGGTGAAGGGGACCGAAAAATTCCGACGTTGCCCAACTTGGGAGCCTACTGGATATTCGTGCCGAATTTGGTCGATATCCGTTGAGCAATTCGGGATTCGACCATGGAGGGGCCCATGGATGCGCTATGGTCGACCGCGGGGGTAGTCCGAAGGGTCGATCGTAGATAGAATTTCACGTAGATTACGAATACGCGATAAAAAATAGGGGTTACCATTTCAATTAACGAAGTTGACCATGGTCGACCATAGTTCCGCTATGGTCAGGGAATTAAAAATGCGACGTTGCACAACTTGGGAGCCTACTGGATATTCGTGCCAAATTTGGTCGATATCCGTCAAGCCATTCAGGAGTTGACCATGGTCGACCATAGTTCCGCTATGGTCAGGGAATTAAAAATGCGACGTTGCACAACTTGGGAGCCTACTGGATATTCGTGCCAAATTTGGTCGATATCCGTCAAGCCATTCAGGAGTTGACCATGGTCGACCATAGTTCCGCTATGGTCAGGGAATTAAAAATGCGACGTTGCACAACTTGGGAGCCTACCGGATATTCGTGCCAAATTTGGTCGATATCCGTCGAGCCGTTTGGCCGTGCATAGAAAGACAGACACACAGACTCACAGACAGACAGAGATCCGTTTTTATAATATAGTAGGGATAGAATAGTTGGGTAAGCTCGTTTTGGTGCGGAACCATCTGTGATCCAACCCGCGTGCACCCTACACATTTCAGCTCTCTACGACTATTTTTCGCGTATTTAGAAGCGTTACAACGAAACGGTCAGCATTTCAGGTTCGCGCATGCGCAGACGAAAGTTACAGTACGATTCCAATGAAACCTTTATGGAACTATCAAAGTATTATTCCTGATCGACCCTCCAAATCTGAACTCATTTCAACGATATTTAAAGTAATTATGGGCGTTCCAAGTATTTCACGTTTGCGCATGCGCAGACGAAACAATTTCCATGATTTTGGAATGGGAGGATCTGCTATCCAACCCTCGTGTACCCTCGATATTTCAGCTTTTTAAGACTGTTTTTCGCGTAGTTAGGAGCGTTACAAGAAAATGGTCAACATTTCATGTTGGCGCATGCGCAGACGAAAGTTACAGTACGATTCCAATGAAATTCATACGGAACTGTCAAAGTATTATTCCTGATCGACCCTCCGAGTTTCAACTCATTTCAACGATATTTAGGGTAGTTATGGGCTTTTCAAGTATTTCACGGTTGCGCATGCGCAGACGAAAGTTATACCAGTAGTTTTTCAATGATTTTTGTATGGGGCTATCTGTGACCCAACCCGCATCCACCCTTCCAAATTTCAGCCCATTTCGACCATTATTTCGGGTAGTTATGGGCGTTACAAGGAATTACCACAGGCAGACAGACAGATACGGAACCAAAAAATGTTCCTTGACGTCTGAAACGCAAAATGGTAGTGGAAATTTAAATTTTGGAGGACATCAATTTTTTTTAACTCAGTCACGAATCCAAGGAATCCAAGGTAGTGAGGAAGCAAAAGAGAAGATGAAGCGGGCACCCAAATGGCACCAAAAATATGAATACTTTTATTGTGATTCTGCCTAGATAACTATTCCTGGACATATTGATGCTGTCCCTCTCAGCAGTAATTCTAGTGTCAATTACATCGCTATTTCTTCTCTCTTAGAAAAAGAAGAAGATCTCCTATGAGGTCTCTTAGTTGAAGATCTGTTAGATCTTCAAAGGATCTAAGATAGGAAAAAGAGCATTGACATGATATTATGGAGTGCTTGTACCATGACTGCGGCACATCTGATAATATTTGCGGCGGATTCTTGATTTCTTCCCATTTAATCGGTGTGGCTTTACAAAAACACTATGATCTCCAAGGGTATAACAGAGCTTTTGAGGGGATTTGAACAACCCCACTCCCATCACTTTCCCACTACTTCTTTCTAGAGTAACCCTATCGTGGCACATGGATGTAGTTGTACCTATTAATTTCACATCGAGTTTCTGTATGCTGTAAGAACGCAAACTCTTATCAAAACTATCATGTGAGCAAGAAATAGTTTACAAGTTAATAAAGTTTTATGGTTTCTCGCTGACTCGCGATCGCGATGAAGATGTAAATCACAGCAGAAGGGCACGAGGTGAAGATCGACGGATGAAGACGCGCCGTTATGTTTTTTCCCTCCGTTCCGGGTTCAAAGAGCTTTTTATGGTGGAGGCGTGAGATGATGCGATACGCGCCGCCGGCGGAATTATCGCAGCGGGCGCTAGTTGGAAAAATTCGGAGGTCTTTGCTCCTGGTATGGGAGAACGGAACTGTTATTTTCGGGAGGCTGTTCCAGAGAGATGCAGCTGGTAATGAGAGCAAGACTGGGTGCCGCGTCTGACAGCCTTGAATAGGAATCAAGGAGGCTGGGAATTCTGAATCGTACACGTGAATTCAGGGCGTTACTCAGAAAAGTACGCGGATTTACAAAGTTTCAAAGGCTGCGCCAGGGGATGTCAATGGTATCCCTGTCGACGATAGCACCTTCTGTGTAGATCACTGTTAACTGTGGTCAATACCCTTGAGCTCCCCACAGGAAAGCCCCAAATCACGTACAGAAGCCTACCAGGCAATCACATTATTTCACAAATATGCGGTGGATTCAAGAATTCTATCATTAATTATTTTTTGTTATTCATGATGATTTTTGTTCAAGTTCCAGAAGTACCTATCAACCAAAAACCAAAATAACCATCATCCTTCAAATGAAATGATATCTCGGAGCAACTCGATTTTATACAGCCATGCGTTTTTATAATCAGCTGTTCTCTAGCAATGATATCTGGGCTGGATGTTACCGTAAAGCATATTATCATCATCATTAATAATTATTGACAAGGGTATGTCTTACCGCTGGGGGTCAGCCAAATTTTGCTCGACGCATTTTTAAGAGCAAAAAACGTAACGCTATTTGACATTTTACTAGGGTTTTCACTTACAACCAACCCGTTGCTATGGGTTAGTAACTTCATTAGTTTTCATCGCACGAAAATCGTTCTCCATTCGCTGGAAAGCTCTTGATTTATCTAGCATTTATCTTGTAGTTATACTTTAATTTATTTAAAATTCATCGAGTTTTAAGCCAAGATATAAGTAGGTATAAACAGTAGATCATGGATTTCTGTTGGAAAAAACGCTGCAAGTTATTACATAAAGTTTTATTGTTCACCTGTACAGATGCCCCTTCTGCGCAGATCACGGTTTTCTGTGGCCAATACCCTCGAGCTCCCCCCAGAAAAGCACTAAATCGAGTACTGTAGCCGGCTCCGGAATTAAGTAAAGTTTCCTACAAATGCGCGGGATTCAATAATTCAATCATTAATGAGTTGTAGTAATTATTCATGAATCATAAGGCAAAGGCTGTTCTGTAATAATTTACCTGTATAGGTGCCCCTTCTACGTAGATAGCCTAATGAACCGTTGTGTAATAATTTACCCATCAATAATACTTCAACACGTTTCAAAAGTACCTACCAACAAAATCCAATAGATCCATCATTTTTCAAATGAAATAATATAACAGAACAGTCATCGCTGATTATAATCAGGTGCTACCTAGTGATGATAAATATCTGGGCCGGATTTATACAGTTTGATTCACGATCGTGTTGACGAAGCTTTTCGGTGCAAACGAACGGCTGGTCGTATAATGCTCCGGGTGGTCTCAAAAAATTCTTTAGTTCAAGATCAATTTAAAAACGTTAAAAAACCATACCCTTCTATCGAAAGTTTTCGAGCTACGACGTTCTGAAAATTTCAACCCCTATTTTGAACCTCTTGGAGATGACTGACAGTAACGTCGGGCTTCGGGGACCAACTACACCCCAAATGGGACCTATAAATCGAATTTCATCAATTTCTGTTCATGGTAACTAAGAAAAGTGCAAAGTACGGCGTACGGCGGACGGACAGAAATTTTTTTATTGCATTTTTGGATTCTACATACCTTGAAACGTAAACCATCAAATTTTGAGGGGGGGGGGGGGTAGCATTTTTTGTTCATGCTCGATTCCAAAGGTTCATTATTGAAAATAATAAACCGAAATTGGAGGAAATAAAGTGATCTATTTCATTTTTGAACTTTTTTTTTTACATTGGACATTTTTTGCATGGGGAAAATTAAGACGTACCTATCCATGTACCGATGTATCTGCTTGTAGTGTGGATACTCAACATCAGTTTACTGATGTTCATACAGAGAAAATGCTTTTACTTCTATAGACGTCTCAGAGGCGAATTTCCTAATCAACTCGTAGATTTGTAAAATGAGCAGTATAATAACAATAAATGAGTACAGTTTTCGTTCACACATCACCGTCTTGCTAGCGAAGCCAAACTGCAAGGCCTACATAACAATGAACGAGCCGCTGGACGTACAGTTTGGTAATGCTCTTGGTGGCGCGTAACTTTTTCCAGAATTTATCAGGTTTTCCATCGAGCAGATTGACTAAATATTGATCTGGGAAACAACAGATGTGAGATCTGCCGTGAAAAGGTAAAACGCCTCAACTCTCAAAATAGCACTCTTGTCAGGACAGCGCTTCAAAGTTTTTGCACCGTTTCCTCTACCTTACGTCCCTCCAGTTGACGATAAATTCAAAATTCCTTCGACAATCGATCAAGAGATGTTTGGTGTTTACAGGATATAACATAATACCAAGATAATCTATTCTAATAGGCCGAAAATGCTCATACGGCGTTTTATTTTATTGACATCGAGTTTTCTGTTTAGAAATTAAAGGTAGAACGCCTTGAGGTGTTTTTCCTTTGAACAAATCCAAAAAAAGTAGCAAGACTAATTGAGTTAAAACACCTCAGGTCTCAGGTTTGAGCAAAACCGCCTCAAGGCGTTCTACGTTTTAACACATTCCCAGGCAAATTCGGAAGTCAGCACTATCTTGGCACGTGGTGATGATGAAATGGCACGGTTGCTTAAAAACGCCTCATGTGTGTTCAGCTGTTATAAAAATCTGAGGAAGAACACGTTGCACATCAGATCAACAACGCCTCAACCTCAAAAATGATGCCAGCGAGTAAGAGGCAAAACGCCTTGTGTTGATTTCCATTGAGACGAGGCGTTTTACCTTTGAATCTAAAGTACGAATTGACGAGTTGAGGCGTTTTTGATGCCGATATGAGGCGCTTTACCTTGAAATAGTTTTTAAAAAAAGGGTTTTTACCTTTTCTTCACACATTTTTTCAAATGTTTGAATTAAAATTTGACCATTTTGCGAATTAAATTTTTAATTTTTGACTTCCTCATTGAAATGAGCGAGGGGGGGGGGGGGGGGTATGAGATAACCCATTTTCGACAATTTCTTATATGAGGCGTTCTTCCTTTTTACGGCAGAGATGAGATGCAAAATAGTCGTAATCATTATGGCGAGGAATGCAAAACAGCATTTGAGTAGGTGCACGATACTGAATTTTGCTGCGAACAAACTGTCCTACAACGATTTTCAGCTTCAACGCACAAAAACTGGAAACCGACCTTCCCGACTCAATCAGCGACCCTAATAAGTATAATCGAATGTGAATAAAGCCGCAGCCCATTAACGCATTCTGAAAACATCCGGTAACCAGAGAGAGCGTTGCCTGTAATTATAGGGTTCCCAAAATCGATCCCCAAAAATAACAACGGGAGCTTTCCTGGGGGGAAAAAACCTTTCTCCAGATGAACCACGAAATAAAGATCGTAGAGAAACTTTTATATATGAGTGCACTAGGGGAATGGACCATAAAAATGATCATCAAGAATGCATTAGGTTCGTTTGGGGAGACGTTTCCAGTCTTTTAGGGCGGTGTTTATAGCGGCTTTAAGGGGACAATAACTTTCCTTGAAGTTTCTTAATTGTAAGAATTTTAAAGCGCACATCACACGGAAGTGAAAATTCACCAGCACCTACGCTTAATTGAGTAGAAAAGTGTCACTGAAACGTACACCAATAAAAATGTACCCATGAATAAGCAAGTTTGAAATCCCTAACCACATGCATTTATTATCCAACTCAGGTTTCATCGAGTCTGAACAAATCCTTGAGGACTGGGCACTAAGCAATATTTCTACGTTAATGTATTTGAACCTGATTTATAACCCACAACCATTATAGGTGTTGTTGAAGTAATCAAGTCAATTGTAATAAATTGTAATGCTAATGTCACAACCCACAAAGGGCGTGGGCTCCTATCAATTCAACCACCTTTTGCAACCAAATAGTTTTTATTGGTGACATTTTGGTTTATTGTTTTCAATAATGAACATTTGATATCGAGCGGAGGGGGGGGGGGCAGCAAATTATTACACAGCGGTTTATTATTTACAGTATTTATATATGCCCCTTCTGCGTACTGTTTTCTCCGTTCAAAATGCTTTGACCGGTGATTTGAGTAACATCAGGTAAATCTATGCGGTATCCCACTGTTCTTCTTTATAAAAAAAAATCAGTCATGCAGCATGACTTAATGAGCGAATTTTCAAAGAAATATTCGAATTAATGGCTATGGTTTTGAATAAAGGAAAACTTCGGTCTAAAATTTGGTTTTCTATGTATATTCTCTTCGTATTTATTTTAATTTGTACGTTTTGTCCATCCTGATTCTACCGTTTGTTTATTACGTAATTGTACTAAGTGCTTATTTATTTGATCGCTGTGGGTAAATTCAAGGAGTTGTACTAATCGTTTGCCTCCCCCTTTTTTGCTTCGAACTCTCGTCTTCAATTAATACTTCTCACATTTTTCAATCTGACCACTCTAAGGGGGTGGGGGTAAGAGTTTAAAGATTATCCTAGTTTTGGGTAATTTTTGCGCACTTTAAATGCTCTAATTTAAGAACGGATTTAGATATCTAAAATCCGATTTCACTATCGTGTTCAGCGTGCAAAAACCTTTAAAATGAGGGGTCACTTGTTAGAAAATAACATTTTGGGGATTTTTGGGTAATTTTTGCGCACTTTAAATGCTCTAATTTGAGAACGGATCAAGATATCTAAAATCCGATTCCACCATCGTGTTCAGCGTGCAAAAACCTTTAAAATGAGGGGTCACTTGTTGGAAAATAACATTTTGGGGATTTTTGGGTAATTTTTGCGCACTTTAAATGCTCTAATTTGAGAACGGATCAAGATATCTAAAATCCGATTCCACCATCGTGTTCAGCGTGCAAAAACCTTTAAAATGAGGGGTCACTTGTTAGAAAATAACATTTTGGGGATTTTTAGGTAATTTTTGCGCACTTTAAATGCTCTAATTTGAGAACGGATCAAGATATCTAAAATCCGATTCCACCATCGTGTTCAGCGTGCAAAAACCTTTAAAATGAGGGGTCACTTCTTGGAAAATAACATTTTGGGGATTTTTGGGTAATTTTTGCGCACTTTAAATGCGCCAAAACCCTCCTTAGAGTAGGCCAATTTCGCCCATCTTCGAACTTAGCCTTTCGATTGCCAAGATAGATTTTTTGTGCAAATTTGAGCTGTTTATCTCAATTCTATCGAGAGTTATCGTCTGGAGTGACACATATATAAATAAATATATATATATATACATATAAAAAAGTGTTAAATTTCAGGAATCGTTTTAGAATGGTCTGAAACGGATTTCTATGAAGAAAATTTCCAAAAATTTATATTATTTAAATTTCGAAGCCATTGCAATAGCTTCATTTTCTTTGAAAATTCGCTAAAACGTTAATGTTTTGAAGACTGAGCAGTGCTTTCCACTTTCTTGAGGTCTGACAGGTTTTGAATCAGGTGCATTCAGTAGGTAACTGTACTTCCAACCTGACCCATACCGGAAATGCTAATCACAGCAATTGCCTTCAATAAAAACTGAGTTTTATAACAAACAGTTTTATTAAATTGTTTGTATTATAATAACATCAACCCTACGGATTTAACGGAGTAACTCTTGAGGATATTTTTGCTGTCTCATCTTTTGGTTTATTATTTTCAATAATGAACCATTGGAATCGAGCATGAAAAAAAAAATTCTTACCCCCCCTCAAAATTTGATGGTTTACGTTTCAAGATATGTACAATCCAAAACTGCAATAAAAATATTTCTGTCTGTCCGCCGTACGCCGTACACCGTACGCCGTACGCCGTACGCCGTACGGGCCACTTTTCTTAGTTACCATGAAAAAAAATTGATGAAATTCGGGTTATAGGTTCCGTTCGGCGTCTAGTTGGTCCTCGAAGCTCGACGTTACTGTGAGTCATCTCTAAGGGGTTCAAAATAGGGGTTGAAATTTTCAAAACGCCTATACCATTTTTTTACGTAAATATTTTTACGGTTTTAAATAGTTCTTGAACTTGCGAGTTTTTTAAGACCATCCGGAGCATCGTACGTCCAGCCGTTCGTTCACAGTAAGGCCCCGAAGTTTGCACCGACAGGCATTTTCGACTCCAGTGTGAATGAAATTGTATACAATCCAAACCAAATCTCGTAACCAGAGACGCGCCCACAATAGGAATTTGTGAATACGGCCAATCATTGGTAGGGATCACCTGATTATATTGGCGGAGTATGAAGTCGAATTGGTTGTTCTGTGATATTATTTAATTTGAAAAATGATGGCTCTATTGGAGTTTGTTGGTAGGTAGTGAAACTTGAACAAACGTTGAAGTATTATTGATGGGTAAATAAATTATTACTACGGTAAATCATTACTCAACGGTAAATTATTACAGAACGGTAAATTATACCATCTACGTAGAAGGGGCTGGAGTTTGTTGGTAGGTACTTTTGCAACTTTTTTCACTCCTCATCAACAATTTCTTTTCAGAACTTCATTATGTGTGTTTCTTTTTGTTAGGTACTGTTTGTCATCGGCAGAATTATTTTAGCAACATTTAACTCGTGATTTAGGTAGGTACCTAGTAACGAGTACGGGGTTAGGTACTAACCTACGGAGTGTCTGCGATCTACATAACATGCATATAATAGAATAGTACATATCATATTATATAGACGGGTTATCTATACAGAGAGCTGTGATCTGTAACAGAAGGGTATTCTATACAAAATAATAAACCGTTGTGCAGGGATTTGCAGCGTTTTTATATTATAATTTCATAATATTTTCATAAATTAAAAATTTAATTCATGAAAACACCGACATCAATTCAACAATCAATTGATGTCGGTGTGAAGACACTGCGAGTTTGACGGTTGGTGTGTTTGATGTTGGTGTGAAGACGGTTTGAATATTGTGTGTTCCTTCCGAACTTTTTAACCGGCAGGCATAAATGTATATTATTGACAGTATCATTTTGGTTTATTATTCTGTGAATAATACACCTATGTATTCGCTCAGCAAAAAAATTTTAACACCCCCTCAAAATTTTTTCTTTTCCGTTTCAAGGTGCGTAGATTCCAAAAATGCAATGTCCGTCTGCCGTCCGCCGTACGCCGTATCACGTGTGCAGGCTTCATTTTCGGTCTAAAAAAGTCGTTCTTTCGCACACATGCTCCATTTGGGCCCTAGTTGTGTCCCGAAACTTTTCAGCCCGATCGGAATATACCCAGGGGTGTTATGAGTGAAAATGTGTGTAAAAATAGGTACTTTTTGTGTTTTAGTAACATGTTAGTAAAATGAGCTTTTGAGGTATCGTTTTTCATGTTTTTGGGGACGAGAAGACCGAATATGAAGTCGATTTTGACCAAAGAGTGGAAAATTGAGGTTGTATCAGATGTTCAGCTCCCAAAATTGATTTTTTATGAGTCAAAAACCTTCGAAATCGTCTGAAATCACCATCAATTTGTAGAATAACACTAGGAAAAGTGTCAACACGTGGATCAAGACGATTAAACGATACTACCAATGATCAAAGATAATTTGAAAAAAAAAAAACGCTGCAAAGTCCTTGTCATATGGGTTTCTTATTCTACTGGACATACCTACAGAAATGTTGGCTGTTCATTTGTTGTTTCCCAAGAACACAAATTAGGCTCCTTTTTTTTTACAAAATTATCTTTTATCATAGATAGTGCCATTTAATTGCGTTGATTCACCTGTTAACACTACTTTTAGTATTATTATACAAGTTTATGGTCATTTCAGACAATTAGGTACATAGGATTTTGACCCATAAAAAATTAATATTGGGTGCTGAACCTTCGTTACAACCTCAATTCTTCACTCTTTGGACAAAATCAACTTCACATTCGGTCTTCTCACCCTAAAGAACATGTATAACGATACCTAACTATTTTTAGACACATTTTTCCCCCATAACACCCCTGCGTGTATTCCGATCGGGCGGCAGAGGTTCGGAGCACAACTAGGGCCGAAATGGAGCCTGTGTGCGAAAGAACGAATTTTTTAGACAGATAATGAAGTAGATACCTATATGGATGATACGGTGGACGGACACTGCATTTTAGGAATCTACGTACCTTGAAACGTAAAAGAAAAAATTTGTGGGAGTGTTATTGTAGTTTTTTCTGAGCGAATACATAGGTGTATTATTCACAGAATAATAAACAAAAATGCGCGCTAGCCCGCCGGGTGGGTATCATAAGCGCTAATTCCCTTGGAATGCGTTTGAAAAGCGCAAATTTTTTCATGTTTAAAAGCGTGAGGTTCCCTGCTAGTATTTAGATTTAAAAGCGCGAGCCACTTTAGCAGAAGCAGAAAGTAGCAGTTCTTGAAGTAGATAACGCCTTTTCTAGGCTCCTATCGCTGATCGGCGCCGAACTGAGGAGTCGCGACTTTTGACCAAGACCTGTTCATTGAATGTTTACCTACTCAGTTTATTTACATAACTCCCACTTACACGCACACTGTCAGTGTTCCTGTGGTTTATCGTTTAGTATTCATCCTCCGCTCAGTGCGTTTGCGCTGATACTTTTGGTATTTCAAATTTCTTTCAAAATATACCTAACAACTTTATATTTGATAGGGTAAAAACATGAACCTAATCTTTCTTCTCGAATTCGAGCTTTTGATACAAAAAATTTTAGGTGTTTTTGGACCACCTCGCGCTTTTGACAACCACCGCCTTTGACGGGAGACACCTTCACCCTCGTCCATGACGACAAGTGGCTCTTATGGGCACACTACGGACGGCGTTCCTACGACGGGAGCCACATTTATACGCCTCCGTTATAACAACGGTCAACCACGGATGCGCTATGGACGGCGTTCCTTTGACGGGAGACACCATGCCCGTCCATGACGATACGCCGTCTATGGGCACTGTGGACGGTGTTCCCACAATGGAAGCCAAATTTTTATACCCCTCCTTAATAACAACTGTCAACCACGGACACACACTAGACGACATTCCAGGACGGACACCACAATTACACCCCTCCTCAATGACAACGATTCACCAAGGACGGATTACGAGCGACGTTCCAACGACGGAAGCCACCTTTATACCCCTCCGTAATGACAACAAGATCCTACGGACACACTACGGACGATGAACAAACAACGGATGCCCCTCATACCCGCCCTTTGTCATAACCGTTGGTTGACGGAACGACGACGCTCCCCTAGATGAGTGGCTCCGTGATCCTGACGGATGGTTGTTCGTTACGGATCCCACCACGGAGTACATCCGTCGTGTTCACTAGCGCGCACGGAACGCCTCACGGACACCACAGGCGCCTCCGTGAAAGCCGACGTCCCGTTAAACCATGGCCTTAACTGATGGTCACGGATGGTCAAAATGCCGGCCCAGGATGGTCATTTTGGTTTATTATTCTGTGAATAATACACCTATGTATTCGCTCAGCAAAAAATTTTTATAACACCCCCTCAAAATTTTTTCTTTTCCGTTTCAAGGTGCGTAGATTCCAAAAATGCAATGTCCGTCCGCCATACGCCGTATCACGTGTGCTTCATTTTCGGTCTAAAAAAGTTGTTCTTTCGCACACATGCTCCATTTGGGCCCTAGTTATGTCCCGAAACTTTTCAGCCCGATCGGAATATACCCAGGGGTGTTATGAGTGAAAATGTGTGTAAAAATAGGTACTTTTCGTGCTTTAGTAACATGTTCGTAACATGAGCTTTTGAGGTATCTTTTTCCATGTTTTTGGGGACGAGAAGACCGAATATGAAGTCCATTTTGACCAAAGAGTGGAAAATTGAGGTTCTACCAAAGATTCAACTGCCAAAATTGATTTTTTATAAGGCAAAAATCTGGAAAATCGTCTGAAATCACCATCAATTTGTATAATAACACTAGAAAAAGTGTTTACACGTGGATCAAGACGATTAAATGGCACTACCAATGATCAAAGATGATTTGAAAAAAAATGAAAAAAAAGAGCGTAGGTACTACCTAATTTGTGTTTTGGGGGCCAAAATTGGTGGAAACCATCAGAAATAGCTATTTCAATTATTTCACATGAAAGAAAAAACGCTGCAAATCCCTGCACAACGGTTTATTATTTTGTATAGAATACCCTTCCGTTACAGATCACAGCTCTATGTATAGATAACCCGTCTATATAATATGATATGTACCATTCTATACATATTATGTAGATCGCAGACCCTCCGTAGGTTAGTACCTAACCCCGTACTCGTTACTAGGTACCTACCTAAATCACGAGTTAAATGTTGCTAAAATAATTCTGCCGATGACAAACAGTACCTAACAAAAAGAAACACACATAATGAAGTTCTGAAGAGGAATTGTTGATGAGGAGTGAAAAAAGTTGCAAAAGTACCTACCAACAAACTCCAGTCCCTTCCACGTAGATGGTATAATGAACCGTTGTGTAATAATTTACCGTTGAGTAATGATTTACCGTAGTAATAATTTAACCATCAATAATACTTCAACGTTTGTTCAAGTTTCACTACCTACCAACAAACTCCAAAAGAGCCATCATTTTTCAAGCGAAATAATATCACAGAACAACCAACTCGACTTCATACTCCGCCAATATAATCAGGTGATCCCTACCAATGATTGGCCGTATTCACAAATTCCTATTGTGGGCGCGTCTCTGGTTACGAGATTTGGTTTGAATTGTATACAATTTCATTCACACTGGAGTCGAAAATGCCTGTCGGTGCAAACTTCGGGGCCTTACTGTGAACGAACGGCTGGACGTACGATGCTCCGGATGGTCTTAAAAAACTCGCAAGTTCAAGAACTATTTAAAACCGTAAAAATATTTACGTAAAAAAATGGTATAGGCGTTTTGAAAATTTCAACCCCTATTTTGAACCCTTTAGAGATGACTCATAGTAACGTCGAGCTTCGAGGACCAACTAGACGCCGAACGGAACCTATAACCCGAATTTCATCAATTTTTTTTCATGGTAACTAAGAAAAGTGGTCCGTACGGCGTACGGCGTACGGCGTACGGCGGACAGACAGAAATATTTTTATTGCAGTTTTGGATTCTACATACCTTGAAACGTAAACCATCAAATTTTGAGGGGGGGTAAGAATTTTTTTTTTCATGCTCGATTCCAATGGTTCATTAGGTATTGAAAATAATAAACCAAAATGAATGAACCGCCAAAATATCTGTAGTAAGTCCAATAGAATAATAAACCCATGTGACAAGGACTTTGCAGCGTTTTTTCTATGGTCAATACCCTCGAGCTCCCCAGGAAAGCCCTAAATCGAGACCTGGAGCTGGCCCGTAAATTAAAGTTTCCGACAAAATTTGTAATTACATATTCATGAAGCATAAGGCAAATAATCAACCATTGTGTAATAATTTATCCGTGTATGTGCCCTTTCTACGTAGATAGTATAATGAACCGTTGTGTAATAATTTACCGTTGTGTAATAATTTGCCCATCAATAATACTTCAACGGTTGTTCAAGTTGCAAAAGTACCTAGCAACAAAATCCAGACAGATCCATAATTTTTCAAATGAAATAATTATCGCAGAACAAACAACTCGACTTCATACGGCCATCCTTGATTATAATCAGGTGCTCCCTAGCAATGATATCTGCGCCGGATTGATACCGTTTGATTCACGATCGTGTTGAAGAAGCTTTTCGGGCATACAATGCTGCGGGTGGTCTCAAAAATTTTTTTAGTTCAAGATCGATTTAAAAACGTAAAAAAAACCATACCCTTCTATTGAAAGTTTTTGAGCTACGGCGTTCTGAAAATTTCATCCCCTATTTTGAACCCCTCAGAGATGACTGACAGTAACGCCGAGCTTCGAGGACCAACTAGACCCCGAACGGGACGAATACACCAAATTTCATCAATTTTGGCTCATGGTAACTAAGAAAAGTGATAGGTACGGCTGACGGACAGAAATTTTTTTATTGCATTTTCGGATTCTATATACCTTGGAACTTAAACCATCAAATTTTGAGGGGGGTTAAACTTCTTTTTTTTTCATGCCCGAACCAAAATTGGAAAAACTAATCTAGTGGTATTTGGTCGTCGTTGGTTGTTCCAAAGCAAAGCAGGAGTTCTACTTCAAATACTTTCATCTTTGGTGGCAACAGAATAAAGATGAACTCGATTCAGGTTCAGCTGCTAATTCATTGCTGGATTTCCAAAGGGTTATTGGCCTACATCCCTGATTCACTTATTTACAGAAATTGTGTTGTCCGTAATATTGATATAACTCTCGAAGACGAGGATGTCATAAACGAAATAATAACTCCAGTTCCATTAGTAAGAATCAGACGACGTTCTCGTAATACGGTTGGACCAAACGACGCTCAATCGATAAGGAAACTTTTCAACATGTTTTATTGTTTCCGATGCGCAACATATTTATGTTTCCGATTTTTATGGAGCTCGCTGTAGGGTAGACCCGTACATTTTCCCCGTCCGTATTTTATGTGTCCTACTCTTTGGCGGAGAGTAGGACACATAAAATTCCAGTGTAGAGATCTTGTCAGATATTTTTGCACAAACACGAAGATGATTCGTGTGTTTTGTCTGACAAATTGCGTCTTTTCCGTATAAATTTCAAGGCCCGAGACAACAAGGCAGACAATAAGAACTTTGTGAACTCTGGATGGCAGGAACCGGTAATCATTTTCACAGACGGCTCTAAATCTGGTACTTCTGTAGGATGTGCCTACTTCAACGTAATCAGAGACTACACGGAGAACTTCGAACTTCCTCGTACTACCTCCACCTTCAATGCAGAAATAGTAGCCATCGAAAAAGCAATCGAACACATCGTTCAACCGTATAAAAATATCGGAGTGTTTTTGATTTGCACAGACTCAATCAGCACAGTTCAACTATTAAAGACAAGGATCCAAAGGATAAAAAAAACCTGATTGCTCGACTACTCAAGACTTTCAAAATTTGTGAAGATGACGGAAAAACGCTGCAAAGTCCTTGTCACATGGGTTTATTATTCTACTGGACAGAAATGTTGGCTGTTCATTTATTGTTTCTTTCACGAGAAATGATTCGAATAGCCATTTCTGATAGTTTCCACCAATTTTGGCCCCCAAAACACGAATTAGGTAGGCTCCTTTTTTTTCTTAATTATCTTTGACCATTGGCAGTGCCATTTAATCGTCTTGATCCACTTGTTGAAACTTTTTCTAGTGTTATTATACAAACTGATTGTGATTTCAGACGATTTCCCAGGTTTTTGACTCACGAAAAGTCAATTTTGGGAGCTGAACATTTGGTAGAACCTCAATTGTCCACTCTGGTCAAAATCGACTTCATGTTCGGTCTTCTCGTTCCAGAAACATGGAAAACGATACCTCAAAAGCTCATGTTATAACACCCCTGGGTATATTCCGATCGAGCTGAAAAGTTTCGGGACACAACTAGGGCCCAAATGGAGCATGTGTGCGAAAGAACGAATTTTTTAGACCAAAAATGAAGCCGGTCCACGTGATACGGGGTACGGCGGACGGACAATGCATTTTTGGAATCTACGCACCTTGAAACGGAAAAGAAAAAATTTTGAGGGGGTGTTATAAAAATTTTTTGCTGAGCGAATACATAGGTGTATTATTCACAGAATAATAAACCAAAATATAATATTTGTCAGCGTGAAAGCCCGTGCAGGAATGTTTGCAAATTAACGAAAGGGTGGATCAACTAGCAAAACCCCCGTCATGGCAGGTGTTGATACAACTGATCAACAAGAAATACAGGGAGGAATGGAAAGACAAATACATTCACTCAAATAACGGCGAGTCCTATAAACAAATCCAACCCTTCCCACCTCAAATACCATGGTTCTTCAAAAAAGATGTAAACAAAAGGATCAGACGGTGGTTCCTTCCAAAAATCAACAATTTATAATAATTATTAAAAACACATGATCCATGCTGTGGTGCAAAATTCACGAATGAACGACTCGCTCTCTCTTTACCTAGTTTCATCGTGCACGTCCAAACCAACTCGGTCTCCACAATATTTTACCGAAGCTTGATTAATTCTTGCTGACAAACATTAAAAATCCATTTAGCGATCTCTCCCTGTGAAATGGGTCAGCACTAAAAACGCATCTTGAGTCGCCAAAGGGGAGAAACGAAGCCGATGTCAAATGTGGGCCAGCACAACCTGACTGCACCCAGCCCTGCACCCGGAAGACACCAAACTCGTTTGCTACTGACCGACAGACCGAGTCGCCTACTCCAGGACACCTGCGACCCCGTCGGGGTTTATTCGATTCATTCATTTCTTTTCCGGGAGACACTCAGGAGCAGTTCCTAAATAACCGTCCCGTTGTGTAACGGCATAACCTCGGCGCAATTGATTGCGTAATTTAACCAATTAATTTATACATACCCTTTTAAAAAGCGTTTTCAAAGTTGACGGGTTGTTTTTTCGAGCTTTCTTCTCAAGTTGGATAACCGTATCGATTTTATGCCGGGAAAAGTAGGTGCATATTCATCAGAAAATAAGGAACGGAGGAAAATTGGCATAATTCACAACGAGGAAGACGTTCTGTACCGATAGTGTGAACATGGCAGAGAAGAAACTTTGGAACACATTATAAAAGGAGTGTGAAAGTTTGTTCAGTGCAAGGCAACTACCTACTGTTCAGTAATATCTGTGAGGAACTAGTACATCTTTTCAATATCCGGACATTGATAAGTACATCAATCATTATTCCTTTTTTCGTTCAATTAATTTTCGAGCGTGAAGCTGAACATTAGATAGTACTAGTATGTATATAATTATACGAAGTGAAACGAATAATTTTTAAGTCATATAATTGTATATTTGAGATTTCAATGTATATTATGGCTGAAAGGAAACAAAAACCGATACCAATAAAAAAATAAAAGATGGGAGAAAGATGTGAAATTCGTTTAAGAAAACATCACGTGCGAGGCATCATTTCTCTCATTACCCACACTCAGGGGATGTGGTGGCCAAGAACTTCATCGGGTCCAGTAGGTACAGTTATCATCTATTAAAATTTGTAGTTCTTAATCTATTGCTATTCGTACGTACGCAAGTTATATGTGACAACATATAAAAACAACGGGCAGCTATAATCACGGGAAAATACTCGTACCTACTTGAATATGATTCGTAGACTTTTTTTGTAGAAATGTGATCAAGATCATGAAAGAAAATCTCTAAAAACACCTATGTTGTGAGCGGGTGTGTGCTGGATGCTCACAGCATGGCGGATGAAGGAGGATGAGGATGGATGAGAGGTGATGAGGAAGGAGCTGCTCCTTCGGAGTCTTTTCACTAACGCCCCGCGGTTTTCACCACAGCAGGCGTTAGTTCTAGGGAAGGTTGGCTCCCCGCAGTTTTCACCACAGCAGTCGCCTGGGATGTGGTAGCTAGTACCCCGCGGTTTTCACCACAGCAGGTACTAGTGGAGAGGAAGGCGTCCCGCGGTTTTCACCACAGCATACGCCTGGGATGTTGGAGCAAGTACCCCGCGGTTTTCACCACAGCAGGTGCGAGGAATGGAGAGAGAGAGAGGGGGGGGGGGGCGAGAGAAAGGGTCGAGAGAGGTCCTAAGTCGGGGGTCGCATCTTCGAATGAAGAGCTGGGACAGAAGGGCTGGTTTTATAGGGACAATCGGCCGTTACGACCGTCCCCAATCAGCCGTTACGACCATTGAGGCAGTTGGCGGTTGGGGAAAACCCTCGGTGTTGACCAGCTCAACGTTCTCCGCGTTTATGTATTTGGTTAAATCTCTCGTAATATTACGGGAGTGGTTGCTGTGAGGGAATCACGACAACCAACTTCCCTAATATTCATATAATATATATTACGTATATTATTCATATATATAATATTATAATTATAATAGGTATATTATTCATATATTATATTATATGAGTGGCTGCAAAATAGTCGCTCAGAAACGTTTTTGAGAAAAACAGGTAAACAATGCGCTAAAAACGACCAATTTTAGTCAATTTTCGGCCTAACGGTTCATCATTTTTGATAGTTATTCACCTGATAATGATTGACCACGGCTGCAACAAGGTTAACTCATTGAAAGGTCATTAACTTTTGAACGTTTTTGAGAAAAACAATTATTGTGCTGAAACCTACAATTGTTAGTCAATTCTCAGCTTAATGGTTCATCATTTTTGCTACTCATTCACCCGTTGATGGACCTTGGAAGCTTACTTTTGGTTTATTATTCTGTGAATAATACACCTATGTATTCGCTCAGCAAAAAATTTTTATAACACCCCCTCAAAATGTTTTCTTTTCCGTTTCAAGGTGCGTAGATTTCAAAAATGCAATGTCCGTCCGCCGTTCGCCGTATCACGTGTACAGGCTTCATTTTCGGTATAAAAAAAAGTTCTTTCGCACAGATGCTCCATTTGGGCCCTAGTTGTGTCCCGAAACTTTTCAGCCCGATCGGAATATACCCAGGGGTGTTATGAGTGAAAATGTGTGTAAAAATAGGTACTTTTTGCGTTTTAGCAATATGTTGGTAACATGAGCTTTTAAGGTATCGTTTTTCATTATTTTGGGGACGAGAAGACCGAATATGAAGTCGATTTTGACCAAAGAGTAGAAAATTGAAGTTCTACCAGATGCTCAGCTCCCGAAATTGATTTTTTATGAGTCAAAAACCTGGGAAATCTTCTGAAATCACCATCAGTTTGTATAATAACCCTGGAAAAAGTGTCAACAGGTGGATCAAGACGATTAAATGATCAATGATCAGAGATAATTTATGAAAAAATAAAAAAAAATTAAATAAAAGGAGCGTACCTTATTCGTGTTTTGGGGGCCAAAATTGGTGGAAACCACCAGAAATAGCTATTTCAATTATTTTATATGAAAGCAACAATAAATAAACAGCCAACATCTCTTTAGGTATGTCCAATAGAATAATAAACCCATGTGACAAGGACTTTGCAGCGTTTTTGTATTCGAACTTCCTTTGGTGAATTATTCACCAAGCTTTGCCATATTATTGTCCATGCTTAGGTACTCGTTGTTGTAGCCATGGTAACCGGCCAGTACCTCCAGAGACATTTTTCAGTAAAATGCAACGAAAAGGAGAACCTCGGTAAAGGGTCGTCTAACCGGTGTTATTTGCACAACTGAACATTTTTCTTGGATGAAAATCTATTATAGTAATTACCATCCGTTTATTTGCCGTATTTGCTTATTTGAAAATTTCGGGAGTGGCTGCCTCACCCTGTACCGACCAAATGAACAGGCGCCTGGTACAACGGGAATTCGCTACATGATTGACTGGCGATTTTTCAAATTGATCCAAACATAATGAAGCCGCTTTACTAGTAATAACTGCTTTCATTCGGTGCCAATTTGGATCTCACCACTGATCTTCTCCAAATGCTGTTCCAAACCACTGCGTAGCAAATGGAAACCCCAACCGAGCTTTATGCTTAAAGACCTGAGCCTATAAGGACGTACCAGTCATTGACCCTCTCTCAGATCTGCAAGCCTATTATGCAAGGAAGAAATTAACCCCGGCTAATCTGAATTTACGAGGCAGCCACGCGATAGACCGCGAACAAAAGGCAGACGCTCTACCACCTATTGTGGCCCTTCGAATAATCAAATAACGTACCTTCTAAGTGTATAGTTATACAAAAGTACACGTTACTATAGTCTGTTACTATACACGGTGCGTTCACCGTTACTTGCTATTTACCGAACGACGCCTCATCTTCACAATCTTGAGGCGACTTGAAAAACAGTCCCCCCATAGACTGCTTGTCCATGAACAAACTCCGTCGAACGTGCAAAAACCTGCTTGGCGACGCAAACAATAGCGTTTTCATTTGCGCATGCGCCTGGAGACAGAAAGGTCCCTTTTCCCGGCCTTGGTTTTACTTCGGTGGCCTATGAAACTTGCAAATCGAGGGTTTTGTTCGCCTCTTCCAACGGCTTCAGCTCCTTTCAAAGGCTTTCAATAAATATAAAATTTCATAATCATTAAAACGACCGTTTTTACGAGACAGAAGCTCGTCAAGTAGAGCCTAAAGGTGTTATGAGGGATATTTCAAGGTAAAATCGTGTACAAGAAGTTTCCTCGCTCATTAGAGCTTCGTGCAGCTTTCCACTTGGTTCTAATGGCTGTATGAAGGTTCAGTTTTCCTTGAGTCATTGCTATAACGAGAATAACGGGATTTATAGCGATATAATTACACGCTAATGAATCAATAAATTGATAGGTTATGGTTTTGGAAGAGATCATTTTAGTTGCTGACCTTTCCTAATGAGTTGACAGTTGTGGTGGGGTAGGCGGACATGCATAATGAAGTGAACATAATGGTATTGACGAATTGGTTATATAGTCCAACCCGTAGGTTTCTGAATAGTAAAACAACGAATAATAATGCTAATGAATGCGCCCAGCTAGCTCTACTCATTCTACCCAGCATGACGTCACCCGAATTTTCATTTTTCGAAAATGAGTTTGATGCGGATGGTTGTTCTCTGAGGCCAGCGCTATTGACTGGTGATTTCGGTTTTTGTCGAAAAGGATTTCGGTTCATTATTCTGTGAATAATACACCTATGTAATCGCTCAGCAAAATTTGTATAACACCCCCTCGAAATTTTTTTCTTTTCCGTTTCAAGGTGCGCAGATTCCAAAAATGCAATGTCCGTCCGCCGTCCGCCGTTTCACGCATACAGGCTTCATTTTCGGTCTACAAAATTCGTTCTTTCGCACACATGCGGTTTATGAGCGGAAAATGGGTATAAAAATAGGTATTTTTTGTTTTAGTAACATGTTAGTAACATGAGCTTTTGAGGTATCGTTTTCCATGTTTTTGGGACACGAAGACCGAATATCAAGTCGATTTTGACCAAAGAGTGGAAAAATTCAGGTTCTAACGAAGTTTCAACCTTAAATTTGCGTTAAATTTTGGATTAAAATCGTCGTTCTTCCGCACACAGTTTGGGTCCACATTTGTGAACACATTTGGGTCCTAGTTGTGCTCCGAAGCTCGACAGCCCGATCGGCATACACCCTGGGGTGTTATGGGAGAAAAATGGGTGTAAAAATATGGGTTTTCGAGGGATTTTTGTAGGTTTTAGTGAATATGAGCTTGTGAGGTATCGTTTTCCATGTTTTTTAGGGCGAGAAGACCGAATATGAAGTCGATTTCGACCGAAGACCGAAGAATTGAGGTTATAACGAAAGTATAGCTCCCGAAATTCATTTCTCATGAGTCAGAAACATGGGATATTGTCTGAAATCACCATACATTTGTATAATAACACTACAAGTAGTATCAACAGGTGAATCAAATGGTACTATCAATGATCAAATGTCATCTTTTTAGCGAATTTTCAAAGAAAATGAAGCTATTGCAATGGCTTCGAAATTTAAATAATATAAATTTTTGGAAATTTTCTTCATAGAAATCCGTTTCAGACCATTCTAAAACGATTCCTGAAATTTAACACTTTTTTATATGTGTATATATATTTATATATATATGTGTCACTCCAGACGATAACTCTCGATAGAATTGAGATAAACAGCTCAAATTTGCACAAAAAATCTATCTTGGCAATCGAAAGGCTAAGTTCGAAGATGGCCTACTCTAAGGAGGGTTTTGGCGCATTTAAAGTGCGCAAACATTACCCAAAAATCGCCAAAATGTTATTTTCCAACAAGTGACCCCTCATTTTAAAGGTTTTTGCACGCTGAACACGATGGTGGAATCGGATTTTAGATATCTTGATCCGTTCTCAAATTAGAGCATTTAAAGTGCGCAAAAATTACCCAAAAATCCCCAAAATGTTATTTTCTAACAAGTGACCCCTCATTTTAAACGTTTTTGTACGCTGAACACGATGGTGAAATCAGAATTGCGATATCTCATTCCGTTCTCAAACTGGAGCACTTTGAAGATTAAGGAACGTGGTTATTTCTTCGAAAATTCGCTCTTATAGCCATGCTGCATGACTGTGGTTTTTTTTTTAAAAAGCCGAGCCTAATTGTGTTTTGGGGGGCCAAAATTGGTGGAAACCACACAGATACCCATTTCAATAATTGCACATAAAAGAAACAATAAATGAACAGTCAAAGTTTCTGCACGCATGTCCAGTAGAATAATAAACCCATGTGACAAAGACTTTGCAGCGTTTTCTGACAGAAAATAAGGCCTAGATTGGTCGCGTAGTTGTAGCGTGTAGATCGAGAGCGTTTGCACTCAAACGCGGTATTTCATCGAGTTTGTTTCCGACAAACCGCACCAATGCTTTGCTTTACTTTTTAGTGCGCTTTGACACGAACGCCCAAATAGTGGGTACCTTTCCATCCCCTTTGAAATGCTACGTTTTGACGCAACAGCATTAGGGGAAGACGCGGATGAGTATTCCTTGTTTGTTATCCTTTCGAGACAAACATTCGACCTCTGGTCCATTCGGTTTGTTTAGGGCCCTTCTATAGGGCGATTTAACCGCCAAAGCAACAATAACACCCTGGAAATTGCAAAGGAATCAGAAGTGAATTAACATGGTGTGGTTCTCTGTATAATGTTTCAAAGAAGAGCCGGTCCTTACCGGGAAATTTAGTGATCCATAGACCTTACTTTGTTAAAATTACATCCAGTTCTTTGATACAGATACATAATAGATACCTTATATTTATATACCTCTGCAGTAGGTATTAGACTTTTTTTAAGTCGTTCTAAAAATCAAATAATTAATGTTTTATTTCTTCTTTCAATAAAGTGCACTATTCGGAAAGATTTTTCATCAAACTTCACTATTTTCATGTGTTCTCACCAAAGCGTACTACGTCAAAAAAATAAATTGCAATTATTATCAATTTTATTTGTTTGTTGACTCCTAGGTACCACTGACCGACATCGAAGATAAGCATTTTGTAAACACGAGAATTTTTCGATTTCACACCCCCATTACTCTCATCTCCTTGCGCTGTCCTTTCCGAAATGAATATCGACATTTCCGAAGTTTGTTGCTCAACTGAATCGATTGCAGAAAACCACAAAAAAAGTTTTGGCACCGCACACAAATTTCGTCACAGAAGCACACGTACGGTTTTAACAAATTTGTTTCTAGAATGTCCTGAACAAAAAATTTTGTACCTATGAGATTATTTTCTTGTTAGGTTTCGCTTGTCCACCTCCACCAAAACCTGAAAACAATAGGGGCAGTCCTTGTCTTGACGCTTGGCTTTCAAGGGGCGTCTTGTACACTAGAGAGCGTTATTATCCGACTCAGTTTCGTCCATCACGTCGGTATTTTCAGGAAAAAAATATTAATCTTAATTACGCCAATTACGTATAGTGGTAAATGCTAAATATACTGAAGGATGATATGAGTGGCTCTTCGAACATCAATAAATTGCATCAGTCCTGACACGCTGACACCGCTGTCGAACCAGGGAGATGAGCGAGGTGAGCCAAGATCTCCTATTTATTATACCTGATCATACGGTGGTTTTGGAGCGATTGGTTCAGTCATGGTGTGGCAACAGATGAGAGTGCGTTCCAATTACTGTACACCATTTACTCGAAGGCTCAAATCCGAAACCGTATGGACTGTAAAAAGCGTTATCGGGTACGGTAAGCAGGTACATCAAACGTTGGGAGTCCCAAAAGTTCTGTAAAATACTACTTTTATTCGACTACCTACAGCAGCCTATGAACCTAGGTAAATATCTAATATTTCAAAACACCTATTATTAACCTCAAGGTTCTCTCTCGAGGGTTTCCTGAGCTTTTCGAAACAGACGCTTTTTTACATCCTAGAATAAGCATACCCTAATTTATAAGCATTCTCACGTTTTTGCTGTCTTATGCTCTGATTATTGATGTCGTATGGAATTATATCAATAAGCATGATAGCCAATCTACCAAAATTTTCGATTCGTACGAAAATCTAGGAACTTATGTGAAGGGAATAGTGAAGCGAAAACTTTCTTAATAATACCTAGTTATAAATTATTAACATCGATGGTCCAGTTGGAATGAAAAGCAAATCTCGCACAGCCGATTTTGGTATATGATATGATAGAATTATAATAAAAACGTTAATAATAAAGAAGTTGAGATTATGAGAATTGGAGGTTATAATAAAACCGTTAGAAAAACGCTGCGAAGTCCTTGTCACATGGGTTTATTATTCTACTGGTCATACCTGGGGTGTTATGGGACAAAAACGGGCGTAAAAATAGGGGTTTTCGAGGGATTTTTGAGGTTTTAGTGAACATGAGCTTGTGAGGTGTCGTTTTTTAGGGGGGGAAGACCGAATATTAGGTTCATTTTGACCGAAGAGTGAAGAATTGAGGTTGTAACGAACGTTAGGCTCGCGAAATTAATTTTTTATTAGTCAAAAACATGGGAAGTTGTCTGAAATCACCATACATTTGTATAATTACACTAGAAGTAGTATCAACCGGTGAATCAAGACAATCAAATGGTACTATCAATGATAAAAAAATAATGTGTTTAAAAAAAGCTGAGCCTTTCGTGTTTTTGGGGGCCAAAATTGGTGGAAACCAACAAAAATAGCCATTTCAATAATTGCACACAAAGAAACAAAAAATGAACAGCCAACATTTCTGTACGCATGTCCAGTAGAATATGAACCCATGTGACAAGGACTTTACAGCGTTTTTGGAATCTACGCACCTTGAAACGTAAAAGAAAAAATTTTGAGGGGGTGTTATACAATTTTTTTGCTGGGCGCATACATAGGTGAATTATTCACAAAATAATAAAACAAAACGTTTATATCTAATAATAATAATTAGTTTACAATAGAAGAATGTTTAACATGAAAACATTTATTTTAATGATTGTATTTTATAGTAAAACCCTTACTGATAGTATCCTGTGCAGCGCAAGGTTGTTCCTGTTTGACTTTAAGGTTACTTCATTCAACCATTCAGTATTGCTGTTTATCCTCTGCGAGCGCCCGTGCGCATGCGCCGCGCCGTACCGTGAAACGACTCGAGAGCCTTCGTGAGGTCACGACTCGTTTCAACGTCATTTCTCTCTCCCCCCCCCCCCCCCCCACGACCATTTATTCCAAACCTCGTTCATTTCATCGGGAAACCATTCCCCATCATATTTCACTCGGCTAATCCGGATCATCGTCGAGGCCACGATCTTCCCACAAAGAGGATTTGACGGTCCAACGACTTCCACAACCACAAACGAGTCGCTCGCAGGTCGCTGCCGAATGGTGAAAAACGGAATCGTCGGTTTTCCTGACATTTTCACTAAACGTGAAATCACCGGTAAATCATCCTTACAAGTTGGGAAGAGATGGTGGAACGCCGGTCGCTTCCAAGTATACCGAGATTTGGCTGGACATGACCCGAGAAGCATTTTCACTCTGATTGCTTCGGGGTTTACCCGAACGGTATCGGTGGCAGTTCATGAAAAGCGTTGTCAAACTATGGCTGGTGTCAAAATCAGCAGAAGGCAAGGATCACAATCCAAGGTGGTCCAGAACTGATAGCAAAAACGCTGCAAAGTCCTCGTCACATGGGTTTCTAATTCTACAGGACATACCCGCAGAAATGCTGGCTGTTCATTTATTGTTTCTTTCATGTGCAACTATTGAAATGGCTATTTTTGATGGTTTCCACCAATTTTGGCCCCCCAAAACACATTAATTAGGCTCGGCTTTTTTTACAGATTATTTTTGATCATTGATAATAACATTTAATTGTCTTGATTCACCTACTAATAACACTTCTAGTGTAATTATACAAATGTATGTTAATTTCAGACAATTTCCCATGTTTCTGATTCATAAAAAATTAACTTTGGGATTAACTTCGTTACAACCTCAATTCTTCACTCTTCGGTCAAAATAAACTTCATATTCGGTCTTCTCGCCCTAAAAAACATGGAAAACGATACATCACAAGGTCGTATTCACCAAAACCTCAAAAATCCCTCGTAAACCCCTATTTGCACACCCATTTTTCTCCCATAACACCCCTGGGTGTATGCCGATCGGGTTGCCGAGCTTTGGAGCACAACTAGGGCCCAAATGTGTTCCCAAATGGCGACCCAAACTGTGTGCGGAAGAACGACGATTTTAGACCAAAATTTAACGTAAATTCAAGGCTGAAAGTTCGTCAGAACCTCAATTTTCCACTCTTCGGTCAAAATCAACTCAATATTCGGTCTTCTCTTCCTAAAAAACATGGAAAACGATACCTCACAAGCTCATGTTACTCAAACGCAAAAAACACAAAAAAATATATAATTACGTTAAATTTTGGACTAAAATCGTCGTTCTTCCGCACAAAGTTTGGGTCGCCATTTGGGAACACATTTGGGTCCTAGTTGTGCTCCAAAGCTCGGCAGCCCGATCGGCATACACCCAGGGGTGTTATGGGAGAATAATGGGTGTAAAAATAGGGGTTTTCTAGGGATGTTTGAGGTTTAAGTGAACATGAGCTTGTGATTTATAGTTTTCCATGTTTTGTAGGGCAAGAAGACCGAATATGAAGTTGATTTTGACCGAAGAGTGAAGAATTAAGGTTGTAACGAAGGTTAAGCTCCCGAAATTCATTTTTCATGAGTCAAAAACAAAGGAAATTGTCTGAAATCATCATACATTTGTATAATAACACTACAAGTAGCATCAGCAGGTGAATCAAGACAATGAAATGGATCATGTCAATGATCAGAGGTATCATCTTTAAACAAAAAAAGCAGAGCCGAATTGTGTTTTTGGGGGCCGAAATTGGTGGAAACCATCAGAAATACCCATTTCAATAATTGCACATGAAAGAAACAATAAACGAACAGCTAAAATTTCGTGATGTATGTCCAGTAGAATAGTAAACCCACGTGACAAGGACTTTAAAGCGTTTTCAAGTATTTTCCTCCTGTTCAAAATGAGAAAGGCACTTGCGAGGGACGTTCCTAAAACTAACGCCCAGGGGCTACAAGTTGGATGAGGACGGTCGGAACTTTCTTACATCGCCCCAACACATAGCGATCCACATCTATGAGGCCCAGTTTTGCGTTCGGTCCAGTTTATCATCTTTCGAAAGGTCGTAATGTCCCGTTAGACGATCACCGGTGGCCAGTCGTTTATGCATAGGACGAGAACCCGAAGAAAAAAAAAGTTGGGGGGGCCTACAGAATTATCAGGATCATCTGGAGCGATCAGCATTTAGTAGGAGTCCTGCAGTATTTAGCTGCGAGGGAGATGGGCTGTTCCACTTGGTACCTAAACCTAAAGGTAAACCACTTTCTATTCTGTAAAATTCCCTTTACGCAGGTCTGCCATAACAGTGATGGGTAAAAATTGGCTATAGCTAACGACTAAAAGCTACAGCTAAATTAGGTGAAATTTAGCTTAACTAACAGCTACATTTTTAGCTATTAGCTGTTGAGGGACAGCTAATAGCTAACAGCTTTAGCCGCAGCTGTCAGCTAATAGCTAAAAGCTAACATTTTCTTAAAAAATCGTACCTATTCCTTCTCACAAACGGCTAATAGCTAACAGCTGCAGTTTTAGCTAATAAATAAATTAACTCTAAACATTTTTTTGAACGAATTTAATCGCTTTGACAATTTTATCGTTATGAACAATTTCTGGATTTTTTGACCAAGTCCAGTGAATTTTTTCGGGTAAAAAGTGAATACTTCTGTTATTTGGTGTTACTATTTTTCATTAATATAAGAATAACAATAGGTATAATAGCACCTTTTTGGAAAACGAAAATTGTTGGTAAAAAAACACATTGGTACTCAACAGTAACGCAGCATGTCTGAGGGAGCAAATTTTCCAATAAATTATAACAACAAATTTATATTTTGTGTTGGTCAAATTTCTTTCTTTGAAACAGTTAAATTCCATGTTTTTTTTTTGCGAGTGATTTAGTTCGAACTCAGGGGTGGCCAGCAATAGTGAATAATATATACGTAAAATTCCTTTATACCTGAGAAAATTTACTGGACTTGGCCAAAAAATGCAATGGCCGTCCGCTGCATCATGCATGTCTACTTTAATTTCGGTCTAAAAAATTCGTTCTTTCTCACGCAGGCTCATTTTGCCCCTAGCCGTGTCCCGAAACTTTGCAGCCCGATCGGAATATATACAAGGGTTTTATGGGTGAAAATGGGGTAAAAATAGGGATTTTTGGTGTATTAGTAACATGAGCTTGTGAGGTATCTTTTCCATTTTTCTTAGCACGAGGAGACAGAATATGATGTCGACTTTGACCAAAGAGCGAAGAATTGAGGTTGTAAAGGGTTCAGCTCCAAAAATTCATTTTTATGGGTCAAAAACCAGGGAAATTGTCTGAAATCACAATAAACTTGTAGAATAACACAAGAAGAAGTTTCAACAGGTGAATCAAGACATTTAAATAGCATTGTCAATGATCAAAGATAATTTGTCAAAAGTAAAGTGATAAGTGTGTAATTCGTGTTTTTGGGGGCCAAAATTGGCGGAAACCATCAAAAATAGCCATTTCAATTATTCCACATGAAGGAAACAACAAACGCATTTCCAGCATTCTTGTAGCATTCGTTTTAATTTTTTTTAATTTTCGGATTCTACGTAACTGTAGAGTGTAAACCGATAAATTAGGAGGGATTAAATGTATTACCTGGGAGATTCCAACGGTTTGGAAATGATGAAATTGAAATAATCAAGTTGTTATTTAACAGGTACTACTTATTATACGATAAGTTCAAGAATATGAGGGTCGATCGCTTAACATTAGTTGGAAGCCTAGTTTTATGGATGTGACCGAGTGTGACAGTGGGGGGTGGACCCTCGAGAGTCCCCCTCCTAGACCAGCGAGATTATCACCGGTTAAGAAGGGATATCGATTAGGCTTCCGCCCACCGATCCCGTCTCCACCGAAAGAAAAAATAGCTCGAGAACAGCCACACTGTTACACTCCTCCCCACATGACATACTTCCGGGTAGCAGAAGTATGATAGGGAAAAGGGGGAAAGAAAAGTATTATGAAGTTCTGGTTCAGGAAACGACATCTGAACAACTTCAAGGTGACTAACCTCCATCGTAATGGTATGACCTCATTAATATTTTGCTGGTGGAGAAGAAAGCTCCTACATACGAGTATTGGCGGAGAAAAAAAATGTTGTCGAGGTTGTTGCCCAGTGAATTGTGCTCATCTGGGCAACCTCTAGGTGATCAACCTCCATCGCTGGGATGGAACAACTATTGGGACTTGTAAACTGGGACACGGCATCAATCGCCTTCTAATGAGCTCAGTATATTTTAATTATACTGACACTCTAAAAGGGGGAAAGGGGATGGGGAAGCCAGTAGATGTATTTATTATCAAAGGGACAGGTTGTTACTAAAGGAATCTTTCTGGGAAACCTTTGGGCTTATCCTTCTGGTAAGCCCACAAAAAGTGGATGGAGTATGGTGAATTGCTCAGCGCATACTACAAAACCACGCTCTGCTACCGTGTGACAGAGTGGACAGTGGGGGTGGACCCCCGAGAGTCCCCCTCCCAGATCCCAGACCAGCGAGATTATCACGGGATATCGATTAGGCCCACCGATCCCGTCTCCACCGGAAGAAAAAATGCATCGAGAACAGCCACACTGTTACAGGGAACAAGTTCACTTACATTTTGAAAATATGAACAACTCTCGAAGCGGGATCCTTTAAAAAGTGGCTTAGGGGACAATGGAGGCTGTCCCTGGTACCCCAGGTTATCAGGCCGAGCTCCTATCGTCGATAACGACACCCCCGCAAGGCACGTTCGCCCGCTCAGCTCAGTCGCGGTCCGCCTCATTTCTACTTGATTTATTTTCACTCCACTAACCCGGATTTTCGAAGATGAACTTCCCATCAGGTTTTCCATTTCTGGACTTTCTTCAACCGCTTACCACAAAACGACATTAGGACTCTTTCCCCTGCCTTGAACCTTTTTTTTCCAATTTTCTTACGATCCTAATTGGGTACACAGGGAGAGCTACGCACTCAATTTTATTAGTCTTGCTGTCATTTGAGATCATCAGGGTGAATTATTGCAGCTTCGCTGGACTTTTGGTCAGACTCCTCTGAACTTACCAAGAAGAAATTGAGAGAACAATTTGGTAACCTTATAACCCCATTCTGTGCTTAAATGAACCATTCAATTCTGCTAACTTTGTTTTGTACACGGTCTCTCTACTCATGCACTATTTGTCATATACCTATAATATTATTTCTACTCAAAAAGGACTCTATTTCAACTCATTTTTCTCCACTTGTAAAATTTACTTCTTTTTTTTTTCGAAGGCGATTTACAGGATTTAATGATTGTAAAGGGACATCTATTAATCCCGTATATATATATTATAAATAAATAAATAAACAAATAAATAAGTAGTTCATTTACTCCGCTTTTTGAACATTAATACACTCATACGCTGCATAATGATAAGGTAGATGCAATCGACATAAACTTCTTTGAATGAGGGTTACCAGTGGTTCTGAAAAACGTAATGTTATTATTATGTTATTACGAAAGCAGATTCCTGAACCGCAATCTCCTACGATAAGTTGTTTTTATTAGATTTTTAGAAGTTACCTGCACTATAGACGTCACATTCAGTTGGTCCCGCCCAGGTGGGGGGAGGGGGTGCAATGACGTCACTGGTGTAGGAATCTTTGACAAATCATAGAGTAAAAAGTATTTATCGTAGGAAAGTGAGGTTGGTGTCAAATTCCAAGGATGGAAATCTATTTAATAAAAATAAATAAATAAAATGAAATAAAAATGCTGCGAAGTCCTTGTCACATGGGATTATTAGTCTATTGGACATACCTAAAGAAAATGCTGGAAATAAATTTATTGTTCCTTTCATGTACAGTTATTGAAACAGCTATTGTTGGTGGTTTCCACCAATTTTGGCACCCAAAAACACGAAATGAGCTCCTATTTTTGACAAATTAGGTATCGTTGATCATTGATCCATTTAACTGTCTTGATTCACCTATTGATACTACTTCTAGTGATATTATACAAATTTATGATGATTTCAGACCATTTCCCAGGCATGGTTTAAGCGGCCCACAAACGCTCAGTTTTACTGCGCATTTTATCTGTGCAAATAACTGTGTTAAAAACTATGCAGTTATCTGAACTGAAGGTGTGTCGGGTACTTCAGTTTCCCCCTCCATTTTGCTTTCAATTCTCTAAGTTTTTTCGAGCACTGAGCACGCACAGGAGAACGGAGACGCGAACGGACTAGACATAACTGTTCGAACCGATTAACTGAGGTACCTAACTGCGCAGTTTTCGGTGCAAAAGTAAAAAAATCTGCGGGAACTGTACAATTTCCTCAGTTAATCACTCAGATATGACGCCAAACGTGATAAACTGCACAGTTAAACTGAGCGTGTGTGAGCCCCTTAACGCTCATTGAAGATGTCCAAGGAAAGAAAAAAGGTCCGGAACATTTTTTGATAAGCTGGTCTCGATAGAAATTGACCACATAAGTAATATTTAAGTGGTGTGGGATACCGAGAAAAATAATTGAGGTATTGTTTGCATGAATGGCTCAAAACTAGGAAAGTTCTAGAACTCCCCACAAGGCCGCTTATTTACTATGCTTGGAACTAACTGGAGGCCGAGGTGCATCAACACCTCAAACAGGACAGTAGTTATCTATACAGGAAATAGAAACCGTTGTGTAAGAATTTGCAGTGGTTTCAGCAATCTCAACAGTACAACTAGAGTCCGTAACCATTTGGTGAGAATATAGTTGAGGGAGTGGTTTACCCGTGTTATAGTCATGTGAATATTATAATCAATGTGGAGGAATAACACGGCCGTTTTTGTTTCTGTTTGAACGAAAGAGCAAAACAAAAATATTGATGGTGTGCATCCGGCGGAATTTGTTCACTTGACAAACCAACCAATTACTAAAGGATTTCTCGTCGTGCTTTCAGTCAGGAAATGTTGAAAGTCCCTTGGGCATCCAATCGCACGTTGCTGTATCCAGCAATCAAGCGCTTTTTCCACACTCCAGCAGGTGCTCGACCTAGTATCCAAAAACGCTGCAAATTATTACACAAAGGTTTATTATTTAACTGTGTAGATGCCCCTTCTCCGTAGATCACTGTTGTCTGTGTCAATACCCTCGAGCTCCCTCCAGAAAAGCCCTAAATCGAGTACTGGAGCAGGCCCCGGAATTAAAGCTTCCTACAAATGCGCGAGATACAACAGTTCAATCATTAATTATTTTGTAGTTATTCATGAAGCATAAGGCAAATAAACCGTTGTGTAATAATTTACCTGTATAGGTGGCTCTTCTACGTAGACAGTATAATGAACCGTTGTGCAATAAATTACCTTTGCGTAATAAATTACCTTTGAGTAATAATTTACCGTTGTCTAATAATTTGCCCATCAATAATACGAATGTTTTTTAAGTTGCAAAAGTACCTACCGACAAACTCCAGCCCCTTCTACGTGGATGGTATAATGAACCGCTGTGTAATAATTTACAGGTGTGTAATAATTTACCCATCAATAATACTTCAACGTTTGTTCAAGTTGCAAAAGTACCTATCTACAAACTCCAGAAGAGCCATCATTTTTCAAATGAAATAATATCACAGAACAACCAACTCGACTTCATACTCCGTGAATATAATCAAGTGATCCCTAGCAATGATTTTTATCTCGGGCCAATTCCCGACTGTTACCGCGTCCCCAGTAATGATATCTGGGCTGAATGTATACAATTTCATTCACCTTCCCCTTGAAGAAGCCTGTCGGTGCGAGTTTCTGGACCTTACTGTGAACGAACGGCTGGACGTACTACAGTGCTCCGGGTGGTCTCAAAAAACTATTTAAAAACGCAAGCAAGTTCGAGATAACGGCGTCCTGAAAATTTCAAACCCTGTTTTTAACCTCTTAGAGATGACTGACAGTAACGCCGAGCTTCGAGGACCAACTAGACCCCGAACGGGACCTATGAACCAAATTTCGTCAATTTTGGTTCATGTTAACTATGAAAAGTGCGAAGTACGGCGTACGGAGAGAAATTTTTCTATAGCATTTTCGAATTCTACATACCTTGAAACGGAAACCATCAAATTTTAGGGGCGGGGGGTAAAAATGTTTCATGCTCGATTCCAAAGGTTCATTATTGAAAATAATAAACCAAAATACAGCAAAACCCAGAGTCCTGTCGTTCAAAAGTTGCTGATATTAGTAAGACGCTGCAAATTATTACACAACGGTTTATTATTTACCTGTATAGATGCCCCTTCTGCGTAGATCACTGATCAATACCTACCCTCGCGCCCCCCCCCCCCCCCCCGGAAAGCCCTAAATCGAGTACTGGAGCCGGCACGGGAATTACAGTTTCATAAAAATGCGCGGGATTCAATAATAATTCAACAATATTCAATAATTTAAAAACGTAAGAAAAACCATAACCTTCTAGGTATTGAAAGTTTTCGAGCTACGGTGTTCTGACAATTTCAACCCCTATTTTCCACCCCTTAGAGATGACTGACAGTAACGCTGAGCTTCGAGGACCAACTAGACCCCAAAGGGACCTACAAACTAAATTTCATTAACTTCATAATCTCTAATTTTTTGTTCATGGTAACTAAGAAAAGGGCGAAATACGGTGTATGGCGGGCGGACAAAAATTTTTTTTGTAAAATTCCATTTTCGGATTCTACGTAACTTGAAAAGGAAACCACCAAATTTCCGGGGAGGGGGCGGGGGGTTATTTTTTTTTTTTTTTTCACGCTCGAGATTTAAAGGTTTATTGTTGAAAATAATGAACCAAAATGTCTATTAATCGCCATATGGTCACGCTGCATAAATGGAGCTTTCTTTCTCTGTACGTGGAATATTACGAACAAAATATATACTACACTGAAAGTATACACATTAAGATAGGTAGGTACATAATACGGAACAGAAAGTTTGAATTTTTTTGGAGTCGCGGTGGATTGTATGCCCTCGTAAGTACCTACGTCCCTCGCTGTCCCCCATCACGAACGAGAAAATCAGATCTGAAGCCCCCGCGACTCTGCGCGTGGGCGGTCCGAACGATTTCTCTCCTTTGAATCCCCTCAGGCGCTGGTTCCCTTCTCGATTTCAGACAAGTCCACTTGATCTGGGGTTAAGGGTTTACCTAACAGGTCGGACTGCACCTTCACCTTGAGGTTGTTCACCCTCGCGTTGACCTCCGATACATAAACGTACAGATATCGACGCACTAAATGAACACTTTCTTTTCCAAGCAATAAAAACGCTGCAAATCCCTGCACAACGGTTTATTATTTTTTACAGAATACCCGTCTGTTACAGATCACAGCTCTCTGTATGGATAACCCGTCTATACATATATGTAATATGTACTATTCTATAAATATTATGTGGATTGCAGATCCTCCGTAGGTTAGTACCTAACCCCGTACTCGTTACTAGGTACCTACCTAAATCACGAGTTAAACGTCGCTAAAATAATTCTGTCGATGACAAACAGTAATTAAAATGGCAAAAAGAAACGCAAATAATGAAGTTCTGAAGGAAAATTGTTGATGTGAAGTGAAGTAGATGCCCCTTCTGCGTAGATCACTGTTTTCTGTGGTCAATACCTACCTTCGTAGTCAGGTATAATGAACTGTTGTGTAATAACTTGCCCATCAATCAATCAACCCATCAATTTGCTTCAACGGTTGTTCAAGTTGCAAAAGTAGCGATCAACAGAATCCAACCCCTTCTTGGTAGATGAACCGTTGTGTAATAATTTACCGTTCTGTAATAATTCATCGTTGCGTAATAATTTGCCGTTTTGTAATAATTTACCATTGTGTAATAATTTACCCATCAATAATACTTAAACGTTTGTTCAAGTTTCACAAGTACCTACCAACAAAATCCAATAGTCCATCACTTATTAAATGAAATAATATCGCAGAACAACCAACTCGACTTCATACAGCCATCCGTTATTATAATCAGGTGCTGCCTAGTGATGATATCCGGGCCGGATTTATACCGTTTGATTCACGATCGTGTTGACGAAGCTTTTTTGGTGCACACGAACGGCTGGACGTACAATGCTCCGGATGGGCTCAAAAAATTGTTTAGCTCAAGACAAATTTAATAACGTAAAAAAACCATCCCCTTCAATCGAAAGTTTTCGAGATACGGCGTTCTGAAAATTTCAACACCTATTTTGAACCCCTTAGAGATGACTCACAGTAACGTCGAGCTTCGAGGACCAACTAGACGCCGAACGGAACCTATAACCCGAATTTCTTCAATTTTGTTCCATGGTAACTAAGAAAAGTGGCCAGTACAGCGTACGGCGGACAGACAGAAATTTCTTTATTGCATTTTCGGATTCTACATACCTTGAAACGTAAACCATCAAATTTTGAGGGGGGTTAACACTTTTTTTCATGCTCGATTCCAATGGTTCATTATTGAAAATAATAAACCTAAAGCGTCTTCAAGCGAATGAAACCAATTCAATAGTTTTATAGTTTTTATAGAAAAACGCTGCAAATTATTACACAAAGGTTTATTATTTACCTCTGTGATGGGCGAGTTCTCGACCGAATTCTGAATATACCAGGTTATAAATGATCTTGGGAGGCGGTCAGAATATAAACTTCTTTCTATGCCGACGTGCCAACAAATTTATTTGTCATCTTCAGGGCTATAAAGCAACAGGAATCCGAAAATGAATTACTATTTTGAAGAATTTTTTGGTTTATTATTTTCAATAATGAACCATTGGAATCGAGCATGAAGAAAAAAAAAACTCTAACCCCCCTCAAAATTTGATGATTTACGTTTCAACGTACGTAGAATCCGAAAATGCAATAAAAATATTTCTGTCTGTCCGCCGTACGCCGTACTGGCCACTTTTGGATTTTGTTGGTAGGTACTTGTGAAACTTGAACAAACGTTGAAGTATTATTGATGGGTAAATTATTACACAACGGCAAATTATTACACAACCGTTCATCAACCAAGAAGGGGCTGGATTTTGTTGTTCGGTACTTTTGTAAATTGAACAAACTTTGAAGTATTATTGATGAGCAAGTTATTACACAACGTTTCATTATACGTATTGACCACAGAAAACAGTGATCTACGCAGAAGGGGCGTCTATTTCACTCCACATCAACAATTTTCCTTTAGAGCTTCATTATTTGCGTTTCTTTTTGCCGTTTTAGTTATTGTTTGTCATCGACAGAATTATTTTAGCAACATTTAACTCGTGATTTAGGTAGGTGCCTAGTAACGAGTACGGGGTTAGGAACTAACCTACGGAGGGTCTGCGATCCACATATTATTTAAAAGTCGATTATGAAGTTTCAGTTATGTTGAAGGATTAGTTTTAGATAAATACTGTAAGTCCCTTCAAAATAGTCAGTCATTGTCGGATTCCTGTTGTTTTATAGCCCTGAAGATGGCAAATAAATTTGCCGAAACGTCGGTGTAGAACCAAGTTTATATTCTGACCGCCTCGCAAGATCATAAATAACCTGAGTTATTATTCACCTGTAACGATGATCAGTACCCTCGAGCTTCCCCCGGGAAAGCCCCAAATCGAGTACTGGATTCAATAATAATTCAATCATCAATTATTATTTGTAGTTATTCATGAAGCATAAGGTAAATAGTAATTGTGTAATAATTTACCTGTATAGGTAATTTGCCCAGTAATAATGCAACGTTTGTTCAAGTTGCAAAAGTACATTATCAACTCATAAAAGTACTGAACGACTCATAAAAAATTAATTTTGGGAGCTGAAACTTCGCTAGACCTCAATTCACTCGTTGGTAAAAATCAACTACGTGTTCGATCTCCTCGCCCTAAACAACATGGAAAACACTCGCAAGCTCATGTTACTGGAACACCAATAATTCTTACTTTTACACCCATTTTTCGCCCATAACACTCCTGGGTATATTCCGATCGGACTGCTAAGTTTCGGGGCACAGCTAGGGCCCAAATCGAGCCTGTGTGCGAATGAAATAATTTTCTAGACCGAAAATAAAGGTAGATTTTTAATAATAGGCGGACGGCGTACGGACATGGCATTTTTGGAATTTACGCACCTTGAAACGTAAAAGAACAAATTTTGAGGGGGGTGTTGAAAAAAATGTTTGCTGGGCGAATACACAAGTTTATTATTCACAGAATAATAAACCAAAAGCAGCGTAAAATGGGGGATTATTGCCTTCAAATATTTAGGTACATATTAGCAGAAACTATTCATATTCTGATTATCCATATCCATATCCCAAATTTGGATAGTCATAATAACTAAAGTTGTACAGCATCAAATTCTGCGTTCATAGTTTCCCGATTTTATTAAAATATTCAATTTAAAACTTCGGTTGATTAAATTTTTGAACTAAAAATCAAGTCATACGATATTATTGCGAATTTTCAAAGAAATTGTAGCTATTTGGCTCGTTCGACAATATCGGAGACGCTCCCAATGGACTGGGAACCCCTCCAAAATCCTTTTCGTGCATCGGAGATCTAAATCATAGATTTTTGACTTTTTCGTATTTATACCTACCCCTTAATTTCCATAGTAAACAATTCGTTCATGCGCCAAATAATCCGTCTCCGCAAGAGTATTGATGAGTTCGTTACCCAGCCCGATCGCATTGTGCGGTTCAAATTTATAAGTGTTTGGTCCAAAAAATCTAAACAAGAAGGATTTCAGCAACATAAGCGCGCGGGGTGTTATCCATGTTTTTGGTGCGCTGAATCGACTGCACCGAGCCGTAGCCGAATTGGACGCACCCAGCTTACCAAATTTACAAAACTGTAGTCCGAAACCTAAAAAAATTGCATACTTTTTATGTGGACATGTGAGGTGTCGTTATCATGTATTGTTTTTTGGTCGCTGAATCTATTGTAGTTTCAGCACGTTCAGACTGCATCGAGTAATCAAAATGACAATTTGTTTTGTTCAAAACACCCAAAAATGATTTTTTGACATAATTTTTCTGCTCGATGAGCCAGTCAGCAAGTACCCACGTCAGTATTCTGGCAAATTCCCATTAATTCAAATTATCAAATTAATTTTCGAAAATTCGCTCCTTAAGCCATGCTGCATGACTGGAATTTTTCCTTCTCTCTCTCTCTCTCTCTCTCTCTTTTGTGTAATGCTGATTAGTGGTTATTTATTACAGTTATGATCATAAAGTAACCATTTTAATGAATGGGGGAATGAGGGCGTCGTGCACGGGGAACTAGAAGACTAGAACAACTATACCAGAGCGTACTAGTATGAAAATCATGGGAGGTAAGCAGGGAAAATACAAGTGGAACATACCAAGCAAGGTGGAACCCATTACTAGAGGTCTGCCGTTCCAGTCCTCCTGTGATCTTCACCGTTCATGAGTTATACATAGCAGTCAAATTCACATCCGAACAGCACACGCGAACCGAACGGGTTTACCGAAGCAACTGACTGAAGAAGCTGAAAACTGTGGAAACCAACGGATTTGGGGGGCGTTTGTACGAGTACGAAAAGGAAGGGGTGGGTTTGGAGGAACAGGTAACAGAAAAATAAAAAAACGGAAAGCCTGCTGATTGGCTTAGAGATCCACGTGGAGCTGTTGACACCTCCTGATTGGACGATTCTGGTGACGTCGAGAGTTCGAGGTTCGAGCAGTAGACTGTCGGCGGAGAGGGTTTTTCAACAGAAACTTTCCTTGTTGTTTAGTACCTGACCCCTTCGACGTACAACTACGTACGACGTACGACTACATTGGAATACTCAATCCAAAAACCGACAGGATATTACCAGGCATGCAGCATGACCATATGAGCGAACACGAACGTAACATACCCACGTGAAGAAGGTACCTACAATAATTGTTGGTAGACGGTGACTACGAATTATGAAAATATCTGACTCCAGAAATGAGACGAACGGAATATTTTTGCTCAACGAACTTCATGCAAGATTTTGAAAGGAACTGTTCGTAAACATTGCTTTGAAAAAATGAAAGAAAAAACACTGCAAAGTCCTTGTCACATGTGCTTATTATTATTCTAATTGGACATACGTACAGAAATGTTGGCTGTTCATTTCTTGTTTCATCCGTGTGCAATAATTTATTTGTGATGGTGTCGACTAATTTTGGCCCCCGAAAACACAAATTACGCTCTTTATGTTTCAAATTATCTTTGATCATCATTGATAGTGCCATTTAATTGTCTTGATTCATCAGTTGACACTTTTTCTAGTGTTATTATACAAATTTATGGTCATTTCAGACAGTTTTCCGAAGTTTTTGACTTAAAAAAAAAAATTTGGAAGCTGAACCATTGTCAGAACCTCAATTTTCCACTCTGGAAAAAATCGACTTCATATTCGGTCTTCTCGACCGAAAAAACATGGAAAACGATACCTCAAAAGCTCATGTTGCTAAAACACAAAAAATACCTATTTTTACACCCATTTTTCACTCATAACACCCTTGGATATATTCCGATCGGGCTGAAAATTTTGCGAAAAATGTGTGCGAAAGAACGACTTTTTTAGATGCATGATACGGCGTACGGCGGACGGACATTGCATTTTTGGAATCTGCGCGCACCTTGAAACGTAAAAGAAAATATTTTAAGGGGGTGTTATGAAAATTTTTTGCTGAGCGAATACATTGGTGTATTATTCACAGAATAATAAACCAAAAACGCTAAAGTCCTTGTCACACGGTTTTATTATACTACTGGACATACGTACAGAAATGCTGGCTGATCATTTATTGTTTCTTTCATGTTCAGTAATCGAAATATTAATTTTTGATGGTTTCCACAAATGTTGGCCCCTAAAACGGCGGTCGCCGGACGGACGCTGCATTTTTGGAATCAACGCACCTTGAAACGTAAAAGAAAATTTTTTGAATGGGTGTTATAAACATGTTTTTCTGAGCGAATGCATAGGTGTATTATTCACAGCACAATAAACCACCAAAATAGGAGCCTAATTCGTGTTTTTGGGGGCCAAAATTGGTGGAAGCCTTCAACAATAACTATTTTAATTATTCCACATGAAAGAAACAATAAATGAACTGCCAACATTTCTGTAAATGTGTCCAATAGTATAATAAATAAACCCATGTGCACATTTTTTTGTTCATGCCCAAGTTCATTATTGCAAATAACACAACAAGGTCTATGTCTGTCTGATAACCGTTGTCCACAGAAAACAGTAATCTGTACAGGTAAATAATAAAACTTCGTGTAATAATTTGCAGCTTCTTCTATCAGTTTATGGTTAACGGATTAGGTAACAGGAGAGGATCAGGTACTGGATGACATCCTCCTTCGTACCTCGAACAGAAATGGAATTCATTATCGACAAAGTCCCCACGCCATGTGCCCTCGTGCAGGTGATCGACAGCTTCGTACATTTTTTCCTGCCAGCGTCCCAACGGATCCTGCGTGAACGGTAAATCATTGATGCACTGAATTCGTCGTGGGCCGAACAATCACTGGTAGCACCGGACGTCCTGTGAACACAGCATCCGGGAGTCTTCGTCGAATATTTACAAGGGCACCTGGGGACCAGCGGCGTCTGCTGCAAACATCCCCAGCTCTTTTTTCGCTCAATTGTAAGGGTTGTAAAACCATTGTACAATTATAGTACAGTGAAACTTCCTCTTCCAGTAGCGGAATCCTCTCAATAGCGAACTTTTGGTTTATTATTTTCAATAATGAACCTTTGGTATCGAGCATTTAAAAAAAATTTAACTCCCCTCCAAATTTGATGGTTTACGTATCAAGGTATGTAGAATTTAAAAAAACCCAATTATGGGTGGGGGGGGGGGGGGGTTCAATTTTTTTTCCATGCTCAATTCCAAAGGTTTATTGTTGAAAATAATGAACCAAAATTTCTGTCCCTCCGCACGCCGCACCTTGCACTTTTCTTAGTTACCATGAACCAAAATTGATGAAATTTGGTTTGCAGGTCCCGTTCGGGGTCTAGTTGATCCTCTAAGCTCGGCGTTACTGTCAGTCATCTCTTCAAAATAGGGGTTACAATTTTCAGAACGCCGTAGCTCGAAAACATTTGATAGAAGGGTATGGTTTTTTTTACGTTATTAAATTTGTCTTGTGCTAAACAATTTTTTGAGACCACCCGGAGCACTGTACAACCAGCCCTTCGTGTGCACCAAAAAGCTTCGTCAACACGATCGTGAATCAAACGGTATTAATCCGGCCCGGATATCATCGCTAGGGAGCACCTGATTATAATCAAGGATGGCAGCTGTATGAAGTCGAGTTGGTTGTTCTGTAATACTATTTCATTTGAAAAATGATGGATCTTTCGGATTTTGTTGATAGTTACTTTTGCAACTTGAACAAACATTATGCTTCGTGAATAGCAACAAATAACCAACGATTGAATATTATTGAATCCCGCGCATTTTGGTTTATTATTTACAATAATGAACCATTGGAATCGATCATGAAAAAAAAAAAAAAATTCTAAACCCCCCCAAAATTTGATGGTTTACGTTTCAGGTTTACGTTTCAAGGTAAGTAGGTACCTATGTAGAATCCGAAAATGCAATAAAAATATTTCTGCCTGTCCGCCGTACGCCGTACGGGCCACTTTTCTTAGTTACCATGGAACAAAATTGAAGAAATTCGGGTTATAGGTTCCGTTCGGGGTCTAGTTGGTCCTCGAAGCTCGGCGTTACTGTCAGTCATCTCTAAGGGGTTCAAAATAGGGGTTGACATTTTCAGAACGCCGTAGCTCGAAAACTTTCGATTGAAGGGCATGGTTTTTTTTACGCTATTAAATTTGTCTTGAGGTAAAAAAAATTTTGAGACCACCCGAAGCATCGTGCGTCCAGCCGTTCGTGTGCACCAAAAAGCTTCGTCAACACGATCGTGAATCAAACGGTATAAATCCGGCCGGGATTTCATCACTAGGGAGCACCTGATTATAATCGAGGATGGCTGTATGAATTCGAGTTGGTTGTTCTGCGACATTATTTCATTTGATAAGTGGTGGACTATTGGATTTTGTTTGTAGGTACTTGTGAAACTTGAACAAAGTTTGAAGTATTATTGATGGGTAAATTATTACACAATGATAAATTATTACACAACGGTAAATTATTACATAACGGTAAATTATTACACAACGGTAAATTATTACACAACGGTTCATCTACCAAGAAGGGGCTGGATTTTGTTGATAGGTACTTTTGCAACTTGAACAACCGTTGAAGCAAATTGATGGGTTGATTGATTGATGGGCAAGTTATTACACAACAGTTCATTATACCTGACTACGAAGGTAGGTACTGACCACAGAAAACAGTGATCTACGCAGAAGGGGCATCTATTTCACTCCACATCAACAATTTTCCTTCAGAACTTCATTATTTGCGTTTCTTTTCGCCATTTTAGTTAATGTTTGCCATCGACAGAATTATTTTAGCAACATGTAACTCGTGATTTAGGTAGGTGCCTAGTAACGAGTACGGGGTTAGGTACTAACTTTCGTAGGGTCTGCGATCTACATAATATGTTAGACTAGTACATATTATATAGACGGGTTACCTATACAGAGAGCTGTGATCTGTAAAAGAAGGGTATTCTGTACAAAATAATAAACCGTTGTGCAGGGATTTGCAGCGTTTTTACTATAATTCGCGGGCCGGCTCCAGTACTCGATTCAGTACGTGGGTAGGTACTGACCACAGAAAACTGATCTACGCAGAAGGGGCATCTGTACAGGTAAATTATTACACAACGGTTCATTACACAGCGGTTTATAATTTTACCTTATGCTTCATGAATAACAACAAATAATTAATTACTGAATTATTGTATCCCTCGCATTTTTATGAGACTGTAATTCCCGGGGCCGGTTCCAGTACGCGATTTAGAATATTATGCCAATTATGTTGCCACTTTCGCTCAAACCGCACGAAACCGACCAAAACTCGTACAAAAATCCCTCCATTATCGATAAGAATTAGAATGAATGAAGAATCGGAATAAATTTTCTCCTTTGAAACGAAATCCACCGCTCCGAGCAGCTCGAGAAATGTGAGAGCTGCCTCGGTACAAGTAAAAGCTTCTTCCAGTAAAAGGTAATTGGACTGATGGGCTTCGGCAGACGGTATTTTCGCCCCCTCGTGACGATGACACCGCACTTTTCTCTGCCCGTAAACGTCAAGAGGGGCCAAGAAAAAAAAATGCGATACCTCGCAACGAACAACTCTAAAATACGATAATTATTATCATTACATGACGGAGAAAGTTTTTCAGTACGATGCAGTTTATTTTGGGTCTATTTATTGGTGGGTTTATTTTCAGCGATGGACCTTCGGAATCGAGCACGAGAAAAACAAATATTAACAAAGAAATATTTAATTTTGGTTTATTATTTTCAATAATGAACCTTTGAAATCGAGCATGACAAAAAAATTTTTAACCCCCCTCAATATTTGAGGGTTTCTGTTTCAAGGTACGTAGAATACGAAAATGCAATAAAAAAATTTCTGTCCGTCCGCCGTACGCATCACTTTTCTTAGTTGCCATGAACCAAAATTGACGAAATTCGGTCTATAGGTCCCATTTGGGCTGTAGTTGGTCCTCGAAGCTCGGCGTTAATGTCAGACATCCCTAAGGGGTGAAAAATAACGGTTGAAATCTCCAGGACGCCGTTATCTCGAATTTTTTTTACGGCTTTAAATAGTTCTCGAACTTGAGAGTTTTTTAAGACCCCCCGGAGCATTGTACGTCCAGCCGTTCGTTCCCAGTAAGGCCCAGAAGATTGCACCGACAGGCTATTACGACAGGAGGGTGAATGCAATTGTATACATTCAGCCCAAACATCATCAATAGGGACGCGGTAACAATCGGGAATTGGCCCGAGATAATAATCGCTAGGGAGCACCTGATTATATTCACGGAGTATGAAGTCGAGTTGGTTGTTCTGTGATATTATTTCATTTGAGAAATGATATGGCTCTTTTGGAGTTTGTTGATAGGTAGTGAAATTATTACACAACGGTAAATTATTACACAGCGGTTCATTATACCATCTAAGTAGAAGGGGCTGGAGATTGTTGGTAGGTATTTTTGCAACTTGAATAACCGTTGAAGTATTATTGATGGACAAATTATTCCTCAACGGTAAATTATTACCCAAAGGTAAATTATTGCACAACGGTTCATTAAACAATCTACGTAGAAGGAGCACCTATACAGGTAAATTAGTACACAACGGTTTATTATTTGCCGTATGCTTCATGAATAACTACAAAATAATTAATGATTGAATTATTGAATCCCTTGCACTTGTAGGAAACTTTAATTCCGGGCCCGGATCCAGTACTCGATTTAGGGCTTTCCTGGGGTTAGGTCGAGGGTATTGACCACAGAAAACAGTGATCTACGCAGAAGGGGCATCTATACAGGTAAATAATAAACATTTGTGTAATAATTTGCAGCGTTTTTTGACGTTTTTTTTTCAGGGTACCTACTCAGAATCCGAAAATGGAACAGAGAACATTTTCATCCGTACGCTCTACGCAGTACTCCGCACTTTTCATAGTTACCATGAACCAAAATTGATGAAATTTGGTTTGTACGCCCCGTTTGGGGTCTAGCTGGTCCGCAAAGCCTGGCCATCTCCATAATTTTTTCATTACAGCTGTAACGGCACTCCATTTTCTCTATGGTTATCAAAAAATATGCTAGTACTTCCACAACAGTTCATTATTTTCGGTGCAGATAACTTTCTGTATGGGTCAATATCTAGAAAAATTGGGGTTTGTGATTTTTTTTTTTAAATGGTAAGCTGATGATCTACTACTGTACTTTTTTATATTTTTTAGAGGATTGTACTTATCTGCGGATTATATGAATCAAATAAACGTTATGTGGAAGCTATAATTACTGCCCACCTGCTTGGCAGTTCTGTAAGACGATTTCAACAATTTTCGCTGTATTTTGTATGTTTTGATGGAGAGTCAGGCAGTAAACAGCCAAAGATTAATTTGGTCATACCTAACTGTATCTCATACTCAGTTCATGAATCAACAATATTACTACTCGAGATTTTCTTAACGACTGTAATGCCTCATTTACTGTCGGGTTCTTACTGGACACAGGTGAATAACCTTACTGAAACGAAACCTGGCAATTCGCAATCTGCCGGTTTGCTTTCAGTCTTTGAGAAATACTTAACGATGAAGTGATACAATACGAATGATTGGGTTGGGAGGGCCTTCGTTCTGAAACCCCTGTTGCGTGACTAACTCAATTAACAATAATGTAATAATCAAGAGTTGTTTGTTGTGGTGTTGATTGTTTTTCTTTCTTTCTGCGCTCAACGGACGAAGGCAAACAACAATAGGCCGGTCGATGGAAAGTTGATACGTTCTCGGCAAATTAGCGGGCAAGGTGTGCCAACAATGGGCTTGTTCGATCTGCGTAATTCAATTACACCATCGACAGACTACGATAATTGATTTTTATAACAGAATATTGTTCAAGTTATATCAATAATTATAAGCCATCTAATTAGAACAATAATCGCTGCAAACGCTCCCCCAACGATACGCCAAATATTTAGCATGAATTAGGTACCGCGAAATTAAAACTTTTTATTCGTTCATTTTTCAATAAACGACCCTTTGCAAAAACTACAGGATAAAAATAAAATAGTCTATTTCCACGTACACTAGCAAACTGTAGACCGGTTTCGGTTGTTACACCATCGTCAGTACACTATAGCTGTCTACAGTTTGCTAGTGTACGTGGAAATATACTATTTTATTTTTATCCTGTAGTTTTTGCTATGGATTTCCACTATTCCGCCGCGAGTGATTTAAGTTATAAACGACCCTTTGTTTCATCATCTGTTTCTTACCATTCAATCAACCGAGAGAATGATAGGATGTGCAGAAAAGAGGAATAACATACACAAAACTGGATTTCAAACAAAGTCAAAAAAGAACATTTAATTAAGTTTTCCAAGTCAAATGAAACATTTTCCACGACAATTTCACAAAAGCCCTCAAAACAGCCCTTCCACTACCGTTCGAATTTTCCCCACCGTAAGTTTTCGACCAATAGGTTAACTACAAGCCCTCAAAAATGCTTCATTTAAAAAAAAAAAGAAGAGTAATTTATTGAAACTACAGATTGATGCTACAGCGTTCTAATGAGCTGAAAATTCAAGTTTCACGTTAAATTAATGCGATGGCGTCCAAATAAAAAAAATTCAATTTTCCGCACTCAGCTTCCAGATTTTCACTTCAAATTTGCCAGTTTGGATCGTTCACAATACCTTCCCTTTGTTTCTACGAGACCAGCCTGCTGGTCGAATGTATTGAGTTTCCTCCCACATAATATTATATTTTTAATTGTTTCGGTCACCCAAGTAACAACTACCATACCCTATTATATTATTATTTTAACCTTTTAAAAATAATAAATTCGTAGTTACAGCAAAATTAAATCTGAATTTTTGAGCATAATTGTGGGTGTTTTACACAGTTAATTCGCTGGGGGGCAAAAAGCTGCCCGCCAACAGCGTTGAAAGAAATTTAAAGGTTTTGGGGGAAGGAACAGGTTTCTAAACACACATCCAACAGAGAGGGAAGGAACAGGTTTCTATATACATGCTCATCCAACTACAGCGAGCAGCAAATTCTATTGGGCAAAATGGATAGCAATCCTTTTTGCGGCTGAGAAGGTTTGTTTGGCGGGTAAATTGTTACAATAGGGTTATTTGGGGGGGGGAGGGGGGGAGGATCACTCTTATTTTCTTTTTTGCATGATGAAGAAAATATTTTTTCCCAGTACACAAAAAAAATTCTCAGTAGCACTATCTACTTACCTAAACATTTTCACAAGGGGGGGGGGGGGGGACAAAATGCACAAAAGGCACTTCCTTGGAGCATAACGAATGTGTCTGTGCAAAATTTCAACTCGATCCGTTGAATGTGAGGCTGTAGCCCTGTCAAAGAAGAACAAGAACAACGACAAGAACAAGTATTAAAAAAACTTGAAAAATAGCTATTTTCACACTTTCATAACTCCGGCATCTGTTGGTTCCGAGGGTTGAAATTTGGTACACTTCCACAGGAGCCCCTTGAGAATGGATGTACGAAAAATCAACACCGGAGACCTCGAAGGCGCCGAGTTAGGGGAGGGGGGTACCGACCTAGCGCAGTTTCTGTCTCACAAAATCTCTGATTTGACCGAGTTTGCTGATCTCCAAAAAGATTCCTACTTTCGCAATAATTATGGACGCTCAGGCAGAATTTTGAATTCGCTGTGAAGTCAAGTAAGATCGAACGTTTCATAACATATAAACTGATTAATTAATTTAAAAAATAAAATAAATAAAAACCACTGTTAGGTAATTCCTTATTCTAATTCAGGTTTTTGATAAGGTTGTAGCATTTATTAAGTGAATATAATATTGTGAACGAATCAAGACTCACCGAAGCTCACGAAGAGATAAGTAATCCAGAGGAATCAGTGTAATCCTTGAGTCCGCTTTGAAAGGAGAAAGATTTACAAAAATAAAAGGAAGAAGAAAAAAAAGTGATACGAGCGGTGGGTTAGAACAGGTGTCGATAGAAAGACCGGCGTAAAGCAACTGAAGTGCATTTGGGTCAGCCGGAGGGGCCTCAGCTTCTTCCTCCCCCACTCTGCACAAGTCGCCTTTCTTCCAGGCGAACCAGCCACTTGTGCTGGACCCCCTGGATGCTGCACCTTCCCCATCCCGTGGGACCCTCGTCCACTTGCCTGGTTTGTCCTCGATTCCTCGAGAGGGGAAATTACCATATTGCGCCCGGGGAGGCCCTGCCTTTTATTTCGAGCGGCTGTAGGAGAACGACTGCTGTATAAAATTTAAATCTCTGTCTCGAGAGGGGGCCCAGAAAACAACGTCAGTTTCGCACTTCCTCCTCGTCGAACCGTGTCAGCATAATTGCAAGTACTTGCATGCACATTGCAGAGACAAGTTTGTTGCAGACGCTCAGTTGTGCACAATATGGTAGATAGATATTTATTTAAAAACGCTGCAAAGCCCTTGCCACACAGGTTGATTATTCCACTGGACATAACTACAGAAATGTGGGCTGTGCAATAATTGAAATAGCTATTTTTGGTGGTCACAAATTTTGGCCCCCAGAAACATGAATTAGGCTCAAATTTTTTTTTACAAATTATCTTTGATCATTGGTAGTCCATTTAATTGTATTGATTCACTTGTTGATACTACCTCTAGTGTTATTATACAAACTGACGGTGATTTCAGACAATTTCCCAGGCTTTGACTCATCAAAAATGAATTTCGGGAGCTTAATCTTCGTTACAACCTCAGTTCTTCACTCTTCGGTCAAAATCAACTTCTTATTCGGTCTTCTCGCCCTAAAAAACATGGAAAATGATACCTCACAAGCTCATGTTCACTAAAACCTCAAAAACCCTCTACTTTCACGCCCATTTTTCTCCCGTAACACCCCTGGGTGTATTCCGATCGGACTGCCTAGCTTCGGAGCACAATTAGGACCCAAATTAGGGCCGTTTTCCCAAACGGGGACTCAAACTGTGTGCGGATGAACTGCGATTTTATACCTACAGTTAACGTAAATTTAATGCTGAAAATCCGTTAGAACCTCAATTTTCCATTCTTTGGTCAAAATTGACGTCGTATTCGGTCTTCTCGTCCCAAAAACATGGGAAATGATACCTCAAAAGCTCATGTTACTAAAACACAAAAAATACCTATTTTTATACCAATTTTTCACTCATAGCACCCCTGGGTATATTCCGACTGGGCTGCAAAGTTTCGGGACACAGCTAGGGCCCAAATGGATCATGTTTGCGAAAGAACGAATTTTTTTATACCGAAAATAAAGGTAGATATGGATGATACGGCGTACGGCGGTCGGACATAGCATTTTTGGAAACCACGCACCTTGGAAACGTAAAAGAAAAAATATTTGAGGGGGTGTTATAAAAATTTGTTGCTGAGCGAATTCACAAAATAATAAACCGAGTTTATTTGTGTTTTCATATTGCGCAATAAAATACCATAATAGGTATTTGGATTGTAGGCCATGATTTAATGAATGTACCTTCTACGCACAGCACACACGATTATTATTAAGAAGTAATTATTGGTTAGAATAGGTTGCGTCAACCGTTTAACGTTTAGTTACTGATTGGTAATAACGCCTTATGTCCTGAGCATGATGATGAATCGCTCATACATGTTTCGAAATGAGTAAATGGATAATTATTATATTTCTCAGACTTTTATGGATTTATTCAACGCCTGTTGAGGTGAAATGTTCAATTACACATCGTCCATAAAGACTCCAATTATTTACGCCCACCGTTTATGGCGTCTCATTCATGATGAGGTTCTTCGAAAAACTGCGTTAGTCTTCAAGGTTCCCATCGGGAGAGAGGAAGGTATTGCTCTCCTCCAGGTCGCAGAACGGAGAATGTTCAATGTTCTGTCGAACACAGTTGGAGTAACACTTAGAGAACATCATCCTTGAAGAACCGCAGTCAGCTTTGATTGACACGCAATTTACACGTGAAATGGGAGAAAAGCTCTTCAGTGTTCAATTTCCCACACAAATCTCTGTTCGAATTTCACTGGAATCCAAGATGGACTTTGTCGTAAGCCGGTGAGTGGGCTTGATGTGCTCCGTTAGGAGTCTTTTGCTAACGCCCCGCGGTTTTCACCACAGCAGGCGTTAGTTGGATGTGAGGGAAACTAATACCCCGCGGTTGTCACTACAGCAGGTATTAGGTGCTCCTTAGGAGTCTTTTGCTAGCATCCACTGAACGATAGTTCCTTTACTTCATTAGGAGTCATTCAGATGGGGCAAATTAATACTACTTAAGGGGTTTATAGCATCCACAGAACGATAGTTCCTTTACTAATACAATCATGAGGAGTTGATACTATCCACTGAAAGACAGTTCCTTAGTTCATTTGGAGTTTTTTTTAGATAGGAGTTAGTTCAGGTGGGGTGGCTACTACACAAGGAGTTTATAGTATCACGGAACGACAGTTCAAAGGAATAAGGAACTAAGTTGGTACATATCCTATATCTTCGTTCTAGTAAGTCATGATTGTGATTGGAAATGAAAGAACTAGAATGAACTACTGAACCAACTCAAAATAACTGCTCCTTTCAAGGAGTGAACTAACTGAAATTGAGTCCGACAAATGAACTACCTACTCTACACACCACTAAGAAGAACTTGTTTGAGAAGCTGTTTCTCTTTGTGACGCTCATGGTGAAAGCTGTAAATACATTAAATATGGCCTTAGTGTTCATCTTTTATGTATACGTTTTTGTGAATACGACCCATCTATGTGTTGCTGGCGGGGGGTTATTTATACACAGTATCGGTTGCCGATTAGTTTTGAGAAAAATGCGACTCAACAAACATATTCTGCAGCCTATTCATTAATGAGGATGTAAGAACCGTTGTTCGAAGGAACGCGTCGAGTTATCCTGAATCTTGAGATTCTCAAGACGGGGATTTCTCACACCGAGGCGAAGTGTACCTCTGGGTGTTGAGTTGGGCTTATTTCTTCATTTGGGCCCCTTTATCTTCAACCCGTTTCCCACCAGCCTCGTTTAGGAAATAGCTCGGCGGTCCCGTTTCCTTTGATTATCTCATGGAATTATGGAATGACCGCGTGCCGTGCGAGTGAGCGAAGGGGACGTGTTTATCTGTTCGAATGGCTGTCTATTTTCAGTCATCCTAAGAAATCAATTCATAGGGCGTCTGCCCTTAACAAAATTGCAACCCTCCCTCCTCAGATTCCGCTAGTAAGAATTTACATTGAGCGACTAGTAGTTAACGTTAAAATTCAGTTCTTATCTTTTTTTTCAATAGCAAATCTTGGGACTCGAGAAAAAAACCGCTGCAAATTATTACACAACGGTTTATTATTTACCTGAATAGATGCCCCTTCTACGTAGATCACTGTTTTCTGTGGTCAGTACCCTCGGTCTCCCCCCAGGAAAGCCCTAAATGCAGTACTGGAGCCGGCCCGGGAATTAAAGTTTCATACAAATGTGCGGGATTCAACAACTCAATCATTAATTGTTTGTAGTTATTCATGAAGGATTAGGTAAATAATAAACCGATGTGTAATAATTTACCAGTATTATAGATGCCCCTTCTGCGTAGATATTATAATAAACCGTTGCGTACTAATTTATTTATGTCGACGGGTTTCCCTCATTTGTATGTTACTACTTTGTCTTTTTTTTGTGTTTGTTAATAATTTGTTAACATACAAATTACCCACATAGTTATGTAGCTATCCACAGAATTTATTGTTTTGTTAACGTAACAATTTTTCAAAGTTACCTGTGAAACGTTCAAAGGTTTAACTGAAAGTAAAATGGTTTAATTGAAAATAAAAAAGGTTTAATTTAAGGTGAAAAAAATATAAAAAATAAAAATAAAAATAAAAAAGGTTTCACTGAAAGTAAAAAAGATTGATATGAATGTGAAAATACTGTATAAAATATTTTTTTTTAAATGGGTGACTAGGTTTCTACGATAGCGCATGCGTACATGATAAATGCTGACTGATCTTCATAAAATTCACTAGGTAATAAACCAGAAAATTCGAAAAAATGATTACTTTCCATTATTTTTGCTTTTGTTATAGTTATTAAATTGGCAAGGTCCCGGCCTTATCGCAGTCTTACGGCACACAAGTAAGTAAGTGGAATACAGTCTTATCGCAGTATTCCACTTTTCATTCCACTCAGAAAAAGATCAAAGGGTTAATCGACCGGGGTTTAAACAACTTCGCTCTGAACAAGCTGAGCTGGGCACTTCAACAAGGCTCCTTGAGACAGCTTCTTTTTCTTTTTCAATATTTTCTTTTCTTATTTCTCTTCCTCACTACCGGGGATCCTTTTACTAACCACCGCCCGCTTTATTAGAAACCCCGAAGAAAGGTAGGTACCTTGTCGTGTAAGTCCTGGGATCATCGGATTACAGCGCCTACTACATTTTTATATCTGTGACATCCTTATTTTTATTGGTGTATCAATCAGTACAGATCGTAAAGACATGAATCCAGTAGTGATTGAGTCTGTTGAGAAGACCTGTCTACGACTAGGTGGTCCCCTGACTAGTAGGACGTTGGATTCGACTTACACACTTCTTTGCGCAGTCTTGACAACAAAAACTACAGTGACTTCCGATGGTCCGACACGTGGACCATTTGTTCGAGTCGTAAGACCCAAAAATTGGCCGTTTTTTACCCTTCGGCTAAATCTGCACAGGAATCCTGATGGTCTATCGAGTGACGATCATTGGTAGTGCCATTTAATCGTCTTGATCCACGTGTTGACACTTTTTCTAGTGTTATTACACAAATTGATGGTGATTTCAGATGATTTTCCAGGTTTTTGCCTCATACACGTGATACGGCGGAAGGCGTACGGCGGACGGCGGACGGACATTGCATTTTTTGAATCTACTCACCTTCAAACGGAAAAGAAAAAATTTTGAGGGGGTATTGTAAAAATTTTTTGCTGACCGAATACACAGGCGTATTATTCACAGAATAATAAACCAAAAGTGTCGACACGTGGATCAAGACGATTAAATGGGACTACCAATGATCAAAGATGATTTGAAAAAACGCTGCAAAGTCCTTGTCACATGGGTTTATTATTCTACTGGACATACCTACAGAAATTTTGGCTGTTCATTTATTGTTTCTTTCATGTGAAATAATTGAAATAGCTATTTCTGGTGGTTTCCACCAATTTTGGCCCCCAAAACACAAATTAGGTAGGCACTCTCCTTTTTTTTCAAATTATCTTTGAATATTGGTAGTGCCATTCAATCGTCTTGATCTACATGTTGATACTTTTTCTAGTGTTATTAAAAAAATTGATGGTGATTTCAGACGATTTTCCAGGTTTTTGCCTCATAAAAAATCAATTTTGGCAGCTGAACCTTTGGAAGAACATCAATTTTCCACACTTTGGTCAAAAACTACATCATATTCGGTCTTCTCGTCCCCAAAAACATGGAAAGCGGTACCTCAAGAGCTCATGTTACTAACATGTTACTAAAACACAAAAAGTACCTATTTTTATCCACATTTTCTCTCATAACACCCCTGGGAATATTCCGATCGGGCTGCTAAGTTTCGGGACACAACTAGGGCCCAAATGGAGCATGTGTGCCAAAGAACGACTTTTTTAGACCAAAAATGAAGCCGATACACGTGATACGGCGGACGGCGTACGGACATTTCAATTTTGGTATCTACGAACCTTGAAACGGAAAAGAAAAAAATTTGAGGGGGTCATTTTTTCCTGACCGAATACATAGGTGTATTATTCACAGAATAATAAACCAAAAGAAAAAAATTAAAAGGAGCGTACCTACCTAATTTGTGTTTTGGGGGCCAAAATTGGTGGAAACCATCAGAAATAACTATTTCAATTATTTCACATCAAAGAAACAATAATTGAACAGCCAAAATTTCTGTAGGTATGTCCAGTAGAATAATAAACCCATGTGACAAGGACTTTGCAGCGTTTTTGGTTTATTATTCGGTGAATAATACACCTATGTATTCGCTCAGCGAAAAATTTTTATAACACCCCCTTTTCCGTTTCAAGGTGCGTAGATTCAAAAAATGCAATGTCCGTTCGCCGTATCACGTGTACAGGCTTCATTTTTGATCTAAAAAAGTCGTTCTTTCGCACACATGCTCCATTTGGGCCCTAGTTGTGTCCCGAAACTTTTCAGCCCGATCGGAATATACCCAGGGATGTTATGAGTGAAAATGTGTATAAAAATAGGTACTTTTTGTGTTTTAGTAACATGTTAGTAACATGAGCTTTTGAGCTATCGTTTTCGATGTTTTTGGGGACGAGAAGACCGAATATGAAGTCGATTTTGACCAAAGAGTGGAAAATCGAGGTTCTACCAGATGTACAGCTCCCAAAATTGATTTTTATGAGTCAAAAACCTGGGAAATCGTCTGAAATCACCATCAATTTGTATAATACACTGGAAGTAGTATCAACACGTGGATCATGACGGTTAATTGGCACTACCAATGATCAAAGATAAATTGAAAAAAAAAGAAAAAAAAAACGCTGCAAAGTCCTTGTCACATGGGTTTATTATTCTACTGGACATACCTACAGAAATGTTGGCTGTTCATTTTTTGTTTATTTCATGCGAAATAATCGAAATAGCTATTTCTGATGGTTTCCACTATTTTTGGCCCCTAAAACACGAATTAGGTAGGTACGCTCCCTTTTGGTTTATTATTCTCTGAATAATACACCTATGTAATCGCTCAGCAAAAAATTTTTATAACACCCCCTCAAACTTTTTTCTTTTCCGTTTCAAGGTGCGTAGATTCAAAAAATGCAATGTCCGTCCGCCGTCCGCCGTATCACGTGTACAGGATTCATTTTCGGTCTAAAAAAGTCGTTCTTTCGCACACATGCTCCATTTGGGCCCTAGTTGTGTCCCGAAACTTTTCAACCCGATCGGAATATACCCAGGGGTGTTATGAGTGAAAATGTGTATAAAAATAGGTACTTTTTGCGTTTTAACAACATGTTAGTAACATGAGCTTTTGAGGTATCTTTTTCCATGTTTTTGAGGACGAGAAGACCGAATATGAAGTCGATTTTGGCCAAGGAGAGGAAAATTGAGGTTGTACCAGATGTTCAGCTCCCAAAATTGATTTTGTATGAGTCAAAAACCTGTGAAATCGTCTGAAATCACCATCAGTTTGTAGAATAACACTAGAAAAAGTGTCAACACGTGGATCAAGACGATTAAATGGCACTACCAATGATCAAAGTTAATTTGAAAAAAAAAAAAGATCGTACCTACCTAATTTGTGTTTTGGGGGCCAAAATTGGGGGAAACCATCAGAAATAGCTATTTCAATTATTTCACATGAAACAAACAATAAATGTACAGCCAACATTTCTGTAGAATAATAAACCCCATGTGACAAGGACTTTGCAGCGTTTTTTTTCTTTTGGTTTATTATTCTGTGAATAATACACCTATGTATTAGCTCAGCAAAAAATTTTTATAACACCCCCTCAAAATTTTTTCTTTTCCGTTTCAAGGTGCGTAGATTCCAAAAATGCAATGTCCGTCCGCCGTCCGCCGTAGGCCGTACGCCGTCCGCCGTACGCCGTATCACGTGTACAGGCTTCATTTTCGGTCTAAAAAAGTCGTTCTTTCGCACACATGCTCCATTTGGGCCCTAGTTGGGTCCCGAAACTTTTCAGCTCGATCGGAATATACCCAGGGGTGTTATGAGTGAAAATGTGTATAAAAATAGGTACTTTTTGCGTTTTAACAACATGTTAGTAACATGAGCTTTTGAGGTATCTTTTTCCATGTTTTTGAGGACGAGAAGACCGAATATGAAGTCGATTTTGACCAAAGACGCGGAAATTGAGGTTTTACCAAAGGTTCAGCTCCCAAAATTGTTTTTTTATGAGTCAAAAACCTGGAAAACTGTCTGAAATCACCATCAATTTGTATAATACACTGGAAGTAGTATCAACACGTGGATCATGACGGTTAATTGGCACTACCAATGATCAAAGATAAATTGAAAAAAAAAGAAAAAAAAAACGCTGCAAAGTCCTTGTCACATGGGTTTATTATTCTACTGGACATACCTACAGAAATGTTGGCTGTTCATTTTTTGTTTATTTCATGCGAAATAATCGAAATAGCTATTTCTGATGGTTTCCACTATTTTTGGCCCCTAAAACACGAATTAGGTAGGTACGCTCCCTTTTGGTTTATTATTCTCTGAATAATACACCTATGTAATCGCTCAGCAAAAAATTTTTATAACACCCCCTCAAACTTTTTTCTTTTCCGTTTCAAGGTGCGTAGATTCAAAAAATGCAATGTCCGTCCGCCGTCCGCCGTATCACGTGTACAGGATTCATTTTCGGTCTAAAAAAGTCGTTCTTTCGCACACATGCTCCATTTGGGCCCTAGTTGTGTCCCGAAACTTTTCAACCCGATCGGAATATACCCAGGGGTGTTATGAGTGAAAATGTGTATAAAAATAGGTACTTTTTGCGTTTTAACAACATGTTAGTAACATGAGCTTTTGAGGTATCTTTTTCCATGTTTTTGAGGACGAGAAGACCGAATATGAAGTCGATTTTGGCCAAGGAGAGGAAAATTGAGGTTGTACCAGATGTTCAGCTCCCAAAATTGATTTTGTATGAGTCAAAAACCTGTGAAATCGTCTGAAATCACCGTCAATGTGTACAATAACATTGGAAAAAGTGTAAACAGGTGAATCAAGACCATTAAATGCCACTACCAATTATCAAAGATGATCTTAAAAAAAAAAAAAAAAAAACGCTGCAAAGTCCTGTCACATGGGTTTATTATTCTATTGGAGTTCTAGAGATTTTTGTTGGCTGTTAAATGTATTGTTTCTTTCATGTGGAATGATTGAAATAGCTATTTCTGATGATTTTCACCAATTTTGGCCCCCAAAACATGAAATAGGTACGCTTTTTTTTTTTTTTTTGAGATCATCTTTGATCATTGGTAGTGGCATTTAATGGTCTTGATTCACCTGTTTACACTTTTTCCAATGTTATTGTACACATTGATGGTGATTTCAGACAGTTTTCCAGGTTTTTGACTCATGAAAAACCAATTTTGGGAGCTGAACCTTTGGTAAAACCTCAATTTCCGCGTCTTTGGTCAAAATCGACTTCATATTCGGTCTTCTCGTCCTCAAAAACATGGAAAAAGATACCTCAAAAGCTCATGTTACTAACATGTTGTTAAAACGCAAAACGTACCTATTTTTATACACATTTTCACTCATAACACCCCTGGGTATATTCCGATCGGGCTGAAAAGTTTCGGGACACAACTAGGGCCCAAATGGAGCATGTGTGCGAAAGAACGACTTTTTTAGACCGAAAATGAATCCTGTACACGTGATACCGCGTACGGCGGACGGACATTGCATTTTTGGAATCTACGCACCTTGAAACGGAAAAGAAAAAATTTTGAGGGGGTGTTATAAAAATTTTTTGCTGAGCGAATACATAGGTGTATTATTCACAGAATAATAAACCAAAAAGCGTACCTATTTCATGTTTTGGGGGCCAAAATTGGTGGAAATCATCAGGAATAGCTATTTCAATCATTCCACATGAAAGAAACAATACATTTAACAGCCAACAAAAATCTCTAGAACTCCAATAGAATAATAAACCCATGTGACAAGGACTTTGCAGCGTTTTTTTTTTTTCAATTTATCTTTGATCATTCGTAGTGCCATTTAACCTTCATGATCCACGTGTTGATACTACTTCCAGTGGTATTATGCGAATTGATGGTGATTTCAGACGATTTCCCAGGTTTTTGAATCATAAAAAATCAATTTTGGCAGATGAACATTTGGTAGAACCTCAATTTTCCACTCTTTGGTCAAAACGGACTTAATAAATATTCGGTCTTCTCGTCCCCAAAAACATGGAAAGCGGTACCTCAAAAGCTCATGTTACTAACATGTTACTAAAACACAAAAAGTACCTATTTTTATACACATTTTCACTCATAACATCCCTGGGTATATTCCGATCGGGCTGAAAAGTTTCGGGACACAACCAGGGCCCAAATGGAGCATGTTTGCGAACGAACGATTTTTTTAGACCGAAAATGAAGCCGGTACACGTGATACGGTGGACGGTGGACGGCGGACGGTGGACGGACATTGCATTTTTGGAATCTACTCATCTTGAAACGGAAAAGAAAACATTTTGAGGGGGTGTTATAAAAATTTTTTGCTGACCGAATACATAGGTGTATTATTCAGAGAATAATAAACCAAAATGCAATGTCCGTCCGCCGTTCGCCGTATCACGTCTACAGGCTTCATTTTCGGTCTAAAAAAGTCGTTCTTTCGCACACATGCTCCATTTGGGCCCTAGTTGTGTCCCGAAACTCTTCAGCCCGATCGGAATACACCCAGGGGTGTTATGAGTGAAAATGTGTGTAAAAATAGGTACTTTTTGCGTTTTAGTAACATGTTAGTAACATGAGCTTTTAAGGTATCGTTTTCCATGTTTTTGGGGACGATAAGACCGAATATGAAGTCGATTTTGACCCAGGAGTGGAAAATTGAGGTTGTACCAGATGTTCAGCTCAAAAAATTGATTTTTTTATGAGTCAAAAACCTGGAAAATCGTCTGAAATCGCCATCAGTTTGTAGAATAACACTAGAAAAAGAGTCAACAGGTGAATCAAGACCATTAAATGGCACTAACAGTGATCAAAGATGATCTGGAAAAAAAAGCGTACCTATTTCATGTTTTGGGGGCCAAAATTGGTGGAAACCACCAGAAATCAAATTTCAATTATTTTACATGAAAGAAACAATAAATAAACAGCCAGCATTTCTGTAAGTACGTCGAATAATAAACCCATGTGACAAGGACTTTGCAGCGTTTTTAATTTACAATTTAATGCGTTATAAAACAATTTTTCGTTGATTTACGGCCTTGCTCACATCAGTGAAGTTAAAAAAAAAAAAATAATAAAATGAGATAAGTAAATAAATAAATACGAAGATCTCTGTTCAGAAAATCACTTTCCGCTATAATTACCCGCTATTACCATAATATGTGGTCGGTTCCGTTTAGTCGGCGGTCCTGTAGATTGTCCACGAAGCTCGGCGTTACTACCAGTCTTTAGGGGTGAAAAATAGTGGTTGGGATTTTCGGAACTTTCAATGGAAGGGTATGGCTTTTATGAATTCTTAAATTGATTCCAAATCTTGGGATTTTTTTCGGAACACCCGGCGTTTTGTACGTCCAGCCGTTCGTTCACGGTAAGGCCCTGAAGTTTGAACCGAAAAGCGTCGTAGACATGAGTGTGAATTATATGCGGTACCAGCCCAAATATCTTTGCTATGGAATACCTGATCATAATCCCGCATGATTGTCTTTATGAAATCGAGTCGGTCGTTTGTTTGATAATATTTCATTTGAAGAAAAACGTTTATTTGGGATTGTTTTGATTTTGCCAATTATTTGTTTATAGGTTCAAGTTTGTGGTTTCGCCGAGTCACAGAGCGATTTCAACGGTGCTTGACAGCGATCATATAATATTATACATTAACAGGAAGGAACTCATCGTAATAGCAGTCGGGGCGGGTTCGCCCGTTTTTTGTTTTTATTTTCTCTTCAGCATCCTCATTAATACATTTTTTAATAACAGGTCTGAGCATCGTTCAACGGAATCATGACCACTTTGGCTCAAAAGCATTTTCGGATCGCGGACCTTCAACATGGGCTTCAACCTTACCGAAATCCGTGGAATGTGCTCGAATAGCTCATTCTTCTCGAAATAATACCTAGGAGGTAGAGTATGGTTGGCAAATTTAAGACAAATGTGCCTTTCTCACTGACTTGTTGTCGTACCAATGATGTTATACCATTTTAGTTGTTAATTCTAGTGTTGAAAAATCATACAAAAGACTTATTGTGCACCATGAGACTGTGAAACCTCGTTAGTTTCCTTAAATATACCTAATTATGTATGTCAATTATTGGTCCAAACTCCTGTCAATTACTGAGAATTTTCAAAAATCAACTGTCAAACACTGGGGTAAAAGCTGACTTCCTAAAATCTGTTTTACAGCTTCAAATTTTGGAATTTTTCGGAATTTTAAATGTTCGAATGATTCTTGACTTGAAAGAGAAAAGAAAAAATCCAGGGGTGGAAAAATTATTTACAATGGAATGCCAAAGTCCAAAATTTCCTTACGGTGTCAAACGCTGGTGCCTTCACTTATCTACTACTACTTCTTGACTACTTAATTTCGGAATAAGCACAATTTATTATTAAGTATAGTAATATTAATATCTAAGTTAGGAGGTTCCTGAGGTTCGGCCAGTGAAAAGGATTTTCTTTATGCAAACGTTTCGTTGAATTTATTCAACATCTTCAGGGCTAATGACAGACAACATGAGTGAAAGTGAGTAAATGATAGATCATGACTAGGGAAAAATTAAAATTAGTATGAATGAATGACAATGTGGCAGGTTTATAATACAGAATATAGGCAGTACAGCAACGCACCTTAGGCTGTGATGATGATGAACTGATGAAGATTATGATTATAATGAACAGAAGTTGATGATGAATTTTAAGCAACTTGCTAACTGAATGTCAATATCCTCATTGGATCATAGCTTGTATAATTATCCCAGTACCTTAACATAACCAACATTTGAGAGACTTGTCACCCAGTTTAGTTACCTACCTAACTGAATTTACACGGCCCATCTTTGAACAACCACTCTGTAGCGATGGGAACAAAACGTTCGAAGATTTTTCTTCTCGCGTCTAAACGATGGGTTTCAAGACGGTTAACGACTACTTGACGCCAATCAGGAAGGCAGCTTTCCAAGTCCAGACCTTTCTTCTTCGAGATAGTTAAAGGTTCATTGTTTCTTTCACCCCCGTCTTCCAGGACCCATCACCTTTGTTTCGGGATGGCTTAGTTACTTTTTATCCTTTCTCGTTTGCTTTGATTTTATGGAACCACCCGAAAAAACGAGCTGGAGTCATGAAAATCCAAGTTCATTCCTCTGCAGAGAGCGAGGCTTTTGAGACGTGGGTTAACTCGCCAACATACAAAAAAAACGCAGTCCTTGTCACATGGGTTTATTATTCTTTTGGACATACGTACAGAAATGTCGGCTGTTCATTTACTGTTTTTTTCATGTGCAATAATTGAAATAGCTATTTCTGATAGTTTCCACCAATTTTGGCCCACAAAAACACTACTTACGCTTTTTTTCCCAAATTATCTTTGATCATTGATAGCGCCATTTAATTGATTTGATTCACCACATGACACTTTTTCTAGTGTTATTATACAAATTTATGGTGATTTTGGACAATTTCCCAGGTTTTTGTCTCATAAAAAATGAATTTTGGGAGCTAAACCTTCGTTACAACCTCAATTCCTCACTCTGGTCAAAATCGACTTCATATTCGGTCTTCTCGCCCTAAAAAACATGGAAAAAGATACTACCACAAACGCTCGTTTTACTAAAATACCAAAAAATACCTATTTTTACATGCATTTTTCACCCATAACACCCCTGGGTATATTCCGATCGGGCTGCAATGTTTCGGAACACAACTAGGGCCCAAAGAGCCTGTGTGCGAAAGAACGAATTTTTTAGACCAAGAATTAAGTAGTTATGCGTGATACGGCGGACGGAAATTGCATTTTTGGAATCTAAGCACCTTGAAACGCAAAAGAAAAAAATTTTGAGGGAGTGTAATAAAAATTTTTTGCTGAGCGAATACACAGGTGTATTATTCACAGAATAATAAACCAAAATGTGATCGTTTCATAACATGTGGTAGAAGTTGAACCACAAATCAAATCTTATGTATTATATTATATGTCAGGTATGTACTCATCACGTGACTTTCTTTCGGGTTAGTTTTATCCATCCTCGTTCACTTGAACACAATCCGTTCACTTTCGCCCCACTCCGGCTCGTCCAATGACTCCCCAGAGGGATCACTCAGCCTTCTTTTCATTCACCCAGCATGAGGCCACTCACATAATGCTCCATCACATCTGACAATACTCCTAATCAACTTTGAGACTGTTATTCATTAAAAAAAAAAATAAAAATAAAATAAATAAATAAAATAAACTTACATTCAGACACCGATCATGTAACGATCACGTAATTAGAAAAGAACTGGGGGAAAAAACGGTACCTAAGAGTAGACTTTTTTGTTCATGCTACCTGCGTCTTTTTCATAGGTCTTGAGTTGTAAATACAAAATCGAAAACGAAGCTGACATTTTGTAAACGAGCGCCTAACGCGTATCGTCTGTTCCCTCACAACTAGCGGGTTTTTGTTCGGTTTTGACGTGACACTCGGACTCGGGTCTTAAAATAAGATTTGATGGTGAATGATGAAGCCAGATGCGGTCTTTGCCCGTTTACAAGCGGAGTTTTCCCGGGCCTGAGTGAACGATGATGAGCCTGAAGTTTTTTTTTAACGACGCTTTAAAAGTGATCTTTTGGCTCGCTTTTGATTTACTTGGATGACACACTTTTTCGTTCCGTTGGCAGACTCGAGCAGTAAGTAAAAGGTTATCGAAGCACAATTTTTGGTTTATTATTTTCAGTAACAAACCTTTGGCTATGAAAAAATTTTTTTTTAACCCTCCCTCAGAATTTGATGATTTACGTTTCAAGGACGTAGAATACGAATATCGAATTAAAAAATGTCCGTCCGTCCGTCCGTACGCCGTCCGCAGCCTTTTCCTTAGTTCCCATGAACCATAATTCAAGAAATTTGGAATATGGGTCCTTTGGGCTCTAGCTGGTCCTCGAAGCTCGGGTTTACTGTCACTCAACTCTAAGGGGTGAAAACCCTGTCCCGGAAAATTGCATTTTGAGGTGTGAGTTTTCTCTCATTTTTAAATAGTTTGATTTTTTTCCCTGAATTTTTTAGACATCCGGAGCAATCTACGATGTTGCCATAACATTTGCTATAAAATGTGCCGTAAAGAGCAGGGTGTACGCAGGCATCGAGCTGTGCTGACAGCGCACATCACTGGACTCTCGGCTAGCTGGGCGATATAGCACAGCGGTCTAACTGACGGAGTGATACGATAAAGTCCCCGAGATCGAATCCCTACCGTGACTGAATATTTTTTCACTCCACACCAACAATTTCCTTCAGAACTTCTTTGCCATTTTAGCAACTATTTGTCATCGACAGAATTATTTTAGCAACATCTAACACGTGATTTAGGTAAGTACCTAGTAACGAGTACGGGGTTTGGTACTAATGTAGAGGGTCTGCGATCTACATAGTATAGAATAGTAGATATATATTATATAGAAGTATTATCTATGCAGAGAGCTGTGATCTGTAACAGAAGGGTATTCTGTACAAAATAATGAACCGTTGTGTAGGGATTTAGAGCTTTTTTATTTTGGTTTATCATTCCGTGAATAATACACCTATGTATTCGCTCAGCAAAAAATTTTTATTACACCCCTCAAACTTTGTTCTTTTCCGTTTCAAGGTGCGTAGATTCCGAAAATGATTTCCGTCCGCCGTACGCCGTATCACGTGTACCGGCTTCATTTTCGGTCTAAAAAATTCGTTCTTTCGCACTCATCCTCCATTTGGGCCCTAGTTGTGCCCCGAAACTTTTCAGCCCGATCGGAATATACGTAGGGGTGTTATGAGTGAAAATGTGTGTAAAAATAGGTACTTTTTGCGTTTTAGCAACATGTAAGTAACATGTGAGCTTTTGAGGTATCGTTTTCCATGTTTTTGGGACGAGAAGACCGAACATGAAGTCGATTTTGACCAAAGAGTGGGAAATTGAGGTTCTACCAAATGTTCAGCTCCCAAAATTGATTTTTCGTGAGTCAAAAACCTGGGAAATCGTCTGAAATCACCATCAGTTTGTATAATAACACTGGAAAAAGTGTCAACACGTGGATCAAGACGATTAAATGGTACTACAAATGATCAAAGATAGTTATAATAAAAAAAAAGAGCGTACCTAATCTGTGTTTTAGGGGCCAAAATTAATGGAAACCATCAGAAATAGCTGTTTCGATTATTGCACATGAAAGAAACAATAAATGAACAGCCAACATTTCTGTAGGTATGTCCAGTAGAATAATAAACCCATGTGACAAGGACTTTTTATGAGTTTCTAGCGTTTTTATGAGTGAAAAACCTGGGAAATCGTCTTAAATCACCATCAATATGTATATTAACACTGGAAAAAGTGTCAACACGTGGATCAAGACGATTAAATGGCACTACCCATGATCAAAGATAATTTAGAAAACGCTGCAAATCCCTGCACAACGGTTTATTATTTTGTATAGAATACCCTTCCGTTACAGATCACAGCTCTATGTATAGATAACCCGTCTATAAAATTTATGATAATATATGTACTATTCTATACATATAAGTAGATCGCAGACCCTCCGTAGGTTAGTACCTAACCCCGTACACGTTACTAGGTACCTATCTAAATCACGAGTTAAATGTTGCTAAAATAATTCTGCCGATGACAAACAGTACCTAACGAAAAGAAACACACATATAATGAAGTTCTGAAAAGAAATTGTTGATGAGGAGTGAAAAAAGTTGCAAAAGCCCCTTCTACGTAGATGGTATAATGAACCGTTGTGTAATAATTTACCGTTGAGTAATGATTCACCGTAGTAATAATTTACCCATCAATAATACTTCAACGTGTGTTCAAGTTTCACTACCTACCAACAAACTCCAAAAGAGCCATCATTTTTCAAATGAAATAATATCACAGAACAACCAACTCGACTTCATACTCCGCCAATATAATCAGGTGATCCCTAGCAATGATTTCATCTCCGCCAAATTTCCTATTGTGGGCGCGTCTCTGGTTACGAGATTTGGTTTGAATTGTATACAATTTCATTCACACTGGAGTCGAAAATGCCTGTCGGTGCAAACTTCGGGGCCTTACTGTGAACGAACGGCTGGACGTACGACGCTCCGGATGGTCTTAAAAAACTCGCAAGTTCAAGAACTATTTAAAACCGTAAAAATATTCACGTAAAAAAAATGGTATAGGCGTTTTGAACATTTCAACCCCTATTTTGAACCCCTTACAGATGACTCACAGTAACGTCGAGCTTCGAGGACCAACTAGACCCCGAACGGAACCTATAACCCGAATTTCATCAATTTTCTTTCATGGTAACTAAGAAAAGTGGCCCGTACGGCGGACAGACAGAAATATTTTTATTGCAGTTTTGGATTCTACATACCTTGAAACGTAAACCATCAAATTTTGAGGGGGGGTAAGAATTTTTTTTTTCATGCTCGATTCCAATGGTTCATTATTGAAAATAATAAACCAAAAAAAAGAAAAAGTACCTTACCTAATTCTTGTTTTGGGGGCCGAAGATGGTGGAAACCATCAGAAATAGCTATTTCGATTATTACGCATAATAGAAACGATAAATGAACAGCCAACACATTTCTGTAGGTGTGTCCAGGAGAATAATAAACCCATGTGACAAGGAATTTGCAGCGTTTTTATTTTTCATTTTTAATAGGTACTTTAGTTTAGAACTGGAATCGATATTGCGAGAAAGGGGCGCAAATAATTTCTTACAGTGAGAACCTGAAGAGATTAATTAAAATACTGCCGTCCAAAGCAAAAAATCCTCTACCAACTACCCCCTTTCCCACATTTTTACCTGTTTTTCGATTGGTGAAGTATACAAGTGGAAATTCCTCCAGAAATGCGTCTAATTCCAGTTTGAAAATTCAGGAATTTCGGTGTACTGGATATTTTCTTCACTCTGAAGAGAATATCGAGCAGTGATGGGTTCGTTTGGATTAGTGTTAGGTACATATTATGATTATGAGTGTTTCATGTTAATTGACTCGCTGGGTTCGAGTGTCACTTTTCACTGCATCATGCTTTGTTTTGTTCCAAACACACGGTGTTTCAAGGTGCTGTAGAGATTTCAACAATACAAACTCAGTTATTTACTATAGTAATAATTATCATGCAGTATAATAGTTTACTTGAGGTATCAGGGAGCAATCAGGCAGTCAACAGGGCTTCAGAGGCCCTCTTGTCGCGGTAAGGGTTATGGTATTTGTGTTTACCAAGGTATATAGGTTATGGTATTTGTGTTTACCTGGAGCTAGCCATCATTATGTACTAGCTAGCCCTAGGTATGTACCTACCTACATGCCTAAATTCATCATTATAATTTTAGTGGGTAGGTCTTACATTGAAATAAATTGATTTGTTGATTGCGATGTCTGATGACGTGACACGTATTGAGACTGTCGCAGAACACAACCCTCTCATACTTACAACTTAACGGGCTTTCCCGGCTTTTAGACAGCTGAGACGACGATTCTGGTGTAACAGCAGCAGCGGTGAGTGGGGTCTGAAAACGGTGGGGCACCAGACCAGAACACAAAACCGCCTACAAAATACCCCAAGGCAACAACACCCTTCCCTTATTTCTTGATATTACTGATATTCCCTTATTTATTGATAGTAGTGATATTCAGCAAAACTTATCTCTTTTAATCAACAACCTATCGTCGTACGAAAATGTCGGCAATTTCTACTGCCAATTAGGCTAAGAATTCATGTGTTACAAAAATATAGTAAACTAAAATACAACAAAACTGACCCGTCGGCTGGTACCTACTTGAATCTTGAATGGAGAAGCTATTGACTAGAAGCTAGATAGTTATCTGCGTGTTGACGCCGATCAATCCACAAACCACAAACAGCAAACAGGACAAAACGACGTGGGTACCACAAATACAAATCTGTCATCGGAACAGGACTGAACGCAAAACGCGCAAAATTTGACGCAAAAAAATTTAAAACTGACAGAGAAAGCGAATGTGATTCAGATAAAAACAAATCAGAAGAGGAAGCGTCTCGTATCGAGAAATTGAATCGAAGAGATCGAATCGATTGTGAAATGAACGATTTTGGGGTTGCAATCAGATTCTGGGGCAGTGGCCCAAAGTGGGCGTGGCAAACAACATTTTTACTCGACTGAGCTTGCCAGTTTCAGGAGCCTAGGTTTCGATTTCGATTGCAATACATCGATTACTGTCGCTATATTCTGATAACATGCTCCGTCTGCAGTGCGATTCTGCAACTCGGTATGGCATCAAAACGACGATAAAATATCGTTAGCATAACGAAAAATATCGATGTCACTAAATACCGACGATTGGTATTCTGTAAGCACTCAACAGCGTCAGTTATCGCTAAATCGTCGATAACTTGTAGTTACGGGGTCGCTATCATTCCCATGGCTATAGGACCCCCCGCTATCCGTACCGTAACCTCGTTACACCGAAAAAAACTTTTACACCCGTAATAAAAGTTTTGCGGTAAGTGTTTAACGTAACGGTAAGTGTATACTTTTCTTTTCCATGTTTTTTCAATTTTATTTAACGTAATAAGCCCAATGGAGAATTACCGTAGATAAGCAGGTAGTTAAATTAGTGACTTAATAATTTATAGCAGTGATGTCATAAAAACATCGTAATAAATAACTTGAACCTTAAAATTACATTATTCATAGGTAGATAGTTACAAAGTGATATAGAAACTTCTAACTGATGTACTAGTCGGTTTTATTTCACTTTGGACAGTAACCTACGTTTTAAAATCGCATTTCACCATGCAGGTAGTTACCTACCTAAGTACTACATTTTTTCGTGCGCTTATGAATTTTGGATAATGTCAGGCATTCGAATTCCTTGCTTGGGAACTGGAAAGTTTGAATGATTAGATATAGACAAAATCCTTATTCCCTGCATATTTAGAAGAACCTTTAAGATAAGTCGACACTTGGCCATGAACCAAACGAACGAAATTCGTCCACTGCTCCTGCTCTCTAGATTGAATAGGTTATCCCCTGAAATCCAGGTCCCTGTCTGCCTAATTTTGCTGGAGATATCTATCCCCTACGTTATCTAATGCGAGTGGCCTTAGCAGATTATGCTAATTAATTAGAAAATATAGGATACACCACTGTCAAAGGCAATCTATAATAATATGTAAACGGAGCTAGGTATTCTCTCACATATTAGTATTTATAAAAATTTCCGAGTAATACCCATTATACAAAATAAGTTTAAACAATATCATACATTAATTTATACAAATAAATATGGCATTATACAAAAATAAATTATATATTTAAGCTAAAAACTGTAGAAACTTTATTAATATCACAAGACGATACAAGAAATTGAAATTAAAATCTATCCCGTGTCAAGTAATCTCAAACTGCAATTTTTGACTTCCAAGGCATTTATTTTGACTTCACTTGTTACTTCTTGTCACCATGGAAACGGTGATAACGGAAGGAGTTCCAGTCGATTGCTTGCCCTAGACTCAGATTTCGTGAGCCAAGCTAACGACGTCGGTATCTCGTTCTGCAACGAAAATTCGCTGCTCATGTTCGGTATCATAAGTTCCTGAATACCGGTTTCGCTATCCGGGTGTCGTTACACAAGAGGGATAGCGACACCGACTCCATACCGTCAAAAAGGTACCTACTTAACGAGTTCCAGAATCGCACTACTGGGGAGCCACAGGAAGCCAACATGAGGGAACTACATATATTGAATATCCATAGCCAGAGAACTCTGTGGAGTCGCTGTTGAACTTTGTGAAAAATGCTAGGTACAGTTTACGGAGGGAAATTCAGATGCCAACTGAACAAAAATGGTTGTTTTTTTTAACTCTAGTGTTTCTGGGTCCCGGGGCAGTGGCCCAAGTGGCCTTGTGGATGCAACGCCCCTGTCAGTTTCACATGCGACTTATACTTCATTATTATTGTTCTAACTTGAATTCACGAGACCGTTATTCAAACAGCCTCCATCTGACCCAACATTTATTTTTGATGCTTGGCCGATAGATGGTCGTTGTTAGATCTGACTCGTTCAAAAATCGCTTCTATCGCTCTGATTGCACTGAAAATGATACTAGCGAAAGGCGATATCCCTCGGCAGGCCGTGGTTGGTGAGGCACTGTATCACACTGTATCACGTTTTAGTCCCACGACTTGTGTGAACGGCCCGTAAGGTGAAATGGAAAGGGACGAATGTCAACACGATATCATAACATCCTTCTTCTCTTGACTTCTAGAAGGATCTGGGCGAAGGGTGTCACGGATATCCACCGCCCCGTGTTCCAAAGTTCCTGTCTTGGTTTAGGAAGAGAGAGAAAAAATTAAAAAAATAAAACGCTGGGTCTGTTATTCTACTGCACACCCGTGCAAATTTTCCCAAATAACCCCTAATTAAACCCCCATAATAAACCCTTATTATTCTACTGGACATACGTACAGAAAATTTGGCTGTTCATTTATCGTTTCTTTCATGTGCAATAATTGAAATAGTTATTTTTGATGGTTTCCACCAATTTTGGCCCCCAAAAACACGAATTAGGCTCGGTTTTTTTTTTCAACAGATTATCTTTGATCATTGATAGTACCATTTAATTGTCTTGATTCACCTGTTGATACTACTTATAGTGTTATTCTACAAATGTATGGTGATTTCAGGCAATTTCCCAAGTTTTTCATTCATAAAAAATGAATTTTGGGAGCTTACCCTTCGTTACAACCTCAATTCTTCGCTCTTCGGTCTTCTCGCCCTAGAAAACATGGAGAACGATACCTCACAAGCTCATGTTCACTAAAACCTCAAAAGTCCTTCGAAAACCCCTATTTTTACACCCATTTTTCTCCCATAACACCCCTGGGTGTATGCCGATCGGGCTGGCGTACTTCGGAGCTCAACTAGGACCCAAATGTGTTCCGAAATGGGGACCCAAACTGTGTGCGGAAGAACGGCGATTTTAGACCAAAATTTAACGTAAATTTAAGGCTGAAACTTCGTTAGAACCTCCATTTTCCACTCTTTGGTCAAAATCGACTTCATATTCGGTCTTCTTAGCCCAGAAAAGATGGAAAACCATACCTCAAAAGCTCATGCTACTAAAACACAAAAAATACCTATTGTTATACCCATTTTAGCGAATTTTCAAAGAAAATGAAGCTATTGCAATGGCTTCGAAATTTAAATAATATAAATTTTTGGAAATTTTCTTCATAGAAATCCGTTTCAGACCATTCTAAAACGATTCCTGAAATTTAACACTTTTTTATATGTATATATAAGTAGTATCCAAAAGCCAATCCTGGCGCACTGACTTAGATCCTTGATAAAAATTTTTACCACAAAACATCAGAACACATTTTTAAACACAAAAACATCAGAACCAGTGACTTTTTCATTAACCGACTTAGATCCCTGATAAAACTTTTTAACACAAAACATCAGAACACATTTTTAAACACAAAACATCAGAACCAGTGACTTTTTCATTTATCGACTTAGATCCCTGTTAAAACTTTTTAACATAAAATAACAGAACACACTTTTTAAACACAGTGACTTTCCTTAAAGAGGGTGGCCGATTTGGCCACCCTCTTTAACGTTAAAGGCGACTTAGATCCCTGTTAAAACTTTTTTAACACAGTGACTTTTCGGGGGGTGACTTTTTTAAAAATATTTTTTATCAGAAACTCTAGTGAACTCTAAAAATTAGGAAAAAATGCAAAATTAGAACCTTTTAGGGGTCAAAGTTTTTGAAATTTAGCTCCCTCTGATGTTTTCACTAATGAGGAGTTAGTAGGATGGGAGACAGGATAGTATCCATACAAGAAAAAGTGGGTGGATAATAAAAAAAGTGAGGGGGGTAGTTAAAAGAATAACTTTTATAATAAAATGTCAGTGATTGAAATATATAAGAATGCCGTTAAAAAATCAAACTACTCATCTTTCAAGGATATTAAAAAAGGAACTTATACCATCTTGGAAAATTTTATAAAAAATTCGGAATATGGTGAAAGCGTTGTCGTTACAATTGATTATGATGATGAAGAGATATGTTTGTTTTTACCTAAAAGAATTTCACGTCGACTTCTTAATCACGTTAGAAACAATCCAGAAAGACATCCTGAAAAACTTATTTATAATGGAACAGATAAAAAGTCAAATGCCTTTCTGATTGACTTTGAGTAAATATTATGCTTTTCAAAGACTTAGTATCTATTACGTTTTTATAGGGAATCTCTATAAAAACAAACTTAAAACCTATTTTTTTCTTACTCATATTTAACGGATAACACACTAGTCTTTTTTATTGTTTTCTTTTATTATTTCTTCAAGGTGAGTTTTAAACTTGTCTCTACTTATGTTTATTTTATAGTGACCCCAAGCCAAAGTATCTATGCCATTTTTCATTATAAATCTTTTATCATCATGAGCGGAAAGAGCTTTCTTATTCTGTTGTACTGTGGACACATCGTGTTTTTTCGATTTGAATAATATCTGTTTCTGATAGTTTGGTTTTTTAAAGAATAAGCATCTTTTATAATCCTCTATACTTAAACCCTTATTAACGACATTTTTCTTTACTCCTTTAGATTTTTTCTTCACATCATTAGTTTCGAATATTTTTAAAGCGTAGCACTTTGGGCGAAGTCCAATAAACTCATCTATAATCTTACCTTGTAACTCATCTTTAAATTTCCCCAACACTTTTTTATTAACTTGTGGAATATTGTAAACATTATTTTTTGGATAGTCGGAAGTATCGAAATGATCCAACATATTTTTCATATCATTATAAAAATCATCCGTTTTTATTTCCATTATTAAACTATCTGTATCTCCGTATAATAAATTTACATCACTTTTATATTGTTTTTTAACCGTGTTGTAATAAAAATCATACATGCAAGTTTTGGAAATGTCTAGAATACTCATTCCGATGAAAATTGGTTGTTTAAGTGTGATATTTACTTTTTCCATGTGTACAGCCGCTAAGTTTTCGGAATAAATAGTTCTACCTTTAAAGTTTGGTTTTGAAATTAGTTTTTCCAATTTAAAACCATCAGAACAAAGCCTAATATCCACATGTTTACGCACATTCATCATTGTCCTCCCATATACACTATTAACCATCTCTTTAAAAAATTTTTCTTCGAATTTTGTTTTGGCTTTTGCTCTAAGATTTGTATTGTAATCAATATAGCTTTTTAACCAAGCACTTTGGTCAAATTCTAAAATCTTATGAATTTTTTCTAATTTCATTCCTAGTTGTAAATAATGTTTTAACGTAATGTAATGGATAACGTATTTTTTCTTATCATACAACGTGCATAAAAGTTTTGATAGTTTTTCATCACCATAGTTATTTTCAGGAGCTAAAGGAAAATCAGAGTGTAAATCGTGGAGTTCTTGAGGATATTTTAAATCAACTTCTAAAATATAACCCTTGGGTGAATCATCAGGAATGGATTGTATATCGAAATTATCTAGATCCATTTTCCATTCAAAATTTCCATAAGGTAAAAATTTACTCATCGCCCAACCGTAAAGATTATTTGCATCCAAATATTCAATGAAAACAGTTTCTTTTTCTTTGATGAATTGGTCTCCCATATATTTATTATTAGCTTTCGCGTATCGTTTTGAACATTGAGAAATTCCGCCTTTTATTCCTTTTTCTACGAGTAAAATCTTATCATAATCTGTTAACAATTCTATCTTTTGTTTGGTCATTCTCAACATACAGTCCCAAGCGAAACCTGGTGTTGTATAGTACCAAGCGGGGTCTAATTTATATTTTTCTAAAGCTATATTTCTAAAGTTTTCCATGATATCTGCTAACAAAAGAACATCAATTTTATTGTAAAGTTCTGTAAATTCTCCCAAATTTTTAATTTTGAATGTAGACCAAATTTCTAGAGCATTTTTATAATCATTTTCTTTAACATTTTCTCCAGTGAGTTTACTGTAGAATTTCTCTATAGGTGGAAGGTTAGTTTCTCGATATTTTTCAACAGAGTCCATATACTCATATGGATAAGCTAATTTTCTAGTAATTAGTTCGAGATGTTCTTTTGGGAAATACTTTTTTATTTCCTTAAATTGATTTTTGGTTAAACTTTTAGCTAAAGAATATAAAGAAGCAGAAAGAAATTTAAAAGAATCTATGAATCTCAATTCTATAGTCTTTTTCTTTTTGTTACCATTTTTATCGAGTTCATTACTTTTATAAGCTACCATTTTAGAAAAGGAAATGTACTTCTCTTCACTTTGTGGTAAAAGTTTAATATCGTAATTATCTTTTTCAAATTCTTTAATAAATAGATGTGCATCGTAGCCAGAAAGATTATGGAAAAATACTGGAATAAACTTTGGATTTTTATATTCTAAATTACAAATCGAATGAGCTGCTCCTCTGTACATTCCAGTCAAATGTGAGTGATCCCTTACTTTTATACAATTATCAGGTATATTTTCCTTCGAAACTTCTAATTCTTCAATATATTCATCTGCTTTAACATCATTTTGTTTATCGATAAAGTGTTTAATTGTTTTTCTCAGTACATCATGTCTATTTTCAATTATAGGTGGAAGTTCATTAAATTTTCTTTCACAAATGTGGCAACTCTCAGCACTATCGTATTCTCTTTGTTGTTCTTCGGTTAAATCTTTCATGGGAATATTAACGTCATAGTATTTTTTCGCCACCATTAAGGCGTCTTTTTTTATTTTTTCGTAAAACACTTTTACCACATCCTGTCCAGAATATTGTACAAGTTTATAATCGCCTACATAGTTTTTCCTACTTTCGTCTTCGGCATTTTTCATGAAGTAAACAAAACTGTACGGTTCATGTTTTTGAATGGCATTTGTATAACATTCATCGGGATTTGGTTTGCAGGTATCAATCTTTTGTAACGTACATTCAAAATCTGCATAAATTGTAAAAGGTACTTTTAAAGAGTGTCTATAATTTTCAAATTGCAAAATGTTATCATAAGGTTTTGGTAGATCTACTTTAACAGCTTTATGAACTCCGCAATATTTTTTATGGTCGTTTAGTTTATCTTGAGTTCCAAAGCTATTCAAACACATTTTACATAAAAATCTTTTGTGTCCATTCTTTGTTAGCTGACTATGGCCAACCAGTTTCCAAAGATTCTTGATCCAACAATAATGTTCAGTTTCCTTGTTTTTCAAGTACAACAAGTCAATGTGCCTTTCCTTTTCATCTTTCGTTATTTCCAAGGGTACTATAGTATTTCCTTCATTCAGACAGTAAACATTAATGGAAATCCTAGTTCTTTTCTCAAACTTTTTCACATCGATAAGTTTCATAGGAAAACTGATATCTTTCAACGCTTCATCAAACTCATGTTCCCATGTTATGTACTTTCCTATTCTATCAGAATCGCGGTCTGCAGGATGTAAAGCCGAAAGAACAGCCCATAGGAAACATTTATTATCATTATTTTGTACATTTATAATTGCTTTCCTACTTTGTAGAAACTTAGGGAGTGGGATGAAAGATGATCCTCTCAAAGGAATGTACTTGTTAACGTTCAGTTCCAAATGTTTGATTTTATGAAGTTGCCAATTAGATCCTTTAATTTCGAACGTTTCCATTTCATTTAGAATTTTCTGTTTCATTTCATCGTAACAGTATGCAACTTCTGCTGACTGCAATATTATTACGTTTTTAGTTTTGAAATTGAGTTCCTGATACTCCATGTTATTTTTGTTAGTTCCTTTTTTAAATTCTGCGATTAAAACTACATTAACTTTTAGTTTCATTTTTCTAAGTTTCCATTTGATTAAACCTGTTACGGTTCTTTTAATACTGTTCAGAAATTTGGAAGCATCTTTAAATCCTTTCGTATTTTTAATGTTGTAAGTCACTAATCTAGATTCAAATGCAGTTTCCATTTCAACAACTTCCGTTTTCGGTTCTATATTTTTTTCAAATACTTTTTCACTAAAATTAAATACTTTGTGCAATTTCCTCGGATTTACAAATACAGGTTTCGCTTTTCTAGGTTTTCTGATAGTCATTGTCCGGTCCGGGTCGTTTTTTCCATGGCGCTTAGACTTTAGATGTCTAGCCCAATTTTTATAAGTAGTGCTAACATTGCACTTTTCACAATGCCTTCTCGTATTATCCATTTTATTATAGGATATATAATTTTTTTTCGTATCGTTCATTTTTATTAGAAAATAGATTCTTTTAACTAACCCCTCATTTTTTTGAATTCTTAAAGGTGGAGGCGAATCGCCGCCACCTTTTTCTTTTGTCTATTATTGGAGAGATCCTTTTAACTTACCCCTCATTTTTTTAGCCAGTGACTTTTCTAAACATGTAAACTATTTTTCTTAGCTTCTTCATGTATTTAAAAAATTTTTAAATACATGGGATCCCATTAAACCCAAATTCTTAAATAGGGTTTAATGGGATCGGTTGAATATTACGAATATTCTATCAACGATAGTCGTAATATTATCACATAACATTTTATTTATATAAAAGAAATCTTTTATATAAATCATTTTATTCATAATTCTAGAATTCTGTTTTTTGTAGTTCTTGAGCATAGAAAGATCCTTCAATATCTTCATCATTTAAATCTTTGATTTTGTATGTTATTGGATTAGTAGAGAGAATATCAGAAACCACAAAAATTTCTCTGGTCCAATTTGCTTCATATTTATTTACAAAAGTTTTTTTAAATCTTTTGATGCGAACCCTATCACCAACACTGAATTTAACTTTCTGTAAATTTTTTTTGTTTCCAAATAATCGTACTGTAACGTCATTTTGATTTAATTTTGTGACTTCTGATGGTTTCATACCAATAGATCTATGAAAATCTTTATAATTGTATTCATTAATTAAATCCTGTAGAAAATCAACCCATTTTTTATCATTCTCAACTTCAAAAAGAATTTTCATTTTACCATTCAATGTACGATTAAATCTTTCAATAATGGCAGATTTTTCTTCATTCTGTGTATGATACATTTTTATTTGGTGATTTTTCAGAAAATCTTTGAAAAGTTTATTTTCAAACTCCAATCCTTTATCCGTATGAAGCAAATTGGGGGCATTATGATTTTGAGATTTTGCTTTTTCTATTATTTTCTCAAAAGCTTTAACAACATTTTTTCCATCCTTTTTCTTCAAGGGTAAGGCCCATGCAAATTTTGAAAATGTATCGATAACATTAAGCATATAGCCGTATCCATCATTCTCTTTTTCATAATTTTTCATGATTATCAAATCAGCAGCCCACAAATCATCAATACCTTTAGTAAATATTGTCCTTTTTTGAAATTTATTTCTTATTGGCTTGTGTAATTCTTTAGCAAGAGATAATTTTTCATCATCATTCAGATCTTCTACTACAGGTTCTTCAGAATTTTCTTTCTCAGGTGAAGTGATAAATTTACTCTTTTTGGTTTTACATTTTGAGCATTTAGCAGCCACTCTCCATCTCCCGTTGATAGTTTGCACTCTTTCAGCATCAATATTATTGGTTCTCTTCTTACATTTATGGCAATAAATAGGATCAGTTAAATCATTATCCATTTTATTATAGGAAAAAAGGTTTTTTATGAGAAATATCTCATAAAAAAGAAGCTCCTCACTCACTCTTCAATCAAATGCAAATAAACTGTAACATTTTCAAATTGCAGCTCATCTCCATTTTCATTTCTACATGATAGTTTAATCTCTTTAATATCTCTCATTCCTTCTCGTATAGGGCTGTAAAGAATCTTTTTATTTGTTTCCATATAAATAGTATTGGGGAGAATCAGTTTCTCTATCAAAGATACATGCAGTAATTCATGTTCGCTATGAAGATGGGAATGCTCATCATGATTAGCAAAACTATAATCAATAATATTACAATGCCATTCAATTAACGAAATAGGTTTGATTAACTTTGGGTTGTCTTCAGAATAGTAGTCCTTATTAACTTCAAAATAATCCCCAGGTGTTTTACATTGTTTAAAATCAAATAGTTCACAGAAATTTCCAAAACGTAAAAATTCAATTAAAACAGGAGATTTAAGAAAAAATCTATTACGATTTGTAGTGTAGTCTACTTTAAAAACCAAACTTTCAGGTTTTATTTTTTTTAATGTGTCAATTTGTGATTTATATAATGTTTTATTCTTTTCAAAACCCTCCATGAGTTCAGTTATATAACTTTTTATTTTTAAATATAATTCTCTTCTAAACGTCTCAACAGTAAATGTGCCATCTAACACATACTCATGATGATACCATACATCTGTAATAAGCAATTTTAATGATATCAATACATCTTTTACTTGAAATGAAAGAGAAGGTGAAGTAAATAATAACTTTACTATTCCAAGTTTATAATTTTTATTGGGATTTAGAACAATTTTTTGAGCAAAAGTTATTTTTAGATCTCGATGTTTATCAGAAATCTTTATTAGAGTCATGCTTTTATTATTTTTATTATAGAATACATTCTTTTAACTAACCCCTCCAAAAGAAAAAGTCACTGGTTCTGATGTTTTTTGGTAAAGTCGAATACAAGTCAATTTGATTTTTAACAGTAAATACATCGGACCCGTCTGCCAGACGGGTCCGATGAAAAGTCGAATACAAGTCGAGAACATTTAAAGAATATTTTCAAAACTCTTAAAGAGGGGGGGCGAATCACCTCCCCTCTTTAACCTTAAAGTCGAATACAAGTCGAGAACATTTTAAATTTCTTTTAAAACTCTTAAAAAAGTTTTTTTATAGAATCGAAATTCTATAAAAAATATCAAGATAGTGGAATAGAAAATATTAAAATCCAGTTCTGAAAACTTCCCCATGTTTCAAAAGTGATAGTTTGATAGGATCCACACTTTTAACTTCTTTCTTATTTTTATTATATTCATTTAGAATAGTACTTTTCATATTTATATAATTTTTTATTTCTTGTTCAATATCATTGAACTCTTCATCAGATATTTTACCGTCTTTAATTGCTTTTCTGAACTTTTCTTCAATCGAATCTAATTTAGCTTTTGCCAAAAGCTCAATTTCTTTGTGTTTATTAATTTTTTTATTGAAAAATCCGCTTGAAGTCCTTAATATTATCGATAAGGTTGTCAATCCTGTAGAAATTGGAACACTGAATGGAATTATTATTGGTAATGCTATAGAAGTACCAACCAGTCCGAGTTCTGAGAGGGCGAATAAAAATTCAGTACCGTAAAGAGTGCTGGATATTTTTCCATATTTTTTTTTCAAACCATTTCTCATTTTCACTTCATCTTCTAAAAATTTGTATTGATTGATAATTCGATTGATTCTATAATTGTTCTCATTAAACTCGGGAAAAATTATTTTTGGATATAATCTAGGATGAGTTATTGGAGTAAATTCTTCAGGGGCTGAAGGTGTTTCATTATTATTTGTGTACATCATTTTATTATAGAAAAAAATTTTTTTATAGAATCGAAATTCTATCAAAATATCAAGACTATAAAATTTAATAAAAGAAATTAAGATTTTCCTTCAATGTTCTCATGCTATTTACAAAATCGTGTCCTTCTGATAGCTTCTTCAAAATTAATAAACATAAATGTCCACAGATAGGTGGATCATATTGGTTTTGGATTTGCTCCTCATTATAAAATAAATTTTCTGAACCTAAATATTGAACAAGTTCTCTTGGTGGTGGTGCATTTCCATACGAGTCAAAATAATATTTTAAATTGTTATTTTTATGAAATGCAGTCCAGTGGCTTCCAGCCTCATCAGAATTTTCTAGATTTATAATTCCACATTCCGTGTGGTTCACTTTCTCTGGTAAATCATCCTTCATGAAAACTCCTCTGAAGTTTTTAATTTTCATTTCTTTCGATAATCTTTCAATATCAAAATTGGTAAGAGGCTGGAAGCTATTTAGTTTTTTGATTTGGTAGGTTTCTTTTTAGGTTTCTTTTTAGGTTTCTTTTTCTTCATTCCAGAGCCGATACTTAGACTTTTTGCATTTTTAGCTAGTTTTTCCATCTCGAGATTATGACGTTTTATTTCGGCTTCTTCAGCGGCCTTATGTTTCGAGTCTATAACACTAGAAGCTACTGCAGCTCCACCACCCAATAATGCCCCAAGGGCACCAATTCCTGCAAAAAGTAAGGGTAAAAACCCACCTGAATGATTTATTTGCAACTGATCATAATTCATTTCCAATTCCAACCCTTTTTTGTTTTTGATACATTTATCTAGCTTTTTTTTCTGAGTTTCATTTAACAGGATTTTATGATTTCCATTTCCACTAATATCTGCAAAAGCCAGTCGTACTTTTACTGGAACACGTTTTTTATAAGCAGATCTTATTTTTTTCATTTGTATTTCTGACAAATTTATTTGATGTGTAATCATTTTATTATAGGAAAAAAAGTTTTTTTTTTTTTATAAGATGTGAATCTTATAAAAAATTAATATACACCCATCCCAAAGTGTCTTTTGGCTTTCATACCAGTTTTTACTATAGCAGCTCCCAATATTTCACTGATATTTGTTGAACTTTTCATAATTTTATCAGCTTCTACTTCCAATTTTTTATCAGCAAGATGCCTATCACTAGTTTTCTCATGATCTCTGTAAAAAATGTCATGTTGTTTACAGGCTTTATCAAGACTATTTATACCTTCATCACCTCTATTTAATCTCTTATCCAATTTAGTAAATGGTCCACAATATTGATAACCACCTGGGAGATGCATTTCTGGAATAACAGGCCCAAGTTTATTAAGAATAGTATTGAAAATACCAGAACCATTTTTTATCATATTTTTGGGTAAATTATTAATAATTTTAATCAAGTATTCAGTTCCTTTGGGTTTATCAATATCTTTCTCCAGTTGATCTTTAATGAAATTTATAATTCCCAATTTTTCATTGTGAAAATTATTATTTCCTGCCTGCTCTTGTGCATACAAATAGTATAGTCTTTGTGTAAGTTGATTCAAATTATCTATATATTTAAATTCTACAGGATTTTCAGTATATTTAATCAACCCAGTGCCAATCTTTTTCTTTTTACTATACTCCCAGATAGGTTTTATGATTTCTTTCCATTTTTTACTAACACTTGATTTTGGTTGTTTAGATTCGGGATTATTATTTTGAAACATGCTATCTGTTTGAATGAGGATTTTTGTATAAGCTTTAAAGTCTTCATTAGTGTATTCATCTTTGGATGGAATATCAGAAGCTATGGGTTTTGTTAAGAGCTTCCATAAGCCTTCAGTACCGGAATATTTCATTTTTTCTATTTCAATATCATTTCCATTTACTCGTATCTGTTTATTTCCAATAAAGATATGATTTTTTAAAGGGTATATTCCAAATTGTCTATCAGGATGAAGAATATATAATTCTGCAATTGGTCCAATACCTAAAGGACCTACAGAAGAGTTTGGTAATTTAACACTTTTTTGTAAAATTGTTTCCATTTCATAATCCCTATCTGCATTGTCACTTGAAAAGCTTTGATTTAATGTATCTTCAGTATCAATACCTTGGGCCTCGGTATCAACATCTTTAAAAGTAACTTTTTTAGGCGAACTGATAGCCAAGGGGTTAATTGTTTTTATTACAGGAATGAGTTCTAATTTTTTACCAAGATCTTCATCAGTCTGTTTCACTGCTTTTTCTACCTTATCTAATCGTGAAGTTATAGGTTCATAAGCCTTTTCTCTTGTTTCCTTATCAGATGCTTGGTTAACCCTTTCTTGTTTTGCTAATTTCTGTAAATTTTTCTTGAGTTTAATCGATTTATCAGCTTCAGCCACAGTCATGGGCTTACGTTTTCGTTTTGTGAAAATTATTTGTTCATCTTCAGAGGGTTGATCAATCTTTTTGATTTCTCTAAGTTTGACTTCTTTTTCCTTCATCACTTCATTTTGCGCTTCTTTGAATTTCTGTCTAAGCGCTTGTTCTAAAGTAATTTTTGTTGTCATGTTTTTATTATAGGAAAATTTTTTTTTAAAATCGGTTAAACGTTAAAACGCTCAAACGCTTAAACGCTTAAACGCTCAAACGCTTAAACGCTTAAACGCTTTAGGAACGCTATTTTTGCGTTTTTAAGCGTTTCCCAATGCGATTTTTGAAGCGTTTCCCAATGCGATTTTTTGAAGTTATCCATGTAGCGTTTTTATAGGGAATCCCTATAAAATTAGGGGCGGTAATTCGCCGTTCCTAATTAAGGCAAACTTAAAATCTATATTTTTTATCTAAAATATTTCACCAAATTTCTTTCGGTAACGCCCGTTACTGCGTTTCTTTGTTAGGTCAATCGTTAGAAAACCAAAGTCCTCATCCCAACAAGAATAGCATAATTCTTTGAATTGGCCATAAGTGAAATCACTTCCCACATATTCATCATAAATATCTCGCATGTATCTTGGTCCTTGTCTAAATACACATAAAAAATTAATATTGTTTCTAATGAGTTGTTTATCAACTTTTGACCATGATTGTGTCAAGTAAACGCACGAGATTTTCTTAGGACGTCCTCTAACGTAATAATCTTTAATAACTTGTTGCTGTTGAACATTAACACAATCATCAAAAACTACCAAACTGTTCGACTGACAATCATCTAGGGGTAAAAGTTCTTCACAATTACTGAAAAACTGTGCTATTTCCACACCATCTTTTACAGAAATTATTTCATAAGCGCTTCTCAAAAACTCATATGCATTCTGATCCATAGATTTTGAAAAAATATATAGATAATGAAAGGGGATTCCCCATGATTTTGTGATGAGATTATAGAGAAGTGTTGTTTTCCCACAACCAGAAGTTCCTACTATTAATGCTCTTAAAGGTAATGGTAAAATTCCTTTTCTAGCCTCTTTTTTATCAAACGGAATTGGTTCAATCTCGTATTTACTCATCTTTATTATACGAAAAAAAACTTTAAAGGTTAAAGAGGGGGGGTGATTCGCCCCCCCTCTTTAAGAGTTTTGAAAATATTCTTTAAATGTTCTCGACTTGTATTCGACTTTACCAAAAAACATCAGAACCCAGTGACTTTTTTCTTTTGGGGGGTTAGTTAAAAGAATGTATTCTATAATAAAAATGAATCAAATTAAATCAATCTACTCGAAATACGATTCTGAAATCACAAGGCTTCAATATCGAAACTTTAATCCTGAATCTAATTTGGAATTGAACTCTGAGAACAAAAGAACGGTTTTCAAATTGCTTCTAGATGATGAGTTTCTTAGCAGCAATATTCAATATTACATTGCTGGAAAATACATTCCTAAAGATGCAACAAAAACATATGGAATCAGTGATACAATAATGATGGTAGACAATTTTGTTGCACACCTTTTTTCCAAAATTGAAGTAAAAAAGCACAATACGGTTATTGATGAAATTGAAGAACCAGGTATTGCTAGTACGGTGATGGGTATAGCTTCTTTCTCAGGACCATCAAACTATAATGGTAAATTAATGAATTCTGGTTTCAATTCTAAAGTGAATGGTGGTGGAAATTTCAACGCGAATGGTAACTTGACTGATTTAGGTCTTGGATTCTTCAGCGATATTGCACCAATTTATAAGGGAGGATTTGAAATTACATTCATTAGAAATTCTGATGATAATGTACTCTTCCGTTACAGTACCTCTCCTGAAGGTGTAGAGGGAAAAGTGGAAATTAAAACTTTCTACCTGCGAGTCCCAATAATTGAATATGAAAGTGAATCCAAAGCTAAATTAATTGCTGAACTCTGTACTTCTCCTTATTTGTTTCACTTTAAAAAATTACAATGTATCGAACAAAAAGTTACTGGAAAAACTCTAAACTTCAACATTACAAATATTTACAGAAATGTACAGAATCCGATCTGGGGATTTGTTGCCTTCCAAACTGCCAGAAAAAATGATCAAAAGAAAAATAATTCCAAATTTGATCATTTGAATGTTAAAAATATTAGTTTTGAAGTAGCAGGAAAAATTTATCCTGAAGAACATTTGAATTTAGATTGGAGTTCAGGGGATTTTAGTTTAGCTTACACCATGTACACAGATTTCAAAAGAATAGTATGCCAAGACTCATCCCTTCCATATCATGAGCCTCAGTCCTTCAAAGAGAACTATCCAATATTCAGTGTGAATATGACTAGACAACCACAGTCCATATCTGGACAAAAAAGTAATATAATTTTACGAGCAGATTTTGAAAAGAATGTGCCAGAAAACACTTTTGCTTACGTAATTTTGGTTTCAGAAGTCACTCTCAACTATATGCCACTTAAAAATATTATAAAAGAGGAAATCTAAAACTTACCTTGATAAGAAAAGGGGGAAAAAAAGGATAAACAATATAAATAACAATTTTTTTATTGGGAACATTCTCAATAAAAAATATATAGTTCACGTAGAAAATCATCTACTTCATCAGTCGTTGAAACTTGGGATTGGTTCATTTTTCACTCACAAATAACTCACTGCGTTGTTTCTCACTTGGTTTCTACAAACTGACTGGGACGAGTCAAAGGGGTCTGCAAGACAATCTTATCTCAAACCGGTCGACGGGAAGGCCACAAGGTCGTCAACTCATCAGCTGCGTTCTCGTTCTCATTCTCGTTCTCATTCTCGTCTCTTTTCTCGCCAGAATTGAGAAAAAATTAAAATATACGCGGAGAGGCAGTTAATCCTGTCTCCCGAGAACGCAGCAGTCTCGTTCTCGCGAGAACGCAGCAGTCTCGTTCTCGCGAAACAGATTAACTGTTTCGTTTCACTTTTAAGGGTGATACATAATTTTAAAAAATTCTGAAAACAACCCATTCTCTCGCTGGTCTACAGAACGACCTTGCATCTTGTTCAATATGTTTTAATGGGGAATCCCCATTAAAACATCAGAGGGAGCTAAATTTCGAAAATATCGACCCCTAAATAGTCCTAAATTTGCATTTTTATTTACGATTAAAAATTTTTTAGAGTTTCACTAGAGTTTCTGATAAAAAAAAGTTTTAACGGAAAATTTCCGTTAAAAACAATAATATTATACTAAGTTGTTTTCCAAGACCCGGTAATTTACCGGGTCTAAAAAAGGGGGTGGATAAAAAAAAATGAGGGGTTAGTTAAAAGAATATATTATATAATAAATAAAGAGATATGGTTTTAAGCGATGAGGCATTAGATATATGTGATGAACATGGAGGTTTCTGGGAGTTTGTAAAGAAACCTGAATTTCGATTTTATGATAGAAACTGTGACGCACTAGACGAGATTCAACGTGCATTGAGGGAGTATAGATTTTCTAAACGGTTGTTAAAAGAAAGTTTATTTGGTGTCGATGGTAAACCACCACTCCTTTCAAAGAAGCAAGTAAAGACATGTCTTAATGAAAAAAAGATTAAGGTTCCTAAAAATGCTACTGAATATCAACTTAGAAAATTGCTTTATAATGAAGATAAAGTCACACTGAAGAAGGATTTTGAGTTTCAGTTTCGATACTGTTGCTAAAGCTCAGAAGTATTAAGGAGATTTTATTTTTAATGAACACTGCTCATTAAAAAGTTCTTATGCTACTAATTAGCAGAAATATTTTTTTTAAAGACGATTCAAAAAGTTTGTTTTTATAGAGATTCCCTATAAAAACGTAATAGATACTAAGTCTTTGAAAAGCATAATATTTACTCAAAGTCAATCAGAAAGGCATTTGACTTTTTATCTGTTCCATTATAAATAAGTTTTTCAGGATGTCTTTCTGGATTGTTTCTAACGTGATTAAGAAGTCGACGTGAAATTCTTTTAGGTAAAAACAAACATATCTCTTCATCATCATAATCAATTGTAACGACAACGCTTTCACCATATTCCGAATTTTTTATAAAATTTTCCAAGATGGTATAAGTTCCTTTTTTAATATCCTTGAAAGATGAGTAGTTTGATTTTTTAACGGCATTCTTATATATTTCAATCACTGACATTTTATTATAAAAGTTATTCTTTTAACTACCCCCCTCACTTTTTTTATTATCCACCCACTTTTTCTTGTATGGATACTATCCTGTCTCCCATCCTACTAACTCCTCATTAGTGAAAACATCAGAGGGAGCTAAATTTCAAAAACTTTGACCCCTAAAAGGTTCTAATTTTGCATTTTTTCCTAATTTTTAGAGTTCACTAGAGTTTCTGATAAAAAATATTTTTAAAAAAGTCACCCCCCGAAAAGTCACTGTGTTAAAAAAGTTTTAACAGGGATCTAAGTCGCCTTTAACGTTAAAGAGGGTGGCCAAATCGGCCACCCTCTTTAAGGAAAGTCACTGTGTTTAAAAAGTGTGTTCTGTTATTTTATGTTAAAAAGTTTTAACAGGGATCTAAGTCGATAAATGAAAAAGTCACTGGTTCTGATGTTTTGTGTTTAAAAATGTGTTCTGATGTTTTGTGTTAAAAAGTTTTATCAGGGATCTAAGTCGGTTAATGAAAAAGTCACTGGTTCTGATGTTTTTGTGTTTAAAAATGTGTTCTGATGTTTTGTGGTAAAAATTTTTATCAAGGATCTAAGTCAGTGCGCCAGGATTGGCTTTTGGATACTACTTATATATATATATATATTTATTTATATATGTGTCACTCCAGACGATAACTCTCGATAGAATTGAGATAAACAGCTCAAATTTGCACAAAAAATCTATCTTGGCAATCGAAAGGCTAAGTTCGAAGATGGGCGAAATTGGCCTACTCTAAGGAGGGTTTTGGCGCATTTAAAGTGCGCAAAAATTACCCAAAAATCCCCAAAATGTTATTTTCCAACAAGTGACCCCTCATTTTAAAGGTTTTTGCACGCTGAACACGATGGTGGAATCGGATTTTAGATATCTTGATCCGTTCTCAAATTAGAGCATTTAAAGTGCGCAAAAATTACCTAAAAATCCCCAAAATGTTATTTTCTAACAAGTGACCCCTCATTTTAAAGGTTTTTGCACGCTGAACACGATGGTGGAATCGGATTTTAGATATCTTGATCCGTTCTCAAATTAGAGCATTTAAAGTGCGCAAAAATTACCCAAAAATCCCCAAAATGTTATTTTCCAACAAGTGACCCCTCATTTTAAAGGTTTTTGCACGCTGAACACGATGGTGGAATCGGATTTTAGATATCTTGATCCGTTCTCAAATTAGAGCATTTAAAGTGCGCAAAAATTACCCAAAAATCCCCAAAATGTTATTTTCTAACAAGTGACCCCTCATTTTAAAGGTTTTTGCACGCTGAACACGATAGTGAAATCGGATTTTAGATATCTAAATCCGTTCTTAAATTAGAGCATTTAAAGTGCGCAAAAATTACCCAAAACTAGGATAATCTTTAAACTCTTACCCCCACCCCCTTAGAGTGGTCAGATTGAAAAATGTGAGAAGTATTAATTGAAGACGAGAGTTCGAAGCAAAAAAGGGGGAGGCAAACGATTAGTACAACTCCTTGAATTTACCCACAGCGATCAAATAAATAAGCACTTAGTACAATTACGTAATAAACAAACGGTAGAATCAGGATGGACAAAACGTACAAATTAAAATAAATACGAAGAGAATATACATAGAAAACCAAATTTTAGACCGAAGTTTTCCTTTATTCAAAACCATAGCCATTAATTCGAATATTTCTTTGAAAATTCGCTCATTAAGTCATGCTGCATGACTGATTTTTTTCGCTCATAACACCCCTGGGTATATTCCGATCGGGCTGCAAAGTTTCGGGACACAACTAGGGCCCAAATGGAGCATGTGCGCGAAAGAACGAATTGTTTAGACCGAAAGTGAAGCCGGTATGCATTATACGGCGTACGGTGGAAGGGCATTGCATTTTCTGAATCTACACACATTGAAACGTTGAAGAAAAAAAAATTTCAAGTGGTTTTATAAAAATTTGTTGGTGAGCGAACACATTGGTATATTAGGTATTCACAGAATAATATTTTAAAAAATAATTAAAAAAAATAAACATGTTCCATGCTCGATTTCAAAGGTTTACTTATTATTGAAAATAATAAACCAGAATGATGTGCTATAATTTCTTGTTAGCGATCAGAAACTGACATTTCTCACCCCGATGAGTTATTAATTTCAATTTAAACTATAATAGTTTCATGTTGAATTGTTGAAGTATTCAAATGTTTGTTTCCGGTTGTTTGACGTGGACCAAACCCATCACCCGGTTTCCTCCTAAGAGAAACCCAATGTATCACATTTTTTCCTTTTAAAATAACCACAACTACCCCCACCTCGAGAAAACGCTGCTCCCTCACGAAAACGCCCGACCCCGCCTGTAGGTACGCCCTACCGCTCGTAACAACCACTTTTTGCCTCATTTACATCCTAACGTTCGAATTATCGGGAAAGGAGACCCTATCTTTCCAGCTTTCTGTGTTTATCTTTACGGTAATAAGAAGGAACAAGAAAAAAGCTCCCTTCGCCCTGAGTACCGTCGTATATAAATTAAGTCCTTCCCACCGAAGTAAACAAACAATAAACTTATGATTTATGGCCGTGGAACAAACTCTACAGCGGGGCCTAACGGATTTATTCAAGTTCTTTTCTTTTTTCCCGGTCGACAGGACATTCTTATTTTGAGGGTAAAACTTTACGGTTGATTTAAGGGAAATTATCCACTGTACTGAGGGAGGAGCTTATTAACGTTGATTTCTGGTTAATTTCAGCTTTGAGAGAGTCACCTGTACCATGTTAGAACCGTTTGGGAAACCATTATCCTCTGGCCGATCCGTTGAGTAATTGTTCGTTCATCGGGAAGACTTGATGGAGTAGGTGGGTCCTGATTCATTACTCCACCGGTGGGGCTGATCATTGGGGTTTCCTCCCGATAAAATACGGGTTTCAACCATTAATCTGCCGTATCGTCGTAACCACGAACCCATCGACAGTCAGTGAGGGTTCCAGCATTGTGCTCACACCCCGTAAATGGACGACCCTATGGGCACAAATTCCTACTTGAATTAGGAAGAATGCCGGAAGGGGAGGATTTCGTTCGCCAAAGGTGAGTGGAGTTTGTTTTCTACGGCAATTTTTATAAACAAATAATTATGTGTGTTTCGGCAACTTGTTTCCTCCTTGCTTAAGCCCAAGTGGCAAATATAAATATCGAGGTTGAAAACGGTGAGGTAAACGGCGTGTAGTGTTTGCGACGTCAGGATCGAAAGATCAAAATAAGGGCCGTGATCTGCAAAACTCGTTATATTTATTATTTATTTTCAATAATGGTTTATTATTTTCAATAATGAACCTTTGGAATCAAGCATGAAAAAAAAAAAATCTTAAACCCCGCTCAAAATCTGATGGTTTACTTTTCAACGTATTTAGAATCCGAAAATGCAATAGAAAAATTTTTTTCTATCCGTCCGCCGTATGCCATACTTCGTATTTTTCTAAGTTACCATGAACCAAAATTGACGAAATTCGGTTTATAGATCCCATTTGGGGTCTAGTTGGTCCTCGAAGCTCGGCGTTATTGTCATTCATCCCTAAGGGGTGAAAAATAAGGGGTTGAAATCTCCAGGATGCCGTTATCTCGAATTTTTTTACGGTCTTAAATAGTTCTCGAACTTAGGAGTTTTTAAAGACCACCCGGAGCATTGTACGTCCAGCCGTGGCCCAGAAGTTTGCACCGACAGGCTTTTTGAACAGGAGGGTGAATGAAATTGTATACATTCAGCCCAGATATCATTGCTAGGACGCGGCAACAATCGGGAATTGGTCCGAGATAATCATTGCTAGGGAGCATCTGATTATATTCACGAAGTAGGTATGAAGTCCATTTGGTTGTTCTGTGATATTATTTTTTCATTTGAAAAATTATGGCTGTTTTGGACTTTGTTGATAGGTACTTTTGTAACTTGTACAAAGAACGTTGAATTATTATCGGGTAAATTATTACACAACGGTTAATTATCACACAATGGCAAAATACTACATAACGGTTTATTATACTGTACACGCAGAAGGGGCATCTATACAGGTAAATTATTACACAGCGGTTTATTATTTACCTTATGCTTCATGAATAACTGCAAATAATTAATGATTGAATTATTGATTCCCACGTATTTGTATGATACTTTATTTCCCGGGCCGGCTCCTACTCCATTTAAGGCTTTCCTGGGTGAAGCTGAAGGGTACTGACCACAGAAAACAGTGATCTACGCAGAAGGGGCATCTATACAGGTAGATAATAAACCGTTTTGTAATAATTGGCAGCGTTTTTAAAATAAAATTCGAGATCGCAGTGGATTCTGAATCTTCAGACTCGTAAATTTCAGAATCCAAAGCGAATACTGTGCAATAACTAGCTTGATCCCACGAATTTTCAAGGGAGATCTTGGTTCTATGCAAAACTCTCGATATCCCACAGGCTCTTCATTTGCAAACATTTCCATGCCCAACTTTAACTGTTTTCAGGTGGAACACTGTCTACTTCCAACGGACCTAAACTTCACGGGAGGTACAGAGAGCTAGGCGTCTCGTCATTGTTTCCATTTCAGTCCTGTCTCCGTTTGTAATCATTTGGGTAAGCGGTTTTCTTGAGACTGCGAACAACTCGAAAGCACAAGGATCACCAGTGGTGGAGAAAACACGGATAAACGGGGGAACAAACCTGCATGGGAACGGGAAGTTGCTGAAACGGCTCGGCAAGCTTAGCTCATAGCCTGTCACCTCTGACGTTGGAATCAGTTATAAAGCAATACTGAAAACGACTGGACATTTAATAAATATATTGAAGAAATCATGACATATCAGGGCTGTGATGATGATATTCCTAGGTAGATACGTTCCACTATGACTTTGACACATGTGCTCAGTTTGTTAGTTTTGGTTTATTATTCTGTGAATAATACACATGTGTAATCGCTCAGCAAACAATTTTTATAACACCCCTTCAAAATTATTTGTTCTTTTACGTTTCAATGTGAGAAGATTCCAATAATGCAATGTCCGTCCGCCGTATCACGCATAACTACTTCAATTTCGATCTAAAAAATTCGTTCTTTCGCACACGTGCTCCATTTGGGCCCTAGTTGTGACCCAAAACTTTGCAGCCCGATCGGAATATACCCAAGGGTGTTATTGGTGAAAAATGGAGGGGAAAATGTGTTTTTTGGTGTTCTAGTAACACGAGCTTGTGAGGTATAGCTTTCCATGTTTTTTAGGACGAGAAGACCGAATATGAAGTCAATTTTGACCAAAGAGTGGAAAATTAAGGTTTAACGAAGTTTCCGCCTCAAATTTATGTTAAAAGTGGGTCTAAAATCGTCGTTCTTCCGCACTCAGTTTTGGTCCCCATTTGAGAACACGTTTGGCTCCTAGTTGTTCTCCGAAGCTCGGCAGCCCGATCAGAATACACTGAGGGGTGTTATGGGTGAGAAATGGGTGTAAAAGTAGGGGTTTTCGAGGTTTTAGTGAACATGAGCTTGTGAGATATCGTTTTCCATGTTTTTTAGGGCGAGAAGACCGAAAATGAAGTTGATTTCGACCAAAGACTAAGAGTTGAGGTTGTAACGAAGGTTCAGCTTCTAAAATTCGTTTTTTATGAGTCAAAACCTGGGAAATTGTCTGGAAAAACCATAAACTTGTATAGTAACACTAGAAGTAGTACAACAGGTGAATAAAGACAACTAAATGACCCTGTAAATGATCAAACATAATCTGTCTAAAACAGGAGCTTATTTCGTGTTTTTGGGGGGCCGAAATTGGTGGAAACCATCAAAAATAGCTATTTCAATTATTTCACATGAAAGAAACAATAAATGTATTTCCAGAATTTCTGTAAGTACATCAGATAGAATATTAATCCTACGTGAAAAGGACTTCGCAGCGTTTTTTTTTCAGGTATGAACGTAATAGGTACACCCAGTAGTTTTTATCAAACAAATGTTTGTGAATAAAAATTATTAAAATAAATATAATGAAAATGTTGCTTTATATTTTCCTTATCCATTGAGAGAGTTTCTCCTTCACCCTGTGCAAAACTCACTACATCCAAAGGTGTCCTGCAGAACTTGTTATATCGATTGTTGTGCTCGTTTTATTCAACCTTAAATCCTTGAGGGCAGCATTCTTTCATTTTCTAAGGAGATCCTCTAATTTTAGGTACTTACTGACATATTAATTTTTAATTTCTCCAAGAACAATAAACCTTTTTCTTTTCTATTGAGAATTCGGCTGGATGTCGGAGTATTCACGTTAAGAAGCCCTCTACACGCACAAATAATTGACTCTGCTGTTCGAGACATTGACTACCCATGGTTTCAGAGTCCAGCTTGACGAAGAATTCCAAACGAAATATCAATTTTCATTCGTTATTTGGATAACACACTCACGCAGGTAATTGTAACGGTGGTATTACGATTGTAGTACGTAAGAAAGGAAGAGTATGCAACTTGAGAAAGTTGCAAGAGCAATACAAAATTATGCTACAGCAGGTTACTAATAATACAACTTCAGCTCTTATATTTCATGTTTGGGATGGCAACTATAACGTATAACTGTTATTATTAATCATGTATTCATGTATTTCTCGGCAAGAACATTATCATTACTCCATTTTTCTTTAAAAAAAAAAAAAAAATTCGAAAACAATATTTTTCTCCAGATTTTGTTCAGATTTAGTCCAGATGTCCGAGGATGATTATTCTTACGCTTTTGGGAATGTTAACCCCTGAAAGAGTTGGTCACTGGCCATCTTCTTGTACTGCTTCGGAGCCTTCTTTCATGAACCATTCCCGCCAGTGGGTTGATGACGCGTACTCCATCCACCTGTCTACATCACCATCATTCATTAGATTATAATTATATTAATTACATGATTTATATTATTTAATGAAAATACTGCTGTTCAAACGTCGTTGTGGGCGTAACGAGAGGCATCTAGTTCAAACATTTGAATAATTCGGTCGTATTCAGCCTCAAATCCTCGTTATAAAGCTGAAATCTCATCTTCTAAAATGTTGATTTAGACCTTTCTAAACCTTGATAAGTTGATAAATTAACTTGATAAGTTGATTAATTGATATTCAGATAGATATTGATACCTATTCAGATGGAATGACTTGTTTTATCTACGCAATTACTATGTTTATTACTACGTTTACTGTGTTTGTATTATAATTAGACGCTCTGTTAGGTAGTAAATTTAGTAATGAATCAAGTACCCACCACTTATTTCTTGCAGTGTGTCAGCTCCTCCGCCGTAGTCTTTCGGTAGCATAGACAGAGGGAAATGTTTGGTGAGAACCTCTGGACCTTCAGTGTATACATGCCACTGAAATTCCCGATCAAAAATGAATATTACTGTGGAAGGAAACTGTAATGAAACCCGCTTTGTTAATGTTTCATGTTAATAACTTTGATTATTCCAAGTACCTAGCATTCTAGTTACCACATTGCAATGCCATTATTATTTTGTATAACAGATTCGAAATAAAAAATTTCAGTATGGGCATTGGTTCGTTTCTTCGAGAAGTAATTGAGAGATTAAGCCTAGGTGTTTATTTTCGAAAGATTTTTTCCTTTTTTTGCCTGTAATATATTATATAGACATGTGTGAGTAATACATATAGGTGCATTTCATGTAAATTCAAATAAGAGCCTGCATTTATGATTATAAACTTTGTAACTGGCAATATTTGTCAGGACGAAATAGGTAGGTAGGCATCTAGTTTCTTCTGCATTAATACAACCAATTGAGTCCCTACATACCACGAAATTAAGGTAGGTAAATTATCGTTATTATAGCTTTCTATGCCCAACTTTCTATTACCCAACTAGATACCAAAATTACGTAAATTGATGAATTAATAATATTTGTACGTATTTATGGTTTAAAAAAAAAAAAAAAAAGTAAATAGATAGGTACCTGAAGATGTAGTAATTTATCTTCTTACAACATAGATAACGATACTATCCGTTCCGAGGAACGTGGAAATGTTGTTGATATGCCTACCAGGGGCTTGTTTCATAATAAAGTGCTAGTTAATGCTATTATACTAGTACTATTAATAATATTTTTTTAAGTAGCCATGTGCACTTCACTTTGTACACTTTCATTTTTCTTAATGAGAAAGTACAAAATGCGACTTCTAAAATTGGAAGTACAAGATAATTTTTCGAAAGTACCTACTAGTGATTCTGTTTCATGAACAGCATGCACACATTTTTCGAATCTGAATCTACAAGTCGTTACGTATTTATAAATGCAAGGCTTAGTTCACCTGTATTAACGCATTCAGTGCTAGAAATGTTGGATTTCGCTAATCTTGATGACAAACATTTCGATGATCGTGAGAGCGTACGCAATGTGGTGCGTGGTATAAGGAGAAAAATTATGTAAAATAAGGACTACATTTAATTTTGTGTGTGCGCGCGCGCGCGTGTGTGTGTGTGTGCTTCATGCGAACAGCTTTTAGAAAAAAATGGGCAATTATCAAGTGATGTATCCACAAGGATCACTTTCGGTCTTCTTCCTTTTCGCATACGGAAAATTTGTTTTATGGATGAAGAAAAACACGTAAAAAAGTGAATCGAAAAAGCTGCTTGCTCAAGTCACACGGCATATCAATTAATAATAATTAATAATTAATTATCAAGTGATGTATCCACAAGGATCACTTTCGGTACTGATTTTATAATCTTCTTCCTTTTCGCATACGGAAAATTTGTTTTATGGATGAAGAAAAACACGTAAAAAAAGTGAATCGAAAAAGCTGCTTGCTCAAGTCACACGGCTATAAATAACGCGTCGATAGGCCATTTCCCACTCGGTGCCAGGGGACAGTCAGTCAGAACATATCCGTAAAATGTGTAAAAGTGCGGCTGTTCTCGAGTAGTTTCTTGGTCCGGTGGAGACGGGGTCGTTTGGGGAAGCCTAATCGATATCCGTTCTTAACCGGTGATAATCTCGCTGGTCTAGGTGGCGGACCTCGAGAGTCCACCTCCTAGACCACCGAGTTTATCACCGGTTAAGAAGGGATATCGATTAGGCTTTCGCTCACCGATCCCGTCTCCACCGGACCAAAAAACTACTCGAGAACAGCCGCACTGTTACAAACGTCACAGGCAACAGCAGGGTAACATTTCACCGCCACTCTTTTGAAATCTTAAAGTTTGAAAAACTGTCAAAATATGAAGGTGGCATATTTTCCCGATTCAGCCATATTGTCGTCTATCTCACATCGTAAACTATTGAGAAAAACGCTGCAAATCCCTGCACAACGGTTTATTATTTTGTATAGAATACCCTTCTGTTACAGATCACAGCTCTATGTATAGATAACCCGTCTATATAATATGATATGTACTATTCTATTATATACATATTATGTAGATCGCAGACCCTCCGTAGGTTAGTACCTAACCCCGTACTCGTTACTAGGTACCTACCTAAATCACGAGTTAAATGTTGCTAAAATAATTCTGCCGATGACAAACAGTAGGTACCTAACAAAAAGAAACACACATAATGAAGTTCTGAAAAGAAATTGTTGATGAGGAGTGAAAAAAGTTGCAAAAGCCCCTTCTACGTAGATGGTATAATGAAACGTTGTGTAATAATTTACCGTTGAGTAATGATTTACCGTAGTAATAATTTACCCATCAATAATACTTCAACGTTTGTTCAAGTTTCACTACCTACCAACAAACTCCAAAAGAGCCATCATTTTTCAAATGAAATAATATCACAGAACAACCAACTCGACTTCATACTCCGCCAATATAATCAGGTGATCCCTACCAATGATTGGCCGTATTCACAAATTCCTATTGTGGGCGCGTCTCTGGTTACGAGATTTGGTTTGAATTGTATACAATTTCATTCATACTGGAGTCAAAAATGCCTGTCGGTGCAAACTTCGGGGCCTTACTGTGAACGAACGGCTGGACGTACGATGCTCCGGATGGTCTTAAAAAACTCGCAAGTTCAAGAACTATTTAAAACCGTAAAAATATCTACGTAAAAAAATGGTATAGGCGTTTTGAAAATTTCAACCCCTATTTTGAACCCCTTAGAGATGACTCACAGTAACGTCGAGCTTCGAGGACCAACTAGACGCCGAACGGAACCTATAACCCGAATTTCATCAATTTTTTTTCATGGTAACTAAGAAAAGTGGCCCGTACGGCGTACGGCGTACGGCGGACAGACAGAAATATTTTTATTGCAGTTTTGGATTCTACATACCTTGAAACGTAAACCATCAAATTTTGAGGGGGGGTAAGAATTTTTTTTTTCATGCTCGATTCCAATGGTTCATTATTGAAAATAATAAACCAAAATGCAGAGATAATTCATGATAATTGCCCATTTCACCCGTAAACCTATCAGCTGATTTGTACTTTTGCTTCCGAGTCTGCTAGGCAGCGGAAGCTGTTTTCACTTTCGAAACGAAATTTTGTGTGTGCTCCAAAATGAAAATTTCCACTTGCATTTTGCGTTTCAGGGCCTCCTGAACAAATTTGGTTTTGTGTTTGTCTGTCTGTCCACATTTCCTTGCCACAGCCATAACTTCCACAATTTTGATCCGATTTCAATCAAATTTTCAGTAATTGTGTGGGTTTAGCGCTAGATGGTCCTCTGTCAGTTTCATCATGATCGAATCAACGGTAGCCTCTGCGCATGCGCTAACGAGATTTTCTTGTTACGGTCATAACTCCATCAATTTTGAACGGATTTTGGTCAGATTTTCAGGGATGATGCGGGTAAGGTCCCTTGAGGTCCCATACGACATTCATCATGATTGAATCAGCGGTGGCAGTGGCACGTGGCACTTGCACCGCGTACATTACATACATCGATCATGTTAGACCATAGAACTGCAAACCTGGAAGGGCCTCTGCGTTGACGAATGAAATGGCGGGCTCCGCACCCTGCTCAGCTGATGTGCTAAATTCTCTCCTGCTCATCCTAGGAAGTTGAAATTTGATAGGGACTCTTTGCGTTCTCAGTTCTATACGTGTTCTAATTAGGTACCCTTATTATTAAATAACAGTTAAATAATTTCGATAATTATTCTGAACTTTTAGGTTAATCAATCCGTTAATTAATCTGAATCATTATGTATGAAAATTTAATGGTGACACTGTGAAGGCCACGAGGAAGCTCCTTGGCAGTGTATTTCACTTGTATTTCAACATCACTACTATTTGGAAGATCCCCCCATTAAGAAACAGAAAATATTAGTCTGTTCTGTACACTGTGATTTGTTCCCTCGAACTTTCGAACTAATACAATTAGCTCCTTTATGAAACAGGCCCCTGGTACATTCGTCCACATTCCATGTCGTCATACTCGATTACGGCCTACGAACGGTAGCTCATTCGGGAATTCTACTGTAAATGATTACTATAGGCAGGTACATGGGATTTACCGCAGTAAACCACTTTATAGAAGTTTCATAACATCGACTGTTGAACGTGGTTTTCACTTACCCGCCGAGCTATCTTGGTTTTGAAAAGGGGTTTTATTATTCTGTTTATGGCCACCTGAAGGAACGATGGGGTGTTCAAACTGATAATTCCTCTTATTCTCCATGGCATTACGTTCTGCGAAAACGGAGTAAAAGTTATAATAAAAAAAAATCAGTCATGCAGCATGACTTAATGAGCGAATTTTCAAAGAAATATTCGAATTAATGGCTATGGTTTTGAATAAAGGAAAACTTCGGTCTAAAATTTGGTTTTCTATGTATATTCTCTTCGTATTTATTTTAATTTGTACGTTTTGTCCATCCTGATTCTACCGTTTGTTTATTACGTAATTGTACTAAGTGCTTATTTATTTGATCGCTGTGGGTAAATTCAAGGAGTTGTACTAATCGTTTGCCTCCCCCTTTTTTGCTTCGAACTCTCGTCTTCAATTAATACTTCTCACATTTTTCAATCTGACCACTCTAAGGGGGTGGGGGTAAGAGTTTAAAGATTATCCTAGTTTTGGGTAATTTTTGCGCACTTTAAATGCTCTAATTTAAGAACGGATTTAGATATCTAAAATCCGATTTCACTATCGTGTTCAGCGTGCAAAAACCTTTAAAATGAGGGGTCACTTGTTAGAAAATAACATTTTGGGGATTTTTGGGTAATTTTTGCGCACTTTAAATGCTCTAATTTGAGAACGGATCAAGATATCTAAAATCCGATTCCACCATCGTGTTCAGCGTGCAAAAACCTTTAAAATGAGGGGTCACTTGTTGGAAAATAACATTTTGGGGATTTTTGGGTAATTTTTGCGCACTTTAAATGCTCTAATTTGAGAACGGATCAAGATATCTAAAATCCGATTCCACCATCGTGTTCAGCGTGCAAAAACCTTTAAAATGAGGGGTCACTTGTTAGAAAATAACATTTTGGGGATTTTTAGGTAATTTTTGCGCACTTTAAATGCTCTAATTTGAGAACGGATCAAGATATCTAAAATCCGATTCCACCATCGTGTTCAGCGTGCAAAAACCTTTAAAATGAGGGGTCACTTGTTGGAAAATAACATTTTGGGGATTTTTGGGTAATTTTTGCGCACTTTAAATGCGCCAAAACCCTCCTTAGAGTAGGCCAATTTCGCCCATCTTCGAACTTAGCCTTTCGATTGCCAAGATAGATTTTTTGTGCAAATTTGAGCTGTTTATCTCAATTCTATCGAGAGTTATCGTCTGGAGTGACACATATATAAATATATATATATATATATATATATATATACATATAAAAAAGTGTTAAATTTCAGGAATCGTTTTAGAATGGTCTGAAACGGATTTCTATGAAGAAAATTTCCAAAAATTTATATTATTTAAATTTCGAAGCCATTGCAATAGCTTCATTTTCTTTGAAAATTCGCTAAAACAGCTTTTTACTTGAAAATTTACTTGAAAATTTAATGAAAGCTATTTTGTTTCTCTGGTTCATGTTTTTTTCTCTCTAGCTGTATTTTGCTGTTTTTGATCACTCGTGTTTCAATGTACATAATTATAGTACAGATAAAATGACGTGATTTTTGCAAAACGGGTTTCCAACGGAAAATAAATGGAACTGTCTGAAATTGCGCGAAAATAGTTGGGGAGGATTCCAAGTTGAACGTATATTGGATAATTGGATCACATATTGGAACAGTTATTGGATCATTTCATAGGACAAAATTGGTGTTACGATTCGGAAAGGCAATGTCCACCTGAATGAAGTAGATGACGTTTCTCATGAAGGTGGGGCGAACGGCTAGGAAGTAAGAGGCGGAGTAGTTGTTGTTATCCATAACAATGTACTCGCCCCCCTGGACGACTTCGGTCCTCATCCTCATCTCCATGATGACGAGGATCCTTTTGACAATGAGAGCCGGGCTGTACCCCGGGAAGTCGGGCACGCCGGAGATGGTCATGAGCACTCGGGAACCGTCTGGAGTCGCGTTGGGAAGAGTCAGCAGTTGACTGGAAATAGGTAACGAGCGTAATAGTATCAGAACTGCTTAGAAGGTCGAAAAAAAGAGGTTGAAAAGCTTCCAAGAGGTTGGAAAAAGGAAATTGAGAAGGAAATGGCAGTCAAACCGACATAAAATAAACAGAAATGGAGGGAAGAAGTCCTAATGACGGCTACTCGTCTTGGCAGGGCGAACGAGGGGAGGGGCACTGCCAGCAATATCAAGTATAAATGTATAATTCAAAGCTCCTGGATTCTGTTGGTGAGTATGATCGACTGCAATATATCGCACCGAAATGGGGCCATCGTGGAGTGTGTATGGTGGCAGTGATTTTCGCGGTGAAGCCCATTTGTGCTAATCTTTTTTAGCCCCTGGGGAATGCGTCTTGTGGTGGTTTAAATGAGAGGCGAGGTGAGGTGAGATGAGGTGAGTGAAGGGAGATAAGGCATCGGACCTAACGCCTCTGGTTAACACCTTTAACCGAAGTCGGGGAGGTTTCCACCAGGAAGACGTCAGGAGGATATGCCGGGCGGTTACCACCATTCTGGGATCTTTTCGGGTCGTTTGGATGTGTGCCCAGTGGTTACCACTCTGGGTAGTTTCCTACCCGGTTAACACTAGTCAGGGATCTTTTAGACATAGGAGGGAGAGAGGAGGCGTGAGCTAGGAGGAGAGAGATAAGTCATCGACTTGAGGAGAGCGTAAAATGAAGAAGTAGGCGAAGAAGGCGAGTATTTATAGTACTGGGACTATTCTCCCTCCATCCTCAACACCAGTTGAAGGATGGTGGGAGATCCCTTCCAGCCCTTTCGAGCTACCTACGCCTAGTCACGTCCGCCGCTTCATTCCCTGGTTTATTTGCGAAATCTTAATAATAATTTAGATGAAGTGATGTTCTGGGAGGATATCGCGACACGTCTAGTAAGCGCGAATTGGATTTAGGAAGCGTCTAGTAAACGCAAACGACACTGACCGAAAAGCGCAAATGTTTATTAGTTAAGTTGAGGTTGAGGATTTGACGTTTGTTTTCTTTGATTTGGCGTTCTGTTGGCCAGGTTTACCCATCTTAAGCTGAACGGCGTTGGCCCGCGGAAAAAATTGAAGAAACGAGAAAAAAATCAACATTCCATCAGGGAGCTCCGGCAAAAACATCTGGCGGGAGATATCTCACTGCTTCAATATGTTCAAGTAGTGGGGATCAAACGGCAAGTAACGAAAATAGTGAAATAACGCGAAAAAAACCTACATACATGTGGACATGACGATCTCATTCAGATGATTTAAATAGTTAAAAATTGGACATTTCAAGACGACATGAATTTGAATATTCACATGACAGAGTAAAATAAAACAATCTTAAATATAATGATTTTCGTGGTTCTCCCCGCTTCACCTTTCACTTCATGACATTTTCAGGGTGCAACGATGTGCGCTTTTCGGCTCCATGACAGGATGAGAAGTTGCGCTTTTGGGCTAACTGGTTGGGTAAAAGTTGTGCTTTTGGGCGCACTGCCTGGACGGAAATTTGCGCTTTTTGACTGCTACTGACGTGGATTAGCGCATTTACGCTACATCCCATTTTAGCGCTTGACAATGGCGTTGTGCCTTCTGTTTTCAACCTACTCGGAAGTTCGAGTAGGTAATTCATGTACAGTGAAATCCCTCAATAGTGGAAATCCACGTGACCAAAGTAAGTGTCCACTGTACAGGGGTGCCCCTCTATAGTGGACACGCGTCTGACCAAGAGAAGTGTCCACTATAAAGGGGTATCAAAAAATTCCAACGTATTTTTTTATCAATACTGTTTTATTATTTAGTGTGTACACGCAACACATTTGTCAAACATTAGGTAATATGTATGAAAATTACGCAGCAATTAGGGTACTTTACGTCAGAACTACAAGAATAAATGGATAAATTCAGAATGAATACAATTTTATAATTCTGAATCTAAAAGAATTGGAGAATTGAAGACTGTTTTTTCATTTTTGATTCGGTCATTTACCGTTCGTGATGAACTGACAGTTCTCACGAACGAAAACATGCGACTGGCGACGGAAAGAACGTATGTACTAAGTACTTTCCGTACGACAAGAGAGTAGGTATCAGTGGGTCAGGGTCAAATTAATCCAAATGATGGAATGTAAACAAACCAAAAATGAATTCGAACGATGGCAAATTTACTCATAAACAAGCAGAAAATGAACTCTGCCAGATCAAACATAGCTGTCAGCTAAGAAAAATGTAAACTTTTCTACACGTCTAAACGGGTCTACTGTCCACTGCGAGGGGCTCGGGATGAAGAAATGAGTGTCCACGTCCACTATAGAGGGTGTCCACTATACAGGGGTTCAAATACATTGAATCTCCTATCTCTACGCCGGGACCATGGCCAAACCGTCCATTAAGAGGGGTGTCCACTAAGAGGAGTTTCACTGTATTAGCGCACTGTTTGTTTTTGTACCTAGGGACAGAACTTGAAAATGGAGGACTTAACTTCATGTTGAGTCCCATCTACACACCCATGAGTCTTGAAGCTGTGACAGAGTGTGAGCAGAGTGACGGTGACGGTGGATCCTCGAGAGTCCCCCCCCCCCTCTTGACCAGCTCTATTATCACCGGTTAAGAAGGGATATCGGTTTGGCCAAACGACACCATCTTCACCAGAAAAACAGGCGACTCGAGAACTGCCACCGTCACAACGCACAGCCCGTGAAAATTAGCCTAAATACCGACCTAATTTAGGTACGTACCAACCATTTATATGACCAGTGATAGAGCTCTCGAAAGGATCGACATATTTACTGATGTCCAAATGTATACTCCAGTTAAGGCTAAATGCAACGAGTTTAGTTGCAAAATCCGCCACCACGTGGCAACACCAAAATGAATCAATTTTATTCTACTCCTCATTTGAGAAGGGAGCGAGATATTTCAATTCGGAAAACGGATTTCTCATCAATATTTACGTAGAATTCCGGGTAACTGGTTCAAAAAATGTGCAAAAAATTTGTGTCTACTGTTCCAAAAAACATTTGTTTAAATTATGAACATTTTCAAAAGTGGCCTAATAGGCGCTTGCATTGGACTCTAGAAAATAAAAATCCGTTTTGTGAATTTTTCTAAATTGAGTGTAGCCTTCGGATTCTCGTTTCCATGATTTTGGGTACAAGGATCAAGATCGGGAGCTTCTGACTGTGTGTGGGGGTAGAGAGATCTTGGCCACCTCAGACATTCCCATTTTTCTGCTTCCCTGTCCTGACACTGAATGAAAGGATGTATAGGTAAGTAATGCAATTCAGAAGTTAGGAGTCACGAACTAGGGAAAATCGGCACCCACTTTCCTCAACCTTTTCGGCTGCTGTCCTTGAAGGAACTACGAAAAATTTTCTTATTTCTTTTATAGGCACTATAAAATTATTATTATAGTAACTACCGTTATGAGTCCAGAAAATGCAGTTAAAATGGGCCACAAGTGCGATTTGTATTGAAGCGCATCAACAGAGCAGTGTTTATGGTGACTGCATGAAGTGTAGTGTTACTGTTTAATAATTAATGATAACGCAACCATGATGCTGGGCTTGTGTTTTACAAATCAACTGAAAAATATATAATTTGGTATTGATTGAGTTCTTTTGACCAAGTTGGATTAATTATTTATTGTTTTAATATTCTATTTTTACGTTCCTCAAAAAATGTGAACCCCACACGCTCTGAGTTTACAAATCCCCAGTCAGCTTGAAGGAGCGAGCATAGAACCACCCAATCTTCGGTCAAATATGGTCGGCCTCAACTTTTCCCAGTGCTACCAGCGATCCATTCGAATTCCCGACGATTTCAAGGCTCTCCACATGAATAAGATAAATTAGAATACGTAAGTATTAGTTAAAATACGTAGTAACTTTTCCTTCCAAAAATTAACTTGCCTCCCAATAAGTCAAATATTTCATTAAGTACTTCTGGCGCAGGTAGTTTGTTTATTTTTATTTTTTGAAAATACGCCTTGTACCTACAAATATGGCCACATGGCTGCGATGTTGGGCTCTAGTGGATCTCTCTCAGCGCACAGCTCTTTGGCCCGGCTCCGAAACCTATAGTAGTTGTCGATCTTGTCTTTCGCCTTGTTCATGTCACCTTTGCACCCAACCAGGAAGTTGCAGAAGAACGCGTCTGGTTCTGAAGAAGAGGAAAATCCCAATAAGATATGTGAAAATACTTACTGGAGAAAAAAAAACGCTACAAATCCCTAAACAACGGTTTATTATTTTGTATAGAATAATACCCTTCTGTTACAGATCACACTTCTCGGTGTAGAACACCCTTCTGTTACAGATCACAGCTCTCTGTATAGACAGCCCTTCTATATAGATCACAGGCTAGCTTAATACCTAAATCACGTGTTAAATAATGTTGCTAAAATAATTCTGTCGATGACAAACAGTACCTAAAATGGCAAAAAGAAACACAAATAATGAAGGTCTGAAATGAAATTGTTGATGTGGGGTGAAAAAATAAACGTACCCGGTAGGGTTTCGATCTCTGGAACTTAGACGTTACAGTCCGTCACGTAGGTACACCATTGCGCTATAGCGTCAACCTGGCCGAAAGACCAGTGATCTGCGCTCTCAACTACTCAGCTTGATGCCTGCATACACCCTGCTCTTTACGGCCAACTGTATAGCAAATTTTATGGTAACATGGTAGAATGCTCCGGATGGTCTCAAAAATTCAGAAAAAAAATCAAACTATTTAAAAATGCAAGAAATCCACACCTCAAAATATCATTTTCCGAGATAAGGGATACTCCGGATATTTCAACCCCTATTTTTCACCCCTTAGATTTGAGTGACAGTAACGCCGAGCTTCGAGGACCAACTAAAGCCCAAACGGGAACGACACACAAAATTTCGTGAATTTTGGTTCATGGGAACTAAGGAAAAAGTCGCGGACGGCGTACGGCGGACGGATTGAAATATTTTTATTCAATGTTCGTATGCTACGTTCCTTGAAACGTAAATCATGAAATTATGAGGGGGGGTTAAACAAATATTTTTTTCACGGCCGATTCCAAAGGTTCATTAGGTATTGAAAATAATAAACCAAAATGGGAACTTGTACGGTTATTTTCTGTTATTTGTTCAATAATTGAAACATAAGAAGTTGTGGTACTAATGGCAGGTATCGGATAAGCTAGCAATTCTGTCCTAAAATGGAAGTTGAAATCGGGACTTTTATGTATTTTCTTACCACCATTTTCATTTCGGACACAGTAGGCATTCGACGTTGCTAAATCTCGTAGTAAGGTCAAAAAGGTGAAATTCCGATCCATGCAAGTTTCCCATTGTTTGAATACATGATTACATAGGTACTCCATTTCATATTCCTCAAGGGGCGAACGCAAGTTAGGTGTTGCTAGTGATTTTTTTACGGTGCAGAAATCTTGGCGCATTTTCAAGAAACCCTTACCCGATTTGGCTGATGGAGGCAGGTGTTGTTGGTCGGAAAGCCAAGACCTGATGGATGCCAGATCCCTCGAGAGATTTCTCCGAGGATATCCAATTTCGTTCAGTACTAAATCCTCTTGTTCAGTTGTCAGCGGCACTAACGGGACTTCTATATTACCAAAAATAAACTTCAGATATTACTGTTTTTCCACGGTCACAGTGGCACCACAGAAAAGAATGCGAGGTTGGTATTATCTTTTCTGGAACCAGTAAAATATATTCTTGAAGTTTCTGGTCCTTTATTTTATTCAGCAGATACAGTACAATTTTTACGATAAAAAAAAACAGAGGTGTGAACTTTTTTCAAAAACTTTCCAAGGTTTTTAACAAAAATCTACTAAATTTCGTTATTACAGAGTTGACTGATAATTAACGACGGGGGTTTCATGCATGAGCCCTCTGCCACAAAGACAATGTATTTATTTTATTTATTTAGAAAATATACGGGCAGAGCCTAATTACATATATATATATATATATATCATATATGTATATTATATATATATTACTTAACACTAATAATTGCACAGAAATGATACCATTATCAAGATACATAAGATATAAATTTCAACTTAAAATGTAAACAATTTTACGGACAAAAACAGATACGGTCTTTATCGACTTACTGAACTTAATGGGGAATTACAAATTTATTGTTTTTACTATATATATACAACAATAGCAATACGGATAAAAAAATATAACAGTAGAATCCTACATTAATAAAATTTATTTTAAATGCCTAGTTGTAGAGGCTAGGCTGGAAGCTACTATGTCCATGTCATCAGAAAGGGAGGCCAAGTAATTCACGTTCCTCTGCATTCTGGTGATGGGGCTATTAAGCAGATAGTTGGTGGCGGTGTGAGGCAACGAGAAGAGTAGGTGGTGACGGGTATTGTGTGAAGGGACTCTCAAGCCAAACAGTGATAGCAACTCTGGGCTGTCTATAGCACCGCAGAAGAGCTTGACAACAAAAGTGGCATCAAGACACTGACGCCTGATTTGTAAAAGCCTCAAGCCACTCGTCCTCCTCTTATCCTGCAAGTTTCGTCCCACGGCAAACCCGCCTTGAAGGCCAGAAACGAGGAACCTATTCTGAATCCTCACCAGCCTCACCCTAGCCACAGCATAGAATGGAGACCAAACCATCGAGCAGTAGGTATTCTAGATTCGGCCGAACCAAAGTGGTGAAGAGAAGCGTCAGAGCTCTAAGGTCACTGAAGTCTGTGGTATACCTCCTCATGAACCCCTGCATTCTCATTGCTTTGTTACAAACAAAATCCAAATGAAGAAGCTTAGCTGATTATTAAACAGGACTCCTAAATCCTTCATGAGGGACGCACGCTGAAGAATCTATCCATCAATGGCATAATCAAAGTTAATAGAACCTCCCCGCGTATATGTAACCGCGTGACACTTAGCAGGATTCAATGACATCCCATTCACACGGCACCAGCCACCAAACCTGTCCAGATTCGACTGAAGTAGCATAAAATCAGAAAGAGCGGAAACCTCGAAAATAATCTTTAAATCGTCGGCATATAACAAAAACTTTATCTTATCGTCGAAAACGGACTTAATATCGTTCATAAACACAAGGAACAACTATGGTCCCAGATGGGAACCATGGGGGCACCCAGAGGGAGCACCAAATGGACGAGACTGACAGCCTCTCAGCCTAACGAGCAGAGATGGAACAAATCCATAGGTAACCATGTTATTGGCTGAAAAGAGGACGAAACCCTTCCCTGGCTTGGAAAATCCCGGACATGAATCCAGTAGAAAACTTAAGGACAATAATTGCGAAGAAGGACTTCAAGAAAGAGCAGATTGATAAGCTAACAACAGCAGATTACCTATACCTATCAAATACGCACAAAAACCTGGTAGAAATCATGCCTCGGCGGGTTAATCTTTTGCGGTCGTATGGCGGATGAGGAACAGGCGCAGCGGTCGTTGTCCATGTGTCACATGCAGGCAGCTATGATGCCAACCTGGACGTAGCGCTGTTTGCCATGATGAATAGCCTGGTCGCCTCTGTATTTTGAAGAATCTTGGATTTTGTATCATCTCAAAAAAAAAATTGTTCGTGGTTCCAATTTAGCGAACTTTTGTGAATTTACCCGACTGATTTTGGATCAAGAGGATTGATATTTTCGGATATAAACATCAACATTAGACAATTCCTTCTTCATATTGAAGAATATCCAGTTGATGGGCCTCAGTCCACACCGGTTTCGACTTGTTGAAATGCTCACAAAAAGAGAAAAAAAACAAAAACGCTGCAAAGTCCTTGTCACATGGGTTTATTATTCTATTGAACATACAAACAGAAATGTTGGCTGTTCATTTATTGTTTCTTTCGTGCGTAATAATCGAAATAGCTATTTCTGATGGTTTCCATTAATTTTGGCCCTTAAAACACAAATCAGGTACGCTTTTTTTTTTTTTTTTTAACTATCTTCGATCATTGATAGTGCCATTTAATCGTCTTGATCCACGTGTTGACACTTTTTCCAGTGTTATTATACAAACTGATGGTGATTTCAGACGGTTTCCCAGGTTTTTCACTCATAAAAAATCAATTTTGGGAGCTGAACATTTGGTAGAACTCAATTTTCCACTCTTTGACCAAAATCGACTTCATATTCGGTTTTCACGTCCCCCAAAACATGGAAAACGATATCTCAGAAGCTCATCTTACCAACATGTTGCTAAAATGCAAAAAGTACCTATTTTGGTTTATTATTCTGTGAATAATACACCTATGTATTCGCTCAGCAAAAAATTTTTATAACACCCCCTCAAACTTTTTTCTTTTCCGTTTCAAGGTGCATAGATTCCAAAAATGCAATGTCCGTCCGCCGTACGCCGTCCGCCGTCCGCCGTACGCCGTCCGCCGTCCGCCGTATCACGAGTACAGGCTTCATTTTCGGTCTAAAAAAATCGTTCTATCGCACACATGCTCCATTTGGGCCCTAGTTGTGTCCCGAAACTTTTCAGCTCGATCGGAATATACCCAGGGGTGTTATGAGTGAAAATGTGTGTAAAAATAGGTACTTTTTACGTTTTAGCAACATATTGGTAACATGAGCTTCTGAGATATCGTTTTCTATGTTTTTGGGACGAGAAGACCGAACATGAAGTCGACTTTGACCAAAGAGTGGGAAATTGAGGTTCTACCAAATGTTCAGCTCCCAGAATTGATTTTTTATGAGTGAAAAACCTGGGAAATCGTCTGAAATCACCATCAGTTTGTATAATAACACTGGAAAAAGTGTCAAGACGTGGTTCAGGACGATTAAATGGCACTACCAATGATCAAAGATAGTTAAAAAAAAAAAGAAAAAAAGAGCGTACCTAATTTGTGTTTTGGGGGCCAAAATTAATGGAAACCATCAGAAATAGCTATTTCGATTATTACGCACGAAAGAAACAATAAATGAACAGCCAACATTTCTGTAGGTATGCCCAATATAATAATGAACCCATGTGACAAGGACTTTGCAGCGTTTTTACACACATTTTCACTCATACCACCCCTGGGTATATTATTCCGATCGGGCTGAAAAGTTTCGGGACACAACTAGGGCCCAAATGGAGTATGTGTGCGAAAGAAAGAATTTTTTAGACCGAAAATGAAGCCTGTAGACGTGATACGGCGTACGGACATTGCATTTTGGTTTATTATTCTGTGAATAATAAACCTATGTAATCGCTCAGCAAAAAATTTTTATAACACCCCCTCAAACTTTTTTCTTTTCCGTTTCAAGGTGTGTAGATTCAAAAAATGCAATGTCCGTCCGCCGTCCGCCGTACGCCGTCCGCCGTACGCCGTCCGCCGTATCACGTGTACAGGCTTCATTTTCGGTCTAAAAAAGTCGTTCTTTCGCACACATGCTCCATTTGGGCCCTAGTTGTGTCCCGAAACTTTTCAGCCCGATCGGAATATACCCAGGGGTGTTATGAGTGAAAATGTGTGTGAAAATAGGTACTTTTTGCGTTTTAGCAACATTTTGGTAACATGAGCTTTTGAAGTATCGTTTTCCATGTTTTTGGGGACGAGAAGATCGAATATGAAGTCGATTTTGGCCAAGGAGTGGAAAATTGAGGTTGTACCAGATGTTCAGCTCCCAAAATTGATTTTTTATGAGTCAAATACCTGCGAAATCACCATCAATTTGTAGAATAACACTAGAAAAAGTGTCAACACGTGGATCAAGACGATTAAATGATAGCACTACCAATGATCAAAGATAATTTGAAAAAAAAAAAAAAGATCGTACCTACCTAATTTGTGTTTTGGGGGCCAAAATTGGTGGAAACCATCAGAAATAGCTATTTCAATTATTTCACATGAAACAAACAATAAATGTAAGTACAGCCAACATTTCTGTAGAATAATAAACCCCATGTGACAAGGACTTTGCAGCGTTTTTGGAATCTACGCACCTTGAAACGGAAAAAAAAAAAGTTTGAGGGGGTGTTATAAAAATTTTTTGCTGAGCGAATACACACCTAGGAGTATTATTCACAGAATAATAAACCAAAAAGTATGAATGCCTATGAATGCTAGGATACAAAACAAGAAGTGAAAGAAATAATCCCTAAGATACGAAAACAATGATAGTACTAAGGCGAAATCGAAAAATCTCGAATGATTACAGCTTCTCATCTGGATACCTAACTTTCATCACTGAAGAAGCCCCCAGAAAAATTAAACCACCCCAATTTTTGAACAGCCTTGTTCCTTAGGTACTGTATAATTATGTGGAAAATGGTCAGTAAATAATTACTGGATGCGTAGAAAGAAAGAAGATTGAAGTGGCTGCATGTGACACATGCGCTACGACCAGATCCCAAGGAGAACAACTGCATGTGACAATGCAGTACGACCGGACAATTGCGAAGAAAGAGCAGATAACACCGAAACAGCAGATAACAACGAAGGTCAGAATATTGCAAATACGCACAAAAACCTGGTAGAAATCATGCCTCGGCGGGTTAAAGCATCGATTTTAGAGATTTAGTGGCATAAAGAATTACTGGAGTGCAGAAAAGTTGTGAATAATACTGATTTATAGAAATTTAGATTTTTGTTAAAAACTCTTGAAATTTCTAATAATTTTCATACGTCTGTAAACCATAAGCAACAGTACTGACCCATTTGTGATGGTGAAACGAGACCGCGATGTAGCGGTACACACAGGAGGGACGGCCCGAACGAAAACCAGATGTGTGCGAGTTGTGTGCGAAATGAGGAAACGGGAAGGAAGATTGGGATCGGGGAAGTTTTTCAGATGGGATCCGTCCGGGATATCCACGACAGATCGTGATCGCCCGAACGCCGGGTGAGGGAGTTAGAGTTTTGGTCAATCACAATATCGTAGGTCCCCACAGAATTGTTTCCATTACAGCCAGATATTGCTCTGGCGAGTGAGAAAGGTGGGTGTTCCTCGTCCCCCGTCCCCTTCAGTAGGACGACAACAGAATATTGAAAGAACATCAGATGCAACGCATCGCACGTTTTTCCCTACTCGGATTCAGTGATTGGTGAGAGGATTCCAGAGAAGTGGGAAACTAGCATATAATTATTAATATGTCTAGCGTAGATAGGGAGAGCAATAATTATCATTGTCGAACAATCCCGACTACCTTTCTCTTCTCTTCCCACCAGGTACTTCAAATTAATGCAGAAATCACAGATCAAACGAATGAATTTTTCAACACGTTCTCGATATCTCACAGCTCTCTCTTAAAAGTCACTTTTACTTCCCACATTTTCCTCATTACCTCATTCATGGGACGGATCATCGATATCGATAGCATCGAAACATTGTTTTGCCAACTATATTCGATGATTCATCAATGATGGCCAATGGATTGATATCGATTATATTGATTTCGATTGAGATATTGATTATCGTTGTAGCACTCTGATAGCATCGTAACATAGTTTTTCCCCTCTGAGAGGTAGGTACTCAGGAAAACGTCTCAGATTTGAACGACTGGCCTATAAAAATCAGGTAGGTAATTATTTGTTTTCATAGTTTGCACGAGATTTCTTCTTTTTTTATTACCTTCTGATGACAGCATTTTTGCAAAAACGATGAGTAATAATTTCAATATAATAAAGTTTTCTTCAATGCCTATATACACTTTTATCTGATGTGGTTTTTATTTCTTTGCTTTCATTTTGAAGTATACCTGCTTAGTTGTTATACAATGGTAGGTATATTAAGATGATAATTTTATTTCATAACCAACAAAAAAGCTCCTAAGATCGTCATTAAAAGGTAAAACATATTATTCCTCATATGGCATACTAACTTGGTCACCAATAGGTAGCAATAAAAGGAAATCATTTGATTGTCCACTACTCCTGTTTATAAAAATTATAAAATTGCTGTGGGGAGGGGCCCGATGAGAATTTATCCCCGGGGCCCTTCCCAGCTGTGGGCGGCCCTGTTTAAATTGGCACCTACTCATATGAAGGGCCACGGCAAAGAACGATCAAAGTCCAATTTGTTCGAAATCGGGGTTTTCCCGCCACCTACAAGGTTATAGCAAACAGCCACGCGGAGTCTTCTGGCAAATAAAGACAGTTTGAGGGTTTTAGATAGGGGGCTCCTGGCAAGAATGACCAGGTTCCACGCGCCTCTCAGCGAAAACGGTCATAGTCCAAATTCTTCCCCACCCGATTGATTTCACCACCATTTCCTTCAGTCAGCCGCAAACCATCCTGCATCCTCTGGTTTTTACATACCAACGTGATTATAATTATTTTTCGTTTTGTGTTTCCTATTCCCAGTAATGATTAGTAGTGATTTGAGTGATAGCTCGGTGAGTGGCGATGGTGTCGTATTTTCTAATGTTAAAAAATGAAAAAAAAAACCAGAAATTGGAAGACGTAATGAAAAAACTCCGTGCAACTATCCATGAAAAGGGAGGATATAGTAGTTGTTCCAGGTTTCGTTGCTTCCAGACAATTTCCTAAGATGAGAGAAAACGAATCATCACGTCGGCGTAATCGCAAAGATGAGAGCGAAGCCAACTACAACCAATCGTCGTATGCCTATAGAAAATTCCAATAAACCCAGTTAAACAGAAGGATTTGCTACATTTAACCCTATTTTTGATCAACCCAGAGGCGAAAACCTTCTGCCAAAACTTGACTCAGACGGACATCTTGGAGAAGAGGACGCCCAATTCATCAATGAACGCCCAATTGACGGGGAATAACGATCAAAATTCAGGCCAAAATATGCTATATTCATTTTTGTACCAAAAAACTTCTTCAAAATGTTTAATCTGTTGAATTAACAATAATATTGTTCTTTGTTCGCATACCAAAATTTTTCATTTAACTCAACCCTGATACAAGCCCTGAGACTTGAAACTTTGAATCAGCTTTTCTGGAAATTTGCCGCAGCCCTCCATAAAAATATTTTCAATAATTTTATAACGAATTATTTTTAATATTGGTTTATTATTCTGTGAATAATACACCTATGTATTCGCTCAGCAAAAATTTTTTGTAACACCCCCTCAAATTTTGGTTTATTATTTTCAATAATGAACCATTGGAATCGAGCATGAAAAAAAAAATTCTTACCCCCCCTCAAAATTTGATGGTTTACGTTTCAAGGTATGTAGAATCCAAAACTGCAATAAAAATATTTCTGTCTGTCTGCCGTACGCCGTACGCCGTACGCCGTACGCCGTACGGGCCACTTTTCTTAGTTACCATGAAAAAAAATTGATGAAATTCGGGTTATATGTTCCGTTCGGCGTCTAGTTGGTCCTCGAAGCTCGACGTTACTGTGGGTTTTCAAAACGCCTATACCATTTTTTTACGTAAATATTTTTACGGTTTTAAATAGTTCTTGAACTTGCGAGTTTTTTAAGACCATCCGGAGCATCGTACGTCCAGCCGTTCGTTCACAGTAAGGCCCCGAAGTTTGCACCGACAGGCATTTTCGACTCCAGTGTGAATGAAATTGTATACAATCCAAACCAAATCTCGTAACCAGAGACGCGCCCACAATAGGAATTTGTGAATACGGCCAATCATTGGTAGGGATCACCTGATTATATTGGCGGAGTATGAAGTCGAGTTGGTTGTTCTGTGATATTATTTAATTTGAAAAATGATGGCTCTTTTGGAGTTTGTTGGTAGGTAGTGAAACTTGAACAAACGTTGAAGTATTATTGATGGGTAAATTATTACTACGGTAAATCATTACTCAACGGTAAATTATTACACAACGGTTCATTATTCCATCTACGTAGAAGGGGCTGGAGTTTGTTGGTAGGTAGGTACTTTTGCAACTTTTTTCACTCCTCATCAACAATTTCTTTCCAGAACTTCATTATGTGTGTTTCTTTTTGTTAGGTACTGTTTGTCATCGGCAGAATTATTTTAGCAACATTTAACTCGTGATTTAGGTAGGTACCTAGTAACGAGTACGGGGTTAGGTACTAACCTACGGAGGGTCTGCGATCTACATAATATGCATATAATAGAATAGTACATATCATATTATATAGACGGGTTATCTATACATAGAGCTGTGATCTGTAACAGAAGGGTATTCTATACAAAATAATAAACCGTTGTGCAGGGATTTGCAGCGTTTTTTCTTTTCCGTTTCAAGGTGCGTAGATTCCAAAAATGCAATGTCCGTCCGCCGTCCGCCGTACGCCGTTCGCCGTATCACGTGTACTGGCTTCATTTTCGGTCTAAAAAATTCGTTCTTTCGCACACATCCTCCATTTGGGCCCTAGTTGTGCCCCGAAACTTTTCAGCCCGATCGGAATATACGTAGGGGTGTTATGAGTGAAAATGTGTGTAAAAATAGGTACTTTTTTGCGTTTTAGCAACATGTTAGTAACATGAGCTTTTGAGGTATCGTTTTCCATGTTTTTGGGACGAGAAGACCGAACATGAAGTCGATTTTGACCAAAGAGTGGGAAATTGAGGTTCTACCAAATGTTCAGCTCCCAAAATTGATTTTTCGTGAGTCAAAAACCTGGGAAATCGTCTGAAATCACAGTCAGTTTGTATAATAACATAGAAAAAGTGTCAACAGGTGGATCAAGACGATTAAATGGCACTACCAATGGTCGAAGATAAATTGAAAAAAAAAGGTGCCTTCCTAATGCGTGTTTTCGGTGCCAAAATTGGTGGAAACCTTCAGAAATAGCCATTTCAATTATTTCACATGAAATAAACAATAAATGAACAGCCAACATTTCTGTAGGTATGTCCAGTAGAATAATAAACCCATGTGACAAGGACTTTGCAGCGTTTTGGTTTATTATTCTGTGAATAATACACCTATGTAATCGCTCAGCAAAAAATTTTTATAACACCCCCTCAAAATTTTTTCTTTTCCGTTTCAAGGTACGTAGATTCCAAAAATGCAATTTCCGTCCGCCGTACGCCGTCCGCCGTCCGCCGTATCACGTGTACAGGCTTCATTTTCGGTCTAAAAAAATCGTTCTTTCGCACACATGCTCCATTCGGGCCCTAGTTGTGTCCCGAAACTTTTCAGCCCGATTGGAATATACCCAGGGGTGTTATGAGTGACAATGTGTGTAAAAATAGGTACTTTTGCGTTTTAGCAACATGTTAGTAACATGAGCTTTTAAGGTATCGTTTTTCATGTTTTTGGGGACGAGAAGACCGAATATGAAGTCGATTTTGACCAAAGAATAGAAAATTGAGGTTCTACCTGATGTTCAGCTCCCGAAATTGATTTTTTATGAGTCAAAAACCTGGGAAATCGTTTGAAATCACCATCAATTTGTATAATAACACTGGAAAAAGTGTCAACAGGTGGATCAAGACGATTAAATGGTACTATCAATGATCAGAGATAATTTATTTAAGAAAAAATCGGTTGTACGTGAAAATCATTAGAAATTTTTCATAACAGCGTCCTAGATTTCGTTACGAAATTTCGTTACCTTTTTTGGCTAGTTAGTCCATGGCTAAAACACATTCTGTGTTAAAAAAAAGGAGCGTACTTTATTCGAGTTTTGGGGGCCAAAATTGGTGGAAACCACCAGAGATAGCTATTTCAATTATTTTATATGAGAGAAACAATAAATAAACAGCCAACATCTCTGTAGGTATGTCCAATAGAATAATAAACCCATGTGACAAGGACTTTGCAACGTTTTTGGTTTATTATTCTGTGAATAATACACCTATGTATTCGCTCAGCAAAAAAATTTTATAACACCCCCTCAAACTTTTTTCTTTTACGTTTCAAGGTGCATAGATTCCAAAAATGCAATGTCCGTCCGCCGTATCACGTGTACAGGCTTCATTTTCGGTCTAAAAAATTCGTTCTTTCGCACACATGCTCCATTTGGGCCCTAGTTGTGTCCCGAAACTTTTCAGCCTGATCGGAATATTCCCAGGGGTGTTATGAGTGAAAATGTGTGTGAAAATAGGTACTTTTTGCGTTTTAGCAACATGTTGGTAAGATGAGCTTCTGAGATATCTTTTTTCATGTTTTTGAGGACGAGAAGACCGAATATGAAGTCGATTTTGACCAAAGAGTGGAAAATTGAGTTCTACCATATGTTCAGCTCCCAAAATTGATTTTTATGAGTTAAAACCCTGGGAAATCGTCTGAAATCACCATCAGTTTGGATAATAGCACTGGAAAAAGTGTCAACACGTGGATCAAGAGGATTAAATGGCACTACCAATGATCAAAGATAGTTTAAAAAAAAAAAAGAAAAAAAGAGCGTACCTAATTTGTGTTTTGGGGGCCAAAATTAATGGAAACCATCAGAAGTAGCTATTTCGATTATTACGCATGAAAGAAACAATTAATGAACACCCAACCTTTCTGTAGGCGTGTCCAATATAATAATGAACCCATGTGACTTTGCAGCGTTTTTTCGCCATGGAGTCGCTGTCCACTTTGTGGACACTGAAAGTTGACAATTGAGGTCGTAACCCACCCAATACCAGAGGACTATTTTCAGTAGGTTCCCAGATATCTGAAGATCCTGTAACCCTCGTTGAAATGAAATAATGAATCGGGGCTATGACCGGTAAGCTTCCACACAGAATACAGTTCCTTGCGTCGTGATTAATCTTCCCGAGGCTGTGGGAACTTTGGGCAGTAACGAGCGAATCCCTGGACGTGCTTCTCCCAGTCTCGAAAAAACCCGAATAACAAACCTCAATGGGTTCTCGAACTCGGGGCCCGGAACGTGAATGAATTGGTAATGCGGAGGAAACGGTGATGGCGAGGAGCGCCGGTTGCGTCACTGCGGGTAAGGTAGCTCGGACCGAGGGGATTTATTGCTTGGAGTTTTAGGAATGAATGATTATCGCAATTACGAACTTGTATCGTTCAAATGTTCTTTTATGCACAGAGACGGGTAAATGACATTAATGTTAAATGACATAGGTACTAAAATGACATAAAACTGCCATTTTTCGAATAAATGACATAAATCGTCGAAATTCCGAATAAATGATGAAAACGCTGCAAAGTCCTTGTCACATGGGTTTATTATTCTATTGGACATACGTTCAGAAATTTTGGCTGTAAATTTATTGTTTCATTCATATAAAATAATTGAAATAGCTATTTCTGGTGGTTTCCACCAATTTTGGCCCCCAAAACACGAAAATTAGGTACGCTCCTTTTTTTTTCAAATTATCTTCGATCATTGATAGTACCTATACCATTAAATCGTCTTGATCCACCTGTTGACGCTTTTTCTAGTGTTGTTCTACAAATTGATGGTGATTTCAGACGATTTCCCAGTTTTTGACTCATGAAAAATCAATTTCGGGAACTGAACATCTGGTAGCACCTCAATTTTCCACTCTTTGGTCAAAATCGACTTCATATTCGGTCTTCTCGTCCCCAAAAACATGAAAAACGATACCTCAAAAGCTCATTTTACTAACATGTTACTAAAACACAACAAGTACCTATTTTTATACACATTTTCACTCATAACATCCCTGGGTATATTCCGATCGGGCTGAAAAGTTTCGGGACACAACTAGGGCCCAAATGGAGCATGTGTGCGAAAGAACGAATTTTTTAGACCGAAAATGAAGCCTGTACACGTGATACGGCGGACGGCGGACGACGGACGGACATTGCATTTTTGGAATCTACGCACCTTGAAAAAATTTTGAGTGGGTGTTATAAAAATTTTTTGCTGAGCGATTACATAGGTACGCTTAAATGGTACGATTACATAGATTACGATTACATTACATTCACAGAATAATAAACCAAAATCAGCAAAAAGTTAATCTATGTAAACGAAGCATTGTGTAACTAGATCCCATGCTGCCTGATTTCCAATTCCTTCCTGAAATTTAAATATACATTTTGAAAATGTTTGCACATGTGTTGTTTCTGCAATAAATCAAGTTTTCATGTCTCTTAATCACAAATTTCTACACCTAAAGCAAAGGTAGGAATGAAAACAGTAGAGTGACATTTCTTAAACAAAATTTTATTAAACAGTATTATTAAAATTGTTGAAAAACGTAATTTTTGCATGGTTAAAAATCATTAAGAAAGTGGCTAGAGGTCCTCTTCAAATTCCGAGTCTACTAGAATACCATCCACATCAACAGAAGTAGGCCATGAAAGGATCTTCTCATAGAAACGTTCGTAGCCAACTATTTAGTGTTTCAGCTTCATCAAATCTTATAGTTTTTTTCGTCGATAGGTACTCTCTGTTTGGCCAGAACTGCCCTACCTGAATAGGACTGATAAGCCTTACCTTGCACCCAAGCTTCACTAATGATGTTCTTTTTATAAGTTTTGGTTTATTATTCTGTGAATAATACACCTATGTATTCGCTCAGCAAAAAATATTTATAACACCCCCTCAAAATTTTTTCTTTTCCGTTTCAAGGTGCGTAGATTCCAAAAATGCAATGTCCGTCCGCCGTCCGCCGTATCACGTGTACAGGCTTCATTTTCGGTCTAAAAAATTCGTTCTTTCGCACACATGCTCCATTTGGGCCCTAGTTGTGTCCCGAAACTTTTCAGCTCGATCGGAATATACCCAGGGGGGTTATGAGTGAAAATGTGTATAAAAATAGGTACTTTTTGCGTTTTATCAACATGTTAGTAACATGAGCTTTTGAGGTATCTTTTTCCATGTTTTTGAGGACGAGAAGACCGAATATGAAGTCGATTTTGACCAAAGACGCGGAAATTGAGGTTTTACCAAAGGTTCAGCTCCCAAAATAGGTTTTTTATGAGTAAAAAACCTGGAAAACTGTCTGAAATTACCATCAATGTGTACAATAACATTGGAAAAAGTGTAAACAGGTGAATCAAGACCATTAAATGCCACTACCAATGATCAAAGATGATCTGGAAAAAAAAAAGCGTACCTATTTCATGTTTTGGGGGCCAAAATTGGTGGAAATCATCAGGAATAGCTAATTCAATCATTCCACATGAAAGAAACAATACATTTAACAGCCAACAAAAATCTCTAGAACTCCAATAGAATAATAAACCCATGTGACAAGGACTTTGCAGCGTTTTTCATTAGTCACACCTTTTCTTCTTTTTGTACGCACCCTATTACTTTCTGACTCACTGCTCGACATGTTTCACTTAGTGCTTGAAAACTTGATATTATGTAAATAAACGCATCCGACCACAGTCCACACGACAGTGAGGCATTTTTTTAAAATGAACCTAAACAGACACAGTGTGGCCATAGATTGTTGTGCTCCATGTAGTGACAGTGGTAGCAGCATGACAACAATATTCATACCACTTTTCTGCAAAAACAACACAAGTAGTTCATTTGTGTTCTTTCTGCTCTACACGAAATCTTTCAACCCAGATTTCTCCATTAAGAAACCGTCAATCTTGTGTTGTTTCCAGTAGCGATGCGTGGGCTCTGAAAACGGTGGGGCACCATACCAGAATACAAAACACAGAGACTTGTCCACAAAATACCTCGAGGCAACAGTAAACACCCTTCCCTTATTTACTGATTGATATTCAGCAAATTCCCTTTCAATTAACAATCTGTCGTCGTACTAAAACGTCCACAATTCCTACTGCAAATTAGCCACCGAATTCATGTCTTATAAAAATATAGTAAAGTAAAATATAACTTAAAATGACCTGTCGGCCGTTACCTACTTGAATGGAGAAGCTATTGTCCTGAAGCTAGGTAATTATCAGTGTGTTAGGACTCTGATCAATTCACAAGACCACACACAGCAAACAGGACAAAATGCACGTATGTACCATGAATACAAATCTGTCATCAGAACCGGACCGAACGCAAAACGCGCTCAATTTGACGGAAAAACGCTGCAAATCCCTGCACAACGGTTTATTATTTTGTATAGAATACCCTTCTGTTACAGATCACAGCTCTATGTATAGATAACCCGTCTATATAATATGATATGTACTATTCTACACATATTATGTAGATCGCAGACCCTCCGTAGGTTAGTACCTAACCCCGTACTCGTTACTAGGTACCTACCTAAATCACGAGTTAAATGTTGCTAAAATAATTCTGCCAATGACAAACAGTACCTAACAAAAAGAAACACACATAATGAAGTTCTGAAAAGAAATTGTTGATGAGGAGTGAAAAAAGTTGCAAAAGTACCTACCAACAAACTCCAGCCCCTTCTACGTAGATGGTATAATGAACCGTTGTGTAATAATTTACCGTTGAGTAATGATTTACCGTAGTAATAATTTACCCATCAATAATACTTCAACGTTTGTTCAAGTTTCACTACCTACCAACAAACTCCAAAAGAGCCATCATTTTTCAAATTAAATAATATCACAGAACAACCAACTCGACTTCATACTCCGCCAATATAATCAGGTGATCCCTACCAATGATTGGCCGTATTCACAAATTCCTATTGTGGGCGCGTCTCTGGTTACGAGATTTGGTTTGGATTGTATACAATTTCATTCACACTGGAGTCGAAAATGCCTGTCGGTGCAAACTTCGGGGCCTTACTGTGAACGAACGGCTGGACGTACGATGCTCCGGATGGTCTTAAAAAACTCGCAAGTTCAAGAACTATTTAAAACCGTAAAAATATTTACGTAAAAAAATGGTATAGGCGTTTTGAAAATTTCAACCCCTATTTTGAACCCCTTAGAGATGACTCACAGTAACGTCGAGCTTCGAGGACCAACTAGACGCCGAACGGAACCTATAACCCGAATTTCATCAATTTTTTTTCATGGTAACTAAGAAAAGTGGCCCGTACGGCGTACGGCGTACGGCGTACGGCGGACAGACAGAAATATTTTTATTGCAGTTTTGGATTCTACATACCTTGAAACGTAAACCATCAAATTTTGAGGGGGGGTAAGAATTTTTTTTTTCATGCTCGATTCCAATGGTTCATTATTGAAAATAATAAACCAAAATTAAAAACTTGACAACTGACTCAACAGAGAAAGCGAATATAATTCACACCAAAAACAAATCAGAAGAACAATCTCGTATGGAGGTGCAAATTGAATCGAATGCACAAGAAGAAAAAACGCAACCTCTAATCACCACTGTCGGCATGAATTCTTCGCGGCACCCTAAAAAAAACAACAACAACAAATTTAATCGAAGAGATCGAATCGATTGTGAAAACGAACGATTTTGGAGTAGAAATCAGATTTTAGGGACTGGGCCCAATTTGGGCGTGGCAAACGACATTTTTACTCTACTGGTCATGCGCGGATGGGCCACTTTTCTCAGTTGCCATGGCGACACCAGGTCCCAGGACCTATCTGCCAGTTTCAAGAGCCTAGGTTTCGATTTCGATTGCAGGACATCGATTACTGTCGCTTTATTCTGGTAACATGGTGGTCTATGGAGCACACCATGGATGCTCTACTATAATATTGAATATCCATAGAATTTCCATCCCATAGCCAGAGAAATCTGGCGAGTCGCTGTTGAACTTTGTGAAAAATGCTAGGTACAGTGTAGTGAGGGAAATTCAAATGCCAACTGAACAATGGAGTTTTTTTTAACTTACCTCTACCTATACAGTGTTTCTGGGTGCCGGGACAGTGGCAAGTGGCCTTATGGACGCAACGCCCCTGGTTGTTTCTGTGCTAAAAGTTGCGTCTAGGGATGATGCACCAAGATCCACTCACAACTCAAAACCGTCAAAAATATGTAGAGTAAATTTGTCTTGAGCTAAACAATTTTTTGAGGCCACCCGGAGCATTGTACGTTCAGCCGTTCGTGTGCACCAAAAAGCTTCGTCAACACGATGATGGACTATTGGATTTTGTTGGGAGGTACCTACATGTAAAACTTGAACAAACGTTGAAGTATTATTGATGGGTAAATTATTACACAATGGTAAATTATTACGCAACGGCAAATTATTACACAACGGCAAATTATTATACAACGGTAAATTATTACACAACGGCAAATTATTACTCAACGGTTCATCCAGCAAAAAGGGGCCGGATTTTGTTGATCGTTACTTTTGCAACTTGAACAATCGTTGAAGTATTATTGATCGGTAAGTTATTACACAACGGTTCATTATAGATATTGACCACAGAAAACAGAGATCTACGCAGAAGGGGCATCTATTTCACTCCACATCAACAATTTTCCTTTAGAACTTCATTATTTGCGTTTCTTTTTGCCGTTTTAGTAACTGTTTGTCATCGGCAGAATTATTTTAGCAACATTTAGCTCGTGATTTAGGTAGGTACCTAGTAACGAGTACGGGGTTAGGTACTAACCTACGGTGGATCTGCGGTTCCACATAATATGTACAGAGTAGTACATATCATATTATATAGACGGGTTATCTATACAGAGAGCTGTGATATGTAACAGAAGGGAATTCTATACAAAATAATATACCGCTGCGCAGGGATTTGCAGCGTTTTCACTCCAAATCAACAATTTCTCTTCAGAACTTCATTATCTGTGTTTCATTTTGCCATTTTAGCTTCTGTTTGTCATCGGCAGAATTGTTTTAGCAACATTTAACACGTGATGTAGGTAGGTACCAGTACCGAGTACGGGGTTAGGTACTAACGTACAGTGGGTCTGCGATCTACATAACAATAGAATGTAATCTTGTCCATTTGTATACTGGATCAAAACATTTTAGTTTTGATTGGTGAATCAAAATCGCATCTGAGGAATGTGAACGTATATGGAAATCCCGTCCAATTTTACATTGGATCCGGGCTCTTTCCCGATCCTTTTGACAAGCGGCTGATGGGGCGGTCGATTCGCGAAAACGAATCGTCAACTCCCGAAAGCATTGCGTAGGTAATAATCAACCCAACGTCTCTCCAGGGGCAGCTGTCACACTGCCTCCCTACCTTTCTGGAGCGGAGAGGGGGAAATTACGCTGTATGGGCGGCTAGTTTTACCTCCCTCATCCATTATAGGTGCCTAGCCTGCAAATATCATATTACCAAGTCGCTGAAGTCACAGAGAATTCAAATACCTTGTGGAAGGTGGAATGAAGAAAACATCAAAAGAGCTGGAGATCACAAGGGAAAACTTGGGACTTCAACGAAACGGCCGTCGGCAAATGGGCTTTTTCGGCTATACGAGCGACTCCCTTGGATGAACTCTTTGAATTAAATATTATAGCCGACTCAGTTTACTTCGGAAGATCCGATTCGAATACATCTACGCGCAAGGATGAAGAAGAAGAAGAAGACTAAAACATGCCTTTATTGATGGAAACATAAAGACTAAGTAAATTTACAATAAACGCTTCTCAAAGAAGCATGTAGTAATCATGATCCAACAATCAGGACCATTTGATTAGTTCGCTTACATCGAGTATGTGAAATTATTATATAAAACGCTGCAAATTATTACACAACGGTTTATTATTTACCTGTATAGACACCTCTTCTGCGTAGACGCGTACCCTTGAGCTCCCTCCAGGAAAGCCCTAAGTGGACTGGAGCCGGTCCGGGAATCAAAGTTTCATTCAAATGCGCGGGATTCAATGATTCAATCATAAATTGTTTGTGGTTATTCATGAAGCGTAAGGTAAATAATAAACCGTTGTGTAATAATTAACCCAATACCACTTCAACGTTTGTTCAAGTTCCAAAAGTACCTATCAACACAATAGAAAAGAGCCAACGTTTTTCAAACGAAATAGTATCAAAGAACAACCAACTCGACTTCATACAGCCATCCGTGATTATAATCAGGTGCTCCCTAGCAATGATATCTGGGCCGGATTTATACCGTTTGATTCACGATCATGTTGACGAAGCTTTTCGGTGCACACGAACGGGTGGTCGTACAATGCTCCGGTTGGTCTCAAAAAATTGTTTAGCTCAAGACAAATTTAATATCGTTAAAAAAACCATATCCTTCAATCGAAAGTTTTCGAGCTACGGCGTTCTGAAAATTTCAACTCCTGTTTTTCACCCCTTAGAGATGACTGACAGTAACACCGAGCTTCGAGGACCAACGAGACGCCAAACGGTACCTACAAACCAAATTTCATTAATTTCGGTTCATGGTACTTCGCTCTTTTCTTAGTTAGCATTTTGAGTTGTCGCATTGTTTTCTTCCGGTTCTACCTAACTTTGGGCCCAGCGAATCGCGAGTGAACGGCTCCTCGCACAATGTTCGTCCGAGAAAAATAAACGCTGCAAATCCCTGGACAACGGTTTATTATTTTGTACAGAATACCCTTCCTTTACAGATCACAGCTCTCTGTATAGATAACCCGTCTATATACTCGTAATGTACTAGTCTATACATATTATGTAGATCGCGGACCCTCCGTAGGTTAGTACCTAACCCCGTACTCGTTACTAGGTACCTACTACCTAAATCACGAGTTAAATGTCACTAAAATAATTCTGCCGATGACAAACAGTAACTAAAATGGCAAAAAGGAACGTAAATAATGAAGTTCTGAAAGAAAATTGTTGATGTGGAGTGAAATAGATGCCCCTTCTGCGTAGATCACTATTTTCTGTGGTCAGTACCTACCCTCTGGTCAAGTATAATGAACTGTTGTGTAATAATTTACCGTTGTGTAATAATTTACCCATCAATAATACTTCAAAGTTTGTTCTAGTTTCACAAGTACCTACCAACAAAATCCAATAGTCCATCACTTGTCAAATGAAATAATATCGCAGAACAACCAACTCGACTTCATACAGCCATCCGTGATTATAATCAGGTGCTCCCTGGCGATGATATCTGGGCCGGATTTATACCGTTTGATTCACGATCGTGTTGACGAAGCTTTTTGGCGCACACGAACGGCTGGACGTACAATGCTCCGGGTGGTCTCAAAAAGTTGTTTAGCTCAAGACAAATTTAATAACGTAAAAAAACCATACCCTTCAATCGAAAGTTTTCGAGATACGGCGTTCTGAAAATGTCAACCCCTATTTTTCACCCCTTAGAGATGACTCACAGTAACGTCGAGCTTCGAGGACCAACTAGACCCCGAACGGAACCTATAACCCGAATTTCATCAATTTGTTTCATGGTAACTAAGAAAACTGGCGCACGGCACACGGTGGACAGAGCAATTTTTTTATTGCATTTTCGGATTCTACATAGGTACCTTGAAACGTAAGCCATCAAATTTTGAGGGGGGTTAGATTTTTTTTTAGCATGGAACATGCTTTACCTTCGGACTAACTAGCCGAAAAACGTTACACGGGATGGGTGACGCGGAAGTGGAACGAAATTTTAACAATGATTTTCACTTACAACCGAGTAGTTGCTAGGGAAATTAAACTTCTTTCATTTTCATCGGACAAAAATCGTTTTCCATTCGTTGGAAAGCTCTTGATTTATCACGAATGTATCTCGTATTTGTTCTTGGTATTTATATCCTAGTTTCATAATATAACTATATAAATGAATGTTGTAAATGGATAGTAAACAATGACGCTTGTTTGGTTGTCACTTGGTTGTAGTAAACTACGCGGCTAAAGCATGTTCCATATTTCTCGAATTTTAGCCGTAGGCTCTAAGCAGTAAGCATCCGGGGGTCCAGGGTTTTTTTTTTTTTCATGCTCGTTTCCAATGGTTCATTATTGAAAATAATAAACCAACAGAACTAAACCCAGAAACTATTTGGCGTTTTGAAATGTGTCACCGCCATCCGGTTGAATTCATGACCTACCGGGTTACATGGCTTGTGCACTCTCGGCCTTATTACACGTGCGATAATGGATTCGAGAAGTCGTTGAAAAGTTATGACGAAGAACCGACTGGAAAGCTATGATTTTTTGAAATTCTAGTTAGTTCTTCCGGTCGAATTGGATTGTCGCTAGCTGTGGGTCTGTAACGGTCCGGCCCCATCGGGCCCCTCGGGGGGGCCCCAACAAACCAACCCAACACACATTCTATATTTAGCTATACCGTTCACCTGTTGCACGGATGCGATAACTTCCAATAACACTCGACTGGTTTTTGACTGTTCAAAAGTGGCCAAATTGAGCGTCATAATAGCATCGCTAACGCTGAGTTTGGAGGTCACTACCAATCATCTCTTGCTGCCAATATTTATTATTGTCAATGCTGATGTAGTCCGCAGACCGATAACAAATTAGAAACAACACCAGATGAAAAACGTTTACACAACACCTTTCAAAAAACTGGTAGATAACCTCAAAGCGAACTAAGCTCTTTGGAGGTAAACTATCATAATATATATATTATAAGCCAATACGACTTGGACAGTCCTAGTGTTGGTTGCCAGGTGAACTATCATAATATATATGCCAATACAACTGGATAGCGGAGTGTCGATTGCGGGGTAAACAATCACAGTTCATGTGTTTTAGTTTACCTCTCAACTATTCTCACACATAATTATGATAGTTTATAACTCCGTATTTCAGTAAATACAGTTATTTTCACATTTATGACAGTTTACCAGTAAGAACCTCCATAAAAAATGAGCCATTTGTGCTAAAAAACCCAAAATCGAAAATATTGCACTTATGATGGTTTGTTTACCTCTGAGGTGCAGAACTGTGAACAACTGTGGTGAGATTATGGTACCACATGATCCGCCAAAGATGTTGGCCTCAGTTATTACGCCAGTTAACGGGTATGCCAGTAGAGAACGGGTTAAGACTTGGAGGTTTACAGCATTGGAGATTTTGCTTCCGAGTCTGCAAGGCAGCGGAAGCTTTGTTTTCACTTTCGAAATGAAAAACTTTCGTGTGCTCCAAAATCAAAATTTCCACTTGCATTTTGCGTTTCAGAGCCTCCTGAACAAATTTGTTTTCCTGTCTGTCTGTCCGTCTGTCTGTCTGTCCACATTTCCTTGCCACAGCCATAACTTCCACAATTTTGATCCGATTTCAATACAATTTTCAGGAATTGTGTGGATTTAGCGCTAAATGGTCCCCTATCAGTTTCATCATAATCGAATCAACGGTCGTCTCTGCGCAGGCGCTAACGAGATTTTCTTGTTACGGTCAACTCCATCAGTTCTGAACGGATTTTGGTCACATTTGACCAATACGACATTCATCATGATTGAATCAGCGGTGGCAGTGGCACGTGGAAGCATAATTCCCTGATGCCGGAACGGATCTCTTGTAGGACCATGGCCCATGACCTTAACAACTTTCATCAGATCTAAATATCTCGTGTATGCATGTCACGTTTGTAAAAGCTGTTTTTGTATGTATGTCACGTTTTCAATCACGCCTAAACGTAGAAACTAGAGAAACACGATCCCCAGGTACTAGTGACGTCTTGTGTGACAGTGTAATGTGTGTATTCTCTTCCAGAGCACATGAATTGCGCTGTTAACTCTACTAACTGTTAAAATATTGCAATAAAGTAAATTAACTTATTGGTGGGCTTAAATGCTCAGTTGTTATGTTACTGATATTCAATAAATATCGATTAAAAAAAATTACAATGACTTACTGGTACAACTTACCTATAAATTCCAACTTATGAACATTGGACATACCTAATCATTGCTCTCCAATTCAGGAAGGTATGAAAATGAGACCCAAGGTAATGGTTTAATTGATAATGGTTCACTACGTTAAAACAATGGAGGAAACTGCAAATTTAATCCCACAGGTATTGGATTTTTATGTATCCTCAATGTCCAGAAACATTTCATCGCATAATAACAAGTTTCTTGAACTTTTTGTATTTCGTCTTAGTAGGTACCTACTGATGTTTTACTCCAGCTTTGAGGGGCTCAAATTCCAGAAAGTCGTCCTTACAAAAGTATAAATTAATATTCGTAAGTTAGTGATTAGTCACATGCATAATTAAACAAGAAGAGCCCGATGTCCTCTTTCCTTAATAATTTCGTCATAGTATATTAAGAGTTGGCAGCTCTTCGTTCAGCACTGCGAATTTAAACATGCGGCAGTGATACCAATAAACCTGTGTTGTTTTTAAGAAGGTACACTAACCATTTGGCATTATATATAATTTAGCATTAGGTCGCAAGTACGAACTGTCGAACTGAAGTACAGCAATTCTAAGTTCATGAAGTAACATTAATGTAAACTATAAAACTCCTGATCATTGATAAGGCATTTAAATTCATTTTTAATAAACCACTTCCAAGTGGTGAAACTTAACATGGACAAGGAACAGTTGAGGCAAGGAATGTGAATGTGGATGTAAAGCAAGATCAGTTTCTCAAACCTGAACGAATCCGAGGAACTCGACGTGATCACGATCTGTACGAATAATAAAAATCCTAACGACCGTCTGAGGATCGATTAGGTAGTTGAGTTCCCTTCAAAAAGGCCGACGACGACTTTCGCGTGGAGCGCGACCGATGGGATTACCACGGGGCAAACGCCTTTCCGAGTCTTCATAATGGGTGAGGCAGAAAAAAAAAGTTATTGGACATCTCACTGGTAAAGGGTACCGGTGTGCAGAGGACAGAAACAGATTTGAGGTAGAGCCAAGCTCTTCACGTGTGCAGAACCAGCTGTTTGCTGCATTCACATCATCAATACACTTAAACTCTACCAGCAATTGCGGGATGGGGTTTTAGTAAAGCGGACACCTGCCTATCTATTCTGTCGGATTGGATGGTACATAATCTCCTGGGCGTATGACGTTTGGACGCAACCCCTCGAAACCACAGACCGTTTGGACGCACATTGACCGACCGTTTGGAGGCACCTATGAAGCAATTGAATGAAAAAGTTTTAAGATAAGTGTTGAGATAAGTGTTGATAGTTTCCGATACCGAACAAAATAAATAATAATAAGGAACAAAAATTGTAGTTTCTTTGGATAGGCGGAACCTGGAGCGGAACTCCACGTCGTCCTATGTCTCAAAACACGGTCTTTTCCCTGCCGAACAAAGTATTTCGTACTCATTCAAGGTAGTTACAAGTTCATTTCTCCGTCTGAGAAATCCTGATCATCCATTTCTATGTCAGAATCCATGAAAAAAACGAATGAAAACACTCGCTACTAGCCAAGTTTGGGCACAAATAGGGGCAGAAAGACCGAAAATGCAATATGGCTGCCCGCAAATCAGACTTTGACTGGATAGTTAAATTTTAACTAGAGCGTTGATCTCCAGTTAAAGATAGTCACTGATTAGCGATAGTCAGCCGTTAGAGTGAATTGATAAACGCGTACGCGAGAGATAATCAGAGATAAATCGGGCTTGCAAGTGTGGCTGATAAACTGGCCTTGAACGAATCAAACGGGAAATTCAAGATTGGCTAGAAGTTATTTCGAATCACATTCCCGAGCAATAAAAGATTTCTCCACTCGTCATGCTTCATTCCTGTTCATGTTCCGACCCCAACAGGTGGAGGAATGAATATACCTCACCTATATCCGACCCAGCTCTCCGGACGTGTGTAAATAATAAAGATCCTCGTTGCCGCTGCTATTGTTATAATATTTCTGGTCGTTCAAACGACCGACCGTCTGGGAGGAAACCTTCTCGCTGAGTAAACAAAAAAACCAACATCTCAACTTCGTCATGAATTCCCCCGAGAAGGCCCCCCCCCCCCTCTCCCTACCCACCAGAAAAATACTCGAATGAGGGTACCCACATTCAAAAAGGAAACAAAATCAAACTCGGAACAGTTAGGAGGAGTTGTTTTGTTACTGCAAGGTTTTTATTTATTTTTTTTTGTTCTCTTTCACCGGGGCAAGCGATTGGTTGAACAGGGGCAACTCCGTTTCAAATTGGTCTCCGCTCGCACAAACGGGGTCTGGCGAAAGCAAAAAGCGGGTTGGATCAAAAGCTCAAGGCGGTCTCGAAGTCGCCCAGGACAGGGAGGAGACAGATGGTTTGTACCTAAGTTTACCTTCAGCCAGTAGCGGTGCATGGGATCTGAAAACGGTGGGGCACCAAACCAGAATACAAAACCAAGAGATTTGTCTACAAAATACCTCGAGGCAACAATAAACACCCTTCCCTTATTAACTGTTTGCTATTCATCAAATTCCCTTTCAATCAACAATCTGTCGTCGTACGAAAACGCCCACAATTTCTACTGCAAATTGGCCACCGAATTCACGTGTTATAAAAATATAGTAAACTAAAATATCTATAACAAAAAAATGACCCGCCGGCCGGTACCTACTTGGATGGAGAAGCTATTGAATAGCGATCAGTGTGTTAGGACGACGATCAATCCACAAGACCATACAAACAGGACAAAATGCACGCACTAGCGGTGCGTGGGCTCTGAAAATGGTGGGCCAACAAACCGGAACACAAATTAACAGCTTTTTCTACAAAATACCTGTAAATGTTTTCCAACAGTGGAGTCTTCTAATGAGAAATGGGTGGATTTTAATCAACCGCAGCTCTTAGCAAGTCAGAATGTAAGCACTGTGTTCACAATAGTACTGGCCAATACCCGGGATTACCAGAAGCTAAAAGTTCAATAGCTTCATACTGACTAATACTCAGCAAAGGCCTATCTCTTCCTAAACTTTTAATCATCACTCTATCCGTCCTCGTAGGAAAACGCCGAAAATTTCGACTGTAAGTTAGCCATCGAATTCATGTGGTACAAAAATACAGAAGCAAATAAACTAAACAACAACTAAAAACAACGAACTAGACTAAAATACAACGAAGTAATGACCCGCCGGCCAGTACCTACTTGAATGGAGAATCAGACTAGAAGCTAGGTACCTACTTATCTGTGTATGTTGACGTCGATCAATCTACAAGACCACAGACAGGACACAACGCACTTAATTATCGCAAATCCAAATCTGTCCCGGGAACTCGAATGGGAACATACAAAATTCGAAACGTAAGCAGAAAATTGAAAACTCAAAATAGGAACAGAATGGCGAAAGTGATAAGAATTTTTAGGGGAGGACAGACCGAAGGACAAGCATCTCGTATCGAGATGACAAGATGAATTGAAACAATCCAATCGATTGTGAACACAAACGATTTTTGGATGGAAATGTGGGCCCCGGGCCCAAAAGGGGCGTGGCTAACCAAACTTTTACTCGACTGAGCTTGTGCGGACGGGCCACTTTTCTGGGTTACCATGGCGACACCAGGTCCCAGGACCTGTCAGTTTCAGAAGCGTAGGTTTCGATTTCGATTGCAAGACATCGATTAGTGTAGCTATATTCCGATAAAATGCTCGAATATCCATAGCCAGAGAACTCTGTCGAGTCGCTGTTGAACTTCGTGAAAAATGCTAGGTACAGTATACAGAGGGAAATTCGAATGCCAACTGAACAAATGGTTGGCATTTTTTTGGAGTTTTTTGTGTTTCTGGGTGCCGGGGCAGTGGCCCAAGTGGCCTTATGGACGCAACGCCCCTGAATGCACGTAGGTACCAAGAATACAAATCTGCCATCAGAACCGGACCAAACGCAAAATGCGCTCAATTTGACGCAAAAAAATAAAAACTGACAACTGACAACATAGAAAGCTAATATAATTCAACAACAAAAACAAATCAGAAGACGAAGAAGCATCTCATATGGAGATGATGAATCGAATGCATAAGAAGAAGAAACGCAACCTCTAACCACCACTGTCGGCATGAAGAGTGTTTCTTCGTAGCACGCTCAAGAAAAACAACAACAACAAATTGAATCGAAGGGATCGAATCGATTGTGAAAACGAACGATTATGGAGTAGAAATCAGATTTTGGGGACTGGGCCCTAAGTGGGCGTGGCAAACAACATTTTTACTCTACTGGTCATGCGCGGACGGGCCACTTTTCTCAGTTGCCATGGCGACAACAGGTCCCAGGACCTACCTGCCAGTTTCAAGAGCCTAGGTTTCGATTTCGATTGCAGGACATCGATTACTGTCGCTTGATTCGGATAAGATGCTTTGTCTATGGAGCACACCATGGATGCTCTACTATAATATTGAATATCCATAGAATTTCCATTCCATAGCCAGGGAAGTCTGGCGAGTCGCTGTTGAACTTTGTGAAAAATGCTAGGTACAGTGTACGGAGGGAAATTCAAATTCCAACTGAACTACGGAGTTTTTTTAAACTTTATACCTATGCAGTGTTTTTTGGTGCCTGGGCAGTGGCCCAAGTGCCTTATGGACGCCACGCCCCTGCCTTCAGCTGACCTAACTGAGCAGTCGGCCATACGAGGTATTTGAGACGGAGCAAATTGCGTCCATTTAACGCCATTCTCTTCAGCGCCATTTTCCTCGACGCTCATGAAAATGACATTTTCTCGATGGAGCAGCACGAGTTTTACTGCCACAACCAGTTTGGACGGTTTGGAGATGACCTAATTGTAAGTTTCAAATTTCAGTACCACTTAACTGGGTAGGAGAACAGGTAGAGGTAGGACACTCGTTCAGGCGGTGTTGTACTACATTTTTGATGCAGATTAACAGAAGAAATTTGTCGTCACATCCGGTTCCACCCAGTATAGACGGGTTATCTATACAGAGAGCTGTGATCTGTAACAGAAGGGTGTGCTGTACCAAATAATAAACCGTTGTGCAGGGATTTGCAGCGTTTTTTCCCCCGAACGACCTTTGAAGAAAGGGAAATGGGATCCGTTTAATCCTGTTGACAATTCTGGAACATCCGCGGACGCACTGTCCGCAGTTCCAGTGATGCAGGTGAGAGGGTCTTTTAGCGAATTTTCAAAGAAAATGAAGCTATTGCAATGGCTTCGAAATTTAAATAATATAAATTTTTGGAAATTTTCTTCATAGAAATCCGTTTCAGACCATTCTAAAACGATTCCTGAAATTTAACACTTTTTTATATGTATATATATATATATATATGTGTCACTCCAGACGATAACTCTCGATAGAATTGAGATAAACAGCTCAAATTTGCACAAAAAATCTATCTTGGCAATCGAAAGGCTAAGTTCGAAGATGGGCGAAATTGGCCTACTCTAAGGAGGGTTTTGGCGCATTTAAAGTGCGCAAAAATTACCCAAAAATCCCCAAAATGTTATTTTCCAACAAGTGACCCCTCATTTTAAAGTTTTTTGCACGCTGAACACGATGGTGGAATCGGATTTTAGATATCTTGATCCGTTCTCAAATTAGAGCATTTAAAGTGCGCAAAAATTACCCAAAAATCCCCAAAATTTTATTTTCTAACAAGTGACCCCTCATTTCAAAGGTTTTTGCACGCCGAACACGATGGTGAAATCGGATTTTAGATATCTAAATCCGTTCTTAAATTAGAGCATTTAAAGTGCGCAAAAATTACCCAAAACTAGGATAATCTTTAAACTCTTACCCCCCCCCCCCCACCCCCTTAGAGTGGTCAGATTGAAAAATGTGAGAAGTATTAATTGAAGACGAGAGTTCGAAGCAAAAAAGGGGGAGGCAAACGATTAGTACAACTCCTTGAATTTCCCATTTGACATATAATTGTTATGATACCTTCATAGATAGACAAGTACCGGCCCACGTATTACTAGAAGGAAGACGAAAGAAAAAATCTATTTCAAATTATTCAATTTAGGTACTAACAGTAGGAGGAAGAAGTTTTCCTTTATTCAAAACCATAGCCATTAATTCGAATATTTCTTTGAAAATTCGCTCATTAAGTCATGCTGCATGACTGGTTTTTTTTATTCCACCACCCACACACGAATGTTTCCCTCGTCTTCCTACGGCTGAGGGCAGTTATCTTCCTTTGTATCCATCATTTCTGCTGAAGAGGGAACGCCACGGCTTGGATATTCCCGGCATCTCTCAAACACGACTTTGTCACTTCCAATATCCTCCCGTTTCTTTTGATAAATCCCATCACTTTCACCCTCTTCAGACACGACTTTGCTGAATGAAACGAGCCAGGAGGATTCGACCCGACGCGAATATCCATCATTCGAACGTGCTCGTTGTCCGTATTTCAAGGTTGCCTTTTTTTTTATTATTATTTCATGATCGAATTTTTCAGCACCCAACAGTTGAAACGACGTGCTGGGTGGAGTTCGTGGGGTTTTCAAGGGTGTCGCAGGGGAAATCTGGCTGGGAAACGTGTCACGGGGGGACGTGGAACCGAAACGCGTATGACGAACCACTTCGACGTGCGAGTCTCCGAGATGTCGTTCATATTATTTATTTCACGTTCCGTCAAATAAGCCCTCATAATTTTATGGCTCTTTATTGAATTTCGGGGTCATATGAAATTTGACTCCAACACGCACGATCGGAGCGGGTTTCATGCCTCCCCGGTCCTAAACAGGAAATGATCCTGAAAAACGCCGCAAAGTCCTTGTCACATGGGTTTATTATTCTATTGGACATACCTAAAGAAATGCTGGCTGTTCATTAATGGGTTTTTTCATGTGCAATAATTTAAATAGCTATTTGTGATGGTTTCCACCAATTTTGGCCCCCAAAAACACAAATTACGCTTTTTTTAAAATTATCTTTGATCATTGGTAGTGCCATTCAATTGTCTTGATTCACCTATTAACACTTTTTGTGGTGTTAATATACAAATTGATGGTCATTTCAGACAGTTTTCCGAGGTTTTTGACTAATAAAAAAATGAATTTTGGAAGCTGAACCTGCCTTAGAACCTCAATTTTCCACTCTGGTCAAAATCGACTTCATATTCGGTCTTCTCGTCCCCAAAAACATGAAAAACGATACCTTAAAAGCTCATGTTACCAACATGTTGCTAAAACGCAAAAAGTAGGTACCTATTTTTATACACATTTTCACTCATAACACCCCTGGGTATATTCCGAACGGGCTGCAAAGTTTTGGGACACAACTAGGGCCCAAATGGAGCATGTGTGCGAAAGAACGACTTTTTTTAGACCGAAAATGAAGCCTGCACACGTGATACGGCGGACGGCGTACGGCGGACGGCGGACGGACATTACATTTTTGGAATCTAGGCACCTTGAAACGGAAAAGAAAAAATTTTGAGGGGGTGTTATAAAAATTTTTTGCTGAGCGAATACATAGGTGTATTATTCACAGAATAATAAACCAAAAACAGGTTCATCACCGTGATAGTTTCGAGGTGGTCATGAAATTTAAGATATGTATCTTTAATCTGTAGAACTGCTAGAATCATATATTATCACAAGTATAGGTATTAAGTGGATATCATTACACTGTTCGACTTAATTGCCTCTGACATCTTAATTTCCCACGTTTTTTAACTCACAAAAAAAATTAATTTTGGGTGCTGAACCTTCGTTGCTGTGATTCTTCACGTCAAAATCAACTTCATACTCGGTCTTCTCACCCTAAAAAACCTGGAAAACGATACCTCACTATCTCTTGTTCACTAAAATCTAAAAAAAAACTTCCAAAACCTCTATTTTTACATCCATTTTTCACCCTTAACACCCCTGGGTACATTTTGATCGGGCTGACGAGCTTCGGAGCACAACTAGGGCCCAAATTTTTTTCCCAAATGGGGTTCCAAACTGTGTGCGGAAAAACGACGATTTTATACCACAATTTAACGGAAATTCAACGCTGATACTTCTTTAGAACCTCAACTTTTCACTCTGGCCAGAATGGACTTCATATTCGGTCTTCTCGTCCCCAAAAACATGGAAAAAGATACCTCAAAAGCTCATGTTACGAACATGTTACTAAAGCACGAAAAGTACCTATTTTTACACACATTTTCACTCATAACACCCCTGGGTATATTCCGATCGGGCTGAAAAGTTTCGGGACATAACTAGGGCCCAAATGGAGCATGTGTGCGAAAGATCGACTTTTTTAGACCAAAAATGAAGCCGGTACACGTGATACGGCGGACGGACATTGCATTTTGGTTTATTATTCTGTCCCAAAAACATGGAAAGCTCATGTTAATAAAACACAAAAAGTACCTATTTTTATACCCATTTTCACTCATAACACCCCTGGGTATATTCCGATCTGGCTGCAAAGTTTCGGGACACAACTAGGGCCCAAATGAAGCATGTGTGCGAAAGAACGAATTTTATGCGTGATACGGCGGACGGCGGATGGACATTGCATTTTCTGAATCTACACCCCTTGAAACGTAAAAGAAAACATTCTGACGGGGTTTTATAAACATTTTTTGCTGAGCGAATACATAGATGTATTATTCACAGAATAATAAACCAAAAAGGCTAATTAATTTTGATAATTTGGTAGCAAAGCAAGTTTTTGTTATTTTTGGTAAAGGGTTTTTAAAGTTTTGTTGGTGAGTATCCCGTAGGAACCAGGCAGTGACTGATCCAAAAGTCGGGATGAGGGCTAACTCGTCTGTAAAGTCTAACACCAACGATTCTCACACACGGCGTTTCGTCTGCTACGAAGCGCAGGCTCCTGCTGCTTTCTACGTCCCAGGGGCTTTCGTTTGTTTTCTGTATATGGAGCGAGCGGCCTGCGATAAACTGTGATGGGAGGGCGGGTAGACCCTTACACGAGCCCGTTCTCACGATTTGCATCTCGAGGCGGCGAGAGGGTCCACACAGGGCAGTTCTCTTCACGCTGGTTCCGAACAACGAATCCACTGAAACCACCACCGTCCACCACAGGCCTTGAAAAGTAGTGACACACAATTTATATACGTACCTACCTACTATCTACGTTACATTATTAATTTACGATATGGGATTCGAGCAGGCAGTATAACTTCTTCACTTGAATCACATGAACGTATACAATAGTTGGGTAGGTTCATTTTGATACGGGACCATCTGCGATCCAACCCACGTGCACCCTCAAAATTTCAGCTCTCTACGACAATTTTTGGCGTAGTTAGAAGCGCTACAAGGAAATGGTCAACATTTCATGTTCGCGCATGCGTAGACGAAAGTTACAGTACGATTTCAATGAAATTCATACGGAACTATTAAAGAATTATTCTTGATCAACCCTCCAAATCTGAACTCATTTCAACGATATTTAAAGTAGTTAATGGGCGTTTGAAGTATTTCACGTTTGCGCATGCGCAGACAAAACGATTTCCATGATTTTGAAACGGGACCATCTGCGATCCAACTCGCGTGTACCCTCAAAATTTCAGCTCTCTACGACTGTTTTTCGCGTAGTTAAGAGCGTTACAATAAAGGTCAACATTTCATGTTCGCGCATGCGTAGACGAAAGTTACAGAACGATTGCGATGAAATTCATTTGGAACTATCAAAGTATTATTTCTGATTGACCCTCCGAGTTTCAACTCATTTCAACGATATTTAAGGTAGTTATAGGCGTTTCAAATATTTCAGTTTTGCGCATGCGCAGACGAAAGTTACCGTACTTTTTCAGTGTTTTGGTATGGGACAGTCTGTGACCCAACCCCCACCTACCCTCCAAATTTTAGCCCATTTTGACCATTATTTCGGGTAGTTACGGGCGTCTGTCTGCTGGTTCGTCTGTCTGTGGTCAATATTCTTCCTTGTGACGCTCATAACTATCCGAAATGATGATCAAAATGGCTGAAATTTGGCTAGTTCACTAAACTGTGGGCGCGTAATAGTGTGGCTGTTCTCGAGCTATTTTTTCTTCCGGTGGAGGGGGTCGCTTGGGGAAGCCTAATCGATATCCCCCCGGTGATAGTCTCCCTGTTCTTTGTGGGGGACTCTCGAGGGTCCACCCCCACTGCCACACTCTGTCACTGGTGGCAGAGCGTGGTTTGATAGTATGCAAAGAGCAATTCACCATACTCCATCCACTTTTTGTGGGCTTACCAGAAGGATAAGCCCAAAGGTTTCCCAGAAAGATTCCTTTAGTAACAACCTGTCCCTTTGATAATACATACATCTATTGGCTTCCCCACCCCCTTTCCCCCTTTAGAGTGTCAGTATAATTAAAATATACTGAGCTCATTTGAAGGCAATTGATGCCGTGTCCCTGTTGACAAGTTCCAATAGTTGTTCCATCCTAACGATGGAGGTTGATCACCTAGAGGTTGGCCCAGATGAGCACAATTCACTGGACAACAACCTCTGACAACATTATCCGCCAATACTCGTATGTTGGAGCTTTGTTCTCCACCAGTAAAATATTATTGAGGTAGTACCATTACGATGGAGGTTAGTCGCCTTGAAGTTGTTCAGATGTCTTTTCCTGAACCAGAACTTCATACTATTTTTCATTCCCTCCTTTTCCCTCTCATACTTCTGCCACCCAGAAGTATGTCATGTGGGGAGGAGTGTAACAGTGCGGCCGTTGTCGAGTAGTTTTTTGGTCCGGTGGAGACGGGATCGGTGGGCCTAATCGATATCCCTTCTTAACCGGTGATAATCTCGCTGGTATAGGAGGGGGACTCTCGAGGGTCCACCCCCACAGTCACACTCTGTTACAGGCGCCAAATTTCGTTTCCAAAGACGTTCACCTCGAGTGACTCTAACAACTGACTCTCTTCACTTCCCAATAGATCCCTGGATTCGTTTGCCTCTAAAAGTTTTTAACTTTACCAGAACATTTCTCTTGTTACATACCTAATTCCCTTTCAAAGGGAAGGTGAAACTCCCGTCGCATGTGAAATGAACATTCGGGATTCTCGCCTTGGCCTGCTCTGGGAACGAGGAGGGGAAAATTGCGTGATTTGGGCGGGTACGGTCACATGGGGGCTGCTCGAATGTGATGGGCAGTTTGATTCGGTCGCATACGAGATTATGGCTTTAGAAAACGGAATGGGAGTCACGTATGGGCAAGTTGGAGAATGTTGGAGGATATCCCGGTGCCCACGCCGCGTTGGTAGGCAACATCAATCAGTAATTTCATCCAGTATGATTGTGCAATATTATCGTACCATTTCCTACACCTATGTACTGCAAAGGAGGCTACGCATTACTACAGTATCGCTTCCTCAATAGGAAAGTGTTGCAAGGCTGTTCCAGACAGGTGTGTATGTACCTTCTCGATTTTGGTTTATTATTCTCTAAATAATACACCTATGTATTCACTCAGCACAATTTTTTTAAATCTATAAACCCCCTCAAAATTCTTTCTTTTACGTTTCAGGATGCGTAGATTCCAGAAATGCAATGTCCGTCCGCCGTATCATTCATGTCTACTTCATTTTCGGTATAAAAAATTCGTTCTTTCGCACACATGCTCCATTTGGGCCCTAGTTGTGTTCCGAAACTTTGCAGTCCGATCGTAACACGCCCAAGGGTGTTGTGGGTGAAAAATGGGCGTAAAAATGGGGTTTTTTGGTGTTTTAGTAACATGAGCTTGTGAGGACGAGGAGATCGAATATGAAGTCGGTTTGGACCAAAGAGTAAAAAATGTAGGTTCTAATGAAAATCAGCCTTAAATTTACGTTATATTTTGGTCTGAAATCGTCGTTCTTCCGCACACAATTTGGGTCCTAGTTGTGCTCCGAAGCTCGGCCGCCGGATCGGAATACACCCAGGGGTGTTATGGGAGAAAAATGGGTGTAAAAGTAGGGGTTTTCGAAGTTTTTTGGGGTTTTAGTGAACATGAGCTTGTGATTTTTTCACGTATTTTACTTAGGGCGAGAAGACCAAATATGATTATGACCAACGGGTGAAGAATTAAGGTTGTAACGAAGGTTCAGCTCCCAGTGTTCATTTTTTATGGGACAAAAACCTGGGTAATTGTCTGAAATCATCATAAACTTGTATAGGAAATAGTATCAATAGGTGAATCAAGACAACTGAATGGCACTATCCATGATCAAAGGTAATTTGCAAAAAAAGGAGCCTAATTCGTGTTTTTGAGAAACAATAAATGAACATCCAACATTTCTGTAGGTATGTCCAATAGAATAATAAACCCATGTGACAAGGACTTTGCAGCGTTTTTCTAATCAAGCAGGCAGATATTGCATTGGGAAGTGAACGTATCTCTTCTCAATGATTTCTCGATGAGACGAATATGTAGCATTTTGAGTGATTAAAGTAGTGGTGTGCAAGAGTTGTTAACTTTAGGGACTGAACTTCAGTTAGTTCACTCCTTGAAAGGAGTAGGTACCTAGTACAGCCTACTTCTTTTGAGTTAGTTCAGTAGTTCCGTTCCAGTTCATTTTTTCCCATCACAGGACACACACACTGAATTAGAACATATTATATACGCTGCCAACGAACTAAATGACTCGCGAAGAAATCGAGGAAACCCATTTCAAAGAAAAACTGAGTTATTGATAAGTTAGTAGTCTATTTCAACTAATACACGAAAAAACGCGAAAAATACAGTGTTATACCGGTTTCGGTGATCAAACCATAGTCAGTAACAAACAATATTAGTGTTATTGTTTGTTACTGACGATGGTTTGATCACCGGTATACTTAACAGGGTATATTTCGCGTTTTTTCGTGTATTAGTGGAAATAGACTATTTTTTAATAACTCAGTTTTTCGTTTTTACGCTACCAACTTAGTTCCTTATTCCTTTGAACTGTCGGTCGTTCCGTGATACTGAAAACTCGTTGTGTAGTAGCCACCCCATCTGAACTAACTCCGATCTAAATAACTCTTAAGGAACTATCGTTTAGTAGATAGGTACTATCAACTCCTCATGTGGTATCCACCGTTCCTATGAACTACAAGAACTGCAGAGGGGCAGAGGGGCAGAGGGAGTACACAATATTATGGAGAACCACGCAGCACAACACAGTTTCAGATTAATTAGGTAGAGTAAATATTGTGTTAATAAGTGTCGTATATTAGTGTACATCCACGAGAAATATTTCATACAAGAAAACTTAACGCTAAGTATTAATGTGGTATTTAATTTCAAATGCCATCTTTAGCATTGTAAGCATAGGCCCGCAGATCTCTTATCTGATGTACTGTATCTACAAAAAAAATTCTGCAGTTTATGAAGATCGACCCAGATATCACGGAACGTCAACGAGGATCGGGAATGGGGTCCACTGAATAAACTTCACCTTTTTCGCCGAGCTTTCGATATATTATAATATCTTCATCAGGGCTCAAAGGCTAGGTTACAGTGCAAACATTACACCTCCGTCACAATAAATTAATACCACCAGCAGGTAGTTGGAGCTCACTTAATAAATATGATAAAATTTAAATTATAACATCAACAGCTTTAACAAATCAGCAACAGGCAGGAAAAACTAAAATTATTATTATTATTTGTTAAAGCTGTTGATGTTATAATTTAAATTTTATCATATTTATTAAGTGAGCTCCAACTACCTGCTGGTGGTATTAATTTATTGTGACGGAGGTGTAATGTTTGCACTGTAACCTAGCCTTTGAGCCCTGATGAAGATATTATAATATATCGAAAGCTCGGCGAAAAAGGTGAAGTTTTTTCAGTGGACCCCATTCCCGATCCTCGTTGACGTTCCGTAAAAAAAATTCTTGGTTTTAATTTGTGCAATTCCTTTAATATGGATTGCATTTCAACCGGCTACAAAAGATTATTAATAGGTAGGTACTATTATTGTAATCCTATAAATCAGCAAGAAGCAAGCTCTCTTCCCAAATCTACATTACCTACAACTAGTTGACATTGGTCTTGTGATCTGAACAACCCTACATTACTGCATTGAGGAGGAATTGACACTGTAACATTGGCATGGGAGTGTTAGCGTAGGTCAGCGATTCCCAACCTGGGGTGCGCGGGAGCCCCTTTGGGGGTGCGTGGAAAAAATAGAGTAATGGCGGACATTTTTGGGAAAAAATTTGATTAATATTTTTCGTTCTTTTGCCACACCGCCGCTACCACAACCAACTGTGAACTGATCTACTCAAGTGTGAATGGGGTGTACCCACACATTTTTAATATTTTTTATCTTGAAAGTAGATGTTGAGAAAAGACAGGACCTACATCGTTTTTGTGCGAGGGATGTAGTGACGCGCCGAGAAGGGGAGGAAGAGAAGCATAGATTTGAGGGTATACTTGTCCACAATTGAACCAGATTTCAAAAAAATGTGTACCACGATACAGCCTCAAGGATCTCGTTAATTTGCCCCAAAATTACTCGTTTATTTATTCACTTATAAATTTACGGGCTAGTCTAATTTAGTCTCATTCCTGTCTTCTTGTCAATAATGTAATTTTGCAATATTAAAACATTATATTATTATAGTTACATATTATGTAACTCATACTCTTTCGATCTCTTTAGTTACCTACCTACCTACCTGTGTTACTTTTACCTTGATGCTCATGTGCATTGTTTTTACTACAAACTTTATTTTAAATCTGTGTGCATACTTATACACTATATTTTATACTTTTATATATATACTTATAAAATAAAATGTGTGTATACTTTTTTGTTTTGTTTTTTGTTTGTTTTGTTCAAGTCTGCTATAAATCAACTTCTGACACAGCGCCTTTACTATACCTATCTATTTGGTATTAACGTAAGTCGGGGGTGCGCCGGCTGACACTGAGTTGCTGGGGGGTGCGAATGAGAAAACAAAGAAATATTCGAATTAATGGCTATGATTTTGAATAAAGGAAAACTTCGGTCTAAAATTTGGTTTTCTATGTATATTCTCTTCGTATTTATTTTAATTTGTACGTTTTGTCCATCCTGATTCTACCGTTTGTTTATTACGTAATTGTACTAAGTGCTTATTTATTTGATCGCTGTGGGTTCATATTAGGTAGGATAGGGTAGTTAGGACTTTTGACTTACCTACTCAAGAGAGTGCAGTAGGTAAAGGAGTTGTTATAGAAAATCATGAGTGCTTCAAGTGCAGGTTGTTTTTCATGCAGGCTCAATCTTGAAATAAACTATGAAGGAAGGATGTGGTTTCTGGAAGGATCACTTGGAAGAACATGTGGGTGCTACGTTGAAATATTGTTCTATTCTAGTATTCAACATTGAGTGGACCTGAAACTGCTTGAGAATTATTGGAATCGAAAGTTGCCTGTACGGATACGGAGTTTAAAGATTATCCTAGTTTTGGGTAATTTTTGCGCACTTTAAATGCTCTAATTTAAGAACGGATTTAGATATCTAAAATCCGATTTCACCATCGTGTTCAGCGTGCAAAAACCTTTAAAATTATGGGTCACTTGTTAGAAAATAACATTTTGGGGATTTTTGGGTAATTTTTGCGCACTTTAAATGCTCTAATTTGAGAAAGGATCAAGATATCTAAAATCCGATTCCACCATCGTCTTCAGCGTGCAAAAACCTTTAAAATGAGGGGTCACTTGTTGGAAAATAACATTTTGGGGATTTTTGGGTAATTTTTGCGCACTTTAAATGCGCCAAAACCCTCCATAGGGTAGGCCAATTTCGCCCATCTTCGAACTTAGCCTTTCGATTGCCAAGATAGATTTTTTGTGCAAATTTGAGCTGTTTATCTCAATTCTATCGAGAGTTATCGTCTGGAGTGACACATATATATATAAATATATATATTATACATATAAAAAAGTGTTAAATTTCAGGAATCGTTTTAGAATGGTCTGAAACGGATTTCTATGAAGAAAATTTCCAAAAATTTATATTATTTAAATTTCGAAGCCATTGCAATAGCTTCATTTTCTTTGAAAATTCGCTAAAAGGTTGGGAACCGCTGGCGTAGGTAACTAGAACTAGATCCATAGAAATGACTCAAATTATTATTTCCAGTCGAACAAGAAATTCCCTATGAGGTATAAATAGGGATCTCGAATAACATAATGAGGAATGGACGTGGGTCGGCCGCTTTTGACCTCAGAATCGGATTCCACACCCTCAAACACCACTGTATCCCAATTTTCAGCTCCGAAATCCGAGTAGTTTGACGGTTATAATAAGCTATCGACGTTTCCTGCTTTTTTCTTTCCCGCTTTTCACCAACTTCCATTCATTTCTGACCCATATTGTAGCACCTTTTTGGAAAGCTGTCCGATACACCTACAGTTTGAAACAATACAAAAAAAAGAAAGGAGGGAAAATTTTTTCCAGTCATGCGGCATGGCCATAAGAGCAGATTTCCAAAAAAATATTGTGCAATTGTGTAAAAAGATGATATTATCGTCGGCTTAAAAGTGAAATCCACTGAGTCACTTTTTTCACATTTTGAGTTAAGATTTTCCTATGTATTTTTTGACGCCCGATCGATTGACGAGGTCTGTTTTTGGATCGGAGCAACGGTTTTATTGGAAACGACGAAATTGTTTCTCACTAGTCAGCCTCGAACGAATTCCGGTCTGGTGAAATCCACTATAGTGACATAGTAGATTTCACCAGACTAAAAATTGATAATTAACGATGCTGCATAGATTAAGGATAGATGTGAAATCCACTAAGTCATCTTTACTGTGGATGCCTACCTTGTAGGTTTTTACCTTACGTACTCCCCCATGAAGGCTAGGTACAGCCCGGTTCCAGAAACATTATTGTCGTTTGATCACATCTTCTGATGGTATATTTTTCCAGCTGATTTGCCTTTGTTTCACTCTTTCTGCTTTTCCAGCTCTCCTTACTCATTCTGTCCCTGTCCGTGCCACCAGTCTCTGTCCTTGGTCTTTGACAAATCGAATCTGCATCCAAATCAGTGTTGAATGATAATTTTCGTGATAGCTGTTAGTTTTATTTTACGAGGTTTAATTACCTAATTAACCTCGTAAAATAAAACTAACGCTTCCTTGACTGGTTAAATATAAATAATGCTGGAATATGAAGGATGGAGGTTTTATTTACGAGGCCTAATTAATTCCCCCCCCCCCCCTCCGCCAAATTCACCTCTGCTCATGTTTTCAATCGTTCAATTATAATTTTTTAACTCTACTACAACGTTATTTTTAAATCTAAGTATATCAGTGTAAATCCTATTAGATGAAGAAGTTTTCGTGAAAATTGACAAGTTGTACTGAGGTTTTTGTAACCTCAGTAGAACGTGCAATCTTTTTCACAATTTTAAATTTTGAAATTTTCAAATGTTCCAACTGATATTGGCCAACTCTGACCACTGAAAGCAGAAGATTCTTACAAGAAATTTAGCGTTCTTTCAAACGGTGTAGGTTGGATTTGTTGTAGTCTCAATATTTTCGAATTTTCGAAACACAAATTTATTGTCGGATATCTTTAAAACGAAGAACTTTTCGAAAATTTTCTACTGAGCATTTTTTGTTCCTAATGAAGAGTAGAATCGATTCCCTGAGTTTCTCCAGGGGGAACTGGGTAACACCCTGTATATCGTATAAGCATAGCGTATAAGTTTAAAAAAAAATTCGTTGAATGTCATATTTTTTCTTCATTTTCAAACCGCTCATTCTGTCATTCTCCATCATATTTCTCAACAGCATTTGAGTTTCTCAAAATGCTATCATATTTCACCAATCTCGAGTTAGAAAACGTTGTGAGATGGAATTCGTTGGTACCTATCAAAGCTCAAACTGTTGACCTACTTACACAAGGGTTTCCCCTCGTCTCGTCGGTACCTTTGTCGCACGCCGACGAATTGGCATAAGGAAAATTCCACTTGCATTGCACCCTTCCACCTGACAACAGGGATATCGCCGGCAGGTATTGAAACCCACTCACTGACCGTGCGCCCTTCGACAATATTATTATTACTACCGGCATTTTGGTTTATTATTTTCAATAATGAACCATTGGAATCGAGCATGAAAAAAAAAATTCTTACCCCCCCTCAAAATTTGATGGTTTACGTTCCAAGGTATGTAGAATCCAAAACTGCAATAAAAATATTTCTGTCTGTCCGCCGTACGCCGTACGCCGTACGGGCCACTTTTCTTAGTTACCATGAAAAAAAATTGATGAAATTCGGGTTATAGGTTCCGTTCGGCGTCTAGTTGGTCCTCGAAGCTCGACGTTACTGTGAGTCATCTCTAAGGGGTTCAAAATAGGGGTTGAAATTTTCCAAACGCCTATACCATTTTTTTACGTAAATATTTTTACGGTTTTAAATAGTTCTTGAACTTGCGAGTTTTTTAAGACCATCCGGAGCATCGTACGTCCAGCCGTTCGTTCACAGTAAGGCCCCGAAGTTTGCACCGACAGGCATTTTCGACTCCAGTGTGAATGAAATTGTATACAATTCAAACCAAATCTCGTAACCAGAGACGCGCCCACAATAGGAATTTGTGAATACGGCCAATCATTGGTAGGGATCACCTGATTATATTGGCGGAGTATGAAGTCGAGTTGATTGTTCTGTGATATTATTTAATTTGAAAAATGATGGCTCTTTTGGAGTTTGTTGGTAGGTAGTGAAACTTGAACAAACGTTGAAGTATTATTGATGGGTAAATTATTACTACGGTAAATCATTACTCAACGGTAAATTATTACACAACGGTTCATTATACCATCTACGTAGAAGGGGCTGGAGTTTGTTGGTAGGTACTTTTGCAACTTTTTTCACTCCTCATCAACAATTTCTTTTCAGAACTTCATTATGTGTGTTTCTTTTTGTTAGGTACTGTTTGTCATCGGCAGAATTATTTTAGCAACATTTAACTCGTGATTTAGGTAGGTATTATAGTAACGTGTACGGGGTTAGGTACTAACCTACGGAGGGTCTGCGATCTACATAATTATGCATAGAATAGTACATATTATATTATATAGACGGGTTATCTATACATAGAGCTGTGATCTGTAACAGAAGGGTATTCTATACAAAATAATAAACCGTTGTGCAGGGATTTGCAGCGTTTTTCCATTGAAGTCAGGAATAGCCGAATGGTCCTTTTTCTAAGCATTCCTGTGTTAGGTGAACGGCCTCGTTGCAAACTTTCCATTTGCGCAGCTATGAGACGTTCCTTATAAACTTCTTTCTATCCGAAAAATAGTGCTAACGCACCCAGTCCTCGACATATTTCCCTATAAAAAGTCCTGAAAAGGGAACTGAGAAGCAACCTGTCGTAACTGTTATACTTCACTGTCATGACGACGACTAATCTGTTTTTCTTGGAACATTTTTTTCAGATTCTCTTTCGAAACGTAGTTACTGCTCCGATTTATAAATTTTTTTCGGTCCCCAGTTGTGAATAGTCGTCCTCCCATTGTAAATACAGAAAAAACAAAAATGATCTTTTAAGTCCCTTTTCTTCTTATCGATAATTATCATCTCAAATACAGGTCATCTATACAGGTAAACAATAAACCATTGTAATAATTTGCAGCGTTTTTTATTGCATTTTCGGATTGTACGTACCTTGAAACGCCAACCATCACATTTTGAACGGGCGGGGGGTTAAAAATTTTTTTTTTCATGCTCGATAAAAATAATAAACCAGAATGATGGCTCTTGGATTAAGTTGACAGGTACTTTTGCAACTTGAACAAACGTTATGCATCATGAATAACAACAAATAATTAATGATTGAATTATTGATTTTTTTTATCACTGATTGATCTACGCAGAAGTGGCATCTATAGAGGTAAATCATTACCCAACGGTTTATTATTTACCTTATGCTTCATGAATAACAAAAAAAATTAATTAATGAATTATTTCCTGGGGGAAGCGCGAGGGTAGGTATTGACCACAGAAAAACAGTGATCTACGCAGAAGGGGCATCCATGCAGGTAAATAATAAACCGTTGTGTAATAATTTGCAGCGTTTTTATCTCAGATTGGTATATTTATACAGATTGAATTCCTGAGAGCCCTCGGCGAAACTGCAGTACAACTATGTAAACGAGAAGAGAAATATTTGAAATTCTATCAAACTCACGCTATGGAGAAGCGGATAGTCGACTACGAAAAAACCTTCAGCCTGGAATTCGATTTCTCTCTTCATCGCTTGGTAAGCACCAGTTTTTTTCTGTGGGAATAACGTATCACATATCGTATTTTATAATTTCATACGTTTTCATAATTTAATGAATATTTTCATCTCGCAGTGTCCACAAGTATTCATGATTTCGATAGTCTGTCTTTCAAATTCGCTTACTGATTGCTTGTTTTTCGCTAAGAGCGATGTCGGATCAATTTTTTTGAAATAGGTAAACTAGCATACTTAGGGGACGGCTGCACCACAGATATGCATTTCTTTGTTAAACCGCAGACGTGGGTTGATACACCAGTTCAGTTAAATGGCCGTTCCACCAACGCCTGATCGAGGATCATCCAGAGAAAATCTAGTGCTGGAACTCACTTTTTGGATGTGGGTTTACAAGTTGTTATGGCAACGCCAAAAAATTTCTCTTCCCTTCGTCATGACTTGAGTTTTTTTGATTTCTGTTCAAACAAGCAAACACAATCGTCGTAGGTACTTACAGGGAAATGCATATATTTTCTCCACATATTATTATACAGTCATGGCTTTTTTAATTTAATATTATTATTATTATTATTATTTTATTGATTTTTATTTTTATTTTTTATGTTTTTTATCGTGAGCAAGATGAATTCTGCCCTGTTTCTTGATAAAACAATACTGGCGGATTTAGTACTCAAATGTTACAATAAAAATTAATTTCATTTTCCTCGCACCTTCTACTGAAAAATGGATTTTTATTTAATTTTTATAAATGTTGAGTTTATTTCTGAATATTAAAATTACAGTATTCATACATTTAATTACAACCAAACACTACAACTCCCATTAAGTACAACTTGTGCTGGGAGTTGGAGCCTCGATAAATTGAACAATAATTAAAATCAGAATGTATAACTTATTCCTCACTAACGTAAAATCTAGAGAAAAATAATATTGTTGAGATGAGTTGCATAATCAACACAAAAAATCAAAATAAATCAAATCAAAATAAATCAAAATGCATATTTTCTCCACATATTATTATACAGTCATGGCTTTTTTAATTTAATATTATTATTATTATTATTATTATTATTATTATTATTTTATTGATTTTTATTTTTATTTTTTATGTTTTTTATCGTGAGCAAGATGAATTCTGCCCTGTTTCTTGATAAAACAATACTGGCGGATTTAGTACTCAAATGTTACAATAAAAATTAATTTCATTTTCCTCGCACCTTCTACTGAAAAATGGATTTTTATTTAATTTTTATAAATGTTGAGTTTATTTCTGAATATTAAAATTACAGTATTCATACATTTAATTACAACCAAACACTACAACTCCCATTAAGTACAACTTGTGCTGGGAGTTGGAGCCTCGATAAATTGAACAATAATTAAAATCAGAATGTATAACTTATTCCTCACTAACGTAAAATCTAGAGAAAAATAATATTGTTGAGATGAGTTGCATAATCAACACAAAAAATCAAAATAAATCAAATCAAAATAAATCAAAATGCATATTTTCTCCACATATTATTATACAGTCATTGCTTTTTTAATTTAATATTATTATTATTATTATTATTATTATTATTATTATTTTATTGATTTTTATTTTTATTTTTTATGTTTTTTATCGTGAGCAAGATGAATTCTGCCCTGTTTCTTGATAAAACAATACTGGCGGATTTAGTACTCAAATGTTACAATAAAAATTAATTTCATTTTCCTCGCACCTTCTACTGAAAAATGGATTTTTATTTAATTTTTATAAATGTTGAGTTTATTTCTGAATATTAAAATTACAGTATTCATACATTTAATTACAACCAAACACTACAACTCCCATTAAGTACAACTTGTGCTGGGAGTTGGAGCCTCGATAAATTGAACAATAATTAAAATCAGAATGTATAACTTATTCCTCACTAACGTAAAATCTAGAGAAAAATAATATTGTTGAGATGAGTTGCATAATCAACACAAAAAATCAAAATAAATCAAATCAAAATAAATCAAAATGCATATTTTCTCCACATATTATTATACAGTCATGGCTTTTTTAATTTAATATTATTATTATTATTATTATTATTATTATTATTATTTTATTGATTTTTATTTTTATTTTTTATGTTTTTTATCGTGAGCAAGATGAATTCTGCCCTGTTTCTTGATAAAACAATACTGGCGGATTTAGTACTCAAATGTTACAATAAAAATTAATTTCATTTTCCTCGCACCTTCTACTGAAAAATGGATTTTTATTTAATTTTTATAAATGTTGAGTTTATTTCTGAATATTAAAATTACAGTATTCATACATTTAATTACAACCAAACACTACAACTCCCATTAAGTACAACTTGTGCTGGGAGTTGGAGCCTCGATAAATTGAACAATAATTAAAATCAGAATGTATAACTTATTCCTCACTAACGTAAAATCTAGAGAAAAATAATATTGTTGAGATGAGTTGCATAATCAATACAAAAAATCAAAATAAATCAAATCAAAATAAATCAAAATGCATATTTTCTCCACATATTATTATACAGTCATGGCTTTTTTAATTTATTATTATTATTATTATTATTAGGTATTTTATTGATTTTTATTTTTATTTTTTATGTTTTTTATCGTGAGCAAGATGAATTCTGCCCTGTTTCTTGATAAAACAATACTGGCGGATTTAGTACTCAAATGTTACAATAAAAATTAATTTCATTTTCCTCGCACCTTCTACTGAAAAATGGATTTTTATTTAATTTTTATAAATGTTGAGTTTATTTCTGAATATTAAAATTACAGTATTCATACATTTAATTACAACCAAACACTACAACTCCCATTAAGTACAACTTGTGCTGGGAGTTGGAGCCTCGATAAATTGAACAATAATTAAAATCAGAATGTATAACTTATTCCTCACTAACGTAAAATCTAGAGAAAAATAATATTGTTGAGATGAGTTGCATAATCAATACAAAAAATCAAAATAAATCAAATCAAAATAAATCAAAATGCATATTTTCTCCACATATTATTATACAGTCATGGCTTTTTTAATTTATTATTATTATTATTATTATTATTATTATTATTTGGTATTTTATTGATTTTTATTTTTATTTTTTATGTTTTTTATCGTGAGCAAGATGAATTCTGCCCTGTTTCTTTATAAAACAATACTGGCGGATTTAGTACTCAAATGTTACAATAAAAATTAATTTCATTTTCCTCGCACCTTCTACTGAAAAATGGATTTTTATTTAATTTTTATAAATGTTGAGTTTATTTCTGAATATTAAAATTACAGTATTCATACATTTAATTACAACCAAACACTACAACTCCCATTAAGTACAACTTGAGCTGGGAGTTGGAGCCTCGATAAATTGAACAATAATTAAAATCAGAATGTATAACTTATTCCTCACTAACGTAAAATCTAGAGAAAAATAATATTGTTGAGATGAGTTGCATAATCAATACAAAAAATCAAAATAAACACTTGCATATCGCTCAAACTGGCTTTATATACACATTAATTTCATTAATGAAAGGAAGAGCTCTGGAAACGGCATCTGACCGGCAGCGATATTACTGAACCAGTTCTGAATAAGCAAGGGTCGCAAAGCGTCATCTTTAGTGTGAATTTTTGAATAGGTAGGTACGAGAATTTGAATGACCCACTTGGGTAGTTTTTGGATCCCAACACCTACCAGCCGTTTGGGAGTTAGTTTTGAAGATTCTTCAGGTAACGTATTTGGTGCCAAGACATTGAAGGTAAAACCAGTAACAAAGATACGAACGTAAATAGAGCGGATTGAGTATAATATTATAGAAAATTTAGGTGCATGCGCGAGGTGTTGTGTGATCTCTATCCGTGATGTACGTGATGATGGGAAAGTATTTCGAACTCCCCACGAACTTTGTTGAAGGAAAAAGCCCAAGAGCGGCCTCGTGTTCGACGTAGGTACTGCGATAATTCACCTCCAATCGTTTAATATAGTAAAAAACGCTGCTAAGTCCTTGTTTCCTACTGGACACACCTACAGAAATGCTGCTGTTAATTTATTGTTCTTTCATGCGCAGTAATTGAAATAGTTATTTTAGATGGTTTCCATCAATTTTGGCCTCCAAAAACACTACTTCGGCTGTTTTTTTTTTAACAGTTCTGATTATCTTTGAACATTGATAGTGCCATTTAACTGTCTTGATATACCTGCTAATACTACTTCCAGTGGCATTATACAAATTTATGGTGATTTCAGACAATTTACCAGGTTTTTGACTCATAAAAAATGAATTTCGGGAGCTTAACCTTTGTTACAACGTCAATCCTTCGCTCTTTGGTAAAAATCAACTTCATATTCGGTCTTCTCGCCCTAAAAAACACGAAAAACTATATATCACAAGCTCATGTTCACTAAAACCTCAGAAAATTTCGAAAACCCATATTTTTACAGCGATTTTTTTCCCATAACGCCCCTGGGTGTATTTCGATCGGGCTGCCGAGCTTCGGAGCACAACTAGGGCCCAAATGTGTTCCCAAATGGGGACCAAACTGTGTGCGGAAGAACGAATATTTTATACCAAAATTTAACATAAACCTAAGGCTGGAACTTCGTTAGAACCTCAATTTTCCACTCTTAGGTCAAAATCGACTTCATATTCGGGCTTCTCGTCCTAAAAAACATGGAAAACGATTCCTCAAAAGCTCGTGTTACTGAAACAAAAATAACACCAAAAATCCCATTTCTCGCTCATAATACCCCTGGGTATATTCCGATAAGGCTGCAAAGTTTCGGAACACAACTAGGGCCCAAATGGAGCATGTGTGCGAAAGAACGAATTTTTTAGACCGAAAATGAAGCCGGTACGCATGATACGGCGGACGGACATTGCATTTTCTGATTCTACGCACCTTGAAACGAAAAAGAAAACATTTTGAGGGGGTGTTATAAAAATTTTTTGCTGAGCGAATACGTAGGTGTATTATTCACACAATAATAAACCAATGGGTACTGTCGTGGTACCGCTTTAAGAATACCACTCAATGTACATAGTTCAGATTGTCCTAAATAAACCAAGTGGATGGCGGGCCTACATGACATTCAACAATCCTGGTTACGCCACTGTGTCAAATATACAATGAAATAAGCGGCATAACGTACTTACCTATCGTTGTTTTGGGATAATGGCGGCTGTGAGCGAGAAATAATAGTTTTCAATTTGCAGTGATGATAAATAAGATGGTTTGTTTGACGGCACCTGATGGAAATGTAATGACCCCTTACAAGAGTTATGGACATCCATGATGCACGACTCGTATGGCAAGGTTATGAATGGATGAGACATTTCCCAGCATTATTATTACATTATGTTTCAGATCGCTGCTCTTCCTTCAGTTTACTGCCTTGGCACTTTATTCAATTGCTTTGGTCCTGGTAAACTACAGTTACTATTACCATTAGATAGAGAATTTAGAAAGCTGCTGAAAGATGCCTTAGGTGTGGGCCAACATGGTGTAGGAATGAACTCAACTTCCAAACGATCTGTCACCTAGCCCGTAACTTGAATTTTAAAAGTAAACCGTATTACTTACAGTAAATTTCCCCCAATCCGGCACGTTCCAGACTTGAGACATGCTGGATTACGAAAAATTCCTGATTACAGAATGTAGGGAAAACGCGAACTGAAAAAAAAAAAAAAGACGGTAAACCTGTACGATCAGATTAAACTCAATAAACGAAGTAGAAGGAAAGGGTTTACGTGACAGGGAGGGTGGTCTACGGCTCCCCCCAAGAGTCCCTTATGACTGCCAGAGGGCCGGAGGAGGGTGGAACAAGCCCTATAAAACCCGTGCTCCTGCCCAGGCTTCTTCATTCAACTCATTCTCCTCAAGTAGTCGATGACCTTTCTCTCTCACTACCTTCCTTTCCCTCGAAAAAGATCTCGTAGAGTGGTGGAACCGGCCTGGTGAAGCCTTTATGGTAGCTGTGATCATTATGTCATCAAGGTAACACTTGACCCCAGGTACCTACTCATTGAAGGATGATATCCATTGTTCTCTGGAATTTGGCTGGGGCAGACAAGATGCCGCAGGGCATAAGGCGGTACCTGACATACGGCGGTACCTGACGGCGGTACCTGACTTCCGAGCACCTCCTTTACAAAAGATCTCGTTCAGTAGTGTAACCTGCCTGGTGAAACCTTCAGGTATAACCAGTGTGGTGGTAACCTTCCGAGCAAGTATCCGATACATCGCACTCCATCACACCCTCACATATCCCAGGCCTCCAAACCATTCACCACGACATGAACAGGTAAAATGACTTACTGTGACACAAAAACGCTGCAAATTATTACACAACGGATATTATTCCTTCATAGATGCCCCTTCTGCGTAGATCACTGGTTTCTCTGGTCAATAACTACCCTAGAGCTCGGGCGCATTGAGCTCGCCCCAGGAAAGGCCTAAATCGAGTACTGAAGCCGGCCCGGGAATTACAGTTTTTTTTAATGTGCAGGATTCAGTAATTCAATCACGGATGGCTGTATGAAGTCGAGTTGGTTGTTCTGTGATATTATTTAATTTGATTTGAAAAATGATGGATCTTTTGGATTTTTTTGTTAGGTACTTTTGCAACATGAACAAACGTTGAAGTATTATTGGGTAAATTTACACTACGCAGAAGGGGCATACAGGTAAATTATTACACAACGGTTTATTATTTACCTTATGCTTCATGAATAACTACAAATAATTAATTATTTAATTATTGAATACCGCGTATTTGTATGAAACTTTAATTCCCGGGCCGGCTCCCGGGCCATTTAGGGCTTTCCTGGAGGGAGCTCGAGGGTACTGACCAGTGATCTACGCAGAAGGGGCATCTATATCGGTAAATAATAAACCGTTGTGTAAAAATTTGCAGCTTTTTTTCATGCTCGATTCCAAAGGTTCGATATTGAAAATAATAAACCAATATCGAATATCCATCTCCGGCACTTTTTTCCGTCCCGTCTTCCGATCGCAAACAAACTTGAGCAAGGCATACATTTTTCTTTTCTTTTCTTAAGTCGTGCCGGATTATCCAACGTGCCTGACCGTAGGATGCCGGATTAGGTATAGGAAGTTTACTGTGCAAGGGTTTCACCGACGGCAGCACTGGAAGTGGAATTTCGTCTGGGATACCTACCTCACGAGGATGTTCGAGTATATACCTATACCTAGTATACTCAGTTACTCGTATTATTCATGATTTTTTCTACCATTCACCAAGTATGATTGCAATACATTCGGATTAAAGCCCATGCTTACCTACTGCTTAAGTTTCAGAAATTTGTTTTCAGGGTGATTAACCTTCTATTTAACCCTTCGCGTTGGTCAAGGAAAATAAGATGTGTACCACCTATAATACACCTGGGTATGTAAAGTACCTGTAGCTACGTCGATCTAATTTCGTATTTGAAGTACCTGCTAAAAAAAAGTTAGGATCATTGTAAATGTTATAATTATGAGCAAATATTTTCATTTGATATTATGAAAAAATATTATCATAGATCCTGATATTGTCGTAGGTACGTTTTTTCGCTCAATATTCGAGATTCCGTAACCCAGTTACAATCACTTTACGTGTTATGAGTAAATATTTCCATTTTATAATAGACACTCCTATTAGAAAATATTTTCATATAATATATTAGTATTTTTTGTGGTACTTTTTTGTGTGTGCTCATTATTCAATATTTCGTAACCCATCAATAAAATACAGGGTTGCTTTTTTTGCACGATTCCTACATTTGGACGCCCCCAGCTCATTTCCTGTTCCAAGTTTCTGACCAACCAGAGGTAGACGTGTCATTTTGAAGGTCCGACTTTAATTGAAAATTATGAACGTCCCATCTCCCTGTTACATTATCATAGGAAACCCCTTCAACCGCATTACGTGATGTTTGAAAATGAGATTAGAAAGGCCATTTATTGTGGGACACACACCCGCGCACGAGGAAGTAATTTTTACGTTCTTATACGTAATCAGCGAGTGCCCCAGGGCGACTCAACCCCGATTTATCAAGAACGAAGTAGGGAAACGACTTTCTAGTAAATGGATAGCGGCCAAACCGCACGTTACTGGTCTATTTTTATCAAGCCAGCCGATAGTTTTCTTGTTTTTTTACAATCGATATTCTAAACCCCTAACTAGTTAAATTAATAGTTAGCGACTAAATTCAGGTTAGTCACACTGTTAAGGGAGAAGACGCTGCAAATCATTACAAAACGGTGTATTGTCTTACTTTGTAGGCAGATGCCCCTTCTGCGCGGATCGCTGAATTCCTATTTCTGTTAAGACCCTGATTTAGGTATTAGGGTCTTTTGGTTTATTATTCTGTTAGTAATACACCTATGTAATCGCTCAGCAAAACATTTTTATAACACCCCCCAAAATCTTTTCTTTAACGTTTCAATGTGTGTAGATTCCAAAAATGCAATGTCCGTCCGCCGTATCACGTGAACCGGCTTCATTTTCGGTCTAAAAAATTCGTTCTTTCGCACACATGCTCCATTTGGGCCCTAGTTGTGTACCGAAACTTTGCAGCCCGATCGGAATATACCCAGGGGTGTTACGAGTGAAAATTTGTATCAAAATAGGTACTTTTGGTTTATTATTCTGTGAATAATACACCTATGATTCGCTCAGCAAAAAATTTTTATAACACCCCCTCAAAATTTTTTCTTTTCCGCTTCAAGGTGCGTAGATTCCAAAAATGCAATGTACGTCCGCCGTACGCCGTCCGCCGTCAGCCGTATCACGTGTACAGGCTTCATTTTCGGTCTAAAAAATTCGTTCTTTCGCACACATGCTCCATTTGGGCCCTAGTTGCGTCCCGAAACTTTTCAGCCCGATCGGAATATACCCACGGGTGTTATGAGTGAAAATGTGTGTAAAAATAGGTACTTTTTGTGTTTTAGTAACATGTTAGTAAAATAAGCTTTTGAGGTATCGTTTTTCATGTTTTTGGGGACGAGAAGACCGAATATGAAGTCGATTTTGACCGAAGAGTGGAAAATTGAGGTTGTATCAGATGTTCAGCTCCCAAAATTGATTTTTATGAGTCAAAAACCTGGGAAACCGTCTGAAATCACCATCAATTTGTAGAATAACACTAGAAAAAGTGTCAACACGTGGATAAGGACGGTTAAATGGTACTATCAATGATCAAAGATAATTAGAAAAAAAAGGAGCGTACCTAATTCGTGTTTTGGGGGCCAAAATTGGTGGAAACCACCAGAAATAGCTATTTCTATTATTTTATATAGAAGAAACAATAAATAAACAGCCAACGTTTCTGCAGGTATGTCCAATAGAATAATAAACCCTTGTGACAAGGACTTTGCAGCGTTTTTGTGCTTTAGCAACATGTTAGTAACATGAGCTTTTGAGGTATCGTTTTCCATGTTTCTGGGGCTGAGAAGACCGAATATGAAGTCGATTTTGACCAAAGAGTGGAAAAGTGAGGTTCTACAAAATGGTTGGTGGGAGTTTGAAGGACAATAAATTGAGATCCAGGTGTTTTGAGATAGTTATTTAATGATTACACAAGCTTTCGACTGCTCTCTGACAGTCATCATCAGGTGTAAACCTATTAGACAATGTATAAGAAGATGTTACAAACTGTCAATCGAAAGTATAATGATGTCAGACAAAAAAGTGAAGGGAAATAAGTAAAAAATCACCAGAAATACTTTGTAGGGCAAGATATCTTATCAGGAACAACTGTTGAGGATGTTTTGATAAATGGCAACAGTGTTGCCAACATCTAAATTGTCCTTCAAACATCTCAATTGTCCTTCAAACTCCCACCAACCAGTATTGAGAAATATGGTTCTACTAGGAAATGCTTCCGAAATTGATTTTTTTTAATGAGTCAAAAACCTGGAAAATCGTCTGTAATCACAATAAATTTGTGTAATTACACTGGAAAAAGTGTCAGCACGTGGATCAAGACGATTAAATGGTACTACCAATAAATTATCGAGGATAATTTGAAAAAAAAGGAGCCTACCTAATTCGTGTTTTGGGGACCAAAATTGGTGGAAACCATCAAAAATGGCTATTTCAATTATTTTACATGAAAGAAACAATAAATGAACAGCCAAAATTCCTGTAGGTATGTCTAATAGAATAATAAACCCATGTGGCAAGGACTTTGCAGCGTTTTTATTAGTCAAAAAATCAGTCATGCAGCATGACTTAATGAGCGAATTTTCAAAGAAATATTCGAATTAATGGCTATGGTTTTGAATAAAGGAAAACTTCGGTCTAAAATTTGGTTTTCTATGTATATTCTCTTCGTATTTATTTTAATTTGTACGTTTTGTCCATCCTGATTCTACCGTTTGTTTATTACGTAATTGTACTAAGTGCTTATTTATTTGATCGCTGTGGGTAAATTCAAGGAGTTGTACTAATCGTTTGCCTCCCACTTTTTTGCTTCGAACTCTCGTCTTCAATTAATACTTCTCACATTTTTCAATCTGACCACTCTAAGGGGGTGGGGGTAAGAGTTTAAAGATTATCCTAGTTTTGGGTAATTTTTGCGCACTTTAAATGCTCTAATTTAAGAACGGATTTAGATATCTAAAATCCGATTTCACTATCGTGTTCAGCGTGCAAAAACCTTTAAAATGAGGGGTCACTTGTTAGAAAATAACATTTTGGGGATTTTTGGGTAATTTTTGCGCACTTTAAATGCTCTAATTTGAGAACGGATCAAGATATCTAAAATCCGATTCCACCATCGTGTTCAGCGTGCAAAAACCTTTAAAATGAGGGGTCACTTGTTGGAAAATAACATTTTGGGGATTTTTGGGTAATTTTTGCGCACTTTAAATGCTCTAATTTGAGAACGGATCAAGATATCTAAAATCCGATTCCACCATCGTGTTCAGCGTGCAAAAACCTTTAAAATGAGGGGTCACTTGTTAGAAAATAACATTTTGGGGATTTTTAGGTAATTTTTGCGCACTTTAAATGCTCTAATTTGAGAACGGACCAAGATATCTAAAATCCGATTCCACCATCGTGTTCAGCGTGCAAAAACCTTTAAAATGAGGGGTCACTTGTTGGAAAATAACATTTTGGGGATTTTTGGGTAATTTTTGCGCACTTTAAATGCGCCAAAACCCTCCTTAGAGTAGGCCAATTTCGCCCATCTTCGAACTTAGCCTTTCGATTGCCAAGATAGATTTTTTGTGCAAATTTGAGCTGTTTATCTCAATTCTATCGAGAGTTATCGTCTGGAGTGACACATATATAAATAAATATATATATATATACATATAAAAAAATCAGTCATGCAGCATGACTTAATGAGCGAATTTTCAAAGAAATATTCGAATTAATGGCTATGGTTTTGAATAAAGGAAAACTTCGGTCTAAAATTTGGTTTTCTATGTATATTCTCTTCGTATTTATTTTAATTTGTACGTTTTGTCCATCCTGATTCTACCGTTTGTTTATTACGTAATTGTACTAAGTGCTTATTTATTTGATCGCTGTGGGTAAATTCAAGGAGTTGTACTAATCGTTTGCCTCCCCCTTTTTTGCTTCGAACTCTCGTCTTCAATTAATACTTCTCACATTTTTCAATCTGACCACTCTAAGGGGGTGGGGGTAAGAGTTTAAAGATTATCCTAGTTTTGGGTAATTTTTGCGCACTTTAAATGCTCTAATTTAAGAACGGATTTAGATATCTAAAATCCGATTTCACTATCGTGTTCAGCGTGCAAAAACCTTTAAAATGAGGGGTCACTTGTTAGAAAATAACATTTTGGGGATTTTTGGGTAATTTTTGCGCACTTTAAATGCTCTAATTTGAGAACGGATCAAGATATCTAAAATCCGATTCCACCATCGTGTTCAGCGTGCAAAAACCTTTAAAATGAGGGGTCACTTGTTGGAAAATAACATTTTGGGGATTTTTGGGTAATTTTTGCGCACTTTAAATGCTCTAATTTGAGAACGGATCAAGATATCTAAAATCCGATTCCACCATCGTGTTCAGCGTGCAAAAACCTTTAAAATGAGGGGTCACTTGTTAGAAAATAACATTTTGGGGATTTTTAGGTAATTTTTGCGCACTTTAAATGCTCTAATTTGAGAACGGATCAAGATATCTAAAATCCGATTCCACCATCGTGTTCAGCGTGCAAAAACCTTTAAAATGAGGGGTCACTTGTTGGAAAATAACATTTTGGGGATTTTTGGGTAATTTTTGCGCACTTTAAATGCGCCAAAACCCTCCTTAGAGTAGGCCAATTTCGCCCATCTTCGAACTTAGCCTTTCGATTGCCAAGATAGATTTTTTGTGCAAATTTGAGCTGTTTATCTCAATTCTATCGAGAGTTATCGTCTGGAGTGACACATATATAAATAAATATATATATAAATACATATATATATATATACATATAAAAAAGTGTTAAATTTCAGGAATCGTTTTAGAATGGTCTGAAACGGATTTCTATGAAGAAAATTTCCAAAAATTTATATTATTTAAATTTCGAAGCCATTGCAATAGCTTCATTTTCTTTGAAAATTCGCTAAAAACCTTGGAAAACCGTCCAAAATGACCATCGATTACAACAACACTAGAAAAAGTGTCAACAGGTGAAGCAAGACAATTAAATGGCACTACCAATGATCTAAGATAATATGAAAAAAAAAAAAAAAAAAAATTAAGAGCGTAATTTGTGTTTTTGGGGGCCAAAATTAGTGGAAACCATCACAAATAGCTATTTCAATAAATTATTGCAGATGAAAGAAACAACAAATGAACAGCAACGTATGTCCAGTAGAATAATAAACCCATGTGACAAGGACTTTGCAGTAATTTGGTTAGTTGATCTGTGAATAATACACGTATATGCAATCGCTCAGCAAACAATTTTTATAACACCCCCTCAAAATGTTTTCTTACGTTTCAAGGTGCGTAGATTCCAAGAGTGCAATGTCCGTCCGCCGTATCACGAGTACCGGCGTCATTTTCGGTCTAAAAAATTCGTTCTTTCGCACACATGCTCCATTTGGGCCCTAGTAGTGTCTGGCAGTGTCAATGATGAATGTGATTTGTCCAAAATAGGAGCTTATATCGTGTTTTTGACGGCCAAAATTGGTGGAAACCATCAACAATAGCTATAATTATAATTGCACATGAAAGAAACAAAAAAATGTATTTCCAGCATTTCTGTAGGTTTGTCCAATAGAATAATAAACCCGTGTGACAAGACTTAGTAGGGTTTTTTATTTAAATTTTTGGGATTTTACGTACCTTCAAAATCAAACCAAATCAAATTTTGGTGGGGGGTTAATTTTTTTCCCCCTCATGTTCGATCCCTAAGGGTCATTATTGAAAACAATAAACCAAAAGTGATGTCCAAAGTCCACATCCCAGGCCGCCGTATGATTTACGAACGACCGAACAAACAAACAAACATCGCAATCACGAAGGATTGGGTTTCGCGCAAATTAATTTTCAAAATCCCCTGTGATTGTGTGGTCTCACGATCATCCTCCTTTGATTCACTATTAGGTCGCTGAACTTGGGAGATCTCCCCCGGGGAGGGGAAAAAATCCACCCAAGAACCATCATTAAGGTACCTCTGCCTGCCCACCAGGAAAATAACAGGGTGTAGCCTCCCTGATGCAGGTAACGCAGTTCCCCGATGGGGTCCCGTTAGCAGTTTTCCTGATGCCCGAGCGACGTTACCGTCTTTTTCACGGAGACGTGGCGAATCTTGAAAAACCTCACTTCTCCATGTTCCGACGGGGAAATCTTTTACATTATTATGGTCGAATTACGGCCGCACTCCCATCAGATGCCGCTGGCAATCGTCTGAAGAATGAAAGACAAAAAAAAAAAGTCTGTCGGCACTCGAAAATGACGAAAAAATTGCCGGGGTTCACTGTCTCGGAAGTTTGACAGGATAGGAAGGCACCGATCTTCGTTGTTATCTTGCCGCGGTTTTACATCCGAAAAGAGAACTAACCGCCGACCTTACAAATTATTGCAATTTCTGCACTACGAAATAATATTTATACGACGCTCAGGTTGAATTTCAACTCTATAAATTAATTTCCGTAAACCCAACTCGATTTAAGCTCTGTAATTTTCCTAACCTCCTATATAATTACCGTTTATTTCCATAACTAGCTCTATAAATTAATGTCCATAACTACCTTTTTGGCTTTACGTGAATAATACCTAACACTACACTTATACACCTACTTGCTGTATAAATTAATTTCCATAACAGCTTCCATGACTCGAATTTCAGCTATATAATTTTCCAAACCTCCTATATAATTACCGTTTATTTCCATAACTAGCTCTATAAATTAATGTCAATAACTACCTTTTTGGCTTTACGTGAATAATACCTAACACCACACTTATACACCTACTAGCTGTCTAAATTAATTTCCATAACAGCGCTTCCATAACTTGAATTTCAGCCATATAATTTTCCTAACCTCCTGTATAATTTCCATTTATTTCCATAACAAGCTCTATAAATTAATTTCCATACCTACTTTTTTGGCTTTACGTGAATAATACCTAACACTACACTTATACACCTACTAGCTGCATAAATTAATTTCCATAACAGCGCTTCCATAACTTGAATTTCAGCCATATAATTTTCCTAACCTCCTGTATAATTTCCATTTATTTCTATAACAAGCTCTATAAATTAATTTCCATAACTACTTTTTTGGCTTTATGTAAATAATACCTAACACTACACTTATACACCTACTAGCTGTATAAATTAATTTCCATAACAGCTTCCATAACTCGAATTTCAGCCATATAATTTTCCTAACCGCCTGTATAATTTCCATTTTTTTATTTCCATAACAAGCTCTATAAATTAATTTCCATACCTACTTTTTTGGCTTTACGTGAATAATACCTAACACTACACTTATACACCTACTAGCTGTATAAATTAATTTCCATAACTACTTTGTTGGCTTTACGTGAATAATATCGAACACTACACTTATACACCTACTAGCTGTATAAATTAATTTCCATAACAGCTTCCATAACTCGAATTTCAGCCATATAATTTTCCTAACCTCCTGTATAATTTCCATTTATTTCTATAACAAGATCTATAAATTAATTTCCATAACAGCGCTTCCATAACTTGAATTTCAGCCATATAATTTTCCTAACCTCCTGTATAATTTCCATTTATTTCTATAACAAGCTCTATAAATTAATTTCCATAACTACTTTTTTGGCTTTACGTAAATAATACCTAACACTACACTTATACACCTACTAGCTGTATAAATTAATTTCCATAACTACTTTGTTGGCTTTACGTGAATAATATCGAACACTACACTTATACACCTACTAGCTGTATAAATTAATTTCGATAACAGCTTCCATAACTCGAATTTCAGCCATATAATTTTCCTAACCTCCTGTATAATTTCCATTTATTTCTATAACAAGATCTATAAATTAATTTCCATAACAGCGCTTCCATAACTTGAATTTCAGCCATATAATTTTCCTAACCTCCTGTATAATTTCCATTTATTTCTATAACAAGCTCTATAAATTAATTTCCATAACTACTTTTTTGGCTTTACGTAAATAATACCTAACACTACACTTATACACCTACTAGCTGTATAAATTAATTTCCATAACTACTTTGTTGGCTTTACGTGAATAATATCGAACACTACACTTATACACCTACTAGCTGTATAAATTAATTTCCATAACAGCTTCCATAACTCGAATTTCAGCCATATAATTTTCCTAACCTCCTGTATAATTTCCATTTATTTCTATAACAAGCTCTATAAATTAATTTCCATAACTACTTTTTTGGCTTTACGTAAATAATACCTAACACTACACTTATACACCTACTAGCTGTATAAATTAATTTCCATAACAGCTTCCATAACTCGAATTTCAGCCATATAATTTTCCTAACCTCCTGTATAATTTCCATTTATTTCCATAACTAGCTCTATAAATTAATTATCATAACTACTTTTTTGTCTTGACGTGAATAATAACGCTACACTTGTCAGGTGTAATTATATTATTTTGTAACAATAACTTTAGGTATACCCTCCTACTAACTACCTACTCATATTTTGGAAACAGCGGTGCCTACAGGTAATAATTCCTTATTTAACTTTCCGTCCCTCAAACTAGCAAACCAGAAGCGTACGCCGTTTATCTCCAACCACGCCGGGTGAAAGTGGACAGGTGTTCAGTCTTGAATCCATAAGGCTTCAGGGAGTTATGCATATTTTGACCTCGGTCACGACCTTTTTTTCAGGGAAGAAAGGTTTTACCTATTTAAATGGGGGGGAAAAAACCTCCTAGATGTAGGAAGTAGAGAAATGACGCCGATCAGTCTCAACAAGACACACAAATAAGATATAAGAATTGCGGTACATCAGCTTTTACAGGAGGTTGGTTATGTCACTCCTTGGTGTTTTTGAGGGAGCGTCCATTTTTGGATAAATGCACTTCCGTTGGAAATATGAAAGTTTTTTCTTGATCCTTTCATTCTTACAGGTGCTGATCTTTATTATGAGCCCAACTGTCAGACCTTATTTTTTTCGATTTTTAATCACACAGTAATGATTGCCACAATACATTTGTGTTCAGAGAAAGGGTGACGGGGTAGGGACAGCATAGTTTCAATTAGTTAAACAGTATAAAATTATTTTTCCTTTTACGCGTAAGGTAGCTTCCAAAAATTGTTTTTATCACCAACCGAAATTAAGGATTATGTATCTAGTAAATTTGTGAATCATATTCTCCACTGCCTGATGATAACGTTGATTTTGTGGGATATGGGCGAGAGTGACCGAGTTTAGTTCAGTAATCTCCGGACGCCGACACAGGCGAACCCAGCAGGAAATCAGATAACCAACGGTCAAAAAGGAATGCCAACTCCTGAGAACCCAAACAGCGGTGTCTGTCGGAGCGGCTCTGATTTTCGGCGCCCGCGGAGCTATCAGGGTCGAGGATTTTCGCTTACTTATATTACTCAGTCGATTCACCCGATCGGGCAACAGATTCCTTGTGATGTCACCGCCCAGCCGCTGTAATCAACGACGGAATCGATGTGGGTAATCGATACGGATGGGATCGATTCGTGATTTTTTTTTTCTCCAGTCATATTCCCCTCGCTGAAATCAAATTTCCCACTACTGCGTCGGCTCGGGAGTCACGAACTCAATCAGAAGGACTCGGGAGGGTCACGGGAGGAGATCTTATTTTTTTCCGAACTGCCGTCTACAAGGAAGAGGGTTATGAATAATCAAGTCGCAGTACGGATAGGCAGGTACGTCGTGTTCTACGGAAATTGGCGAAAAACCAGCAAGGCGTGGCACGTAGCTTCTTCTTCAGCGGTTCTATACAAATAATATGAGTCGGAGCCTGTCAGGAAAATATAAAAACGCTGCAAAGTCCTTGTCACATGGGTTTATTATTCTATTGGAATGCTGGAAATACATGTATCGTTTCTTTCATGTGCAATAATTGAAATAGCTATTTTTTATGGTTTCCACCGATTTTGGCCCCCCAAAAACACGAATGTTGCTACTATTTTTGTCAAATTATCTTTGAACATTGATAGTGCCAGTAATTGTCTTGAATCACCTGTTGATACTAGGTACCTACTTCTAGTGTTATTGTACAATTTTATAGTAATTTCAGACAATTTCCCAGGTTTTACTTGACAGAAATCAAAAGATTAAAAAATTGGGAGCTTCACCTTTGTTACAACCTCAATAATTCTCCACTCGTTGGTCAAAATCAACTTCATATTCGGTCTTCTCGCCCTAAAAAACATGGAAAACGATACCTCACAAGCTCGTGTTCACTAAAACCTCAACCAAAAAAAAAAAACCTCGAAAACCCCTATTTTTACATCCATTTCCCCCCCATAACACCCCTGGGTGTAGTTTGATCGGCCTGCCGAGCTTCGGAGCACAACTAGGATCCAAAGTGTTCCCAAGTGGGAACCCAAACTGTGTGCGGAAGAACGACTAGTTTTGACCAAATTTTAACGTAAATTTAAGGCTGAAACCTCGTTAGAACCTCAATTTTCCAATATTTGGTCAAAATCAACTTCATATTCGGTCTCCTCGTCAAATAACACGGGGCAAAATATACCTCACAAGCTCATGTTACTGAAACACAAAAAAAAAGTACCCCCATTTTTCACTTGAAGCACCCTTGGGTATATTTTTGATCGGGCTGCAAAGTTTCGGGACACAACTAGGGCCCAAATGCAGCACGTGTGTGAAAGAACGACTTTTTGGTTTATTATTTTCAATAATGAACCATTGGAATCGAGCAAGAAAAAAAAAATTCTTACCCTCCCTCAAAATTTGGTGGTTTACGTTTCAAGGTATGTAGAATCCGAAAATGCAATAAAAATATTTCTGTCTGTCCACCGTACGCCGTACGGGCCACTTTTCTTAGTTACCATGAAAAAAAAAATTGATGAAATTCGGGTTATAGGTTCCGTTCGGCGTCTAGTTGGTCCTCGAAGCTCGACGTTACTGTCAGTCATCTCTAAGGGGTTCAAAATAGGGGTTGAAATTTTCAGAACGCCGTATCTCGAAAACTTTCGATGAAGGGTATTGTTTTTTTTACGTTATTAAATTTGTCTTGAGCTAAACAATTTTTTGAGACCACCCGGAGCACTGTACGTCCAGCCGTTCATGTGCACCAAAATGCTTCGTCAACACGATCGTGAATCAAACGGTATAAATCCGGCCGGGATATCATCGCTAGGGAGCACCTGATTGTAATCAAGGATGGCTGTATGAAGTCGAGTTGGTTGTTCTGCGATATTATTTCATTTGATAAGTGATGGACTATTGGATTTTGTAGGTAGGTACTTCTGAAACTTGAACAAACGTTGAAGTATTATTGATGGGGGGGGGGGGGGGATTACACAACGGTGAATTATTACACAACGGTAAATTATGACAGCACGGTAAATTATTACACAACGGCTCATCTACCAAGAAGGGGTTGGATTTTGTTGGTAGGTACTTTTGCAACTTGAACAACCGTTGAAGTATTATTGATGGGTAAATTATTACACAATGGCAAATTATTACACAACGGCAAATTATTGCACAACGGTAAATCACTACACAACGATAGATTATTACACAACGGCTCATCTACCAAGAAGGGGCTGGATTTTGTTGGTAGGTACTTTTGCAACTTGAACAACCGTTGAAGTATTATTGATGGGCAATTTATTACACAACGGTTCATTATTCTATCTCCGTAGAAGGGGAACCTATACAGGTAAATTATTACACAACGGTTTAGGTAGGTACCTTGTAACGAGTACGGGGTCAGGTACTAACCTACGGAGGGTGTAGAATAGTACATATTTATGTTATATAGAAGGGTTATCTATACAGAGAGCTGTGATCTGTAACAGAAGGGTATTCTATACAAAATAATAAACCGTTGTGCAGGGATTTGCAGCGTTTTTGGACATAAAATGAAGCGGGTACACGTTCGTGATACGGCGGACGGCGGACGAACACTGCATTTTTAGAATCTAGGCACCTTGAAACGTAAAAGAAAAAATTTTGAGGGGGTGTTATAAACATTTTTTGTTGAGCGATTACATAGGTGTGTTATTCACAGAATAATAAACCAAAATCCTGGAAAAGTCAGGAAAAAACTTACCTTTAAAGGCTGTTGGCCACAACCTGCCGGAGGAATCCGTCGTCATTTTTCTTTGAAATGGGTTTCCTCGATTTCTTCGCGAGTGATTTAGTTCGTAGTGACGACGGATTCCTCCGGAAGGTTTGGTAATATTCCTTCTCACACCAGCGGGGTCCTTGCCCATACGAAAAGAGATCTCAGGATTGCCAAGTAGTTGATACGCTCAGCAGCAAATTCTGTGCTTGTGAGCTTTACTGGTCGACCTCCACACGTCAGTTCTCTGTTGACTCGCAGTTACTTTCACACTCAGCAAATCCGCTCTGCAACCAACGCAGCTGTAGCGGCCAGCTGCGAAGTGTCGGAGTAACGCACCTGACGAGGTCGGTGAAAGTCGACCCTCGGAATATCAAACAGGTTCCCGGCCGTCACAAACTGAATCTGACATCGTGGGAGCGTGAATGAGACGACGCAGCTCATAAACTACAACCTCCTTGTGATCTGTATCAATAAAATTTAACTTCTGGCAGTATACCATAGTTTTGCTCTCCTGTAAAATTTGGTAAATGGCGTATAGGTTGTTTAAAAAATCCTCGATTATTAGTATTGTTTCATCAATAAAATTCATTGCTGTTCATAAAGCAACAGGTCATGAATGTGAGCCCATCGTCCATTTTCGCCTGAAATATTCGTCGCGCTTCATTATTGTTGATCGAAGCGTTCTCTAATATTCGGTGCAGAACTTTAATGAATAGGAGAAGAATGCGATATTTCATGCGCGTAAAAATGATGGAAACAACCCTCATGAGAACGTGCTTTGTTCAACAGGTGGCTCATTTTCCAGTGTGTGGGACGATTCGTTGAATTTCAAATGAGGTTTCTCCTCGTGGAAACAGTAAGCTCTCTAAATGCTATCCACCTCGAAGGGAGCTCTGTACTATTGGACTATTGGATGCACTATATGTACTATTGGATTATGTACTATAGGACTAAACATTTATGTACTATTGGATCTATCTCAATTTTGAGCTCTATAAATGGCTAGTCACATTGAAGTTTCTCGCACGAATGAAAGTTTTATTTAAAAACCGAACGTGCAAAATTCATCAACTATTGCCGAATAAAGGTAATTTTGAAGAGTTGTTTATGCCGAAATTTGAACGAAAATTGACCGTCGGGCAAATTATGAACATCGTTCGCAACTCTGCGACAAGGAGCCGTCATTCGGGAGAGGAGTTGCACAGGTTCACTCCTCTGTGTAAGTCTGCAGCTGCAACTCTGCAAACTGATGCAGTGTAATAAGAAGAACACAGCACCAGCTGTGAGGTTTATTCACATAAAAAATCGAATGACTCAGAATTTTATCTGTCCCACTGAGAAGAGATTAACGGTGTTCGCTCCCCAATTTCATGCCTAAAATTGTAGTTCTAGTTTCATACCTAAAACTGTTCTAGTTCTAAACGTTGTTTCGTTGTACCTACTATTTTTTCTGCAACCTCTGGTAGGTTTTCAATTGATTCCTGACGTTGTTGTTGATATTTTTTCCCTATTTCAAAGATAAATTTATTGCATATTAATATTACCTACATTGTTGTTGTGAAAATAGGAATACCAAACATAACTCACCCCGGTACCCTTAGAAAACAAAGAAGAGCCACGCAGATGCCATCCCATAGATGAATGCAGTCCGGTTTGAAAAATATTTATACGAAAAAAAAAGCCTTCCAACATCTATAACGGTGATAGCGTACGATTTATGGGGCTGGCCCTCTGCAACACCCTTCGCCGCATTAATTGGACGAAAGCTGTTCAGTTTTTTCCTCCTAATTTTCAAGGCGTAATAAAAGTTGTTAGATTAATGAAACCTGATAGCGCCCATGTGATGCCGCACGCGGTTCTTTGATTGGAGATTTTTTATTTACGACGGGTTTCTCATGGAAGGTGTCGAATACTGAGATGATGCGGTGATGATTGTTACATAATTGCATAAATATACGCCAACCCAAACAGTCCTGACGTTCCTTCGGAAGGATTAGAGAATCCGATTAAAAATTATGCTTGTAATGATTTTCACTTAATTATGCTTATCAGTGATAAAAGAGGGGTAATTTGTCCACTTGTGACATGTGAAACGTGTTCTATAGTAATTGGAGACGTATTTTGTTGTCAGAATATGTTCTAATACATCAAAAATATAAATTAGAGTTTTTTTGGTTTAGTATTTTCAATAATAAACCGTCGGAAACGAAGATTTAAAAAAAATCCTTCATCAAAATTTGACATTTTCCGTTTCAAGGTACGTAGAATCCGAAAATTGAATTAAACAATTTTCTGTCCGCCCCCGTAGTTCATTTTTTTTCTTAGTTACCATGAACAAAAATTAATGAAATTTGGTTTGTGGGCCCCATTTGGGGCCTAATTTTGGTCCGCGAAGCTCGACGTTAACTGTCACTCTCCTTTAGAGGGGATGAAAAATAGGGGTAGACATTTCCAGGACGCCGCAATCTCGAATTGTTGGAAGTTTTGAAATTGACCTCGAACTTGGGGATTTTTGAGACCACCCGCAGTATTGTACGTTCAGCCGTTCGTTCACTGTAAGGCCCAGAAGTTTGCACCGAAAAGCTTCGTCAACACGATCGTGAGTGAAACGGTACACATCCAGCCCAGATATCATTGCTAGGGAACAGATGATTATAATCACGGATGGCTGTATGAAGTCGAGTTGGCTGTTCCACTCGATTCCATTTGACGAATGATGGTTATTTTATATTTTGTCAACAGGCACTTTTATGTGACTTGAATAAACGTTATGCTTCATGAATTAAAAAAAATAAATGACAGAATTCGTGAATCCACCGCATATTTATGAAACTGCAATTGCCTGGCCGGCTCCAGTACTCGATTTAGGGCTTTCCTGGGGGGGGGGGGGGGGGCCTCGAGGCTAGGTATTGACCTCAGAAAATAATTAAAATAATTATGTATGCAGAAGGTAAATAATAAACCGTTGTGTAATAATTTGCAGCAGTTTGGAACTTTTTGAGAGAAAACAAATACTAAGCTTAAATCTCCTTTCAGGTACAAAAAATGCTGTTCGAAGTAGCTATTCGGGTAGAACGCTACTCCCATAAAGGAGAGGGATTAAGGGTTTTGAAATCCAGGGAAAGGGTAGTTGGGATTCTACAGCCTCATTCATTCAGGCGTATGGGGAAATCGGATGTATTTCGTCCGTTACCTACGCCATCTTCAGAGCTAAATATAATTTACCTTCTTGAAGTCAGTTCTTTTTAAATAATAATTATGTTATATACTGGAGGCTGAATAGAGATGAAGGGACGAATTTGCAAAAAGCATTTAAAAGACGTGACTGCACCATGGATATACATAATAATTAGGCTATACTTAGTACCTACTAGGTACTCATACTGTACCGTAGGGCGAATGTCGTCAAATCGCCAAGTAGGTTGGTACGTTTTGAAAAGTTCCAATTAAGCCTGACCTAATAATGGACCACATGTTCTAAGCAACCCACTTATTTGAACTACCTATCCAATCCAATCTTCTTCATTATCAAAGACGATAGTTTTTTAAATAATAAAAACCCAAATTTGAACTATTTATTGACATCCAATCTTTTTTGATGTGTGAATAATTGCTTATCTTACCCAATTAGCATGTTCCTCTGATTTAGTTAGTTTTAAATTTGAGTATTTCTTGCTAGGTACATCACGACAGACATTGAGGATGTAGATTTAGGCACTACCAGTGCTTGGTGTTTAATACCGGGAAAAATCTCCGGATCCATTGTAATGCTTTGTAGAGGCATGAACTAGGTTTCATAGATCACCAGTGATCATTTCCAGCTATTAATTCTCTACATTAGTTCGCGAAATAGTTTCATCTCAGTAGGTGAGATTTCTTTCGTAGAGTTATAAGCATTTCAGCTACACAGACAGGAGGGTTATCGACAAAGAAAACGAACCGTTCTGTGGCAGAACTAGCACCGATTTATGCTGTTGACTTTGCTGTCTAAAAGACTAGGTACCTGTCATTTTTTGTAATTATTTTTGTCAGAGATTTTGGCGATTTCAAAAGTAAACTGTCCCTCATTCAAATCAGTCCTGTAATATTGTACATAGTTGTAGACTTGACCAAATGAATGAAGGCAATGTTGAGTTGGGCGACACAAGGGAAAAGTAGGCGAGGGGACCCTTCCACACAAACAACCATCAACCGCCAAAACGGTCGCAACGGCCGATTGTGGCCTGGAGACGGGTGGAAAGGTCCCTATAAAACTAGCCCTTCTGGCCCAACTCTCTATTCGACCGATCTCGCTCATACCCTCGACTTCTATCACTTCCCCGTCTCTCTCCTTCCTTAAAATATCTCCTGCTGTTGTTGAAAACCCAGGTATACCCTTAAAAGAACTCCTTGTGTTGGTGAAAACCGCGGGAAGCATATCCTTCAAAGGCTCCTGCTGTTGGTGAAAACCGCGGGGAGCACGTCCTCAAAGATCTCCTGCTGTTGGTGAAAACCGTGGGGAGAATACCCTTAAAAGAACTCCTGCTGCTGGTGAAAACCACAGGGAGCATACCCTTAAAAGAGCTCCTGCTGTTGGTGAAAACCACAGGGAGCATACCCTTAAAAGATATTCTGCAGTTGGTGAAAACCGCGGGGAGCATACCCCTGAAAGAACGCCTGCTGTTGGTGAAAACCACAGGGAGCATACCCTTAAAAGATATCCTGCTGTTGGTGAAAACCGCGGGGAGCACGTCCTAAAAGATCTCCTGTTGTTGGTGAAAACCGCGGGGAGTATACCCTTAAAAGAGTTCCTGCTGTTGGTGAAAACCACAGGGAGCATACCCTTAAAAGAGCTCCTGCTGTTGGTGAAAACCGCGGGGAGCATACCCCTGAAAGAACGCCTGCTGTTGGTGAAAACCGCGGGGAGCATACCCTTAAAAGATATCCTGCTGTTGGTGAAAACCGCGGGGAGCACGTCCTAAAAGATCTCCTGTTGTTGATGAAAACCGCGGGGAGTATACCCTTAAAAGAGCTCCTGCTGTTGGTGAAAACCACAGGGAGCATACCCTTAAAAGATATTCTGCTGTTGGTGAAAACCGCGGGGAGCATACCCTTGAAAGAACGCCTGCTGTTGGTGAAAACCGCGGGGAGCATACCCTTAAAAGATATCCTGCTGTTGGTGAAAACCGCGGGGAGCATATTTCTCCATCCAACCATTGTTAGGCCTAGTCATCCAACCTTGTTAGAAGTCACAACATAAGTACACTTTATTAGAACTTTATTCGAGGGAAATTTATTCAGATTTCGATTGCCTATTGTAATAAACGACGTTTTGGAGTTACGTCCATCTTGTTCTGACGTTATGCCGACAATATTGGGCGTGTTTGAGCGTTTTAACGACATTTTTTGGTAACCATCTTTGGTAAAATTGTTTCGAGTTGAGCGAACCTGTGAGCCCCTGCCGTTGTGATCCATCCGAGACAACAGCCAGTAAAAACCATAATCCGTGACCATGATCCTAATGGCCTGAACAACGTTTGAACTTAAATTATTTACCCAGTACGTAAATATTGTTGACAAGACTTGCGGGCTAACGAAAAACCCTTCTACCATTACGTTACCTTGTAAAAGCAGTTCCTAAGTATTTTCGAACTATCGTTTCTTCCGCCTTCCACCAACAGGTGGCAGTCATTCACTTCGCACTTCCCACGGGACCTCCAATCTCCTGCTGCGGGAACCCGGCACCAGGTTGAAATCTTTTGGAAAATTAGAGGAAATCGGCTTCGACCACCTGATTTCGTGTGTGATTTCTCTGAATCCACAGTTAAGAGATGCGACTTGACGTAAGAGGTGAGATAGTCCCAGGGGTCTTCGGATTTTTATGTAAATTTCGTCCCGGAAACGAGGAGGAATTTCGTCAGATGATCAAACACCCCGATCTCTGCATTTTGAAAATGTTATACAAGAATGCCGCGATTTAGACTTGAAGTACCTGATGTAGAAAGGGCGATTCAAGCTGGTACGTTACTTTGGAAATTCGCTCATTAGGTAGGTACGTATTTCTATCTACGTATCACTACTTACCTACACGACTCGAAATCTCGAAATTTATCCAATAAATGATTATATATTTGGACTAAAAGTTAAAATGACCAAAAAGGGTTCAAATTTTGCTAATAATGTTACTGTGTTACTGTTAAGCCTGGCTGACTCCAGTAATCGATTTAGGGTTTTCTTTTTTTTTGGGGGGGGGGGGGGGGCGGGGGCACGAGGGTAGGTAGGTATTGGTCCAAAAAAGTGATCTATACAGAAGGGGCATCTATTATGCCGGTAAAATAATAATATACGGTAATGATTTTCAGCATTTTTCTGAATCGAATTTAAACCGCAACTATTTTACACTATTTTTTAAATAGTAACTATTCTATTTATGGAAAAATTAATTTCTACGAAATATATATATATGCATTTCAGTTAGGGTGGTGGCACCAGTCTCATACACGTTAGCAGAAAAATTCTGGTTTTCGCTCATTTGCTCGGCCAAATTTCAAACGACAAGTTTTCTAAAGGCAGTTTTTAACTCTCCCACTTCTTGCTAACGCAATGGAACCGAGAAAATCACCAAATTCGGTTGCATGTAGATATGGTGAAGGATTTTTGAAAGCGGGTTTTTTCTCCAGAGTCATACATGGCGAAAATTGGGTGTCCCCAGTTCCATACACCCCTTGGAACCAGTATCGTACACTTGAAGTAAAACTTTAGGAATTACACTTTTTCGTCATTACGGACCTAATACAGAAATTAAACGCTCATTATACTTCAGAATAATGTTTATTTGATACATTTGAAAGGGGTCGAGAACATTAGAATGTAAATTTAACATTAATAATAACAAGTCATAATGACTATTAAACTGGTACCTAGAAACCCAATCAGGTACATGTAGTTGCGTATCACATTCCATGACTTAGTTCAGCAATTATGTAGGTACATCGACGTACAAAACTTCAGTTCCCATTGGTCTGCCTTTGTTTTCCATACCCACAAGAAGAGTATTAAAACCTACGTAGTAAAGTAACTATCTATTTAATAAATGAAAAATATAATAAACTTCAATGAATTAGGAAAATAAGAAAGAACATCACATAATTTGTTGGCACAAACGTATGGGAAACATCGCAAGTCTTAAGAGCAAAAATCACAAGTTGAAATACAGTATAACACATGTACAGTCAATTCAAACTAGGCATGGCAGGGGAGGAAAATGACTCACGAATCCTACCAATCGACATGTAGTGGAGCTGGAAACTGATATTTTCTTTCACCTTTCTTGCCAAACTTCTGAGGGTCCTCGACGTATTTTACATTCATTTTAGAGATGTCCACGATATCTAAGTTTTGGACGCACGTAACGAACACTGTTCGCAGCCTTTTGCATGGGTGTAGTGGGATGACAATGGCTTCGTCTTCAGTCAGAATCTCCTTTATTTTGTACAAGGTTTTCCTTGTTTCATTTGGCTTGCAACTAAGGAAAAACTTTTCTCCTTTCGTTGGTTTTTTTCTCATTGGTCCCATAGCATTCATATTGAGTTCTTCATTTGTAGGATCGGCTTCACCCCCATCAAGTTCATTATCTGGTTCATCTTTATGTTGATAATATCATTCTCAGAATTCACGCTGTTGTATTCGGAAGTACCTACTTAATATGTTGGTGGCTGGAAAAATTGTGTCCTTTTGCTCCATCACCACAATACCGGGCTGATTTGGGTGATCTGTCCTCTGCCCCTTCAGGAGACAGTTCCACCAATTCTTCATCGTTAGGACAAAACACTTCTGCTTGGTCATCCTCTGGCTTGTTGAACTTGATCTGAAAACTGCTGGTGCATGGCTGTGGTTCAGCTAAGTTGGTTGTCGTTGATGCACACAAAGGGGGACTCTCTAGCTCATCATCATCACATGGAGAGCTCATTCCATCAGATTCTGAAAAACTTGGTGGTTCCCAATCTTCTTCTTCGCTCTCAGATGCAGAAGGGATTGGGTCTTCCTAATCTTTTGATGAGTTGCTGAACACTATCAATCAAATAACTTCGAGTGACAGGGTAGCCCACTCTTGCCATGGACTGAATCCACAAAACAAGTATTTTCGCTTCATCTGGTGAAAGGACAGCGTCAGGACCAAATTTTTGTTCAACGTGGTGTTTGCCATTAGCCTTGTTGAGCAGAGTTACCCGATTAACGCCATGACACTTTGCTGCAGTTGCTTTTGGTACCCCCATAGCCACATCGGCTAAAGCCTTTTTCATGGACTCCTCAGAATATTTTGGCTTCTTGGGTGGAGGAGGCATGGTTCTGTAAAGAAAAGCAGGAAAATAATGAGCTTCTCTGATCGCATTGTTTTTATTGTTTATTTATTTATTTTTTTAAGTGATAGATCTAAACACAAGGTTTTTGATGTATGACGGGTCCCTGATGAGAGATTTGTGAAAAGGGGTGATGAAAACTGGCAGTGATGCCGTTACGTTCACTCTCACTGTGAAAGAGACATAACACGAACTTGGAGCGGATCTAATGCAGCTATGCAGTTGAAAATTGATATCTGGGGATTTTGAAAGGTGCTGAGTCTGATTGTGAGCACGAAAACTAGAGTTGCCCGATCGGCTTGGAATCGGAATAAATCTGGACCCAGCTTCCCCAGTCTCATACACCGTGTGGACCCAAAGTCATACACCCCTGTATGACACTGGTCAGCCTTTAGAAAATGCCAAATGAAGTTCATGCTGTTAGTTTCAAGTGAAACCTACTAAAAATAGCAGCAAAAACACAAAAAAAGTTTTTTTTGGGATTCCCCAGTATCATACAGGGGTGTATGCCACTGGGGAAAGGGCCATTTTCAAGTACCCAGTGTCATACACCTACTCAAACTAGGTTAAAATCCGTTTTTTTGGGAAAAATAACAACAAAAACTAATTCTACAGGAAGAAATATATGGGAAAAAAGAACTCTAAGGATGGTAGAAAGATAATCATGAGCTAAAGTATACACAAACCAAAACTCACCTGCTAGCTCCAACTCTTAAGCAGACGCCATGAAGGAGGTATGATGAGTAAGCGTTTTTGGAACACAAGAAGTAACAAAAGTATAACCTTCCGTTCTTCTTCTTCTTCTTGCCTAATCCAATGGCTGGAACCACCACAACGATTTGAGCCCAGGAACGTGTAGGTAGGCTGCCTAGAACTCTTAATAATTGAATTGAAAGTTGAAAGTGTATGACACTGGGTAGGTGTATGAAACTGGTGCCACCACCCTATGGGTATTTGCAAAATACGGGCCCCGTAAACTTAGTAATTACCTACCGTATCAGGCTGACGTAATTCCAAAAATGTACTGAATCCGAATGACTTGGCGTATTTTGGGGCGTTCTGTCATCGGAAAATGTTCATATTACTTACCCAGTGTACCAAAATTATATACCTGGAGCGTAGGACGTTAATCAGTCGATTTAAGAATAATTTTTTTCTGGGGACCGAGCGATTGGTTTGTATAATCTGGAGTTCTAGAGGCTCAAAGAATTCAGACAACTGGAACTGCGACACATGGTTAATTATTTACGATAATGAACCTTTGGAGTCGAGCGTGAGAGAAAAAAACCCCTCCTCATCAAAATTTAATGATTTGCGTTTCAAAGTACATAGGTAGAATCGGAAAATCAATTCAATTCAATTCAATTTTTTTTACTCTACGAAAACTTTAGGTATAAAAAAAATATAATGATTTTTAGAGAGTCTCTATATATATATACGTAATACAAGTTCTAAACTTATGTTGGTTTATGACCCTAAGGTCATTGACCCGTCCAGGCTCGTCTCTTCCACTGCTATTTATTAATACGTGTATATGTATAAGCAGTTTCACTGACAAAGCACACCGTGTTTGGGGAATGAGTTACATTGATCAAGAACTAACAGTACACTTACACTATTTATAACCTGTAAAAACAGGTTATTCCTAAGTAGTTAGTAAATACACTTAGTTTATATTCAATATTTAATACAAAAAAGATAGCTACGAATGCTGATTAGTATTTTTATACTAATTATTTAAACTTGTTTATAACAATACTTAGGTTATTTTCAAGCTCAAAATATTCTAGAACTAGTTTCTTAAATTTTTCTGTTGATGATGAAGTCTTGGTTAGGAGTTGCAGCTGTTCAAATAGGTCTGGAGGTAGCCTTGGAAATTGTCTAGTGTAGAAATCTTTATGTGACTCTGGTATCTGGAGGATATAGTTGGCATTTGTTCGCGTCGGTCTAATCACCGCTTGCTTAGTAAATAAATGCATGTGCTTATGTACATATAAAAGATTTCTGTGAATTCAAGCTATTCTGGGAGTGAGAACATCGAAGTGTTCGTACAGGTAAGTAGTTGAATTACGTTTATGGGAATTAGTTGCAATTCTCAAAACTGCATTGATTGCTATGTTTATACTATTAAAGGTAGACACATAAGAACCTCCCCAGACAACCTTTAGTTAAAATGCTATAAACATGAGCATAATACACCATTTTAAGGCCACCATTTTCGTAAGCCAACTTTGTAGCACCAGAAAGTAGTGCATGGATTTCCTGATTTTATTGACTAATGCAGCTATAATTATGATCCTTACACTTGAGAAAAATTGAATTGAAAAAAATGTCTGTTGGTCCGTCGTACACGTAGGTACACTTTCCTTAGTTACGATGAACCAAAATTAATTAAATTTTTGGTTCGTAGGTCCCATTGGGGGTCTAGTTGGTCCGCGATACCGGGAGCCATAAACTTATTATGAAACCGTAATTGCCGCCGGCTCCAGTACTCGATTTAGGGTTTTCCTAGGAGGAACATGAGGGTAGGTATTGTCCACAGAAAACTGAGATCTACGCAGAGAAGGGACATCTATACAGGTAAATAATAATAACTTGCAGCGTTTATTTATTTATTTTATCTTTAGCACTGAGACTGAAGTAGCGAGATGCCAAAATGGGACAAAAATGAAAATATCAAAACTTGTTTTTAATTTACGCAGGCACCTACTGTTCGAAAAAGAGCGGCAGGTTTTACCAAGCCCGAAACATACAAGGCCACCCGATACGATGTTCGATAGAAATTCAAGATTCATCTGTGTCGTAACATCTCAGTCGATCCTGACATGAAAATCATGTTTACGTGAGCTCGAGCAATTTGAATTATCGTGACGGTTGTAGAAAGAGAAAAGCGAGCGCGGTTCCAGACGTCTCGTCAAAAAAAGGTCGAGTGGGCGAACCCTTCAAAATATTACACCATTTACCCGTGTGAGATCATTTTATGAGTGTTGGCATTTTTTGTTGTTGGGAGGACATGGGCCTGACATCACCGCTGGTGAGGCAACTTGATAAGGTAGGTAGGGTGGCCTGTGTTGCCCCTAGTTCGGTTCAAAGGACAGCAGAATGATGAGAACGAACGACCCATTGGAAGCTTGGCAGCGTTGCCAGGGCGTGCGCGATGAGAAAACCCCAAAATGCGGCTGGAATGACTGGAGGGAGCAGGGAAGTGACGGATTTAAGCAAATCATTGGATCATCAACTAGTTATGCCTAACTGACAATAAAGAAAATATGAAATGTTCATTCTACCTACTCAGTTTATTGTAAACTCCTTCTAAATTCAATGCTGAATCTACGAATGTTTTTGGATGCCAAAATTTATTCAACTTCAAAAATATATCGATGCTTTCATTATTCAAGCACTTGATTTACATGTGCTACATAATTTACATGTGCTACTCATCAGTTAAAAAGGATGAGTAAGTTATACTTTTCTAAACAATGTTTTATGGTAGCTACCTATTCAAAATGTTCATGCCTTTTCCTAATTTTCCCGCTCATAACTGCAAAACAAAATATCTTTATATTGTATCAATCACTGTGTCTATGGTTAATGACATCTTTTGGATTATTATGGTTACCTATTGATTTTACTAATACACCATGGTGGCTCATGAGCCGTAAGCTGAATGAAAAAACCACAAAATCAAATTTATCCGGAAAAATATCAATAGATTTAACCAATGTATCGAAGAATCCCAAATGGGTTTATTATTCTACTGGACATACCTACAGAAATGTTGGCTGTTCATTTATTGTTTCTTTCATGTGAAATAAATATTTTTCATCCATACATGCCTTTTAATCTTTTTATTGTCATATTTTTCATTTCCTACCCAAAAACGTACTACTAATGCTGTGCCTACATACATATGCTTAACAAAATAGGAATCATAACGAACATAGTCTATTAAAAAATAAATAATTAAAAATAAAAACAAATTCTAAGTAGGAAATGGAACAATTTTGAACTGAAATGAAATATCAAATTTGTTAAAAAACGAGGAGTGAATCAAACGTGGTAGCTCAATTCAACTAATTAAATTCTTGGTAGAAAATGGAACACATTTCGAACAAAAATTAAGCGAATTTAATGAAATAGAAAAATGTAAAATACGCATTTTTAAATGTAAAATTTGTAAAATGTGGAGAGTTTTTGGGTAAAAGAAGTACGCCACAATGATTCGTTAGTTTTCATCTTCGTCTTCCCGACTAGATCTTTCGAGTCGGCACTAGTTTGGAGATTTTCCCAAAACAGTCGTTTATGCTGAGGCATCAATGATACACCGCGCATTGTCTGCTTCTGGCTGGGCATGGTCAAATTTTTCGAATTTTTCTTCATAAGGAAATCGAGTTCTCGGAATTTAATGTGAAAATAGGCCTCACGTTCGATCAACTGTATAAAAATTTGGAGGAGAAACGCCTCATGAATTTCGAATAAATGCCTCAACCTAAATCTGAAGCCAATATGGGCCAACATTTTGAAGGTGAAACGCCTTTTCTCAGTTTTTGACGAGGTGAGGTGCTCCTTCACATTAGGCGCAAATAAACATTGGTTTGAGGCGCTTTCAACAAGAGTTGAGGCGTTTTACCGTCAAAACGCGTCAATGAGGCGTTTCTCCTTCAAATCGTCCGATTTTACGATGTTGATGTTCGGAATTACCCCCACTTCCAAACCGAATTTCGAAATGGTGACTTCACCATCGAAAAGACCATGTTAAAAATTGGGGGGTAGGTACGAGAAAATCTCATTTTCGTAATCATTGGAGTTGATGCGTTTTGGTTTATTATTTTCAATAATGCATAAAAAATAATCGAGCATGAAAAAAGAATTCTAACCCCCCTCAAAATTTTATGGTTTACGTTTCAATGCATGTAGAATCCAAAACTGCAATAATAAAATTTCTGTCTGGTTGCCGTACGCCGTACTGGCCACTTTTCTTACTTACCATGAAACAAAATTGATGAAATTCGGGTTATAGGTTCCGTTCGGGGTCTAGTTGGTCCTCGACGCTCGACGATAAATTTTCAGAACGCCGTAGCTCGAAAACTTTCGAATAAAGGGTATGGTTTTTTTACGATATTAAATCTGTCTTGAGCTAAACAATTTTTTGAGACCACCCGGAGCATTGTACGTCCAGCGGTTCGTATGCACCAAAAAGCTTCGTCAACACGATCGTGAATCAAACGGTATAAATCCGGCCGGGATTTCATCACTAGGGAGCACCTGATTATAATCAAGGATGGCTGTATGAAGTCGATTTGGTTGTTCTGCGATAATATTTCATTTGATAAGTAATGGACTATTGGATTTGTTGGTAGGTACTTCTGAAACTTGAACAAACGTTGATTTATTATTGATTGGTAAATTATTACACAATGGTAAATTATTACACAATGGTAAATTATTACACAACTGCAAATTATTACGCTACGGTAAATTATTACACAACGGTAAATTATTTCATAACGGTAAATTATTACACAACGGTTCATCTACCAAGAAGGGGCTGGATTTTGTTGATCGGTACTTTTGCAGCTTGAACAAACGATGAAGTATCGTTGATGGGTAGATTATTACACAATGGTAAATTATTACACAACGGCAAATTATTACACAACGGCAAATTATTACACAACGGTAAATTATTACACAATGGTTCATCAACCAAGAAGGGGCTGGATTTTGTTGATCAGTACAGTTGATTATTGATGGGCAAGTTATTACACAACGGTTCTTTATACTTGACCAGAGGGTAGGTACTGACCACAGAAAACAGTGATCTACGCAGAAGGGGCATCTATTTCACTCCACATCAACAATTTTCCTTCAGAACTTCATTATTTGCGTTTCTTTTCGCCATTTTAGTTACTGTTTGTCATGGACAGAATTATTTTAGCAACATTTAACTCGTGATTTAGGTAGTAGGTACCTAGTAACGAGTACGGGGCTAGGTACTAACCTACGGAGGGTCCGCGATCTACATAATATTTATAGAATAGTACCTACATATTATATAGACGGGTTATCTGTACAGAGAGCTGTGATCTGTAATAGAAGGGTATTCTGTACAAAATAATAAACCGTTGAGCAGGGATTTGCAGCGTTTTTCTTCATGAGGATATCGAGTTCTCGGAATTTATTGTATGTGAAAATAGGCCTCACGTTCGATCAGCTGTATAAAAATTTGGAGGAGAAACGCCTCATGAATTTCGAATAAATGCCTCAACCTAAATCTGAAGCCAATATGGGCCAACATTTTGGAGGTGAAACGCCTTTTCTCAGTTTTTGACTAGTTGAGGTGTTTCTCCTTCACAGTATACACTTAAATAATAAACCGTTGTGTAATAATTGTCAGCGTTTTTTTAGTAATCCGTGTGGTAATCACTATGTAGATACCGATTGACTTACTAATTATATTGGAACAGGCGAATCATCCCGTCTCGGAGCTCATTGATAAACAGCAGTGTCACCAGTAGCTTCGCACAGCAGGCTTTTGCATAATTTAGCAGGACCTCCCCAGTACCTCCCCATCACCGCCTAAACTCATCTACAGGGGCAGTTCAAATTATACAGCAGTATAATATTCATACAACAGTAACCAATAAATTACAGGAAGTCTCCAGACGATGGGTAGGTACATGATGTACCAAAACGCTCGTATTGCCAAACAAAAAGATTAGTTCGAAGATGAGCGATTTTCAAAAATTCTAAGGGGGTCAGATTTGAGCTTTTAAGGGCCAAAAATCGGTAAAAACTGCTAAAATCGGGAATATTTTATATAATATTACCGAAAGTGTTATGGAAGGGCGAGTACAGACAGAAAATGGCCATTTCAGTTGTTTTTCGGCCAGAATAGGGGTAAAATTTGGATTTGCGGGAGTAAAAAGTTGGTATTAAGGAAAATCAGTATTAATTCACCTGACGTTGTGTGGGATGGAGATTCTCGACAGAAAGCGGGACTGTTTCGTTGATGAAAATATTTTCTCAAAAAAGGATGGTTCAGACGAACTAAATCACTCGCGGAGAAATCGTGGAAACCCATTTCAAAGAAAAACGGAGTTATTGAAAAAATAGTCTATTTCCACTAATACACGAAAAACGCAAAAAGCTCTGTTATACCGGTTTCGGTGATCAAACCATCGTCAGTAACAAACATTAACTCAACACACAACGTTATTGTTTGATACTGACGATGGTTTGATCACCTAAACCGGTATAACAGTGTTTTTCGCGTTTTTTCGTGTATTAGTGGAAATAGACTATTTTTTCAATAACTCCGTTTTTCTTTGAGATGTTTCAGACTTGGCTTTATAATAGTTGAAAGTGGTATCACGAAAAAATGATATAGTTTTAGGAAAAGTGGTGTGATTTCTCGCTATATCATCTTTTTAAACAGTAGCATAGTGATAGTGATAGAGCAGGAATATTTCTTTGAAAATTCGCCCTTACAGCCACGCTGCATGACTGGAAGTTTTATGATTAACTTTTGTAATAACTAAAATGTAGTAGGTACCTAGGTACTAAAGATAGGTATTGATTTTCCTACCTATTGTCAATATTGTGCAGTGCAGTTGTTGAGATTGAGCGGATCAAGTCGTGAGACTCACAATAATTAACTGGCTAATTTTTGAAATTTGCTGTGCTTTTCGTGGTGCCTACGTGATTCAAAATTCTGTATAGCAAATTATGACAGTCCATAAAGTAGGCTCCTTAATATTCAATTTTCAGGTGAGATCAAACGAAATTGACCCTCAAGATTTCAAAAAGAAAGACTCAAAATGAGCTGTTTTTGCCATTTCAGACACCATTTTGTGTTTCAGACATCGAGGAACATTTTTGGTTCCGTGTCTGTCTGTCTGTCTGTCTGCCTGTCTGTCTGTCTGTCAGTCCGTCTGTCTGTGGTAATTCCTTGTAACGCCCATAACTACCCGAAATAATGGTCGAAATGGGCTGAAATTTCGAGGGTGGGTGCGGGTAAGGTCGCAGACGGTCCCATACCAAAATCATTGAAAAAGTATTGTAACTGTCGTCTGCGCATGCGCAAACGTAAGATACTTGTAACGCCCATAACTACCCTAAAAGTGGTTTAAATGAGTTAAAAGTTGGATGGTCGATCAGGAATAATGGTTTGATATTTCCAAATGAATTTCGTTGGAATTTTACTGCAACTTTCATCTGCGCATGCGCGAACATGAAATGTTGACTATTTTCTTGTAACGCTTCAAACAACGCGAAAAATAGTCGTAGAGAGCTGAAATGTTTAGGGTACATGCGAGTTGGAACGCAGGTGATCCTATTCAAAAATAATAAAAATCGTTGTGTCTGCGCATGCGCAAACGTGAAATACTTGGAACGCCCATAACTACCCTAAATATCTTTGAAATGAGTTCAAACTTGGAGGGTCGATCAGGAATAATACTTTGATTGTTCCAAACTAATTTCATTGGAATCGTACTGTAACTTTTGTCTGCACATGCGCAAACATGAATTTATGACCATTTTCTTGTAACGCTTCTAACAACGCGAAAAATAGTCTTAGAGAGCTGAAATGTTTAGGGTAGGTATATGCGAGTTGGATCGCATTTGGTCCTATTCAAAAATCATGGAAATCATTCTGTCTGCGCATGCGCAAACGTGAAATACTTGGAACGCTCATAACTACCCTAAATATCGTTGAAATGAGTTCAAACTTGGAGGGTCGATCAGGAATAATGCTGTGATTGTTCCAAACTAATTTCATTGGAATCGTACTGTAACTTGTCTGCGCATGCGCAAACATGAAATGTTGATTATTTTCTTGTAACGCTTCTAACAACGCGAAAAATAGTCGTAGGGAGCTGAAATTTTGAGGGTACACGCGGGTTGGATCGCAGATGGTCCCGTATGAAAACGAACCTACCCAACTATTCTATACGTTCATGTGATTGAAGTGAGGAAGCTGTACCGCCTACTCGAATTGGCAGAGGTTTTTTAAGTCTCTTTTGCAGTACACAGAGGGAATGCCGGTGGAGTCTAAATAAGAGCCTTTTCGTTCAGTTTTCTATGTAATGTGCGATTACAAGGACTCGAGCCAGGGCTTGTAGGTTCCGCATGAGACGCATGGTTCTATGTTGTATTTAAACTCCATCAACGCTGCTAACAAAAGAAAACTGGAGGTTGCTTTCAACTGTTGTACCCGGTATGCATTTAACCTTAAATCAAGGGGTCACATCTCGGGACATAGGGATAAAATTTTAGGTTGTGGGCTTCTAACCTACCTCAAGGTTCAGTATTTAAAATTTATTTTCAAATTGATCCATCATGAAAAGTATTCTATTCCTTTATACTTATGTAGCTTCTTCCAGAGAGGTCTTAGTACTCGGTCGCTTACTCTCAAGCAAACTTTTACCACAAATAAGTATTACATTAACTCGTTGAAGGTCCTAGGGGCGAGGACGTGGAACTCCCTGCCGCCTGCGACCCGCGGCATGCGCTCGTTAGGTTCCTTTGGTGACGCTGTACTCCGATTCTTGAATAGGTAGTCTTTTCTATACTCCCTCTTCCTCTTTCCTCTTTCTTTGTCCTCTTTCCTGTCCTCTTTTCTTCTCTCTTTTTTTTTTTTTTTTTTTTTTTTTTTAAACTACTGTCTTCTCTTTTAGTTTACTTATTATTCCTTTCCAAAAAAAAGTAATTTGTCTCCTACGATTCTGCCATCAACACTGCATAATTATGTTATTAGTATGTACAGTATAATTACGGGGTTTTTAACCCTACAGCTGTGTAACCAATAAAGAGTTTAAGAGTTTAAGAGAGACCGTTGATTCAGGTCTCACTCACGTACCAACCTGAGGCGATAACCAATGAGTTCAAGGCGTCAAAAGTCTTGTGAAACAATCAGACCACAATCAGCCCCAATGATTTTGGCCTGCGGCGAGTTTGGAACGTGCCAAATGACTAAGACCAAAATAAATGCGCCGTTTTGCACGGTAGGTTTTTTTCTTCGTAACAACGACCTTGCTCCGCGCACTCGACAACTCTCGAGTCTGCCTCGAATAAAAGGGCGCGCTTTGCATTCAAAGACGATGGTCTCGGCAAATCAGGCGATTTAAGGTGGAGCTCGGTACGATTTGCTCATTTCACGGGTGCGGCGGGTGTTCGTGATCGTTATTTCCAGCTCCGTTCGTGTGATTGTTGTGGTCTCAAGTGTCATGATCAGTTGATCGTCCCCTTCAGAGAAGGACTTCGCTACACGCATGACTAACTTGTTGGGAGTTCAGTGCAAACCCGATTTAAGACAAAGACAACAACGTATTATCAGGTTTATAGCCGAACTGGTTACAAAGCCGTCAGTGGTGGTTGTGAAATCAATGATAAACAACATCTCAGTGGATTACGTTTACCAACCCTGACCCTGTTCTGTTGTGTGCCCACCCAAACTCCCTAAGAGAACCGATTCAATACTCTCAAGAACGTGCTGTCGGTTTGGGACATCAGCAACCTCCCTTCAGGCAACATTATCCTGAGGCACATACGGCAGTACAGCTATTTAAAAAAAACGCTGCAAATTATTACACAGCGGTTTATTATTAACCTGTACAGATGCCCCTTCTGCGTAGATGACTGTTTTCTGTGGTCAATAAATAGGTACCCTCGGGCTCCCCCTAGGAAAGCCCTAAATCGAGTACTGGAGCCGGCCTCGAAATTAAAGTTTCCTACAAATGCGCGGGATTCAATAATTCAATCATTAATTATTTGTAGTTATTCATGAAACATAAGGCAAATGATAAACCTTTGCGTAGGTATAGGTGCCCCTTCTACTTGGATAGTATAGTAGTTGGTGAACTGTTGTGTAATAATTTGCCGTTTGGAAAATTTGCCGTTGTGTAACAATTTACCCATCAATAATAATTCAACGTTTGTTCAAGTTGCAAAATTACCTATCAACAAAATCCAGCCCCCCCTGGATAGATGAACCGTTGTGTAATAATTTACCGTAGTGTAGGTAATAATTTGCCGTTGTGTAATAATTTACCCATCAATAATAATTCAACGTTTGTTCAAGTTGCAAAATTACCTATCAACAAAATCCAGCCCCCCCTGGATAGATGAACCGTTGTGTAATAATTTACCGTAGTGTAGGTAATAATTTGCCGTTGTGTAATAATTTACCCATCAATAATACTTCAACGTTTGTTCAAGTTTCGAAAGTAGCTATCAATAAAATTCAAAACAGCCATCATTTTTCAAATGAAATAATATCGGAGAGCAATCAACTCGACTTCATACAGCCATCCTTGATTATAATCAGGTGCTCCCTAGTGATGATATCCGGGCCGGATTTATACCGTTTGATTCACGATCGTGTTGACGAAGCTTTTTGGTGAAAACAAACGGCTGGTCGTACAATGCTTCGGGTGGTCTCAAAAAATTCTTTAGTTCAAGATCAATTTAAAAACGTTAAAAAAAATCGTACCCTTCTATCGAAATTTTTTGAGCTACGGCGTCGTGGAAACTTCAACCCCTATTTTTCACCCCTTAGAGATGACTGACAGTAACGCCGAGCTTCGAGGATCAACTAGACCCCGAACGGGACCTACAAACCAAATTTCATCAATTTTTTTGTGGTAACTAAGAAAATTGCTAAGTACGGTGAACGGCGGACAGACAGAAATGTTTTAATTGCATTTTCGGATTCTACATACCTTGAAACGAAAACCATCAAATTTTGAGGGGGGGTTTGCATTTTTTTTTTTTTTCCATGCTCGATTTGAAAGGTTCATTATTGAAAATAATAAACTGAAATGGAGAATTATGTAAAAAGAAAAATATAAAGTGAAAAATATGAGTGATGAATACGGCAGCTGACTTTGCACAACTTTATCAGAAGAAATTAAAAAGTTAATAAATTTCGTGAAATTATGCATAACTTCTTCCTGTTTTCTTCTCGCACCGTAAGTATACCAAATTTTTTTCAACACATGGCTCTTATTCCGACAAAATTATTCCGGGTTTTCCCACAAACATACTCAGTATAGTTGGGATTAGTAAAGAACACGTATTATTGTGTGAATTGTTGGAAACAACACGTAACCAGTTGTGTAGCCACTAGTGAGTTCCCACTACCCGAATAACTTTTATTCCACCAGTTCTCCCACATAGCTCACCTATTAGGTACTTGATTTATTCATTATACCTGATAAGTGAATTGAATCAATAGTTATTTCGATAAATTTACCTAAACTTAAGTAGCCACACGCCAGCCTATGTTAACAAACGAATACCATATAGCTATATGACTATTACATTGATACTCCGTAATGGTACTATGTAATAACATTACACTATACCAGCCTTCTTGCCGAAATACAGTAAAAATAGACACCTGGATGCCTGGATTATAGTAAATAAAGTCGAATAAAGCCGAACTTATACCTCTTAGCCACTCACCCTCAACTTATATAATATATATAAATATATATTATTATAATCGCTATGCTGAAACCTGAGAGATTGGCAACAGCATCACACAGCTAATTCAAATAGAAAACTCCTGACTGACTTAAATGTTTATTAGTTCTTAGAGACTCTAGAATAGTCGTGCTCACCAGTGTAAAACTGTCGTCGATGGTCCATGTACCAGTGAGGGAGTTTATCAGGTCATTGCCATACGTATAAGCTGAGAATCTGGACAATTTTGAAGTAGTGAAAGAATTTTAGTTAGGAGAATATATTTTCTCGACATGATTAGGAAATTGATATTTAGGTTTATTATTTTCAAAAATGAACCCCCCCTCAAAATGGTTTACGTTTCTTATGGTAAGGATTTGGGATGTTAGCATTCCCTAGTAACAGCCAAAAATGAAAATATTTGTTGATCTTCCTTATAGTGCATATAACTACATAACTATTCATTCCGAGAAAATGTATAGCTACTCTTCTGGTTTATTATTCTGTGAATAATACACCTGTGTAATCGCTCAGCAAAACATTTTTATAACACCCCCTCAAAATTTTTTCTTTTACGTTTCAAGGTGCGTAGATTCAGAAAATGCGCACCGGAAAATGCGTATACCGGCTTCATTTTTGGTCTAAAAAATTCGTTCTTTCGCACACATGCTCCAATTGGGCCCTAGTTGTGTCCCGAAACTTTTCAGCCCGATCGGAATATACCCAGGGGTGTTATGAGTGAAAATGTGTGTAAAAATAGGTACTTTTTGCGTTTTAGCAACATGTTAGTAACATGAGCTTTTGAGGTATCGTTTTCCATGTTTTTGGGACGAGAAGATCGAATATGAAGTCGATGTTGACCAAAGAGTGGAAAATTGAGGTTCTACCAAATGTTCAGCTCCCAAAATTGATTTTTTTATGAGTCAAAAACCTGGCAAATCGTCTGAAACCACCATCAGTTTGTATAATAACACTAGAACACAATTTCGCACACAGTTTGGGTCCCCATTTGGGAACACTTTTTTCCTAGTTGTGCTCCGAAACACAGTTTTAGTGAACACGAGCTTGTGAGGTATCGTTTTCCATGTTTTTTAGGGCGAGACGACCAAATATTAGGTTGATTTTGACGGAAGAGTGAAGAATTGAGGTTGTAACGAAGGTTAAGCCCCCGAAATTCATTTTTTAACAGTAAAAAACATGGGAAATTGTATGAAATCACCACATTTGTACAATAACGCTAGTAGCAGTATCAACAGGTGAATCGAGACAATTAAATGGTACTACCAATGATCAAAAATAATCTGTTTAAAAAAAAGCCGAGCCGAATTCGTGTTTTTGGGGGCCAAAATTGGTGGAAACCATCAAAAACAGCCATTTCAATAATTGCACATGAAAGAAACACTAAATGAACAGCCAACATTTCTGTAGGTGTGTCCAATAGAATAATAAACCCATGTGACAAGGACTTTGCAGCGTTTTTCCCCCCTCAAATGTCTTCGAAGTCCTTGATCCTTCTGAAACAACATGAAGCCCTCGTCCGTTCTTGGGATCAGGTCTTTGCTATTGTTTCCTGAAATATCTTTACCGGTTTCAGACCGTAAATTTCGGACCTCTGACTCCGTTATTCGTGAACCCAAATTACTCAGGTTCCACGAACTTCATTCTTCAATCATCGTTTCCCTCCCATCCTCAACCCATCAGTAATAGGATTTCGTACAGTCACCACAGTTTACAACGGCCTTTTCGAACAAAAACGTGGCGGATCCCGACCCCTTCTTTTAATGTTTCAGTGGCCAGAGGTCGAAAAATCGATGTTTTCTTCTCGTAGGGTCTTCAGAAGCGATTCCCTCCGGAGTGCTTCGAAAACCCGATATTCTCCCTCGTTCAGTAAGGTTAGTGTAAAATCCGACTCCACGAAACAATATTCATAATTTTCAATTAGGTGTCTAGTTCAGTTCTATAAAATTATATTATTCACTCCCTGGCCTGGTGCCCAGGGTGCGTAGTCTGCTGGCACAAGTGCGGAACTTAGGCCTTCTCACTCAAAGTACCAACCCAATAGAAATTTCGAGTTACGACAATCCCACTGAAAGCAACGAATTCTCGAATATACGAATCATTTTCTCTAGTCTCCGTATTATAAGCCGCCATTTACCACAACTGTTGTGCAACTGCTGTTGCTGCCGTTAGGAGCAAACTTCGCAAGCCATTTTCGCTTACACAAAGATTTACAGGGAGTTAAAGAAAAATAATTATGTAAAGGGATTCTTTGGAATAAATTCCTAGGAGAATTAGCTTTTGGGAACATCAGCATAATGTTAAGGTATTTTTCCGTACCTAGCCACTCCTTCTTTTATTTTCCTTCGCACACTCACATGATATAACTACCCTCAAATTCTCGACGTAGGTAAGGGCATAATAATAATAAAAAAAAAATAAAAAAATAAATAAATAAATAAGTAAAATGCTGTAAAACCTTCCACAATACAGTTTACAGTTATGCTATATAGGTATCCAATTTTTCGTTCGGATGTGGCAACAAATAACAAAACTTTGCCCATAACATGTACATAATGTGCATAAATAATACTTGAGAGAAAAGTGATATTGATTGAAAGAGGTGAAAATATTGATAGTATTTGGTTTGTTGCCCAATCAGTCTAACCAATCACGTGTCTGATAAACCTTCCGCTAGGAATCGGAGTTCTGTATTTCGCCTCAAAGCTGAACAAGCCGTTTACCAGCAGTACATCAAAGCACGTCTCTTTAGTATCCAGGACTCCCTTCACATACCCACCAAATTCAAGCTCAATGTCTGTTTGGTAAAGTTAATTATGAAACTTGGGGGTATTTATGACTAAGCAGCAGCAGAGTGTATTATTGTAATCAACAACACTCTTGAAGGAATCTACATTGAACATAAGGAGAGAAGCAACAGCTTTATGAAGGTTTCAAGATTCTCATTGTTTATGGATCACGAGTTCTGTCAGTTGGTACTTGAAACTTGTGCAATTTTTCGTTATTACCTCAACGGACCCTACATTTGGTTTATCGAACCAAAACAACACCTAAAAATAACACACTTGTGTACCTACCTATTTGGCTCGGAAATTTTTTTTGGAACACCCCCCAAAAATTTTTATTTCACGTTTCAAGGTGTGCAGATTCCAAAAATGTACCCCCACCGTCCTCCGTATCATCAATATCTAGGTACCTTAATTTAAAAAAAAAATCGTTCTTTCGCACATAGACTCCCTTTGGGCTCTAATATTGTGTCCCAAAACTTTGCAACCCGGTCGGAATATACCCAAGGGTGCTATGGGTAAAATTGGATGCCAAATTAGGTATTTTAGTGACTTTGGGCTTGTGAGGTATCGTTTTCGATGTATTTTAGGGTGATGAGACCAAGTATGTGGTTGATCGAGACCACTGAGCGAAGGATCGAGGTTCTTACGAAGTTTTAACACTCAAAAATCCCATATTTATGGGTCAACAACCTGTGATAATGGCTGTAATCACAAGAAATTTGTATAATAACACAGGAGATAGTATGAACAGGTGAATCAAGACCATTCACTGACAGTTTCACTGATCGAAAATAATTTTTCAGAAATAGTAAACAAATATTCGACTTTCAAATTCCGTCCCAATTGGCCGTATTCAGTCGAGAATGATAAACCCATGTGTTTTTGCACCATTTTTATATCAAAATATGGCTAATTCGAGGCCATCTGAATCATTTCATCCCGTCTTCTGTGAGAGATAACGAACATCAGGGGATCGCTCTTGGAAAAATGAATGGAGAGAGGGTCAAAACAAGCGGATCCGATCAAAAATCGGCTCGTTCTTTCGGGTCGAAAGATGATAATTTATGATAGTTGGCAATCAGTATAGCGGGTGCGTGGGGCGCGAAGCGAGGAAGAAGCCTTGTGCCCCTCAGACCGTCGCACTCTTGGCCAGACGATGAAAAACGATCGAAAGAAGGAAAATGTCGTCGACGATCCGGAACGGATCGTCAAAGTGGTGTAAGAACAGTTAATGGTTTCAAGGGAGGAGCTGTTGGAAGCGGGCCTAATCGATTTCGTAGGTCATCGAATGCGAGTGCAAGTCACCGAATGCGAGTGCAAAACCAACGACGGTGATCGGAAGATGGTATGACAACGAGTCAGTGCCGCAAACCTTGCAAGGACAACAGCCACCGTTGTAACAGTGCGGCTGTTCTCGAGTAGTTTTTTTTGGTCCGGTGGAGACGGGATCGGTGGGCGGAAGCCTAATCGATACCCCTTCTTAACCGGTGATAATCTCGCTGTTATAGGAGGGGGACTCTCGAGGGTCCACCCCCACTGTCGTACTCTGTCACATGGTAGCAGAGCGTGATTTGGTAGCATGCGCTGTGCTATTCACCATACTCCATCCACTTTTTGTGGGCTTACCAGAATGATAAGCCCAAAGGTTTCCCAGAAGGATTCCCTTACAAAAATCCAGTCCCTTTGATAATACATACATCTGTTGGCTTCCCCACCCCCTTTCACCCCTTTAGAGTGTCAGTATAATTAAAATATACTGAGCTCATTAGAAGGCGATTGATGCCACGTCCCAAGGCTATAGCTGTTCCATCCCAACGATAGAGGTTGATCACCTAGAGGTTGCCCATAAATATATGAGCACAATTCACTGGACAACAACCTCTGACAACAATATCCGCCAATACTCGTATGTAGGAGCTTTCTTCTCCACCAGTAAAATATAAATGAGGTAGTAACATTACGATGGAGGTTAGTCACCTTGAAGTTGTTCAGATGTCGTTTCCTGAACCAGAACTTCATACTACTTTTCATTCCCCCTTTTCCCTCTCATACTTCTGCCACCCAGAAGTATGTCATGTGGGGAGGAGTGTAACAGTGCGGCTGTTCTCGACTAGTTTTTTGGTCCGTTGGAGACAGGATCGGTGGGTGGAAGCCTAATCGATATCCCTTCTTAACCGGTGATAATCTCGCTGGTATAGGAGGGGGACTCTCGAGGGTACACTCCCCACTGTCACATCGTGTACCATCTATTCGGATTGGTAAATAATTTTATCAAAAAATGTTTTCATTAAATTTGTCACTTTCCGCTTAAAAACACATGCAGAGTAGGTTTAAATCTTTATCACATTATCACTTTAAATCACTTTAAATGTTGTCCAAGTGTCTCGCTAACGTTCAGCAAAATCGTTGATACCTCATCGCCGAAAGTCAGGCTTCTTACTTGGACTCGAGCGACATTATTTTCTGGTGGGTATGTAGGTAACGTGTTGGGCTACCAGTTTTGACTCTAACTGTGGATGGCTGTGGTGGTGGTCTGACTATTCAGTGGGAAATCCAACACTTACATTTATTACCTACATTTGTAGATAGGCCCTCGGCCCTGGCGTCAGGTGTGCACCTTCCTGAAGCGATGGTCTCGTCGAAAAGCTGAAATTCCTAACAAAGAACTTATGCCACTGCCTAAATGTATTTTTACCTGGAGAACAATTTTCAATAAAAAAGTTTAAAAAAATAAAATAAATAAATAAAAAATATATAAAAATAAAAAATCAACCTGTACTGGAGGACGTACGTATAATAAAGTTGTAGGCAAATGACACCAGAAAATTTGGAGTTGGCTGACCTCCCACCAGGCGCCTCTCCCGGTGGCAGAAAGGGGAATGCTCATCACAATCAACCAATCAATCATATGTCAGGGCATAGTTTTTGGTTTATTATTTTCAATAATGAACCATTGGAATCGAGCATGAAAAAAAAAAATTCTTCCCCCCCTCAAAATTTGATGGTTTACGTTTCAAGGTACCTATGTAAAATCCAAAACTGCAATAAAAATATTTCTGTCTGTCCGCCGTACGCCGTACGGGCCACTTTTCTTAGTTACCATGAAAGAAAATTGATGAAATTCGGGTTTTAGGTTCCGTTCGGGGTCTAGTTGGTCCTCGAAGCTCGACGTTACTGTCATTCATCTCTAAGGGGTTCAAAATAGGGGTTGAAATTTTCAAAACGCCTATAACTTTTTTTTACGTGAATCTTTTTACGGTTTTAAATAGTTCTTGAACTTACGAGTTTTTTAAGACCACCTGGAGCATTTTACGTCCCTCCGTTCGTTCACAGTAAGGCCCCGAAGTTTGCACCGATAGGCATTTTCGACTCCAGTGTGAATGAAATATTGTAGTGGGCGTAGAAGGAAAACCCGCTAAGTCCATTTTTGGCTAAAAATGCGTTCTTTGCGTCCACATAATGTTTGGGGGGTTCTGCAGTAGAGTACCGGGTCTCCATTAAAAAAAATCAGCCGTTGGCCATATTTCAGGCTAAGTCATTCAGCTAAGTCCTGAAGGAATAATTCTTTTGTATAGAAAAATCCGCCAAGTCCACCTTATTGGACTTGGCGGATTTTCCAACTGTTCAGACGTTCAGAAAAACCAAATTCTCGTATAGGAAAACCCGCCATGTCCACGTGAGGGGACTTAGCGGATTTTCCATCCGATGAACTTTGTTGTAAAGAGAGTTAAAATCCGCTAAGTCCTGTTGAGGTTGTGTAAAGTACGGACATAGGTTGTAGGTAAACATCAGAAAAGAGTTTGCATTACTTCATGGGTCTATGACCGTTGCCTACCAACCATTCTGTTATTGTTTGTGTTTTTTTTTTAACTTTGTCAATCGATGGAAATATATTCTCTCAATATAAACGTAAAACTAGTGTTTAATTGTGAGGTGCTATTACGGTTATTCCGTTGCTTCTGTTTCCTGCTTAATACAACAAGAACTGCGCTCTATGAAACGTAAGAGGTTATGGGTCTGCGCAGATGTATAAGGATCGACTGAATAACAAATTACAATGGATTATTCAACCAAGATTGAGATAGGAAAACTGAAAGGAAAGGAGAACTGGAATACTTGGAAATACAAGATCACAGTTTTACTAGATGGAACAGAGGGTGCTCTTGAAGCAGTCGAAGGCACTCTTCAGAAACCTACTCAACCCGCAGCCGGTGCAGGCGACGCCGCAGTAAGCACTTATAATAAGGCGATGAAAAATTATAAGAAGGCTGAATCTGGTGCACTGCTAATGCTAACCACCAACATGACGGAAGAGACACTAGTAAAAGTGATGAGATTTAAGACCGCTAAAGAAGTATGGCAAGAGTTACACAGACTGTTTGATGGAGAATCAGAAGGAAAAGTGTACACATTATGCTTGGAATTCTTCGGGCTAAAGCACAATAAAGATGACGACATTCCTACTCATATGTCGAAGTTGAAAAACATTTGGAACGACATGTGCCAAGAAGTCTTAAAGGTTGATGCTACTGCCAAACTACCAGAAATTCTCCTGATCTGTAAAGCTTTGGATACTCTAGATGACAGGTTCTTCAACTTTAAGTCTAGCTGGCTGATGTTAAAGCAAACTGAGAAAACAATAGAAAGTTTGACAAGTCATCTATGCGCGTTTGAAAGAGATTTGAGTAGTCAAGGGAGCTCCCAACAGGAAGCACTAGTGACAACAGAACCACGTCAGGATAATCAAAGTAAAGACAAAAGTATGATTTGCAAGTACTGTCATCGCAAAGGTCATAGAGTTCGCAAATGCAAAAAGTGGATCAAGGATGGCAAACCACCCAAACCCACTGCAGACACTTCAGCAAGTGCCTCGTCTAGGCAAGTGCAACAGATCGATTCACTATTGGTTACTGCATGCTCTAAAGGACAAACCATTGACAGAGAGAGCTGGTATGTGGATAATGGGGCAACTTCGCACCTAGCGAATAGAAGCGATATCTTAGCAGAGTTCCATAAGTTTGATTCTGTGTCGACAGCAAACGGAACCATAGTACCTGCCTTAGGACAAGGATCCGTAATGGTGGAAACTGATGTCAATGGCAAGAAGAATAAATTCTATCTGCGAAATGTGTGGCTGGTACCAACGCTAACCAAAAATCTTTTTTCAACACTTGCGACGCAAGATCTACTAAGAGATAGCGTATTCACGTCGACAACTAAAGAGTGTAAGCTAGAAGTAGCAGGCACGACTAGAGTCATCGGCAAGAGGGAGCCTGGAGGAGGACTTTACAAATTAGCCATGAAGACGGTGATGCCAAACAAACCAAGGACTTTAGAAGTAAATGCGATAACTGGAGCTAACTTGCTACAGTTATATCATGAGCGCTTTGCCCATCAGGACAAAAACCATGTAGTCAGAGTGGCGAAACGTGAATTAGGCATACATTTGAGTCCGGATAACATAAAATGCGAGGGCTGTATCTATGGAAAATCGCACCGAAAGTCGTTCGGAACAAGGGAAAGAGCAACATCGATAGGAGAACTGATTCACACAGATGTCTGCGGCCCCTTTGTGGACAGTCTATCAAAGTATAAGTACTTCGTCTTATTTAAGGATGATTACTCAGGCTATCGTTTCGTATATTTCATCAAACAGAAGTCTGAAGTAAACGACAAACTTCAGCAATTCCTACAAGAAGCGAAGAATGCAGGATACACTGTAAAGACTGTACTCAGTGACAACGGTGGCGAATTTGACAATGAAAAATTTCGCATGATATTGCACAAACAGGGTATTCAGCAAAGGTTGACCATGCCGTACACGCCGGAGCAAAACGGTTGTAGCGAGCGAGAGAACCGGACCCTTGTTGAAGCCGCAAGATCCATGATGCATGCGTGCGGAGAGTTACCAAAGAAGCTTTGGGCAGAACTGGTAAATACTGCTGCCTACGTACTCAATCGAACCGGTCCCTCCAGATTAGACGGAAAAACACCTTTCGAGTTGTGGCACGGGAAGAAACCAAAAATAACACACCTTCGAGTTATTGGAAGTCAATGCTACGCACATATTCCCAAACAATGTCGCAAGAAACTCGATAAGAAGGCAGTTAAAGGTACCCTGATAGGTTATGATTACGATGACGGATACCGCATCTGGAATGGGAGTAAGACTCTTAGATCAAGAGACATAACATTTGAGAGTGAAGTTGAGTTTCGGATCTCCACCAACGCACCTATTTCAGAGGGAGAAACCAACGGCGAGCAAAGTCAAGAGCCTGAACATAAAATGATGGACGATGAACATGCTCTAGAGGGAGATGGAGCTAGTGAAGCCAGTCAAGACCATGTTCACGAGGAACTTGAGGAGATGAACGCATCCCGCTTCGACAGTCTTGAAGACAACGATGCAGGTGAATACTTGGTTGATGCTAACGAAGATCAACTGGAAGTGATTGAGCCGCTACCCGAAATGGAGACTCGTCGCCAGTTCAGAGATCGAGCAACACTTAAGCGTCCTCAACGATACAAGGATTACGTTTGCCATGTTACCGTTGATACGTTCCCTGAAACTTTTAAGGAAGCCATAGAAAGAGAAGATGGTGCTGAATGGCAAAAGGCTATGGCTAGCGAAATCAAATCGCTTGAAGACAACAAAGTCTGGAAACTCTGTGATTTACCACCAGGCCGAAAAGCACTGCCTTGCAAATGGGTATTTCGCATAAAAAGGAAACCAGACGGTACTGTCGAAAAATACAAGGCGAGACTCGTAGCAAAAGGCTTCAAACAGAAAAAAGGTATTGATTATGATCAAACTTTTAGCCCTGTGGCGCGTATGACCACAATTCGAGCCCTTCTTAGTGTGAGTGCAAAAGAGAAACTGCACCTCAAACAATTTGACGTGTCGACAGCTTTCTTAAATGGCAAGCTAAAAGAGGAGATATACATGAAACAGCCAGATGGATTCCAGGATGGAACAGCTAAAGTATGCAAACTTCAGCGTAGTTTGTATGGCTTAAAGCAAGCGCCGCGCTGCTGGAACTCCTGTTTCGAGGAAATTCTCCTAGGAATGGGCTTCATCCAAAGTGAAGCTGACTGCTGCCTTTTCACCAGAGAAGTGAATGGCAAGAAAATTTTAATAACCCTTTACGTAGATGACGGGCTGATTGCCGCTACTGATGAACAATTGGCAAACCAATTTCTTAAAGATTTAGGTGATATGCTAAAGATCACAAGCAAGCCAGCGTCATACTACCTAGGACTGGAAATCTCTAGAAGCACGAACGGTTCCATACAGATCAGTCAAGAATCCTATACCAAGAAGATTCTACAGCGATTTGGACTATCGGACTGTAATCCAGTATCGACTCCTATCGAAATGAACAATCCGACTGATCAACCAGGGAAAGTCGAAGTCTCTGAGAAATTTCCATACAGAGAAGCCGTAGGAGCTCTAACCTATTTAATGACTGGGACACGACCCGATATAGCCTACGCCGTTGGAGTTGTATCCAGGAAGTTGGAGAATCCTACACAAGCTGACTGGCTAAAAGTCAAGAGGATATTCAGGTATCTGAGAGGAACTGCATCCCTTGGTATCCGATACACTACTCGAGGAAAAGCCATCATAGAAGGCTATAGTGATGCAGATCACGGTGGTGACCCGCAAACAGGACGCTCTACAACCGGAGTTACATGTCTGTTTGCTGGTGGAACAGTTTCATGGCTGAGTCAACGCCAAGCCTCCGTAGCTATCTCAACAACAGAAGCGGAGATTGTTGCTGCTAGCGAAGGCGCACGCGAACTTGTGTGGCTGCAAAGAGTTTTTGAGCAAATGACTACCATGGATGGAATACCGACTCTCAAGGTGGATAATGAAGCAGCTATAAAACTAGCTCATAATCCCGAGTTCCACAAACGCACCAAGCACATCCGTGTAAGACATTTCTTTGTGCGAGAAACTGTGCAAGAAGGACTGGTAGATGTACAGAAGACCAGCTCTGAAGAGCAACTTGCAGACCTTATGACAAAGGCCGTCCCGAAGCCAAGACTCAACAGAATGAGGGCCAACTTGGGGATGCTCTCTTTGACTGATGAGGGAAAGTGTTGAGGTTGTGTAAAGTACGGACATAGGTTGTATGTAAACATCAGAAAAGAGTTTGCATTACTTCATGGGTCTATGACCGTTGCCTACCAACCATTCTGTTATTGTTTGTGTTTTTTTTTTAACTTTGTCAATCGATGGAAATATATTCTCTCAATATAAACGTAAAACTAGTGTTTAATTGTGAGGTGATATTACGGTTATTCCGTTGCTTCTGTTTCCTGCTTAATACAACAAGAACTGCGCTCTATGAAACGTAAGAAGTCCCCGCTAAGTGTTATTTCATTTTTTCTCAATTTCTTCATAGATTCAATATTGATTGTTGAGTCGCTGCCAACTCGCCACCTCCATCCTTGGCAAATCTGGCTTCAGAATTGAACACGTTGCCTTTTGGAGAGCCCTCTACTCGTTCTCCATTGTTTAACTTTAAACAGCTGCTTGCTGTGACGATGAGTGCCGAGCCCACGCCGTCTGTGAAACCGTTCACTATTCTCTCTCATCTTACAGTGTTCGATTAAAAATAAAATGAATAAAATAATGTTGAGTAGCAGAACGCGACGAATAATGTCGTTAGTGTGCTCCAATGAGCAAACCTCATCCACTTCCACAGGTATGTACCTTACCGTACATTTTGCAGTATCGTGGTTCTCAATAAATTACCAGTGTGTGCTTCTCCCTTTTGTAATGTCCAAATTTAGGTTAAAAAAAACTTGCGGTTCTAAGTTTGTATTTCTGCGTGTTCCGTGATACGTGCCTTATTTTCCCTTATTTTCTTCCTTCAATGCTTTTCATTCAAATTTTCAATAATTTTACTTTCACAGCAAGCAGCGGTACAAACTCCCGCCCGAACGTTGATGATCCGTCAACCTCATCAGGTAGAGCAAGCAGAAGGACGCCATACTTCAGCCAATCAATTATGACTCGTGAAAACTTGCTGCCATCAGGTAAAGAAGTTCATTCAAAATTCTTAAATAGTGGCCCATCGTTTCCGCAATTTGATATTGAATGCATCGAGCCTGAGAATGAAGGACTGAATGAAGACCCTGATTATTCGCCACCTTCAATGTCATCATGCAGCTCTTCATCATTGGATGACGAGGGATCTTTTGAAAAAGTCTCGGAAGAATACAACATCACGACTGTAAAATCAAGGAGAGGACGCAAAAAAAAAATTGGGTTGGAAGGATTTTTAGTTGGAACGGAAATCGATACTTTGCCCTACTTGATGAAAGATGACGCAGAAGACAAATCCATTCCTTTGATGAACGTCTCGTCAATTCCACACAATGAGCTCGCTCACAGCAATGCTCCACAAGATAACAAGGAAGAGGAACGGCTTGAAGCAATTGAAGAGGTCTGTGAGGAAATTCTAAATAACCTGGTAGAGCAAGTGGACCAACCGGACTACAACGAGGTCATGGTTTGTGAAGTTTCCGAAAACCGTGGCAGCAGGTGGAGACGACGAAATCCACAAAAATGGAAGCGTAATGTGGAAAAACGTAAGCGAAGTCAATGTTTACCTTACGAAGGGAAGAAAAAGCTACGACCTGCCAAAACTCCGAAACCAATCAACTGCCAGAAGTGTCGTTTCCATTGCTCCAAATACTTCACAGAAGCTCAGCGGGAAAACATTTGCGCTTTTTATTGGGGCCTAGACGATTTTAAAAGGCAGAAGGATTTTATTTTGGGGCAAGTAACTTTGCAAGCTCCTGCAAGAAGACGACCTCGTAAGGAAGGGGCTCCGCGCAGCAACAGTATGTCATACCGATTTAAAGTTAATGGAGACGATGTAAGAGTGTGCCAAAAATTTTTCCTCTCAACTCTGTGCATAGCCAAAGATGTCGTGTATAATGCTCTCATGCATAAAGGTGAGTATGGCTCGTACGTTGGTGAAGATAAACGAGGGAAACGAGCTCCTGCGAACAAGACGAGCGATGAAGCTATTTCATTCGTCAAGAAACACATCGAGAGCTTTCATGCTGTGGATTCACATTACTCCAGGAGTTCAAGCCGCAGACGGTATCTGGATGCCACTCTTAGCATTGAAAAGATGTACGAGCTCTACTTGGAGGAATTCAAGAAAGAATATTATGAAGACAGGCCTCAGGATGAGGAACCAGATCGTGCCGAAGAAGCAAAATCTCCACGTCCTGTTTCCCTGTTTATTTACAAGAGGGTATTTGGTACTGAATACAACCTATCTTTTGACCATCCAAAGAAGGATAGGTGCCAAACCTGCGAGAATTATCATAATGGTAGCCAGGATGAGAAAGCAAAGCTACAAGAAAATTACGATAATCACCAATTGAGGAAGGATGATTGTAATGCCGCCAAATCATTCGACAAAGATCGAGCTGCCAAGGATCCCAAATTTTTGTCTGCGACGTTTGATTTACAATCGGTATTGCAGATTCCTTCATCAGATGTGAGCCCCATGTATTATAGCAGAAAGATCTGCGTTTATAATCTGACAATTTACGAAGCAGCTCCCCCCAATGATGCATACTGTTTCTGCTGGACGGAACTAAACGGTAAGAGAGGAAGCTCAGAAATTGGTACCTGCTTGTATCAGTTCCTAACATCTTTGCCCTCCGAGATCACCGAAGTTTCCCTATTTTCAGACACATGTGGGGGGCAAAATAGAAACAAGAATGTCGCTGCTTTATTTTTGTACTTAGTACAAACGACGAAACTTGAAGTGATCGAGCACAAGTTCCTTGAAAGTGGCCATAGCTACATGGAAGTTGATTCCATGCACTCTGCCATAGAGTCAGCAAAAAAGCAAGTGCCAGTTTATACACTGCAAGATTGGTTGACGATATTCAGAATGGCCAGATCAAAACGGCACACCAAAAGAGCCAGTTGTTATAATACCAAAGTGATGGAGTTTAAGGAGTTTTTTGATCTCTCTGCGTTGGCTAATCAGGTGATCAATAACCGCAACAAAGACGAGAACGGAGATCGAGTCAACTGGCTAAAAATCAAGAGCTTTCGATTTAGGAAAGACAGACCGGGGAAAATTGAGTACAAGTACATGCACTCGGAAGAGTACAAGACAATTTCTGTGTACTGCATCGGGCGACCGCGTACCCTACCCACTAGGCTTCCTCAACTCTATAAAAAACGACTGCCCATTAGTGTCCAGAAGAAAAAAGACCTTCTGAAGCTGTGCCGACAAGGAGCAATCCCTGAAGACTTCCACCCATGGTACAAGCAGCTGCCAACATCAAGCATTGCCGAAGATTATGCCGAGAATCATTCAGAAGAAGAGGGAGATCAACAAGATGATTGATAGAGCCCCGACTCAATAAGTTTTAATCCCAACTTAGTTCCTATTCGTGTTTTTTTTTTTTTTAATGAAACTTGTACTCAATTCTTGTTCCTATGATTTTTTTTGTATTTTTCACTTCGTGTAGATTTTCTCAAAGTTCGTGTCTTTCCAATAAATATATTTCAAATTGAATTGCTATTGATTGCGATATTTCACGACTTATTGAATTTTCAAACCCATTTATCTCCAAATGACGAATTTTGGACTTAGCGGGTTTTCCTTCTATGCCCACTTATGTTTGTATGTACATTCAAATCAAATCTCGTTACCAGGGACGCCCCGACAATAGGAAATTTAGCCGGAGATAAAATCATTGCTCTAGGGGCCACCTGACTATATTAGCGAAGTATGAAGTCGAGTTGGTTGTTCTGTGATATTATTTCATTTGAAAAATGATGGCTGTTTTGTTTGTTGATAGGTAGTGAAACTTGAACAAACGTTGGGTAAATTATTACTACACGATGGTAAATCATTACTCAACGGTAAATTATTACACAACGGTTCATTATACCATCTACGTAGAAGGGGCTGGAGTTTGTTGGTAGGTACTTGCAACTTTTTTCACTCCTCATCAACAATTTCTTTTCAGAACTTCATTATGTGTGTTTCTTTTTGTTAGGTACTGTTTGTCATCGGCAGAATTATTTTAGCAACATTTAACTCGTGATTTAGGTAGGTACCTAGTAACGTACGGAGGGTCTGCGATCTACATAAAATGTATAGAATAGTACATATTATATTACACAGACGGGTTATCTATACAGAGAGCTGTGATCTGTAACAGAAGGGTATTCTGTACAAAATAATAAACCGTTGTGGAGGGATTTGCAGCGTTTTTTCTACGTTTTTTCATTGATCTAGAACCAAAGAATTTTTTGAGACCACCCGCAGCATTGTACGACCAGCCGTTCGTTTGCACCGAAAAGTTTCGTCAACATGATCGTGAATGAAGCGGTATACATCCAGCCTAGTTATCATTGCTAGAGAACACCTGATTATAATCACGGATATGGCTGTATGAAATCGAGTCGGTTGTTCCCTGATATATTATTATTTCATTTGAAGAATGATGGCTCTTTTGGATTGTGCCTATATTGACTTCTGTAACTTGAACAAACGTTATGCTTCATGAATAACAACAAATAATTAATGATAGAACTCTTGAATCCACCGCATAGTTATGAAGCTGTAATTCCGCGGCTGGTTCCACTACTACTCGATTTACCACTTTCCTGGGAGGAACACGAGGGTAGGTGCTGAACACAGAAAACTACGCAGAAGGTGTGATCTACGCAGTTGTGTACTAATGTGCAGCGTTTTATTCCAATTTCGGATTCCAAATACCTAGAAACGAAACCATCAAATGTGGGGTTGTGTTGCGGGGGGGGGGGGGGGGGGGTTAATTTTTTTTCCGTGCTCGATTCGAAAGGTTCATTATTGAAAACAATAAGCCGACAGCAATTATTGAGCGGGGTACATAGGCAGAATTTTAGCCTATTTTGGTTTATTATTTGCAATAATGAACCTTTGGAATCGAGCATGAAAAAAAAAAAAAAAAATTAACCCCCCCCCCACCCTAAAAATTGGATGGTTTCAAAGTATGTAGAATCCGGAAATGCAGTCTCAAATTTTATCAATAATTTTGCCGTTATCAATCATTTTTTTACGTTTTTAAATTGTTCTCGAACTTGGGGGTTTTTTGAGACCACCCGGAGCATTTTACGTCCAGCCGTTCGATCACATTAAGACCCAGAATTTTGCACCGAAAGGCTTCTTCAATACGAAGGTGAATGGAATTGTATACATTCAGCCCAGATATCATCGCTAGGGACGCAGCAACAATTGGGAATTGGCCCGATATAATCATTGCTAGGAAGCACCTGATTATAATCACAGATGGCTGTATGAAGTCGAGTTGGTTGTTCTGTGATATTATTTCATTTGAAAACGCTGCAAATCCCTGCACAACGGTTTATTATTTTGTATAGAATACCCTTCTGTTACAGATCACAGCTCTATGTATAGATAACCCGTCTATATAATAGAATATGTACTATTCTATGCATAATTATGTAGATCGCAGACCCTCCGTAGGTTAGTACCTAACCCCGTACTCGTTACTAGGTACCTACCTAAATCAAGAGTTAAATGTTGCTAAAATAATTCTGCCGATGACAAACAGTACCTAACAAAAAGAAACACACATAATGAAGTTCTGAAAAGAAATTGTTGATGAGGAGTGAAAAAAGTTGCAAAAGTACCTACCAACAAACTCCAGCCCCTTCTACGTAGATGGTATAATTTACCGTTGTGTAATAATTTACCGTTGAGTAATGATTTACCGTAGTAATAATTTACCCATCAATAATACTTCAACGTTTGTTCAAGTTTCACTACCTACCAACAAACTCCAATAGAGCCATCATTTTTCAAGCGAAATAATATCACAGAACAACCAACTCGACTTCATACTCCGCCAATATAATCAGGTGATCCCTACCAATGATTGGCCGTATTCACAAATTCCTATTGTGGGCGCGTCTCTGGTTACGAGATTTGGTTTGAATTGTATACAATTTCATTCACACTGGAGTCGAAAATGCCTGTCGGTGCAAACTTCGGGGCCTTACTGTGAACGAATGGCTGGACGTACGATGCTCCGGATGGTCTTAAAAAACTCGCAAGTTCAAGAACTATTTAAAACCGTAAAAATATTTACGTAAAAAAATGGTATAGGCGTTTTGAAAATTTCAACCCCTATTTTGAACCCCTTAGAGATGACTCACAGTAACGTCGAGCTTCGAGGACCAACTAGACGCCGAACGGAACCTATAACCCGAATTTCATCAATTTTTTTTCATGGTAACTAAGAAAAGTGGCCCGTACGGCGTACGGCGTACGGCGGACAGACAGAAATATTTTTATTGCAGTTTTGGATTCTACATATCTTGAAACGTAAACCATCAAATTTTGAGGGGGGGTAAGAATTTTTTTTTTCATGCTCGATTCCAATGGTTCATTATTGAAAATAATAAACCAAAATGATAGCTCGTTTGGATTTTGTTGATAGGTACTTTTGTAATTTGAATAAATGTTGAAGTATTATTGGGTAAATCATTACTCAACGGTAAATTACTACACAACGGTAAATTATTACACAACGGTTTATTATACTACCTACGCAGAAGGGCATGTATACAGGTAAATTATTGCACAGCTTTATCATTTACCTTATGCTTCATGAATAACTACAAAAAATCAAGAATGATGAATGAGTGAATTACTGAATCCCGCGCATTTGTATGAAACTTTAATACCGCGCCGGCTCCAGTGCTCCATTTAGGGCTTTCCTGTGGGAAGCTCGAGGGTACTGACCGCTGAAAACAGTGATCTACGCAGTGATCTATACAGGTAAATAATAAACCGTTTTGTAATAATTAACAGTGTTTTAAAATTGCGTGAGGCACCATGTCAGTAGACCCATCGGATTTTCTCTTTTTACACAACAATGGGTTTCTTCTGGATAAATTAATGGCCTCTGGTTGAAACTCATAACTTCTTAGCAGAGATGGACCAAAGCACCAAGTGCAGCGCCCTCTCTCGCCTGGCGCACAGACCATTAGTGATGACGCTCAATGCTAGAGGGCTCTTCATCCTTTGACTTTCACCGAAGAAGCCTCCAAGTCCACAACCTGACAAACTCGTAACCTGCGAGTGACAGAAAACTATTTGATATTGACTTAGCGACTGCCAATCCGCAAAGTTTTTGTTCTGGATGAGCTCCTTGCTCCCAGGAATAGTCGTGCGATCCTTTTGGTGCTTACAAAGAATCAGTCAGGTTTGCCGTCCGCCGTACTTCGTTTTTGGTGTATTATTTTCAATAGTGAACCATTGGAATCGAGATCGAGCAAGAAAAAAAAATTCTTACCCCCCTCAAAATTTGATGGTTTACGTTTCAAGGTAAGTATGTAAAATCCAAAACTGCAATAAAAATATTTCTGTCTGTCCGCCGTACGCCGTACGCCGTACACTTTTCTTAGTTGCCATGAAACAAAATTGATGAAATTCGGGTTATAGGTTCCGTTCGAGGTCTAGTTGGTCCTCGAAGCTCGACGTTACTGTCATTCATCTCTAAGGGGTTCAAAATAGGGGTTGACATTTTCAAAACGCCTATACCTTTTTTTTACGAGAATCCTTTTACGGTTTTAAATAGTTCTTGAACTTACGAGTTTTTTAAGACCACCCGGAGCATCCTACGTCCAGCCGTTCGTTCACATTAAGGACCCGAAGTTTGCACCGACAGGCATTTTCGACTCCAGGGTGAATGAAATTGTATACATCAGACCAAATCTCGTTACCAGGGACGCGCCGACAATCGGAAATTGGCCGGAGATAAAATCATTGCTAGGGGCCACCTGATTATATTGGCGAAGTATGACGTCGAGTTGGTTGTTCTGTGATATTATTTCATTTGAAAAATGATGGCTGTTTTGGAGTTTGTTGATAGGTAGTGAAACTTGAACAAACGTTGAAGTATTATTGATGGGTAAATTATTACTACGGTAAATCATTACTCAACGGTAAATTATTACACAACGGTTCATTATACCATCTACGTAGAAGGGGCTGGAGTTTGTTGGTAGGTACTTGCAACTTTTTTCACTCCTCATCAACAATTTCTTTTCAGAACTTCATTATATTGTGTGTTTCTTTTTGTTAGGTACTGTTTGTCATCGGCCGAATTATTTTAGCAACATTTAACTCGTGATTTAGGTAGGTACCTAGTAACGAGTACGGGGTTAGGTACTAACCTACGGAGGGTCTGCGATCTACATAATATGTATAGAATAGTACATATTATATTATATAGTCGGGTTATCTATACAGAGAGCTGTGATCTGTAACAGAAGGGTATTCCGTACAAAATAATAAACCGTTGTGCAGGGATTTGCAGCGTTTTTTCTTAGTTACCATGAACGAAAATTAATCACATTTCGTTTGTGGATCCCATTTGGAGGTCCAAAGGGTGAAAAAAAGCGGTCAAAATTCCCTGGGTGCTGCTATCTCGAATTTCTTTACGGTTTATGGAGAGCATGAGAATTTTTTGAGACCACCCGGAGCATTAGTACAGTAAGGCTCTGAAGTTGCACAGAAAATTGTCGTCAACATGATCGTGAATGAAAAGGTACACCCAGTTATCATTGCTAGGGACAGCTGATCATAATCACGGATGGCTGTATGAAATCGAGTTGGTTGTTCCGTGATATTATTTCATATGATGAATGATGGTTATATTGGATTTTGTTGATAGTTACTTCTGTAAAATGCTGGTCGTAAAATGCTCCGGGTGGTCTCAAAAATTGTTTAAGTTCAAGATAAATTTAAAAACGTAAAAAAACCATACCCTTCTATTGAAAGTTTCCGAGCTACGGCGTTCTGAAATTGTCAACCCCTATTTTCCACCCCTTAGAGATGACTGACAGTAACACCGAGCTTCGAGGACCAACTGGACCCCAAACGGGAACTACAAACCAAATTTGATTAATTTTGGTTCATGGTAACTAAGAAAAGTGGGAAGTATGGCGTACAGCGGGCGGAAAGAAATTTTTCATTCGATTTTCTGATTCTACATAAATCTTGAAATGTAAACCATAAAATTTTGCGGGAGGTTGAAATTTTTCTTTCCATGCTCGATTCCAAAGGTTCATTATTAAAAAAAACCATCAAATTTTGAGGGGGGGTAAGAATTTTTTTTTTCATGCTCGATTCCAATGGTTCATTATTGAAAATAATAAACCAAAATAAACCAAAAGACCGTAATTCGTGTTTTTGGGGGCCAAAATTGGTGGAAACCATCAGAAATAGCTATGCCAATTATTGCACATGAAAGAAACAATAAATGAACAGCCAACATTTCTGTACGTGTGTCCATTTGAATAATAAACCCATGAGACAAGGACTTTGCAGCGTTTTTATATGTGAGATAACCTATCCAAACATAATATAGTTTATCTAATGGTATTGCAAGTTTCAAAAATGTCGCTTCCTCGCAAAATGGATTCACGATCGCCTCATCCAGTGTGGTTACCTAAATCAACGTTGCGTCGTATTATAATTTGTGTACCCATCGTTATTTCGTGGTATCTAAACCACTGAATATTTGGACAAATATCAAAATCAAAGTGCTCTTATTACCTCAAGAATATTAATATGAGAAGAAGTAAGTCGCACGAGTCTGTTGAATTAGAAGGAATAGAAATACAGTCGGAGACGTGGTATAATGTCTAGAGGTGGCCTATTTTGGCGAAATTATTGCGTGTCGTAATTATTTTAGAACGAATATTTTTTCGGTCGATCGGACTATAACGAATTCTGAGCAGCAAAAAACCGCTAAAAAACGATCTGTTGTCTATAAAGGTAAGAGTAGGATTAAGTAGAGAACGTAGGCGACACAGTCACAAATCATCTAAACAATATTTCAGAAATGATATTGATTTTACGTTATTTCACTTCAAGTCACAGATTTGCAGACGTAAGTATAAGCCGATAAAATCATCATCTCAAAAAAGTAACGTAGGTTTTTATTTTGCATAAGTGACCGGTTTTTTTTAGAAAAAATTGTTTGCATGTTCCCCCAGTTTTTATTTGAAATTGTGGTAGGTACTGATTTATATTTATGGTGAATTTATGTTGGTTTGAAATTCACCATGAGAGGTGGAGGTAGTTTGGATGATGGATGTTGGAATAAGGTTGAATTTAAATGTTGTAAAATGTTGGAGTAAATTTGGCGTGTGTGTTTTGATGTTGTTGCGGTTAAGGGCGGACCTCCACCGAGCGTGTAGTAAATTTCGCCAGTCTGGTTAAGGGCGAAACCTCCACCATGTCCTGACTAAATTTATGAGTGTGTGAATTTAATAGTGAATTTTGTGAGGAGTGTGTGAGCGGTTAAGGGCGGACCTCCACCGGGTGTTTAGTGTATTTCATCAGTTTTGGTTAAGGGCGAGACCTCCACCATGTTCTGATGAAATATGTGTGTGTGAATTTACTGTGTGAATGAAAGGTGTGAGATTTTGTGGTTATTTGAGAGTTGATTTTGGGGAGAGGAGGTGAGGATAGAGAGAGAGTAGCCAGCAGCTAGAGGAAGTGTAGAATGGCGAAAATGGCGCAGGATCCGGGGTTATATAGACCCTGAAGCCACCACCAGGGTGGTGGGGCTCCAGGTTGTGTACCGGGTCCTACGTCCCTTGCCCCACTTACTGTTTATTGCCAGTAACTTATTTTAACAGGTTGTTTTTGGTGAGAACTTAAATCTAAGGAGTTGTAGTTCCGGAAGGGACTAACGACAATAATTATTTATTGTTGGTGTGGTAGGTGCTTCCTGGCTGATTTCCGTTATTCATATTGTGGGTTGTGTTTTTAATAAAACCACCTTTTTTCAGCCAATAATTTTAATGGAGGGTGACGTTTCGGTCTCCAGTGTAGACCCTAATCATACCTATTGAACAATAAAGTATATACAAAAACAATCAACTCAGATTGACTAAACTACATGGAGAATTTACCTTAAGTGTTAATTATTGATTAGAGCTAGGCTTACCTTACAAGGTGATAAATTGCACTAAGATGATGGCGTTTATACACGATGAAAAATGGTTTTTACACGTTTATACACGATGAAAAATGGTTTTTTTAACAAGAGGCGATGAAGACTTAGATGTACGATGATTTAATTACAAGATGGGATGAAGACAACATTTCTAGGATGCGAATGAATGGAAACCTCCGAGCAACAGAGTCACAGGATGGAGACAGGTTTTTCTACATGGATTTTTTTATGAAGTATCCATGTAGTCATAACCTATGTGTGTGATGTTGTGGATGATGATACAATGAGGGTGAGTGAGCAGAGCATGAAGTACTTATAGGGTAGGTAGATGATTTGGTTAGGTACTAGAAAGTATGGTGAGACTAGAGGTTGTCTAACCTTTGAGAAGGCCTTGGTAGACAACACTCAGTCCTCTGACATCTTGCTTATAATTTACGGTGTTTGTCTGGTTATTTACAATATGGCACATTTCTTTAAATTTCCTTTTAAACGTGTCATATACAAATGTGCCATATTGTAAATAACCAGACAAACACCGTAAATTATAAGCAAGATGTCAGAGGACTGAGTGTTGTCTACCAAGGCCTTCTCAAAGGTTAGACAACCTCTAGTCTCACCATACTTTCTAGTACCTAACCAAATCATCTACCTACCCTATAAGTACTTCATGCTCTGCTCACTCACCCTCATTGTATCATCATCCACAACATCACACACATAGGTTATGACTACATGGATACTTCATAAAAAAATCCATGTAGAAAAACCTGTCTCCATCCTGTGACTCTGTTGCTCGGAGGTTTCCATTCATTCGCATCCTAGAAATGTTGTCTTCATCCCATCTTGTAATTAAATCATCGTACATCTAAGTCTTCATCGCCTCTTGTAAAAAAAACCATTTTTCATCGTGTATAAACGTGTAAAAACCATTTTTCATCGTGTATAAACGCCATCATCTTAGTGCAATTTATCACCTTGTAAGGTAAGCCTAGCTCTAATCAATAATTAACACTTAAGGTAAATTCTCCATGTAGTTTAGTCAATCTGAGTTGATTGTTTTTGTATATACTTTATTGTTCAATAGGTATGATTAGGGTCTACACTGGAGACCGAAACGTCACCCTCCATTAAAATTATTGGCTGAAAAAAGGTGGTTTTATTAAAAACACAACCCACAATATAATTATTTATTCATTTTCCTCACGGCCTCAAATAAAACTCACCTGGTTCAGTTCCAACAATGTAATACAATTATGGTGACCTCGGATTTCAAATGGAGTTGCTGAAGGGCCAAGCAAAGGGCTTAAGGGGGCTAGACCCTGTTTTTTTGTCAGTTTCTTCACGTTTTCTCTGGCTGTGGCTAACTTGCAGTTCTGGAGGTCTTAACATGCATTATATTAATCCGTGAATGGAGTTAGGGTCATAACTCTAAAAATTCCCGGAAATTCTCGAAAATTCAAATTCAAAAATGTAGTTTAAAAAACTTTTACTTGGATGTTTGTGTCTTACGCCGTTTTCGGAGAGATAATATAGTTGATAATTCAAGAATCAAAATTTTGTTATGTAAAAAAATAAGAAAGAAAACGTGAAGAGAAATTTTACGTATTTTGAAAAAAGGCTCATGAAAGGGGGGCCCGCCTGTAGGCCCTCTCTGCGGACAATGTGCGGAGTCTGTCCCCCTTCACTCGCAGACACCCTGCCCTGTCACTTCACTGGTTGTGTAGTCTAGTATAGTATCCATGGCATTATCAGTTCCAGCGGCTTTTTGTCAGGGAAGGAGGTAATTTTCAACGTTCTTGGTTGGATGGGTAGGGGGAAGGCGGTGTTGCCATATTCACCGGACGCATTGGCATCGCTGTAACCCACATGGTGGGCATCTCAGCTTTCCTTCAGAATATTCCTTCACTGTTCAGCTGTTGCTCCGCCTGCCCTTCCTTCCCCATCCACAACCTTGATAGGTTGTCTGTTTCTATTAATACAAAAAATAATGTTATACCTAGGTACCCGTTTCGGTTATCAAACCGTCGGTACAAGTATGTTATAGCCCCGCCAATATCGATTGTATCGATTATCTCAAATACATCGATCCTTGTGGTATCGATGACGTGTATCAGACAAGACGGTGGGTGTACAAGAAGTTTAGTTCCCATTCCGCCGCTCGCATTGTCAAGCGATCTGGATGCTCGCTAGCGCTCGCATCTCAAAAAAGATAAACAATCCCAGAAACTATCCCGTGAATGAGCAGGTTGTTTGGGACTTCTGAATAGATGGTACAAGTATGTTATAGTCACTCTTATTTTTTGGTGTCCTTACAATGGTCTTCCCGTATTCATTTTGAAAGTTGATATCGGCACCCGGGATGTAGGCATCGGGACGCCATATTGAGCCGTCATCGATACCACAAGGATCGATGTATTTGAGATAATCGATACAATCGATATTGGCGGGGCTATAACATACTTGTACCAAACCGTCTTTAGTAACTTCAATAACTGTTATTGAATTAGTGGAATCAGACAACCTTCCACTAAATCAGCTTTTGGTTTATTATTCTGTGAATAACACATTATGTTTTTGCCCAGCAAAAAATTTTTATAACACCCACTCAAAATGTTTTCTTTTACATTTCAAGGTGCGTAGATTTAAAAAATTCAATGCCCGTCCGCCGTCCGCCGTCCGCCGTATCGGCCTCATCTACTTTCATTTCCGTCTAAAAAATTTGTTCTTTCGCACACAGGCTCCATTTGGTTCCCGAAACTTCGCAGCCCGATCAGAATATACGCAGGGATGTCAAGGGTGAAAATGGGTGTAAAAATAGGGCTTTTTGGTGTTTTAGTAACAAGAGCTTGTAAGGCATCGTTTTCCATGTTTTTTAGGACGAGGAGACCGAATATTAAGCCGAATTTGACGAAAGAGTGGAAAATTGAGGTTCTAACGAAGTTTCAGCCTTAAATTTCCGTTAAGTTTTGGTCTGATATCGTCTTTTTGTTCACACAATTTGGGTCCATATTTTGGAACATATTTGGGTCCTAGTTTTGCTCCGAAGCTCGGCAGCCCCATCGCGGGCGTTATTGGGTGAAAACGGGTCTGAAAATAGGGGGTTTTGATTGTTTTTTTCAAGTTTTAGTGAACATGGGCTTGTGGGGTATCGTTTTACATGTCTTTTAGGGCAAGAAGACCGAATGTGAAGTTGGTTTTGAGCAGAGTGGAGAGTTGAGGTTGTAGCGAAGGTTCACGTCCCAAAATTAATTTTTTTATGAGTCAAAAACCCTGGAAATTGTCTGAAATCACCATAAATTGTATAATAACTCTAGAACTGAGACAATTAAATGGTACTATTAATGATAATCAAAGATAATTTGTTTGAAGAAAAAATTGGAGCCTATTCGTGTTTTTGGGGGTCAATGTTGGTGGAAACTATCAAAAAAAGTAACTATTTCAATTATTGCACTTGAAATTAACAGTAAAAAATCCAAAGACGCACTCTGCGAGAGACGTGGAAAGTCGACAGACAAATCGAAACTTCAACATTACAAAGTACAAATTGTATTTTTAAGACGAAAATAAAGAAACATAAAGAAGTCAATCAGGAAGCATTATTCGTCGTTGGTTTGTTCGTTATACGAAGCTGATATCCTCGTCATCGTCGCTCGAAGATTCGTCGCTGCAAGCGCCTGTGTTGAATGTGTCCTTCGACTTTTGGACCAGCACGAATCCGGTTAGCACTTTTGCGCTGGTCGGGCCTTGTGGAGTCGTTTGAATCGGAGGAAGCATGTAAGCGTTATCAATGTTAGAGTCGATGGAGAATCCCGATTTTGTCATTTTGAAACCCGTTACGTTCACGTATTTATTTATGTACGTCATATTTATGTACAGTAGAACCTATAATAAATTTATTCGTAACGCTACTGTTGTTATACCCTTATACTTTTAACCTCGCTTATCGTGAAATTTCGTAACGCATTTTTGTGACATATTTATACTTTTTACACCTCATATTTATGTACAGTAGAACTACAATAAATGCGTAACGCAACTATTGTGACAACTCTAACCTCGCTTATCGTAGTCTGTCGACGACGACATTTTTGGGACATATTTATACTTTTTACACCTCATATTTATGTACAGTAGAACCTAGAATAAATTCGTAACGCTAATTTTGTGACACCTTTATACTTTTAACCTCGCTTATCGTAAAATTTTGTAACGCATTTTTGGGACGTATTTATACTTTTTACACCACATATTTATGTACAGTAGAACCTACAATAAATTCGTAACGCAACTTTTGTGACACCTTTATACTTCTAACTTCGCTTATCGTAGTCTGTCGATAAGCGAGGTTAGAAGTATAAAGGTGTCACAAAAGTTGCGTAACGAATTTATTGTAGGTTCTACTGTACATAAATATGAGGTGTAAAAATTATAAACATGTCCCAAAAATCCGGATTCGTGCTGGTCGAAAAGTCGAAGGACACATCCAACACAGGCGCTTGCAGCGACGAATCTTCGAGTGAAGATGACGTGGATATCAGCTTCGCATAACGAACCAACCAACGACGAATAATGCTTCCTGATTGATTTCTTTATGTTTCTTTATTTTCGTCCTAAAAATACAATTTGTACTTTGTAATGTTGAAGTTTCGATTTGTCTGTCGATTTTCCACGTCTCTCGCTTTCCACGTATTGCTACTTTTGTGACACCTTCATACTTTTAACCTCACTTATCGTAAAATTTCGTAACGCATTTTTGGGACGTATTTATACTTCTTACACCTCATTATTTATGTACAGTAGAACCTACTATAAATTCGTAACGCAACTTTTGTGACACCTTTATATTATACTTCTAACCTCGCTTATCGTAGTCGGTCGACTACAATAAACAGCCAACATTTCTTTAGGTATGTCCTGTAGAATAATAAACCCATGTGACAAGGACTTTGCAGCGTTTTTATTTTGAAATGGGTTTCCACGATATCATCGCGAGTGATCTTCTAGTCCTTAGGACTGGGCTGTTCAGCGGGTGCAATACGGACTTTGCATTTCAGTATACTTACCTACACCGTCTGACGTAGGAATTATGAGGTGTCTCCTTGTATTTACCCCTGTCAATTGAGGTGTAGGTAGTAAGTAACCCGTTACTTACTGGTTACTACTTAGTTCTTTTGTCCTTCTTCGGTTTCTAGTTTACTTTTCTGGATCGATCATGTGTTGATAGTTTTAACCATTGCTGCGGTAACACGAACTCGTTGAACCGGGTCGAAGCAACCGCTTTTTCACCGGTATTTCTACATTTTTCCGGCCACTTTGTTCATGTTCAGTTGGTTAACCTGGTTCACAGGCCGTCGACTGAATGCAAACCGGACCCCGATGGAGGACGCCGGCGAGCCCGGAACATCCAACGAACAAAACCAGAGCCTCAAAAGGAAAGAACGGGATGAAAAAAATGATCCTACCGAGACCGCCACCAAGAAACAGTACGGTATAATCATACTAGGATAGGAAAATTATTATTATTATTATTTACAGTTTGGTTTGTAGATGAGCAGGCATACTTTCTCAGGCGTAACGCGCTCTTCAGTACAAAAAAAAGACGGAATCTGATAATGAAGTGAACAAAGGGTACAGAAATAGTAAGTCGCATTCCAGAACGTGCAACAACCGTGTGAGGGCGAATCCTTTGGGCCAGAGGATCGTCTGACATGAGTTACATATATAGGGATTCACATGAGGTCCTTTTTCTCATTGTAGCTCATTTCTGAAGAGAAAATTGCCTTTCTGAGAACTCTTGATTCTTGTCCATTTTAGGGCATTCTGAGAATCCACCGCTAAATTTTATAATGTTTCATTTTAATACATTAACGTACGTAGGTATGTATTAATCTGTGGGTCAGTCCAGGCGATATACAAAATTCCGCCCAAATATTTGAAATTTAAACGAACGACTGAACTCATGAATATGGCAGTTTTCGACTACAAAAGTTGGTAAAATGTGAGTTTTCGTGGGTAAAAATCGGTAAAAATGACTAAATAACACCAAAAATTGTTTTAAAAATCACTAAAACCGGTATAATTATAGAATGTTGATTCGACACAGAAATATACTTTTTGCCTCCTCACTACCGGATTCCTGATTCGTGATTCCGGACTGGATTCGTGATTGAGTAAATAAAAATGTATGTCCTCCAAAATGAAAATGTCCACTAAAATTTTGCATTTCAGACATCAAGGAACATTTTTGATGCCGTGTCTGTCTGTGTGTCTGTCTGTCTTTGGTCAATTCCTTTTAATGCCCATAACTACCCGAAATCGTGGTCGAAATGGGCTGCAATTCAGAGGGTAGGTGCGAGTTGGGTCACAGATGTTCCCATACCAAACGTATTAAAAAAGTACTGTAACTTTCGTCTGCGCATGCGCAAACGTGAAATACTTGAAACGCCCATAACTACCTTAAATATCCTTGAAATGAGTTGAAACTTGGTGGGTCGATCAGGAATAATACTTTGATAGTTTCATATGAATTTCATTGGAATCGTACTGTAACTTTCGTCTGCGCATGCGTGAACATGAAATGTTGACCATTTCCTTGTAACGCTTCTAACTACTCGAAAAATAGTCGTAGAAAACTGAATCTACCCTCCTATTTCTGTTAGACCATGTGACCTGAGTCGTTTAGTCACTAGCCCATGGGTGGATACTCCACCTGTCCACAATGAACCTACCCAACTATTCTATATGTTCATGTGGTTTAAGTGAGGAAGCTGTACTGCCTACTCGAATTGGCAGACATTTTCAACAGCCACCAGCGTCCTTTTTCAAAAAGGTCAAATCCGGGTTTTTGGTGTCAAACATCGGTAAAATCGGCTAAAATTACAATAAATTGATATGCATTTACCAAACGTAGTATATTATAATTATATTATGGCTCGAAATAATCGTTACCATAAATATTTACTCTCGACAACAATCTTCAAATTCGGCTTTTTGGAGGTCATAAATATTTCTAGAAGTCGTCCAAATCCAGCTCACATAATCATGCTGCATGAGGATCTTTTCAAGTAGGTATGATCTCCCATCGCTCATTTCGTAACATTATAATAATTCATTACTTATAAGGTTAATGCAGTAAGACATCTTACTGCATTGAACCTTCACCTTTTGATAAGGACTTCTACACCATCGGGGGATCAGGAGCATACCTATTACCAAGAAAGGGCTTCGAACGTACGTTGTCAATTATTTGCGCATCTCCAAACCACAGAGGGCCTTGCAGCGCTTAAATTAAACATACACTGGAAAAATCAGCATTCAAAAATCAACAACTAACTGATTAATCAATTTCACATAGGAAAATCGACTTTCCGAGGTGTCCGATCTGCCTAAAGAAAATGAAACACCTGGACGAACTGACATCGACGCCTTGCGCACACGTGTTTTGCACGCTCTGCCTCCACACGTCCTACGAGTACTCGAAAACCTGTCCCCTATGCCGGCTCCCTGTCGAAGAAGTAAGCAAAAGAATGGGAAAGCCCAAATTCACGAGGAGAGTATAGCGATTACCTTTAAGAGGAAAATTATACACAGCCCTTGTGCCTACGTGCAGCGAAGTATAAACCAAATCTGTCTACAAATTATTTGATGTTTCAATAGTTTGAAAAGGATTTTCACGATATTTGGGTGGTTTATAACGAATTCTCTAAAATTTAAACACGTTCTCCTGCGCTTTATAGATGAATGGTTACCGGAGATGCTGCATTATTTATACAGAATTTGCGCAGTATTTTCATATAAACGTTTCTCAGAGTACGTTAGAGCGAGCGAACGCGGATGGTAACGATTCATCACCACAGTTAAGGGGTAGCATGGAGAACGAATAGAGGCGTTTAAGAAGGACTGCTTCCTTTTGAAACATAAATAAATACCGATCGAGAGACACATAATATTACACAGAAGAGATCAACTACTTAAGAGCGGGTGTGGATGGTGTAACAGTGCGGCTGTTCTCGAGTAGTTTTTTGGTCCGGTGGAGACGGAATCGTTGAGCGGAAGCCTAATCGATATCCCTTCTTAACCGGTGATAATCTCGCTGGTATAGGAGGGGGACTCTCAAGGGGCCACCCCCCATTGTCACACTCTGTTACAATGGTTACACTTTATTTCCCCAAGAGAAAGACCTCAGGGAGGACATTCCTAACCATTTTTCATCCTAATTTTATCCGAGGTTCTTGATTGCTATGTCAGATCCAATCACGGGTTTCAGTATTTTTCTGTGATCTGACAAATCAAAGATACGCCCACTGAGCTGGCTCCACTCTATTATGAATTCCCCTGCAGAGCAAGAAATTCTTCGAAAAATATCCCAAGAAGGTAGGTACAACGTGATTGAAATAGCCAATCACTGTAGTAAGTTCTCTTCATCTAGAGAAGTCTTTCAAAACCCCTTCAAAGCTCTCCTCATCAAAAAAGAATTCTACTTAGCAAGTACCTACGTAACTCCAGGATTTTCAGTTTATAGAGACCTCACAGGAAGCTGCAACCAACAATAATAATAAGCAACAAACAACCGACAGCAATTATATTTTATTAGTAATTCTACTTCTACTTTCTGGCGTTAAATATTTTCCAAACGTCAATGATGCGTTTACTTGGACTCGAGCGACATTTGCTGGTGGGTATAATGTATGTGTTTGTATGTACCGCAAAAAGTGACCCTTGGAACCGTCGTAAAAATCTTGGGATCGTAAAAATCTTGGGACCGACCCAAGGGAATTTACATAAAAATCTTGGGAACCGTCGTAAAAATCTTGGGACCGACCCAAGGGCCGTAAAAGTGACCCTTGGGATAGTCGGAAAATATAGTCTTTAGGCCCCCCAATATTTGTTGTACTTAATATAGTTTTTAATGTCTCGAAGATGCGAAGGAGAGGCACAGCAAGGGCCAAAACACCTGTAACAGTGGGATCCTATGACTGAGGTATCGCTATATAGGTTTTGGTACCAAGCCATTTACTGGCGCTAAAAAATCCGAGAACAGCTGATTTGTCGTAGGTACAGGTTGTATCCGTTTTACTGGAGATACGTGAGGCTAGTGGTCAGCGGGCAAAGATATTGCAGTAGGCACATAGGTAACCTTAAGATGTCATGCTGTGATCTAACTAGGTTGCAAGTTCCTCTTCAAATTCCAAACAATGACCCTTAGGATAATGAGAGTACGGGGCAAGAGAAAGGCGATGGGGAAGAAGAAGAATACGAGCCCACTCAGGAAGAGCTGGAAGTGGATGAGGACGAAGAAGCTGGTGGCGACGAGGAGGTCGAAGACTGAAATGCAGAAGAAGGAGGCGAGCTGGAGGACGATGACGACGAATCGGTAAGGCTTATTCAAAAAACCCTTAGACCCTTTACAAAATAATTTAAACCCTTTAAAAATGTGTTTAAACCTTTTACAAAATTATTACAACCCCTTACATAATTATTTAAACCTTTTACATAATTATTTAAACCTTCTACAAATTTATTTAAACTCATTCAATAAATACAGCGGTATTTGCAATAAGCAATAAAGAAAATTTAACTAATGAAGCCTGAAAAATTAAAGGAGGTGCTTTAATATGAAAGTAGTTCTAACGAATTAATGAAGTCGATGGCCTGCTGCTGCGTCAGGCAGTAATACAATCATGTCCATTACATAATTCACACAATCTTGAGGTGTGATTGAAAGCAAACTTTTGCTGAATAACTTCTGGAAGCTGGTGCTCACCTTGACAGCTTAGCAACTCTCTTGCTTTCGTCTGTATTTTTGAGAACGCCTGTTCCTGACGGTTCAGCATAGGAGAATATGAAGGCTGTAACCAGGAAGATTGGATGCTCACTGACATAAGGTACGTGGGAGAAGTTATTGCAGATTGGTCTCAACATTCAGAAGGAATACCACGAACCTACTCCTACGTGGAACTCAATCCCCTTCTCGTGACCATTACAACCGTTTGACTTACTCGAGTAGCCTATAGACGTTTTTGTTCTAGTGAATACTATTAAGTATAGGGGTTTAAATAAATTTGTAATGGGTTTAAATAATTTTATAAACGGTTGTAATAAATTTGTAAACAGTTCAAATAATTTTGTAAAGGGCTTAAATAAATTTGTAAAAGGTTTAAATTATTTTTAAAGGGTTTAAATAAATTTGTAAATGCTATACTTCAAAGCGAAAAACGCTGCAAATTATTACAACTTAGTTTATTATTTACCTGTAAAGATGCCCCGTCTGCGTCAATACCTACCCTCGTGCTCCTCCCCCCCCCACCCCCCCCCCCCCACCCCACCAACACCACCAGAAAAGCCATAGATCGAGTACTGGAGCCGGCCCGGGAATTCAGTTTCATAAAAATGCGCGGGATTAAGCAATTCAATCGTTAGGTAACTATTTGTTGTTATTGCAGCCATCGTTTTTGAAATGAAATATTATCACAGAACAACCAACTCGACCTTATAAAGCCACCCTTGATTATAATCAAGTGTTCCCTAGCAGTGATATCTGGGCCTAACTTATACTGTTTGATTCACGATCACGTTGACGAAGCTTTTCGGTGCAAACTAACGACTGGTCGTACAATTCTCCGGGTGGTCTCAAAAAATTCTTTGGTTCTAGATCAATGAAAAACCCCTTCTATTGAACGTTTTCGAGCTACAGCGCCCTGGAAATTTCAACCCCTATTTTTCACCCCTTAGAGACCCCTTAGAAAAAGGTTTATTCAGTAATGAACCTTTGGAATCGAGCATGGAAAGAAAAATTTTAACCCCCCTCAAAATTTGATGGTTCCCGTTCCAAGGTATGTAGAATCCGAAAATGGAATAAAAACGTTTCTGTCCGTCCGCCGTACGCCGTACTTAGCACTTTTCTTAGCCACCATGATCCAAAATTAATCATTTGGTTTGTAGGTAGGTCTCATTGGGGTCTACTTGGTCCGCGAAGCTCGGGGTTATCATCTCGGGGCTTAGTCATCTCTAAGGGTGAAAAATAGGGTTTGAAGTTTTCAGAACGCCGTAGCTCGGTTCTACTTTCAGTAGAAACGTATGGTTTTTGTTACTTTTTAAATGGATTTCGAACTAAAGGATTTTTTGAGACCACCCGGAGCATTTTACGACCAGCCGTTAGTTTGCGCCGAAAAGCTTCGTCAACGTGATCGTGAATGAATCGGTATAAATCCGCCCCAGATATCACTGCTAGGGGACACCTGGTTATAATGACGCATGGCTGTATGAAATCAGGTGTTGTTCTGTGATATTATTTCATTTGAATAAAGCACTTTTAGATTTTGTTGGTAGGTACCTAATTTAACATGGATATGTTTTTGCCCTGGGGGGTCATTCTAAAATTTGCGACCGAAAAAAATGCAACGCTGCAACCGATAAACAATTTGGAGATGTGCGTGTGTAGTTACCGACAATACCCAGCGAAACAATAATGAAATGAGCACAAACCATTTTATTGAACGAATTGGAAGGTAGCGATCTCACATTGATCATCTCGAAACGAAACTATATATTTCTTACTTTAGTTATCATCGTCCGTTATTGTCTATTACTGACCCAATTTCTGTACAATAAATTTTACCAATTGCACTTTTGGTTTATTATTTTCAATAATGAACCATTGGAATCGAGCATGAAAAAAAAAATTCTTACCCCCCCTCAAAATTTGATGGTTTACGTTTCAAGGTATGTAGAATCCAAAACTGCAATAAAAATATTTCTGTCTGTCCGCCGTACGCCGTACGCCGTACGCCGTACGGGCCACTTTTCTTAGTTACCATGAAAAAAAATTGATGAAATTCGGGTTATAGGTTCCGTTCGGCGTCTAGTTGGTCCTCGAAGCTCGACGTTACTGTGAGTCATCTGTAAGGGGTTCAAAATAGGGGTTGAAATTTTCAAAACGCCTATACCATTTTTTTACGTAAACATTTTTACGGTTTTAGATAGTTCTTGAACTTGCGAGTTTTTTAAGACCATCCGGAGCATCGTACGTCCAGCCATTCGTTCACAGTAAGGCCCCGAAGTTTGCACCGACAGGCATTTTCGACTCCAGTGTGAATGAAATTGTATACAATTCAAACCAAATCTCGTAACCAGAGACGCGCCCACAATAGGAATTTGTGAATACGGCCAATCATTGGTAGGGATCACCTGATTATATTGGCGGAGTATGAAGTCGAGTTGGTTGTTGTTTGATATTATTTCGCTTGAAAAATGATGGCTCTTTTGGAGTTTGTTGGTAGGTAGTGAAACTTGAACAAACGTTGAAGTATTATTGATGGGTAAATTATTACTACGGTAAATCATTACTCAACGGTAAATTATTACACAACGGTTCATTATACCATCTACGTAGAAGGGGCTGGAGTTTGTTGGTAGGTACTTTTGCAACTTTTTTCACTCCTCATCAACAATTTCTTTTCAGAACTTCATTATGTGTGTTTCTTTTTGTTAGGTACTGTTTGTCATCGGCAGAATTATTTTAGCAACATTTTTTTAACTCGTGATTTAGGTAGGTACCTAGTAACGAGTACGGGGTTAGGTACTAACCTACGGAGGGTCTGCGATCTACATAATTATGCATAGAATAGTACATATTATATTATATAGACGGGTTATCTATACATAGAGCTGTGATCTGTAACAGAATGGTATTCTATACAAAATAATAAACCGTTGTGCAGGGATTTGCAGCGTTTTTCATTATCAATCAATTCAAAAATTTATATCATTTTTCCACTTCATGGAAAAACATTGAAAAGTGGATGTGAAAATACAGCGCCCAAAAACATATCCATGATTCAATGTTTTTCCATGAAGTGGAAAAATTTTCACATAAAGAACGTTCATATAATTTCTTTGTTTTGTATTCCAAACATGGCATCGCGTTGTGTTTATAACTTCATCATACGTTATGCTTCATGAATAACAACAAATAATTTATTAATGATAGATTTCTTGTATTCGCCGCATATTTATGAAACTTGACTATCCCCGGCTGGCTCCAGTACTCGATTTGCGACTTTCCTGGGAGGAGCACGATTGACCACGCGAAACCGTGATCTACGCAGAAGGTGTATCTATAGGTAAATAATAAACCGTTGTGCAATAATTTGCTGCGTTTTATTCCATTTTTCGGATTCTACTTACTTTGAAACAGAAACCATCAAAATTATTCTGGAGGGGGTCGATATTTTTTTCCCCATGCTCGATTCCAAAGTTCATTATTATTAACTTCTATATCTGGATCCTATTTCGAGAAATCGCAATTGTAACTGTAGCCGGTTTCCTCACCTCATCACTTGTTCTATACATTTGGAAGTGGAAATACTTATTACTGGAATCATTACTTCAAGATTCACAGTTTCTTTGTGTATGCATAATTTATTATTACTATATTTTTGCCAATTCAATTTTAGTGGTTAAACCGGACAGAATATTGTTGGTGCAGTGCTTTTGTGATCAATTTGACACGATTCACTAATGATCATTCTTATGATATTTGGAGTACGTGGCGTCATAAATTATTACATAGAAAGCTATTGAGATTTTAAACTCACAAAAGTAGTAGTAGGAACTGATTTTTTAGAAACACTTTCCCGTCGAATAAATGAGCCTTCTTACGAAACACACATCCGACGCAGGTGAAAGAAAATCCTTTGACCGCATAGGACTGTGTTGATGACACGTGTTTTCAGTTTTTATTGACAATTTTGAGATTATCCGCATGCGATCACAAGCCGTTTCACAGGAAGAGCAACTAAAAACTAGTTAGGTAACTTGTAAATAAAATAGGTAAAAATGGCTGAAATCTTCGACAGTTGGTATATAAACACCAAAAGTGGTATTGAATGATGACCCGAAACAGAAGATAACTTTATTGGTTTTAATAAACATTTCCTCAACAACAACAAATCAATCAAAAGTACCTAAATGTCAGTTGAGGGGGGGGGGGGGGGGGGTCAGAAATCGCCAATATCAGTAAAAATGGCTAAAATCACCGCAAAGTTTATACAGTAGAAGTCGCTTATAGAAATAGGTCGCGTATACTGCCGTCCAAAGCAAGAATGCCGTGGAACAAGGAAATCTAGTTTTCGAGAAAAACGAAAGTAAAGTTTTTAGGCTGTAAAATGGGCATTATTCAATATTTTCCAATGATTTTTTTGCAATTGATCCAAATTTAGTTTCTACGTCTGTGGCAGCAAGGCACATCAATTTTGGAAGAATACACATAAATTTATGTAAGCAAATGTTTTTCTCCGTTGTAGAAGATGAGGTAAATTTTGCTCCAAAAAACGGTAGATGGTCTGCTACTGCTTTTCTTCGTTGGACGCTCATGCTGCGGTTGTTTCCCACTGTAGTTGCTGGAGTTTTTTAACCCCTTTCCCAAAGAGAAAAACAGTACCTTCATTTTTACTTGCAAAATACGACTTACCGCGATGTGGAAGCCACCTACGGTCGATCGCTCGAAGCTTTTGGCGCTCATCACAAAATTGAAAAACGCTGCAAAGTCCTTGTCACATGGGTTTATTATTCTATTGGACGTACTTACAGAAATGCTGGCTGTTTATTTATTGTTTCTTTCATGTAAAATAATTGAAATAGCTATTCCTGGTGGTTTCCACCAATTTTGGCCCCCAAAACTTGCATTAGGTACGCTTTTTTTTTTTTTTTTTTTTCAAATTACGATTGATCATTGGTTGTGCCATTTAATCGTCTTGATCCACGTGTTGACACTTTTTCTAGTGTTATTCTACAAATTGATGGTGATTTCAGACGATTTTCCAGGTTTTTGACTCATAAAAAATCAATTTTGTGAGCTGAACATCTGGTACAACCTCAATTTTCCACTCCTTGGTCAAAATCGACTTCATATTCGGTCTTCTCGTCCCCAAAAACATGGAAAACGATACCTCAAAAGCTCATGTTACTAACATGTTACTAAAACGCAAAAAGTACCTATTTTTACACACATTTTCAATCATAGCACCGCTGGGTATATTCCGATCGGGCTGACAAGTTTCGGGACACAACTAGGGCCCAAATGGCGCATGTGTGCGAAAGAGCCACTTTTTTGACCGAAAATGAAACCGGTACACGTAATACGGCGTACGGCGGACGGACATTGCATTTTTGAAATCTACGCACCTTGAAACGGAAAAGAAAAAATTTTGAGGGGGTGTAACAAAAATTTTTTGCTGACCGAATGCATAGGTGTATTATTCACAGAATAATAAACCAAAAACGGTACCGCCTGACGAATTCAGACAACTATGAGAGGGATACAACAAAGAAAAACAGTACTGTCCTTATGAGCATCAAATTAAATTTATTGTTCCAATGAATTAACACCTTAGGTATGGGATTTACTGTTTTTATTTGTTGTACTACTGCGCTTCATCGTTCGAAAACCATCAAAAACTCGAAAAACCGTAGACGTTTTCCTTGAATAAATTTTTTAGGGAAATTTTCCCAACTTTTACAACTAGATACCAAAATAGGTCTTCCAGCCATACCAAAATCTCTAAATTGGAAAAAATCGAGTCTACGGCTTTTTTTACTTAGGAGGGCAGTATAATTATTGTTTCCAGTCAGTCCCATTTCGATCACTAAGTATAAGCTACTTCTACTGTAATTATAAATTGGCAGGATACGAAATATTACATAATAATATCGCCGTTTCGGTGAAACAGTGACGTAACTACGAATTTCGGCTAAAATGATTTTAAATCATCAGTATGATCGGGAAGAGGTAGCGCATCCAGTAAAAATTCAACCCCATAAGAATTCTCCTTAGTTACACCTGTAGGTAGATGCGTCATTGTTTAATTATCAGCTGAACTCGGTGAAACAATGTCACTGTCGTGAGTCCCTCCCGGGAACACTCCTATCATATTAAGTTCTCACCAATATTCAAACGCCAAACTAAAAGCTCCGTAAATAAAGACATGAGTGGGGACAGGCGACAGAACCCAGGGTTACTCAACCTGGGGCCCCACTACCAGCTCCCAGCAAGGAGCTGGAGGGAGAGGCCCCCAAGTACTATATAACCCCGGATCCTGGCGCTCAAGCTTCATTCGACACTTCCTCTAACCAGCTCTCTCTTCTCTCTCTTACCTTACCTCCCAGATGATCGGTTGAATACAGCCGCCTGGGAATTTCACCTCCTCTCTCCTCTCTCCTCCTTCCCCCCTTGTCTAGATGATCGGTTGAATACAGCCGCCTAGACAAGGGACCTCTCCTTTCCTCTCCTTCACCTAGATGAACGGTTGACTACAGCCGCCTAGGTGAAATTCCCTCATCCACCTCTCTCTCCTCCAAAGTCGTAGATGTTCGGTTGATTACAGCCGCCTGCGACTTTTCCTCACCTTCCTTCCACACCACCTCTCTCTCCTCCAAAAGTCGTAGATGCTCGGTTGACTACAGCCGCCTGCGACTTTTCCTCCTTTTCTATCCTTCACCTAAATTCACTCACCTTCCTTCCACGCCACCGTGATGAGAATTTTAAATTCATCACAGTGGTGAACCCGACGTTCACTCAACCTTCTTCCTTCCCACCTTCCCACCTCATGTGTCGCCCCAGTCAAGTAGTTCGGTGTCCCGCATTTTAAATTCAAAATTTTAACCAGTCAGTTTAAATTCGCAATTCTTGGCCCAACCCTCAACACTCACCTCTCAACTCAACGCACCACCGCTCCCGCCGATTGCGAATTTTAAAATTCAAAACCAAGTCAAATTTTTGAATTTTAGTTACAGAAATGGACCCGAACTCACCGACGCCGCCGCTCTTGCGACCAGCCACGCTACAGCCTCCCGCCGCTGCGACATCCGACGCATTGGCCGACAACCCTTTCTCCACGCTCTCCCCACCGACCTCTGCGTCATCAGACGCCGCCGCCGCCGCCGCCGCCGCCGCCGCCACGGCCGCAGCCGCCGCCGACGTCATGACGGCGTCCGCTGCGTTCCCTCTATCGCTGCCCCCCTTCTACACGCACGACCCGGCGCTGTGGTTTTTTCAAGTAGACGCAGCATTCTCGGCCGCCAACATCCGCAGCCAGAAAACCCGGTACTCCCGGATCATTTCGCTTCTGCCCTACGAGATCCTGCTGCAGACCTCGGATATCTCCCCCGACACCGCCGCTGCGTACGACGACCTCCGCAGCCGCCTCATCAACACCTACCAGCCGTCGAAGATCGCCCGAGTAGCCGCCCTCTCCCAACCTCAACACCTCGGCGACCAGAAGCCCTCCCACCTCTACCGACGGCTGCGTCACCAGCTGCAAGGAATTATGACCGCCGACATCGCACGCACGTTCTGGCTACGTGCCCTTCCCCACCCCATCCAGATGGCCCTTGCCAGCCATCTCGACGGTCCCGACGAGCCCCTCCTACGGCTCGCGGACACCGTGCACGATTTGGCCGCTGCGGCCGCCGTCGGTGAAGTACGTACGCCGCATCACCCCCCGCCTCTACGGGACCGCACCAAGTCCCGAGACCGCAACCGGCCCCCCTCCCTCGACAGACGTCGCCCCGCTTCGACGGATCGCCGACGCGACCCCTCCGCCGACCGCCGTCGCCAGCGCTCACCCGAGCGCCGCGACGCATCCCCTCCCCGCCAGCGCAGAGGCCGATCCCCAGCGGCTGCGCGCGCGCCCAACGCACACCGCCCCACCAACCCCACCTACCTACCTGCGGACCACCCCAACCGTTGTTTCTATCACGTAAACTTCGGTGGGGAGGCCCGCAAGTGCCAACCCCCCTGCTCCTTCGCCCCTAAGCAGGGAAACGCAGACGCCTCGCCAACACGGGGGGGACCATGCGCAGACCCCCCCCGCCCGCATTCACACAGCCACCACCACCAAGCCACGCTACCCCTCCTACGCCGCCGCCACGGCTGCCAACCTTCCGGCCGCGCCTGCAGCGCCGCCAAAACCCTCACCCCACCACAAACGGAACAAACCCTCCCCGCCCGCCGCCAGGGCAACCAACCTCCCGGCCGCCACTCACGCCGCCGCTACCGTTCCCCCACCCCGGAACGGCCCCTCCACGCCCGCCAACAGGGCAGCCAACCTTCCGGCCGCCCCTCACGCCGCCGCTCCCGTTCCCCCACCCCGGAACCGCCCCTCCTTGCCCGTCAACAGGGCAGACAACCTCCCGGCCGCCACTCACGCCGCCGCATCCGTTCCCCCACCACGGAACGGAACCTCCACGCCCGCCTCCAGGGCACAACCCCCTCCAACCACCACACAGCCCACCACTACTGTTCCCCCTCCCCGGAACAAGGCAAAACCCCCTCCTACCAAATTGGCCTGCCCCCCTGCAGACTCCGCCGCTTCCCCCCTCCGGAACGACGGGAAACCGCCTCGCGTCTCCTTCGCAGCGGACCAGCCTACACCAACCAACGTCCCCACCTCCGCAATTGTGCCCAACGCCCTTCCGACCCACCAGCGACTTTTCCTGCGCTGCAGGAAAACAAATGTGCCTTTCTTGGTGGACACAGGGGCGGCGCTATCAATATTTCCTAACAACATCCTCCGTCGTCAGGCGCGCTGCTACCGGCAGCTTCTCTACGCCGCCAACGGTACCACCATCCCCTCGTACGGGACGTACCGCTCATCTGTTCATATGAGCGGGCTCGCGTACGAGTGGGAGTTTACCGTGGCGGACGTGGAGAAGGCGATCCTGGGGGCCGATTTTCTCGCATATTTCGGTCTCCAGGTCGACGTCCGGAACGCGCGCCTGATAGACCCCGCCACAAAAACACCCATCCCCGGATTCATCCATGCCATTAACCACCCCCCTACGCAATTTGAACGCCTCCTCCTCAACTACCGCCCCCAGCGCCGCCCCTCTGCCCACATCTCCACCATTCAACACCACATTGAGACCTCCGGCCCCCCCATCACAGCTAAAGCCCGACGACTCCACCCCCTGCAACTTTCTAAAGCCCGACAACATTTTAATAAACTAATAGCCGACGGTATCATCCGCCCCTCAAAATCCCCTTGGGCTTCTCCACTCCACATCGTGCAGAAGCCCAATGGGGATATCCGCCCCTGCGGGGACTACCGGAGACTAAATTCAAAGACCACACCGGACCTTTATAATGTTCCCCACCTACGAGACTTCTCGTCACACCTCCATGGCGCTAACATATTCTCCACCCTCGACATTTCACGGGCATTCCACCACATCAACATTCACCCCCCCGATGTCCAGAAAACCGCCATCATCACCCCGTTCGGACTCTTTGAGTATGTTAAGATGGGCTTCGGGTTGAGGAACGCTGCACAAACTTGGCAGCGCTATATGGACAGCATCCTGCGAGGCCTACCGTTCGTCTTTTGCTTCCTCGACGACGTCCTGGTAGCCTCCAGGACGCCGGAAGAACACCTCAGCCATCTCCAACAGATCCTCGACATCTTCTCCTCCGAAGGCCTCTTAGTTAATACAGAGAAGTGCGTTCTTGGCCAACCCTCCGTCCGCTGCCTCGGCCACCACGTTTCGTCTGAGGGCATCAAACCCCTCGCTGACAAGGTCCACGCCATTTCCGACTTCCCGCAACCCCGCACCGTGACGGAACTCCGCCGCTTCCTGGGTATGCTAAACTTTTACCGTAGACACATCAAACACGCAGCACAACATCAACAACCACTCATACACGCCATTCCCCAACCCTCCAAAAAGAACGACAACCGCCCCATTACCTGGACCCCCCAACTTATCTCCTCCTTCAAAATTTGCAAACAGGACCTAGTAGACGCCGCTCTATTGGCCCATCCCGATCCTCACGCCCCACTATCCATCACCACCGATGCGTCCGACTGGGCCATCGGGGCAGTGCTCCATCAGCACACCGGCGCCACCCCCCAACCCCTAGGATTCTTCTCCAAAACGCTATCCCCCACCCAAAAAAATTACTCCACGTTCGACAGAGAACTCCTCGCCATCCACGAAGCCATCAAGCACTTTCGTGACTTCGTGGAGGGCAGGCAGTTCTCTGTCGTCACTGATCATAAGCCCCTGACCCACGCCCTCCTACAAAATCGCAAATCCGCCTCCCCGCGTCGCCTCCGGCAACTCGAGTTTATCGGGCAATTTACGTCCGATATCCGATACTTGCCGGGGGCCGACAACTGCGTGGCGGACGCGCTATCCCGACCCACCCCTACCCCCGCGCCGGTGGCGGAGTTACTGCCTTTCCCTTCACCCCAAATCCTCAAATCTAAACAAACTCCACATTCCGACCCCGCCCTCTCCAACCTCATTTCCGCCTCCAAATTGGAACAGCTGCCGCCCCTCGACCTCTGGTGTGACGTAACGGCCGATACACCGCGCCCTTACGTCCCACCGGAGTTGAGGAGGCAGTTGTTCCTCCACTATCATTCCCTCCACCATCCCGGCATTCGGGCGAGCCGGGACCTCATCAAGACGCGGTACTTCTGGCCCCATATGAATACAGATATTCGTAACTGGGTTCTCGGGTGCCAGAAGTGCCAGCGTTTCAAAGTCTCGGCCCACCCGCATGTACCTCCTCAACCGCTCCCCGACTCCCTCCCGTGGGAGCATGTACATTTGGACTTAGTGGGCCCCCTTCCCCCATCCGAGGGGAAGAAATACTGCCTCACGATGATCGATCGTGCCACCAACTGGGTGGAGTGCATCCCCCTCTCCTCCATCACCGCGGACACCGTCGCAACGGCTTTCCTCTCTCAATGGGTCAGCCGTTACGGTTGTCCGCGAACAGTCACGGTCGATCAAGGGAGGCAGTTTGAATCGGCCCACTTCTCCGATTTACTACGCTCCCTCGGGATCCAAAAGATCCACACCACCCCGTACCATCCCCAATCCAACGGGAAAATAGAGCGGTGGCACTCGGTCCTGAAACAGGCCATTTCTACTTCAACAAATTCCCCTTCCTGGACTAAATCCCTCCCCTACATTTTGCTCAGCCTCCGAACATCCGCCCGTCCATCAGACCAAACTAGCCCCGCGCAAAATGCATTTAAAGACCCACTACGTTTACCGGCCGATATTTTCACTCCACACCACACACCGTCAATTAACAGGGAACCACTACACTCAACAACACCGACAAACGACACCACTTATCCCAAACGATTTTTCACCACAACACACATGTACCTGAAAGAGCCCGGCATCCATAAAACTTTCCAACCACTTTACGCCGGGCCCTTTCAAGTCATCCGCACAACACACACCACCGCGACCCTGTTAATTGACGGCAAACCACATACAGTCCCGTTAGCCAGGTGTAAACCCGCACCTGTGCTAACCCAACCCACAAACTCTATCAGTCTCCCACCGTCCGTTCGCAATGTCGCACCTCTTCCCAACGCACCAGTCACCTCCGTCGCCGTTTCCGGATTTCGATTCGGACCCGGAAATGGCGGCAATTCTCCGGGACGTTTTCGTCCCGGACCCGCTCTCCCCCCTACCCCCTTCGCCCGGGCCGACCTCACCGCTTCTTTTCGTCCCGCCACGGATCACCGGACTACCTCCCCGGCCCCGGCGATGGAAGTACCCCCAGTGGAAGATACTGCGCGAATTTCGCACGGCGCAGGCCACGGGGGTACACCCTCCCTACTCCCCCACAGATCCCCTAATGTCCGCCATCCTCCGCGAGTTCCACCTCGCGGAACTCATGCCCCCACCGCCCCCCGTTCAAATTTCCTTGCCCCCGATAAATTTCAAACCCCCACCCCCCGTTCAAATCACCAACCCCCCCGAAATTGTAACCCCACCAAATTTACCGCCCCCCCCATTTTCGATTTTCGACCCCCCCGTATCAACTTCACCCCCTCCAACACCCCCTCCCCCCCCTCCTTCGCCGGGGATATCCACGATAGTCTCCGCCGGGACGAAACGGCCCGGGCGGCGAAACGGACGGAGGGAGCGTCCCCATGTTCCCCTCGTCCCGGCGGCCAAATCCCCCGCCCCGCTATGAGCAATCACGGCGGGGCCTTGAGATTCCGGGACAGTGCTAGTGTTTTTTTCATCCACTCGCACTGTACCGGAACTCGGAGCTCCGCCGTGCCCGCCTCGCCGCGAGCTCGGAGCAACCGCCGCCCCCACACAACATACTCACACACACACACACACAAACACTCGCCACACCACACCCAGGAACCGGCGGATCCTCGCAACCGCCCCCCACAAAGCGACCGAAAATTTGTTCACACCTCTGTGCTATCTGTATATACCAATTCGTCTGTAAATACTGTAAATATTCACCCATCATCTGTGCATACTCCATCTCATTGTAAATATTGTTCATCCCATTGTAAATATTGTTCATCTACCTCATCTCTCCCTTGCCGATCACTTCCCTAAACGCCAATGTTTAGGGATCATGACCACTGCACTGTACATACTCTCGCCTCCTCATCCTACTTATTCTACCTTATGTTACTACTTATCATCTACTCGGTTATTATCTACTTATTATCTACTACCTTATGTTACTTACCTATCATCTAACATGTTACTACCTATCTACTATGCTACTTATGTACCGTCTTACTAGTTTTTAAGCACCGCCTTCAGCTCAACCTCTGTTTGCATCGGCCCTCAGCCCCTGTCTCTTTGCGCCTTCCGCGCCTCCTCTTGTTTGCCATAGCCCTCAGCTCCTGTCATTTTTGCGCCTTCAGCGACCACCTCTTGTTTGCCGTAGCCCTCAGCTCCTGTCATCTTGCGCCTTCAGCACCAATATTGGTTCAAACTGGGGGGACCTCTGTCGTGAGTCCCTCCCGGGAACACTCCTATCATATTAAGTTCTCACCAATATTCAAACGCCAAACTAAAAGCTCCGTAAATAAAGACATGAGTGGGGACAGGCGACAGAACCCAGGGTTACTCAACCTGGGGCCCCACTACCAGCTCCCAGCAAGGAGCTGGAGGGAGAGGCCCCCAAGTACTATATAACCCCGGATCCTGGCGCTCAAGCTTCATTCGACACTTCCTCTAACCAGCTCTCTCTTCTCTCTCTTACCTTACCTCCCAGATGATCGGTTGAATACAGCCGCCTGGGAATTTCACCTCCTCTCTCCTCTCTCCTCCTTCCCCCCTTGTCTAGATGATCGGTTGAATACAGCCGCCTAGACAAGGGACCTCTCCTTTCCTCTCCTTCACCTAGATGAACGGTTGACTACAGCCGCCTAGGTGAAATTCCCTCATCCACCTCTCTCTCCTCCAAAGTCGTAGATGTTCGGTTGATTACAGCCGCCTGCGACTTTTCCTCACCTTCCTTCCACACCACCTCTCTCTCCTCCAAAAGTCGTAGATGCTCGGTTGACTACAGCCGCCTGCGACTTTTCCTCCTTTTCTATCCTTCACCTAAATTCACTCACCTTCCTTCCACGCCACCGTGATGAGAATTTTAAATTCATCACAGTCACATGTGTCAGTTGTGCGTCTGTTCTTGAAGTGTGAAGTTATTGTTTTGGAATAACAACGTCTCAAGTTCAAGAGTGATCTATCTGCCAGCAAGAATATGGACCAACAACGCCGTAAGTGTACTTTGCGTCATTTATATCCCAGAACTTTCTTAGTTACACAGCAAAATCTCGAAGGAACAAAGACAGAAGTGTTTAAAGTGTCATTTTTTACTTGAATTTTCCCGTATTGCATCAGAATAACAGAAGAATAATGTCATAAGTGTTCGTTAGGTCATTGTTCTTCCAAAAACTCTTTCAATGATGCGGTGAAATTTCGCACGAACAACGTTGTAAATGTAATGTTGTGTCTTTTTTCACCTGAAAGTTTCCGCTTTATCTGGACATAACGGTTTGTTGTGACATTGTAGAATCAGATAATTGTGTAGTAATTGCTGTATTCCTAGGGTGTACTTACTATACTTTTCCTAGTTCTTCAACTTCTCTTTCCACAGGATTTAAGAGGAAGGGAAGATCTGCGAAGATGATGGAACTAGCTAGAAAAATGTTGGAGGAAAAGAATGGGAGAATCATTAGCCTGATTTCGGGTGAAACCTCTGCTCAGAATAGTTTTGTACTACCATCCAACAACCACCAGCCATCAGAACTACCAGCCAGCAACGTGGAACCACAGCCCTTATCACAGCCCGAGGAGAAAGAGGTCGGCCAAGGCATCAATTCTCATTCAATCGAATCAGCTTGCTTCTATGAGTCAACCGAAACGTCAGCTCAAGGATGCTTGGAACCAGTACCAACATCTAACAGCAATCAGCCACCAGAAGCACATCAGACCAGTAGTGCGGAACCACAGGCTTCATCACAACCTGAGGGAAAGGTAGTCGCTCAAGGTCTTAATTTTTACATCATTGGTTTTTGGATCATTGGCTTGACTAGGTCAGTTTTGAAAAGAGTTCCCTTACCAACTTCCGAGCGCACTCACACTTCTTCTCAAAGTGAATTAGACTCATGTGGCGGGGAGTCTGATAGCAGCTACGAACCGTCCACCTCAGATGAGTCATCTTCCGAATCGTCAGAAGACGAAGCAGAGATTCCTCAAATCCAGCTCAGCCAGGATACGGTCACCCCTCAAGCTCCTACTGAATCTCCGGCTAAAAAACCGAAGAAAAGACTTCGGAAATATGATGAGTGGAAACGAGTTAAGGCCAAAAGATTGAGAAATTCCGGGAAGAGTTATCAATCTAGAACGGGAAAAGTAGTTGAAGCTCGGAAAATGGGTCCCCCCTGTTCTGAGAAATGCCACTTACAGTGCTCCGTAAATGTTTTGGACGACTTGAGAGCTTCACTTTTTAGGAACTATTGGGCTATGAGTTAATTCCAAAGACAGAGGGATTAACTGAATTCATGCGTTGAACCGATTCAAGTCAAATACCGACGTATCTCATGCAAAGCTCAAAACCCCAGAAAGCAAAATACAAACACGACATGGGGTTAGTTGTGACAAAGGATGCAGGCGGGGACAATTTTAAGTTATCGGAGGTGAAAATGTTGCGGTTCTCAAAGGGAAGTGAAGAGTTTTATTTCAAAACAAGTTACAAACAACCAGAGTGGAGCAAAATCAACATTTTCCCAAAAAGAAGACGCACTTCAAGGAAAAGCCAAGAGCCTGCTGAGTTACATCTGAAACCGGCTTACTCCGCTAAAATCTCGATTTCAGACAATAAATGCCGTGATCTGAACTCTTTAATTCAGAGCAACATAATTCCTCCATTTTATAAACGTTTTTACGATTCCCTTAACTAATTTTGTAGATTCGGACAACGCCTGCTTTTTGTTTCTCAAGTATTGGGTAGTCATTGTTCTAACTGTTGCATGTGCATTTTATTGAAATCTAAGAAACCCATGTCCTTTTACCAGAAATAATTCATTAAAATGATGATAATTTAGAAAAATTGATGGAAAGCTGCTTGTTTTCGCCTCGAACGCTTTGTCAGATAATGACATTTTGAGCCATCACTTCAGGAAAACAATGACTTTTCTGCGATGGATCAGCTGCGGTGGAGGGAGGGGGGCGAATTTCACCCCCGAAAATCTATGCCCCTATAGCGAATACTATTTCCAACAAAACATCCGAATGAAGATACTAAAAAAGCTTGCGCGCGAGCGTGGCAGGATTTTCCGTAAACCATTTGAAGTTTTTTGCTTCTCCTGTAAAAAATGAATTTTCGCAGTTGTGTCATTGTTTTTCTGAAACGGCGATATGTGACCAACTATCGAGTCAACTCCAGAACAATAGTTCAAATTCAGAATTTACTTGTGTACTCACTTTGAGATGGCTGGTTTTAGAATGAAGACGATGAAGACTAAAGATGGCGTTGAACGGCGGTTCGGGATGGCAACGACGGCTCCTGATCGCGCCCTCATGTAAATAAACCGTACTGAACGGAACGCATTTAAGTAACAACAGTTTTCGTGTTTTTCTGTCTAACGTTTCATGTAATGTCGTAATGAAGGAAGCAACACGTTTCTGATTGGTACCCGATTCCGAGCGTACGATTCCGACTGTTAAGCGGGCCATACACACATGCGAATAGATTGCACAAAAAATTGAGGTGGCCCATAGACGTACAATAATATTCCACAATAATGGAGTTTGTGCAATAATATTGAATCGTGTGAAGATGATGAAGGTTTTGCAAAATACTGTGCAAGGTTGGGCACAGACGTTCAATATTTTACTGCCAGTCCGTTTGTGAATCCTTGAACATGTTGAGTGACACCGAACTGTGTTGTGTTTTGTTCGCCGTGAGCAAAAGTGTTCAAAAAAAGAAATAGAAAACACAAAAACGTCGGAAGTGGGCAAAACAGCGGTTCCTGAACCGAGAGAAGTACACTCATGAAGTTTTACTCAATGAGCTGAGATTGGCTGAGCCGAATGATTTCCGAAACTCTCTCCGCATGCAAGCTGAAATGTCCGATGAACTCCTGTGCGAGATGCATATTGCACAATATCACCCATAGATGATGCAATATTTTTCCACATTGCACAATAAATATCTAATTTTTTTGATTTCATACAATATATTGCGCCACCTTCCACTACCAGAACCACACGTTCAATATTATTGCACAACCTCCAATATTGCACAATATTATTGTGCGTGCATGGGCCGCTTTAATCCGTAACAAGGGAGAATTCCGAGTGCATTGTTATCAAACCTGACACAGGAAATGAAGCAGAAACCTTCGGAACTAAGCAGTACTGTGTATTTAGGCACTTCGTCAAATAGTGTTACAATGTCAACAAATTTACATTTTACAAAATATAAGTATATACAGGGTGTCTTCTATCCAATGGATCACCCCCCTAAAATCGCCAAAATGAGGGTAAACGAAAATTTATTTTTTGAATCTTCATATTTTTTTGCGAGGATTTCAAAAATGAAAAAATTTTGCTGCGCGCAATTGTGCAACTATGCGCAACTGACACCAACTTTCTTATTTCAAATGGGAACCCCCCTTTTTTATTGCAAATTCGGATTCTACGCAAAATTTCATGAACTTTTGACTCCTCAATCGATTTTTTTGATCGCGCGCAACCCATTCAACGAGCATGCAAATTTGTTGAAATACCAAATTGCGCAAAATATGGTGTCATGTAAACCCCAAGTGTGGTACATGAATTTCCATTGTTTTTCAACGCTGATTCACGTGGTGCTGTCAGTTTTGAGATTTAACTCACTTTTTATCGATATTATGCCCATAACCTATGTTATTCGGTGAAATATTACAGTTTTTCCGAAGTACCAACTTTGGCAGTAGATTTATTTTTCCTCACCCTTTCGAAACACGGGCTTGGAACCGGCTTTGGCGGGTTTAAAAATAAATCCGTCTTCTTAAAAAAAGAAAAAAAAAACTCGTGTACGCTGCCGACCGACCTCCAGTCATTAGTGTTGAAGACCTGAAGCAGAGGATAGTTGGAGCCTGCGCCTCTGTATCTCCTCAGTCTAATACAGAAGCACTTACCACTGAATGGTTGAGAAGAGCGAGTGCTTGTGTGGAGGACAATGGACGCCAGTTTGAGCGGCTGTTGTATTTTTTTTTTTCTTTTTTTAAGAAGACGGATTTATTTTTAAACCCGCCAAAGCCGGTTCCAAGCCCGTGTTTCGAAAGGGCGAGGAAAAATAAATCTACTGCCAAAGTTGGTACTTCGGAAAAACTGTAATATTTCACCGAATAACATAGGTTATGGGCATAATATCGATAAAAAGTGAGTTAAATCTCAAAACTGACAGCACCACGTGAATCAGCGTTGAAAAACAATGGAAATTCATGTACCACACTTGGGGTTTACATGACACCATATTTTGCGCAATTTGGTATTTCAACAAATTTGCATGCTCGTTGAATGGGTTGCGCGCGGTCAAAAAAATCGATTGAGGGGTCAAAAGTTCATGAAATTTTGCGTAGAATCCGAATTTGCAATAAAAAAGGGGGGTTCCTATTTGAAATAAGAAAGTTGGTGTCAGTTGCGCATAGTTGCGCAATTGCGCGCAGCAAAATTTTTTCATTTTTGAAATCCTCGCAAAAAAATATGAAGATTCAAAAAAAAATTTTCGTTTACCCTCATTTTGGCGATTTTAGGGGGGTGATCCATTGGATAGAAGACACCCTGTATACAATACAAAATTTACATGGATGGTATCGGTTACCGCAAAACATTAAATATTTCAACCAGGCTTCATTTGTTCCAACTTTCTTCGTCTGGTTATTTGCTTGCTCTGGTGGAAAGTGATTCCTACAGCCTTCCTCTTGCAGTTTTCTCTTAAAATCTGGCGTTCCACGACCCCTGAAGCGACTTCTGGATGTTCGTGCACCCCCCTTTCGCCATGATCTGCGAAATATTCCCATCCGTCAAAATAGTCGCACTGCATTGCTCACCAAGCCCATCTCAACACACGCGTCACTCGTACGTACTCGCACCTTACTATACTTGTGGTTCTCATACAGTACGAGGTCCTTCCCGCGCTTGGACTGAATAATTCGAAATGAGCTTTGTGACAGAGTGTAACAGTGAGGGTGGATCCTCGAGAGTCCCCCTCCTAGACCAGCGAGATTATCACAGGTTAAGAAGGGATATCGATTAGGCTTCCCCAAGCGACCCCGTCTCCACCGGAAGAAAAAATGTATCGAGAACAGCCCACACTGTTACAGCTCATACAGTTCAGACAAATAGATTACAACTGTCTTCGGCGTGGCACCTGTATGTTTACGCGGCTGGGTTTCAGGGGCGTTGCGTCCATAAGGCCACTTGGGCCAATGCCCCGGCACCCAGAAACACAGAGTAAAAAAACACTCAACCATGTTTTCAGTTGGCATCTGAATTTCCCTCCGTAAACTGTACCTAGCATTTTTCACAAAGTTCAGCAGCCGCTCGACAGAGTTCTCTGGCTATAGATATTCAGTATGTGGTTCCGTCATGTTGGCTCCCTGTAGCACCACTGACGGAGCATGTTATCAGAATATAGCGACAGTAATCGATGTCGTGCAATCAAAATCGAAACCTAGGCTCCTGAAACTGGCAGGTCCTGGGACCTGGTGTCGCCATGGCAACCGAGAAAAGTGGCCCGTCCGCGCAAGCTCAGTCGAGTAAAAATGTTGTTTGCCACGCCTACATTGGGCCACTTCCTCAGAATCTGATTTGAACCCCAAAATCGTTCATTTCACAATCGAGTTGATCCCTTCGATTCAATTTGTGTTCTCGACATGAGATGCTTCTACTGATTTGTTTTTCTCTGTCATTGATTTGTTTTCTGATTTTCACAGAACATTCGCTTTCTCTGTCAGTTTCCAATTTTTTGCGTCAAATTTTGCGCGTTTTGCGTTCAGTCCGGTTCCGATGACAGATTTGTATTTGTGGTACCTACGTGCGTTTTGTCGTGTTTGCTGTTTGCTGTTCGTGGATTGATCGGCGTCCACACACATATAACTACCTAGCTTCCAGTCAATAGCTTCTCCATTCAAGATTCAGGTAGGTACCAGCCGACTGGTCATTGTTTTGTTGTATTTTAGTTTACTATATTTTTGTAACACATGAATTAGGCGGCTAATTTGCAGTAGAAATTGCCGACTTTTTCGTACGACGATAGAGTGTTGATTAAAAGAGATAAGCTTTGCTGAATATCACTGCTATCAGTAAACAAGGGAAGGGTGTTGTTGCCTTGTGGTATTTTGTAGGCAAATCTGTTGGTTTTGTGTTCTGGTATGGTGCCCCACGTTTCAGACCCCACGCACCGCTGCTGCTGGGTTTACTATTTACAATCGAGTCTCTTCGCTCGATTAAGGCCCGTAAATTCTAATCAGGTTCAGCGAGTTAAGAGACGGAGTTCTGGCAACGTCGAGGCTCGGACCCACTCCCCAACCGCTCGGAATCGTCTCTCCACAGATTCGCCTATAATCCCCCACCACTCGGAATCGTACTGCCACCGTAATGAATGAATATTTCGAAACACATAGAGGACCTGGCGAGTAGAGCAATGCGGGTCTTGGGGTTTATTAAGCGTAACACTCGAGAGTTTACTAGCATTCCTGCCATGGTGTTGCTTTACAAGGCCCTGGTCCTTCCAATCCTGGAGTACGCTTCTCCGGTCTGGTCGCCCAGTTACGCTGTGCATCAATACACCCTGGAGAGAGTGCAGAGCAAGTTTCTGCGCTATATTGCGTTCAAGTTGGGTATTCCATCCAGTGAAGTCCATTATGACTCGTTGCTTGAAACCTGTGGCATGATACCTCTCGAGAGGCGTCGCTCTATGGCTGACCTTTGTCTTCTGCATAGGCTGTTGAATGACCAGCTCGACTGCCCGGTCCTGCTCTCCATGATAGGCCTCCAGGTGCCTCGCTTGTCGGCCCGCTCTCCTCTCCTCTTCCACGTCCCTTTCTCATCGACAAACTATGTGAGAAATAGTCCTCTACAGCGGCTTCCTCGTTCTGCAAATCTGCTAATCAGCGTGAACCCCGAGTTCGATTTCTTCCATGATTCCCTCGCCTCACTCAGGAGGTTGGTGGCTGCTTCCCCGTTGAGATTTTCGTAACAAGTTTGACCAGTGTTATATTACCTGAACTGCTAGCGTGCTGTTAATATTTACCTATGTTTCTGACGTATATTATCCCTAAATGATTTTCTGAATTGTATCTTACTTATGTTCATTGACATTCTGTATTGTGTAATTGGGCTTGCCCGTAAATAAAAATAAAATAAAATAAAATAAATAAAATAATGAATTTATGATACAAATCAGGTTGATATTTAATGATATAGTTGATATATGGTTGATATTTAATTATGAAGTTAAATAACAAAGCTTTGCGCGAAGATTAAATCGACCGTAAACTGACAATTTTATTGACATCGTGTTGCGACATTGTTCCTGTTGCGATTTGTTGTTGTTTGTTTGTTTGTGAGGGGTGAATCGTCTAAGCTTCACTGCCACTTCCATAAAATCGTCAGTGACTTTTGTCTTCATGGGACGACGAAAGTTTTATTGAATCAGTGAGGTAGGTATCTAAACTTGGCCGAAATCCTATCGTTCAAAGAGGAACCTCCAGGACGAATTGCAACGCCTACATCACTTCCTTCATCAAATTTACAATAATTCACTATCTCTTACCGTCTTCAGGTGAAATTCCTAGTGCCTTGCTGTAGGTACTTACCTACTTTCTATGGTTGTGGTGAATACACCTACGTATTCGCTCCACAACAAAATTTTATAACCCCTCAGAATTTTTTCTTTTACGTTTCAAGGCGCGCAGAAAAAACCCCCTGCAAAGTCCTTGTCACATGGGTTTATTATTCTAATGGACATACGTACAGAAATTTTGGCTGTTCATTTATTGTTTCTTTCATGTGTAATAATTATGATTGAAATGACTATTTTTGATGGTTTCCACAAATTTTGGCCCCAAAAACACGAATTAGACTCGGTTTTTTTAAACAGATTATTTTTGATCATTTATAGTACCATTTAATTGTCTTGATTCACCTGTAGATATTACTTCTAGTGTTATTATACAAATATAATGGTGATTTCCGACAATTTCATATGTTTTTGATTCATAAAAAAGTAATTTCGGGAGCTTAACCTTCGTTACAAACTAAATTCTTCACTCTTCGGTCAAAATCAACTTAATATTAGGTCTTATCGCCCAAAAAAAAACATGGAAAACTGTGATGAATTAAAAATTCTCATCACGGTGGCGTGGAAGGAAGGTGAGTGAGTGAATTTACCTAGGCGGCTGTAGTCAACCGTTCATCTAGGTAAAGGAGAGGAAAGGAGGAAAAGTCGCAGGCGGCTGTAATCAACCGAACATCTACGACTTGGGAGGAGAGAGAGGTGGATGAGGGAATTTTACCTAGGCGGCTGTAGTCAACCGTTCATCTAGGTAAAGGAGAGGAAAGGAGAGGTCCCTTGTCTAGGCGGCTGTATTCAACCGATCATCTAGACAAGGAGGAGGAGAGGAGGTGAAATTCTCAGGCGGCTGTAGTCAACCGATCATCTGAGAGGGAAGGTAAGAGAGAGAGAAGAGAGAGCTGGTTAGAGGAAGTGTCGAATGAAGCTTGAGCTCCAGGATCCGGGGTTTTATAGTACTTGGGGGCCTCTCCCTCCAGCTCCTTGCAGGGAGCTGGTAGTGGGGCCCCAGGTTGAGTAACCCTGGGTTCTGTCGCCTGTCCCCACTCATATCTTTATTTACGGAGCTTTAGTTTGGCGTTTGGATATTGGTGAGAACTTAATATAATAGGAGTGTTCCCGGGAGGGACTCACGACAGAGGTCCCCCCAGTTTGAACCAATATTGGTGCTGAAGGCGCAAGATGACAGGAGCTGAGGGCTACGGCAAACAAGAGGTGGTCGCTGAAGGCGCAAGGTGACAGGAGCTGAGGGCTACGGCAAACAAGAGGTGGAGCTGAGGGCGCAAGGTGACAGGGGCTGAGGGCCGAGGCAAACAAGGGGTTGAGCTGAAGGCGGGTCTTAAATCTAGGAGTAATATGGTATAGCATAGGTAGTATTTACATGGTATAGTAAGCGTAAGTAGTAGTGACATAGGAAGTATAGTAGTGAGCATAGCAACATGGAATAACAAGCGTAGGTAGATTAGAAGTAAACATAGTAGGTATAGGAAATAAGTAGGATGAGTCGATGAATATGTACAAGGTTGGCATTACAAGGGTGGTGAGAGTATTTACAGGATGATGAGAGTATTGGTCAGTATTCATAAACATTTGGCATTTACGAAGGTGATCGGCATGGGCGAGATGAAGGAGAATTGACAATATTTACAGCACTTACAATATTTACAATATTTACAATATTTACAATATTTACAATATTTACAATATCCGCGCAAATGTGGGGGACATATTGGAACGGGGTGTTGGAAAACCGCCGATTCCTGGGTGTGTGTTGGGTGTGGTGAGTGACAGTGAGTGTGTGAGTGAAGTGTGCGGGGGTGGTGGGTGCTCGTAGCCCGTGGCGAGGCGGGCACGGCGGGGCTCCGAGTTCCGGCACAGTGCGAGTGGATTAAGAAGACACCAGCACTGTTCCGGAATCTCAAGGCCCCGCCGTGATTGCTCAGAGCGGGGCGGGGAATTCGGCCGCCGGGACGCGGGGAATGTGGGGACGCTCCCTCCGTACGTTTCGCCGCCCGGGCCGTTTTGTCCCGGCGGAAACTATTAGGGATATCCCCGGCGATGGAGGGGGGGGGAGGGGGTGTTTGAAGGGGAGAAGTTGACATGGGGGGGTCGAAAATTGAAAATGGTGGGGGCGTTGAAATTGGGGGGTCGGAATTTTCTGGGGGATTGGTGATTTGAACGGGGGGTGGGGGATCGAAATTTACTGGGGGAATGATGATTTGAACTGGGGGCGGGGGGGGCATGAGTTCCGCGAGGCGGAACTCGCGAAATATGGAGGACATCAACGGGTCCGTGGGGGAGTAGGGAGGGTGTACCCCCGTGGCTTGGGCTGTGCGAAATTCGCGCAGAATTTTCCACTGGGGGTACTTCCATCGCCGGGGCCGGGGAGGTAGTCCGGAGATCCGTGGCGGGACGAAAACAAGCGGTGATGTCGGCCCGGGCGAAGGGGGTAGGGGGGAGAGCGGGTCCGGGACGAAAACGTCCCGGAGAATCGCCGCCATTTCCGGATCCGAATCGAAATCCGGAAACGGCGACGGAGGTGACGGGTGCATCGGGAAGAGGTGCGACATTGCGAACGGACGGCGGGAGACTGATAGCGTTAGGGGGTTGGGTTAGCACAGGTGCAGGTTTACACCTGGCTAACGGGACTGTATGTGGTTTGCCGTCAATTAACAGGGTTGCGGTGGTGTGTGTTGTGCGGATGACTTGAAAGGGCCCGGCATAAAGTGGTTGGAAAGTTTTATGGATGCCGGGCTCTTTCAGGTACATGTGTGTGGTGGTGAAAAAGCGTTTGGGATAAGTGGTGTCGTTTGTCCGTGCTGTTGAGTGTAGCGGCTCCCTGTTAATTGACGGTGTGTGATTTGGGGTGAAAATATCGGCCGGTAGACGTAGTGGGTCTTTAAAGGCATTTTGTGTGGGGCTGGTTTGGTCTGAAGGACGGGCTGATGTGCGTAGGCTGAGCAAAATGTAGGGAAGGGATTTTGTCCAGGAAGGGGAATTGGTTGATGTAGAAATGGCCTGTTTGAGGACCGAGTGCCACCGCTCTATTTTCCCGTTGGATTGGGGATGGTACGGGGTAGTGTGGATTTTTTGGATGCCGAGGGAACGTAGTAAATCGGAAAAGTGGGCGGATTCGAACTGCCTCCCTTGATCGACCGTGACTGTTCGCGGACAACCGTAACGGCTGACCCATTGAGTGAGGAAAGCCGTCGCGACGGCGTCCGCGGTGATGTGGGCGAGCGGGATGCACTCTACCCAGTTGGTGGCACGGTCGATCATCGTGAGGCAGTATTTCTTCCCCTCGGATGGGGGAAGGGGGCCCACTAAGTCCAGATGTACATGTTCCCACGGGAGGGAGTCGGGTATGGTTTGAGGGGGAACATGGGGGTGGGCCGAGACCTTAAATCGCTGGCACTTCTGGCACCCCAGAACCCAGTTACGAATATCTGTGTTCATGTGGGGCCAGAAGTACCGCGTTTTGATAAGGTCCCGGCTAGCCCGAATGCCAGGATGGTGGAGGGAATGGTAATGGAGGAACAACTGCCGCCTCTGTTCCGGTGGGACGTAAGGGCGCGGTGAATCGGCCGTTACAACGCACCAGAGGTTGAGGGGCGGCAGTTGTTCCAACTTGGAGGCGGAAATGAGGTTGGAGAGGGCTGGGTCAGTGGAAGGGTTCTGTTTGTTTCTGAGGGATTGGGGGGAGGGGAACGGCAGTAACTCTGCCACCGGCGCGGGGGTAGGGGTGGGTCGGGAGAGCGCGTCGGCCACGCAGTTGTCAGCCCCCGGCAAGTATCGGATATCGGACGTAAATTGTCCGATAAACTCGAGTTGCCGGAGGCGACGCGGGGAGGCGGATTTGCGGTTTTGGAGGAGGGCGTGGGTCAGGGGCTTGTGATCGGTGACGACAGAGAACTGCCTGCCCTCCACGAAGTCACGAAAGTGCTTGATGGCTTCGTGGATGGCGAGGAGTTCTCTGTCGAACGTGGAGTAATTTTTCTGGGTGGGGGACAATGTTTTCGAGAAAAAGCCTAGGGGTTGGGGGGTGGCGCCGGTGTGCTGGTGGAGCACTGCCCCGATGGCCCAGTCGGACGCATCGGTAGTGATGGAAAGGGGAGCATGGGGATCGGGATGGGCTAATAGAGCGGCGTCTACTAGGTCCTGTTTGCAAATTTTGAAGGAGGAGGTGAGTTGGGGGGTCCAGGTGATGGGACGGTTGTCATTTTTTTTGGAGGGCTGGGGAATGGCGTGTATGAGTGGCTGTTGATGTTGTGCTGCGTGTTTTATGTGTCTGCGGTAAAAATTTAACATACCCAGGAAGCGGCGGAGTTCCGTCACAGTGCGGGGTTGTGGAAAATCACTGATGGCGTGGACCTTGTCCGAGAGGGGCTTGATGCCTTCGGACGAGACTTGGTGGCCGAGGCAGCGGACGGAGGGTTGGCCGAGAACGCATTTTTCAGTGTTAACGAGGAGGCCCTCGGCGGAGAAGATGTCGAGGATCTGTTGGAGATGGCTGAGGTGTTCTTCTGGCGTTCTGGAGGCTACCAGGACGTCGTCGAGGAAGCAAAAGACGAACGGTAGGCCTCGCAGGATGCTGTCCATATAGCGCTGCCATGTCTGTGCTGCGTTCCTCAACCCGAAGCCCATTTTCACGTATTCGAATAAACCGAATGGGGTAATGATGGCGGTTTTTTGGACGTCGGGGGGGTGGATGTTAATGTGATGGAACGCTCTTGAAATTTCGAGGGTAGAGAAGATAGTAGTACCATGTAGGTGTGACGAGAAATCCCGTAGGTGGGGAACGTTATATAGATCCGGTGTGGTTTTAGTGTTGAGGCGCCGGTAGTCCCCGCAGGGGCGGATATCCCCATTGGGCTTCTGCACGATGTGGAGTGGAGAAGCCCAAGGGGATTTCGAGGGGCGGACGATACCGTCGGCGATTAGTTTGTTAAAGTGTTGTCGAGCTTTTGATAGTTGAAGGGGGTGGAGTCGTCGGGCCTTTGCTGTGATGGGGGGGCCTGAAGTCTCGATGTGATGTTGGACGGTGGAGATGTGGGCAGAGGGGCGGCGCTGGGGGCGGTAGTTGAGGAGGAGGCGTTCAAATTGTGTGGGGGGGTGGTTGATGGCATGGATAAACCCAGGTATGGGTTTATTGGTGGCGGGGTCTATCAGGCGCGCATTCCGGACGTCGACCTGGAGACCGAAATACGCTAGGAAATCGGCCCCCAGGATCGCCTTCTCCACATCCGCCACGGTAAAGTCCCACTCGTACGCGAGTCCGCTCATGTAAACGGAGGAGCGGTACGTCCCGTACGAGGGGATGGTGGTACCGTTGGCGGCGTAGAGAAGTTGCCGGTAGCAGCGCGCCTGACGACGGTGGATATTATTGGGGAATATAGATAGCGCCGCCCCTGTGTCTATGAGGAAGGGTATGTTCGTTTTTCTGCAGCGCAGGAACAGACGTTGGTGGACGGGGAGGGCGTTGTGGAGGATTGCGGAGGTGGGTATTTGTGCTGGCGGTGGGTGGTCCTCTTCGAAGGAGACGTGGGGCGGTTTCTTGCCGTTCCGGAGGGGGGGAACGGTGGAGTCGGCAGGGGGGCTGATCCTCTTGGTAGGAGGTGGGTTGGTTTCGTTCCGGGGAGGGGGAACGGTAGCGGCGGCGTGAGTGGCGGCCGGAGGGGGTTGTGCCCTGGAGGCGGGCGTGGAGGGGCCGTTCCGTGGTGGGGGAACGGTAGCGGCGGCGTGAGTGGCGGCCGGAAGGGTGGCTGCCCTGGAGGCGGGCGTGGAGGGGCCGTTCCGGGGTGGGGGAACGGGAGCGGCGGCGTGAGTGGTGGCCGGAAGGGTGGCTGCCCTGGAGGCGGGCGTGGAGGGGCCGTTCCGAGGTGGGGGAACGGTTGATGGTGGGGTGAGGGTTTTGGCGGCGCTGGCAGGCGCGGCCGGGAGGTTGGCAGCCGTGGCGGCGGCGTAGGAGGGGTAACGGGGCTTTGTGGTGGTGGTGTGAATGCGGGCGGGGAGGGGTTTGTCACGGTCCCCCCGGTGTTGGCGAGGAGGGGGGCCCGCCGGGTTTACCGGCGGGCGGCTGCGTTTCCCTGCTTAGGGGCGAAGGAGCAGGGGGGTTGGCATTTGCGGGCCTCCCCACCGAAGTTGACATGATAGAAACAACGGTAGGGGGGGGTCCGCAGGGAGGTAGGTGGTGTTGGTGGGGTGGTTTGAGGTGGAGGGGCGTGCAGCGGCCGGGGACCGCCCTCTGCGCTGGCGAGGAGGGGATGCGTTGCGGCGCTCGGGTGAGTGCTGGCGACGTCGGTCGGCGGAGGGGTCGCGTCGGCGATCCGTCGAAGCGGGGCGACGTCTGTCGAGGGAGGGGGGCCGGTCGCGGTCTCGGGACTTGGTGCGGTCCCGTAGAGGCGGGGGGTGACGCGGCGTACGTACTTCGCTGACGGCGGCCGCTGCGGCCAAGTCGTGAACGGTGTCCGCAAGTCGCAGGAGGGGCTCGTCGGGACCGTCGAGATGGCTGGCCAGGGCCATCTGGATGGGGTGGGGGAGGGCACGTAACCAGAATGTGCGTGCGATGTCCGCGGTCATAATGCCCTGCAGTTGGTGTCGCAGCCGTCGGTACAGGTGGGAGGGCTTGAGGTCGCCGAGGTGTTGAGGTTGGGAGAGGGCGGCGACTCGGGCGATCTTTGACGGCTGGTAGGTGTTGATGAGGCGGCTGCGGAGGTCGTCGTACGCAGCGGCGGCGTCGGGGGAGATATCTGAAGTTTGAAGCAGGATCTCGTACGGTAGTAACGAAATGATCCGGGAATATCTAGTTTTCTGGCTGCGGATGTTGGCGGCCGAAAATGCAGCGTCCACTTGGAAAAACCATAGTGCGGGGTCGTGCGTGTAGAAGGGTGGCAGCGACAGAGGGAAAGCTGCGGACGCCGTCATGACGTCGGCGGCGGCCGCGGCCGCAGCGGCGGTGGTGGCTGCGGTGGACGTCGCGGATGCGGAGGAGCCGGGTGGTGAGAGGCTGGTGAAGGGGTTGTCGGCGGCGTCAGTCGTTGCAGCGGTCGGCGGCTGCAGCAGGGACGGCCGGAGGAGCGGCGGCGTCGGAGAGTTCGGGTCCATGTCTGTAACTAAAATTCAAAAATTTGAGGTGGCTTTGAATTTTGAAATTCGCAATCGGCGGGAGCGGAGGTGCGTTGAGTTGAGAGTTGAGTGGTGAGGTTGGGCCAAGAATTGCGAATTTACACTGACTGTTGAAATTTGAATTTAAAATGTGGGACACCGAACCAGACTGGGGCGACACATGAGGTGGGAAGGTGGGAAGGAAGAAGGTTGAGTGAACGTCGGGTTCACCACTGTGATGAATTAAAAATTCTCATCACGGTGGCGTGGAAGGAAGGTGAGTGAGTGAATTTACCTAGGCGGCTGTAGTCAACCGTTCATCTAGGTAAAGGAGAGGAAAGGAGGAAAAGTCGCAGGCGGCTGTAATCAACCGAACATCTACGACTTGGGAGGAGAGAGAGGTGGATGAGGGAATTTTACCTAGGCGGCTGTAGTCAACCGTTCATCTAGGTAAAGGAGAGGAAAGGAGAGGTCCCTTGTCTAGGCGGCTGTATTCAACCGATCATCTAGACAAGGAGGAGGAGAGGAGGTGAAATTCTCAGGCGGCTGTAGTCAACCGATCATCTGAGAGGGAAGGTAAGAGAGAGAGAAGAGAGAGCTGGTTAGAGGAAGTGTCGAATGAAGCTTGAGCTCCAGGATCCGGGGTTTTATAGTACTTGGGGGCCTCTCCCTCCAGCTCCTTGCAGGGAGCTGGTAGTGGGGCCCCAGGTTGAGTAACCCTGGGTTCTGTCGCCTGTCCCCACTCATATCTTTATTTACGGAGCTTTAGTTTGGCGTTTGGATATTGGTGAGAACTTAATATAATATGAGTGTTCCCGGGATTATTACTTCTAGTGTTATTATACAAATATAATGGTGATTTCCGACAATTTCATATGTTTTTGATTCATAAAAAAGTAATTTCGGGAGCTTAACCTTCGTTACAAACTAAATTCTTCACTCTTCGGTCAAAATCAACTTAATATTAGGTCTTATCGCCCAAAAAAAAACATGGAAAACGATACCTCACAAGCTCATGTTCACTAAAATCTCAAAAATCCCTCGAAAATCCCTATTTTTACACCCACTTTTCTCCCATAACACCCCTGGGTGTATGCCGATCGGGCTGCCGTGTTTCGGAGCACAACTAGGACACAAATGCGTTCCCAAATGGGGACCCAAACTGTGTGCGGAAAAACGATGATTTTAGACCAAATATTAACGTAAATTTAAGACTGAAACTTCGTTAGAACCTCAGTTTCCCACTCTTTGGTCAAAATCGACTTCATATTCGGCCTCTTCGTCCGAAAAACATGGAAAACGGTACCTCAAAAGCTCATGTTACTAACATGTTACAAAAACACAAAAATTACCTATTTGTATACCCATTTTCACTCATAACACCCCTGGGTATATTCCGATAGGGCTGCAAAGTTTTGGGACACAACTACGGCCAAAATCGAGCATGTGTGCGAAAGAACGAATTTTTAGACCGAAAATGAAGCCGGTGTGCGTGAAACGGCGTACGGCATTTTTGGTATCTACGCAACTTGAAACGTAAAAGAAAAAAAACCACAGTCATGCAGCATGGCTATAAGAGCGAATTTTCGAAGTTTTCGGCATCTTCCTCCTCCGCCTAAAATTTTCTGAAAATTAATTTTCGGTCAATGTTTTCCCAACTTGATACCATACAAAATTAAAACAGGAGTAGTTTTACGCAAAGTAAAATTTGGGGTGGAAGGAGGGGGAGGGGGAAATCAAAAATGTTTTGAATACCAGAAGAGTAGGTATTGGGTACGTAGGTAACAAATTTTTTGTTCCATTTTTTGCCGAGTAACACCTCGGTTTGTAGATTTTCCAACGCTGAACACGATGGTGAAGTCAGAATTGCGATATCCCATTCCGTTATCAGATTAGAGCAGACGAACCAGGAAGAACATCTCAAGAAATAACCTCGTTCCTTCATCTTCAAAGTGCTCCAGTTTGGGAACGGAATGAGATATCGCAATTCTGATTTCACCATCGTGTTCAGCGTACAAAAACCTTTAAAATGAGGTGTCACTTGTCAGACATTTTCATTTTGGGAATTTATGGGTAATTTTCCCCCCATAAAACTCCCCAAAACTCCCCCTTAGGGTGACCCGATTCTGCCCATCATCGAACTTAGCCTGTCGATTGCCAAGACAGATTTTTCGTGCAAATTTGAACTTTTTATCTCAATTCTTTCGAGAGTTATCGTCTGGAATGACACATACATATATCAATATATATATATAAATATATAAATATATAAATATATAAATATATAAATATATAAATATATAAATATATATATATAAGTTATAGCGCCCGACCGACACTTACTGCTGACGCAGTCATGATAGACGATATAACCCCTGCGAGCAAACTCGAACCTTCAGTTCTCGGCTCGCTGCTGTACGATCAACCCTGTGTTCCGTGTTCCCCGTAATTTAGCCGCTACGAAGTCTTCCGTGTATTTTCCGAAAATAAAGAACACTTGTAAATTCCCAGTTCGTGATTTTTAAAAAGTCAACTCCCAAGGAACCTACTATAACTGACGCAGTCACTGGAGGACATTTGGAGACACAATTTCGACACTCAGAAATTATATTCGCGACCGACCATCGTCTCCGCGGAAATTTCGTCGAAGCCTTCAAGTGCCCGGGAGTTCGTCAACCGAACTGTGATAAGTGAAAGTGCATCGGAATTACAATCGGATAAAGTGCATCGGCTCTCCACTTCGCCGATCACGCAGACTTCAGGGAATATCGGATTACCATACCAGGTATACTATCTCAGCAGCTTGCCAAGAACTCCTAGGATTCTATAGGTAATCTTGACCCATATAGTTCCTAGTACTGACCAAGCCCGGTCATTTCACAAAATCTTCATTCCAGTCGTTGACTAGTGAAGTCAGACACGCCCGTCTGAAAAGACTTCGATCCAATCTGCCCTGATTACCGAAGCCAGGCATCCCCCGCCTGTAAATTTAAGAAACCTCAAAATTAAATAATTAAATTCAATTATCAAACCCATGAGTGGTTAGTAGCTTCCAAGAGAAGCCCTTCTAGAATTAAAACAAAACAAACAAATAAAATAAAAATAAAATTTAAAAAAAAAATCATCGGAAAGGACGCAGTCCGCTCGCTTCAGTCACACTTCGTAGAACCTTATCAACAACTCTCCAGTTACAACATCCGACGCCCTTTAAATCATCTCGAAGCAGATCCAACGAACCTCTCGATTGAAGAATCTCTGAACTTAACTGCATAACATATTTATCTTTTCAGCTTTCATAATTGTTTCCTATTTTGTCATATTTTCTGTCATATTTCTGTCATATTTTGTCACATTATCTGTCGCCACATTTTACAACCTACCTATAGTATTGTACAAGGCTGTCCAAAATTCCCAAAACTACGAAATCATCGTCTCGTTCGAGGTCCGATCCTTATATTGATTGGATTAGAACACTCCGTTGGTCCAGATTAGACAGCACCGAAATGGAAGGTTCATCGGAAACCCACCAAGGAACAAGCGCGGGAAACGAACAAAATTCCGTCGGAACCCCGATTACGAGTAGGCAAAATTTCAATCTCCCTTTAAGAAGCCAAAATTCTATGCCCTTTCCAACATTAAAGGAATCACATTTCGCATTGCTCCCAGACTTTAACGCCACCGATCCCCTTATCCTTACCAGATTTATAACGGTATGCGATAAACTTTTCAACCATTTCTTCGACCCCACAAACCAAAATACCCTACAAAACGATTTGTTATTCGAGGGCATCCTATCAAGAATCAAAGGCGATCCAGCGAAACGCGTTTTCGCTGCCGACCCTCACAACTGGGCGGAGTTACGCTCCGTCTTACTGGAGTCGTACGGAGATCGCAGGGACAAGTTCACTCTTACAGCGGAACTAGCCCGTCTCAGGCAGAAACAGACTGAAAGTTGCTTTGAATTCTATTCTCGATTAGAGGCAATTTTAAACAGTACCATCGCCTCCTTGCAGAAGGAACAAAGTTCGCAAGAACTTGTTGACTTCGTGCAGGGCTTAGCCCTTCGAGTGTTTGTAACGGGACTGGATGATTCAGTAGGATCTCTGATCCGAGCAAGGAACCCAGCAACCCTAGCGGAATGCATGGCGATTTTGACAAACGAGTTTCAGTTTAGAACTAAACCCAAATTAGCCCCGCCACAAAAAACCGGCCCCGCCACTCCTCAATTCCGTCCCTCTGGCCCGAATAACAATTACCGACCTTCATCAACACCCTACAACCAGCCCTTCAGGCATTACCAAAATTTTCATAGACCACCAGTTCACCACTCTTTCAACCAAAGACCCGCTACGCCAGGTCAGCAACCCCCCAAAAGACAATCGCTTCCAAATCGACCATGGTCCCACCAACTCTCACGCTCGTCCAGTCAGGATCACTCAAAGAGCAACCTTCACAATGTAGAAATGCAGTGTGAAGACTCGGAAATTCGGCAACCCGAAACCCCTGAGTATTCGCCAAATTCAGGATATTTCGTTTATGACCCTTTCCTGCAAGCCCCGGTGTACTATGACCCCAACCTAATTCAAACATTTGAAAATTTATCAGTGGAGGACCAACCTCCAACTGAAGACGACCAGAACATCACACAGGACCATTTTTTAGGACAACCTCAGGACCCGTCAGAGGTCACCCAACAGTAATGTCAGCTCCCGCTCCAACCTTTTCGGCCCCCGCAACTGCTCCCAAATTAAATCCTATACCAATGTTAAAACCTGCCCCTAAATCAAAAGCTCCCATCGAAAAATTTGAACCAGAACACATCGAATTAAATCACATCGGCTACCAATTACCTTTCATAGTTTGCCCCAAAACTGGGATAAAATTCCTAATCGACACCGGATCAACTCGATCCTTCGTTCTCCCAAAAACAGCGCATAATTATTTCAAAAAGAAAATCCAACCGGCATCGGGTATAGTTAAGACAGCCCACGGCTCGTCCACAATAACGGAAATGACCCTGATGCCTTGTGGGGAAATTTTCAATGAAAAACATCTAAATCTCCCCTTCCGATTATTCAATTTCCATAGCCACTTCCAAGCACTATTGGGACTAGACAACTTACGGACACTAAATGCTTCCGTGGACCTGAAAAATAACTTGCTGCGTACACCAAACGTCAACTTACCCCTCTACTTTGCGAACGGATGTCTGTGCCCCGAGGAAAATACTGTGTCATTCCTAATCGATGCCAGGACTATTCAGCAGGTACAGGTAGAGGTTGGTAATGTCGAGAATGGCGAAGCTTTGATCGACTCTATCAATTTCCCTGGTTTGCAAATACCATCAGCCATAGTGAGGGTTAAGAACTCAAAAGCATTTGTACACGTCACGAACTCAGAAGAAAAACCTGTTAGGTTCCACTTGACTCACCCAATCCATGCAGAACCAATCCCTAAAGGACAGTTTAAAAATGAGGAACCCGAAAACAACCTTAACAACTATTGCGATACCTCCCCCTCCTGTAAGCAAAACCGTTGGATAGACTATTCGAAATTTAGACTAGACCACCTAAACCCCGAAGAGAACAAGGCTATTAGAAAATTGATTCATGACTATGCAGATCTTTTCCAAGAGAGTGAAGGTCCTTTGACTTTCACGAATGAGGTCAAACACCACATTCGTACAAAGGACGAAATTCCCATCTTTGTAAAACCGTACAGGTATCCCCACATTTATAAAGAAGAAGTGGCCAAACAAGTTGACAACCTACTTGCCCAGAAAATCATACGCCCTTCTAACTCTCCCTACAATGCGCCCCTTTGGATTGTACCAAAGAAAATGGACGCTTCAGGAAAAACCAAATATCGCATGGTCATCGATTTCCGAAAATTAAACGAAGCCACGATCTCAGATCGGTTTCCCCTACCTAACATATCCGAACTCCTCGACAAACTTGGCCGTTGCAATTACTTTTCGACCCTCGACCTCGCACAAGGTTTTCATCAAATTGAACTAGATGAAGACTCAATTCCCAAAACCGCTTTCTCCACTGACAACCAACATTACGAATACCTCAGAATGCCCTTTGGCTTGTGTAACGCCCCGGCTACATTCCAACGAATGATGAACAACTGTCTGAGGGGCTTGAATAATGAGATATGTCTGGTTTATCTCGACGATATCTTAATATTCTCGGCTAGTTTGCAAGAACACGTTGTTCGTCTGAGGAAAATTTTCGACCGTCTTCGACAGGCAAACCTGAAAATCCAGCCAGACAAGACGGAATTTCTGAAAAGGGAGTTAGCATATCTAGGTCACGTAGTAACCCCCGATGGAGTCAAACCAAACCCCGAGAAAATACGTGCGATCGAAAAATTCCCAATGCCTCGCACAAGAACCGAGATCAAAAGGTTCTTAGGGCTCATTGGCTACTACCGTAGGTTTATCAAGGGCTTTGCTGCTCTGACTAAACCCCTGACCTCCGCCTTGAAAAAGGATGGAAAAATAACATCCAAGTCCCCAGAATTCGAAAGAAGCTTCAAAACTTGTACCACGCTTCTTTGCAATGACCCAATATTAAAATACCCCGACTTTAACAAACAGTTCAGAGTGACTTGTGATGCAAGCGATTTTGCTACAGGCGCTGTCTTGAGCCAAGACTTTAACGGTTCTGATCTCCCAATTGCTTATACCAGCAAAACGCTCTCAGAGACAGAGAAAAAATATGCTACTAATGAAAAGGAACTTCTTGCAGTACTAAATGCCCTGAAGGCCTTCCGCCACTATCTATACGGGCAGAAGTTCCTGTTATTCACTGACCATAAACCATTGCAATGGTTATTTGCAATGAAGGACCCCAACTCCAAACTCTATCGATGGAGGTTGAAAATCAGTGATTTTAACTTCGAAATCCACTACCACCCTGGAAAGTCCAACTATGTAGCTGACGCTCTCTCTCGAATTGAGCTTAATCACCTGGAGTCAGATCCACCAGCCGCAAATCCCATGTCACCGATCAATATCGAGGAGTTGCTTGAGAGCATTCCAATGGAACTCCCCGAATTGCAACTGGACGCACTCCTCGCAGCCCCTAGTTCCCCCAGAACCGCAGAAAACGAAAATCGAGCCATTTCCGAAATACTGGCAACATTCTCGCGTTCTAGGCAAGCACTTGGAGGAAGCAATCAATCTCTAGATGTCCACGCCGACACTCAAGCTCCCTCTTTGACGGTCCCCGAACACACTACCACTAACATACCGCCCATGACAATCCCCGTAAGAGAAGGACCCGTTAACCAGGCCAAAAATCAGATAATATTCAAATTAGTGACCTCACTCCCACGGAAACCCTCAATAAAGCACCTTTTTAATTCCACCAAAACCCGAGTGACCGCAGAACTATCCCACTACCATCTGGACAAGGACATAGTCGAGTTCGTCAAGGAGTATGTCAGGCCCCAAGTTCGTTATGCGATCTACTTCCATGACGATCCAGACGATCGATTCTTCCAGAGATTTGCTGCCATAATGACTCGCACATTCAAGGAGTCAGAAATCCTCATGGCCAAATTTCCTAAATTATTGGAAGACATTGAGTCTGAAGAGGACGTCCAGGAACTCATAAAGTCCTATCATGTAGGTAAGACTAACCACCGAGGAATTCCTGAGACGTATGAACATCTTAAACGAAGCTATTTCTGGCCCAACCAGAAAGCGACCATTCAGAGCTTCATAAACCAATGCGACGTCTGCCTACGAACTAAGTACGACAGGCATCCCCTGAAAATCAAATATAATTTGACTCCCACGGCATCCCGGCCTTTCGAGACCCTGCACATTGACAAAATCACCATAGACCGAACAAAATTCTTGACCGTTTTCGACCCCTTTTCCAAATACGCCCAAATGTACATGGTACCGACTAATACTAGTCTCGACGTAGTTCGAGCCCTGCTTAAATATTTCTCGCACCATGGCATTCCCAAAAAACTCATTTCCGATAACGCGGCCGACCTAAACTCTTCCCTAGTCAAGGAATTATTAGCTAACCACAATATTGATGCTCACTTCATATCGAGCCAACACCCAGATTCGAATGGCCCTGTCGAACGATTCCACTCGACCGTAATCGAACATCTCCGGCTTCTGAACTGCCAAGAAGCATTCAAAAGAGACGATGTGGAAACCCGGGTACAGTATGCCTTGATCGCATACAACAATTCGATCCATTCTACAACGTCCCTGACCCCGTTCGAAATAATCCAAGGTCACATTTCAGACGAAAACCTCCTCAAGTTAAACTTGGACGAACGCCTCGCCAACGATTACCTCGTCAAACACCGCGAAAAAATGAAGGCGCTCTACCAAAACATTAAGGACAATGGCACACAACTCAAGGAAAGGGTAACGGAAAACAGAAATGCTACTCGGGAAGATCCTCCAGAAATCCCTGACACTGTTTATGTAAGGACCAAACAACTTCAAAGTAAGACCAAACCCCTGTATAACCCGGAACAGGTGAAGTCCGTGGACAAAACCAAGCATACGGCCGAAATAACACCCCGGCATGCTAACACCCAACCAAAGATCCACATGTCTAACATCAAAAGGCCCAGAGTAGTACCACAAACCCCGATGTCTAGTTCTTCTAGTTACTCACCCTCCGAAGACAGTTTCCCTTCACCCGTTAACCTCCCCACGATTCCCCAAACGGCCACTTTCTATTCCTTTCCCCCACCGACTAACAGCCAAAAGCGGGATAGACTCTTACCGTCGCCACCCAACTCGAGACCGCCTCCTTCAGAGACGAGCTCGTCGAGCCCTGCCCCAAAACGACATTGTAAAGACCTCTCCAGAATCCCAAGAATGGAGTCAACTCCCTCCCCAGTTCCTCTACCTTCTCCTGAGGGATCATTGCCCGCACCACCGGACATCCTACCAGTTAGGTTGCCTCGCAAAGCGTTACCCATACCACCAGACACCCCTCCATCCAGGTTCCCTCGCAAAGCGTTACCTATACCACCAGACACCCCTCCATCCAGGTTCCCTCGCAAAGCGTTACCTATACCACCAGACACCCCTCCATCTAGATTCCCTCGTAAAGCGTTACCCATACCACCAGACACCCCTCCAGCTAGGCTATCTCGTATAGACTCCCCTCAGCCCAGTACTTCTGGAATTCCTGTTCCTATAGCAAGGAAACCCTACCACTCCCCACCACCCAGCTCTGGCTCCGACTCTAGCTCATGACCCTTAATATTCCAGGACGTTACTGACTTGAACCACTTCCGGATTATGGACAGCCGCTCTGCCGTCACCGTTCTTCTATCACTCTCGACTATACTAATTACCAAAGGATTAGAAATTGAAAACATTACCTCCAATTTAGGTTTATTGCCCATTCGATTAGGTTCCGCCCGAACGATCCACTATTACCACACTGTTGCTCACTACTACCAGCTCGGAGGAGTTCTCAATCAAGTAAACCAAATTAAAGCCCATTTCCAGGACATTAACCAGATAATAGAAACTGACAATGAAGTCCAAAAGATAGTTCGAACTCGAACTCAAGCCATTGAACATATGCTAAAAATAATAGAAGGAAGATTATTTGCTTCAACCTTACCCCGCCGTCAGAGGCGAGGACTGCTTAACGGTTTAGGCTCCGTAATCAAATTTATCACGGGAAATTTAGACGCCAACGACGAGGAAAAATTTAATCAGATCCTCCAACACCTACACACAAACCAAGAGATACTGTCCCAACAAATTAGTCATCACTACTCAATAAACGAAGGATTTGTAGAAGAATTGAACAGGACCATCTTAGATATCAACTACAATCACGATATTCTGGCCTTCGAAATAGAGCGATTAAAGGAAGCAAGTTCCCTTGCAACCCATGCAGGACAGGTAGAAAACGCACTCGAGCATAATCTACTGTTGCTACAAATAATTTCAGATCTGACCCAAGACATAGAAAATTCAGTCACTTTTTGTAAATTAGGCAAACTCCACCCTAGTATTATTAAACCAGAAACCCTACAGAAAATCCTAAGAAACTTAAGGGGGCGCGGGACGGGAAGGCCAGTAGCACCCCCAACCACGAGAGTGCGCTGAACATCGCTTCCCCGGGAAGATTCCCAGCGAGATTTGGAGATTTGGCGCCCACCGGTAGGGGCGCCTGCCGAATTTCGATGGTTGTTGTAAGTGCGCAGTTAGTTTTTAGTTATCAATTCCATTGCCTTATGGACACTATAACATTCGTGATTAGGTACATGAGCTTCTCCTCTCCCTCTGCAAGTTTTCCGCTCGACAGGTTATACTCTGTTGTTTTTAGTTCATTCCTTTGTTCTCCTTCTTCTCTCACGCCGTTCATTCACGTTAGTATCAGTATATACTATTGTTCATTCGTAGTGATATCCGTCGAGTGTATCAAAGTGTATGCCTCCACCGCCGAAGAAGTGGACCAGGAGAAACATCGGTAACAAAGGCGAAAAAAAGAGGCGCAGAACAGTAAGTTGATACCGCAGATTTACATAATTAGGTACCTAATTAATCCTTAGTGTTTTCTGTGTAGAGCAACAAATTGAAATAGTTTTCAGATGTAGTAGTAGTAGTATACAGATTTTGTGTTAGTCTAATGATTGTCACGTAATTAGTACCTACGTTCTCCGTAGTTTGGGAGTAAAACTCAACCCAGCATTCCACGAAAATCTTTAACCTTCGTTGGAAAGTTATTGTAAAATATCCTGCGGCTAAAACTCCGTAGTTATGATTCCGTTGGACATCTACAGAAATGTTGGCTGTTCCTTTACTGTTTCTTTCAATTCAATCAGTCAAAATATCAAGCAGATACAATCTGCGATGAGCAATGAATAAAAAAATCTTTAGGTAGCTACCTACCCTACTCTGAACGTCAAAATTGAATTGCAATAAGTTTAAAAAAAAAAAGAATGTTTCCATGGTTAATATAGATGGATGTTTCCAAGGTTTTTTGGTTTTGTAGATTAGGAAACCTCAATAAAAACCTAAGAAATACTGTAAATTCCCAACTCTTCACATCTACCTATCAGTCAAAACACCAAGCAGATACTCGATAGATTAAAATGTATTTCTAAGGTTTTCATTGATATTTCTAATTCATTGCAATCAGTATACCCAAATTTACTGGTTTTATGTTATTTTCTGTTCTCAGTTCATGTCCAAACAACATCCGATCCAGAGTCTGGCAGACAGTGATGTCTCCCACCAAATGGTCTTTCTTTGAGTAAAAATCAGGTAATACTTCTTATTATTAGAAGCAGATCAAATATTTCGCTGTAATATCACATTCCCCAGATTCTTCATGCGCTTCTCTGAACCTGCAAAACTTTGACACGCTCTCCTGTAAAATCATCTGTATTGGACTTACCTACCACGTTTTGCCAGATCAGCACAGATTTATAATACGCAGTGGCGTAGTGTTGAAAAGGGGGGGGGGGGGGGGGGTTATCGGAAATAGAAAAAACATCCTTTCACGTAGCATGGCTATAAGAGCGAATTTTCAAAGAAATATTCCTGATATTGTGTAAAAAGATGATATAGCGAGAATCCATACCACTTTTCTTAAAATTATAACTTTTCGTGATTTTACCCATTTTTACCGATGTTTGACCCTAATAACGTCAAATTTGACCCACTTGCTTTTGAGAAAAATAGTTTTATCATCGAGGTAGTACCTCCGTCGTCATTAACCACCCCACACAACGTCAGGTGAATTAATATTGATTTTACCATTAATACCAATTTTTTACCCCAAAAAATCAAAATCTGACCCCTATTCTGTGTGAAAAACAACTGAAATGGTATTTTTCTGTCTTCACTCAACCTTCCGTACAACTTCCAATGATTTGTATAGCAATTTTAGCCGACATTTAGCCCCTAAAAACTCCAATTTGACTCCCTTGGAATTTGAAAATTGCTCATCTTCGAACTCATCCTTTCGTTTGGCAATACAAACGGTTTGGAGAAATCTGGAATTTTTACCATGTGCCTACCCAAGGACAGAAATCATCTGTAGTGGCACATAAATCTACGTAATAAATTTTTGCTAAAATCTAGGGATGAACTTAGGATGCTCTGAACCGAATTTGCCTATAAAAATATTTCAAAAATTCATGTTCTGAAAATGTTACCCATAGCAATAGCTTTATTTTCTTTGAAAATTCGGTAATAAGGTTTGAAATTACAAAGAAAGCTGAATTTAAATTAAATTTAACAAAGCACTAAATGTTACAGATAACATTAGGTAAGATAAACTGATGAAATACACACAACAATGTTCGCGAATTTTTAAGGAAAATGAAGGTATTGCAATGGGTCCAAAATTTTCAGAACATAAGTTTTTGAAATTATTTTATAGACGAATCCGTTTCAGATCATCCTGATTTCATCCTTAGATTTTAACAAAAATGTATACCTATATTTATATACATTTATTTATGTGTCACTCCAGACGATACCTGACCTTGGTTACGTGATAAAAATTCCAAATTTCGCCGAAATGTTCTTATCGCCAAACAAAAGGATAAGCAATTGTATAAAATTTGAAGGGGGTCAAATTTGAGTTTTTAAGGGGTCAAAAATTGGTAAAAACTGCTAAAATTGTTATATAAAATCACTGAAAGTGGCATGGAAGGGTGAGTGAAGGCAGAAAAATACCATTTCAGTTGCTTTTCACACAGAACAGGGGTCTAATTAGGATTTTTGGGGGTCATTGACATTATTTATTAACATTATAGAAGATAGCACCTATACATGAAATAAGTGTATGTAGGAAAACTTTATTTACATTACATTCACTTTATTTACATTTACATTTAATATTATAGAAATGCCTGTTGTAATTTGCTACTGTGTATTTTTGTTCAGGAAGACGATCAGAATTGACGAGATATCCGAAGTTGACAACTCCAGTCGTATATACAGCAAGAAGCGAGTTTGAACTCCGATTTAAATGAACATGAACCTAAATGGATTTCCGAATACCTACCTAGATCCAGACTAATTCAGTGTCCAATAAAATAAAATAAAAGCTAATGTGAGCAGTGTAACTGTATAATATTATTCATGAGCTTTCCAATTTACTTTTCTATTTGTTTACATTTCAGTCATTGAATAAAACAAACACCTGAAAAGTTATTTGTTACTATCTAATCCTCTTCCTATTGTCGTTCAATTCAAGTAGGTAGTGAAAGGTATGATGATTAAAAGTAGGTACTTGAAATCATGTTGGATAATTTGTCTTTGAATTGATTCTGTATTAGTATGACAGGTAGAACACTTTAGACAGTGTGTAATCAATCTTTAAAAAAGTCATGTCTAATAATTTTGAGTGAAGTACACATAAGTATTAATAAAAATGAAATGAAATTACAAATCTCACACTGTGTGGGAGTACCTAAGTTATTTGTCTCACACAGGTAGGTATCTGTGTCCAGTCGATACATTCATTGGTCACACATTGATTTACATAAATAAAAAATAAACAGTCAAATTTACATACATATATAAATGCCCAGTAAAACTCCTCTCAAAATTAAATTATTACGTAACATAAAAGTACCCCAGACAGAAAAATAATAGTACCTACAACAATCCGGATGGGTCAGAGATTGACCTTGCGACACTCAGCCGGCAAGGTAAGTTTCGAGGCTTTCAGATAATATTATGTGACGAACAAGAAGTTCGAGCAGAATAGTTAAAAAATAAGAAAATTAAGTAGGTACATGCCTATACTTCCTCAAATGAATTCAGGTATGCACCTAGCGATTGTGGCGTCAACTTTTGATCTACCTAGCGGATTATTTCTCAAACAATTGTTTACCCACTTAAAACAATCATCCCCTATTTTTTTAAATTGATTTTGCTAAATTTAATCCAGTTTATGAAACATTTAATTGATATACGTAATTAATATGTACCGTAAATAGGTAGGTAGCTACCTACTATGAATAATAAAATTATGGCTGATTGGATTGTAGCTTTAATTAGGAAAGTAGGTAACCAACATAATTGGGAAAATACTGTAAAAATTACTTATCCAATCATGTGAAAACTATGACGGTAATTAGGCTGAGGTAGGTGAGCATGTGGAAGGAAGGGTGGAAGGGTAGGCCAGCTCAACAGGGAACTAATATTCTGAAGCTTAGCTGGGATGCAGACTGTGAGGGTTACAGCGATGCCATTCGTTCGGTGAATATGGCAACACCGCCTCCTCCCTTGCCCCTCCGACCAAGAACGTTGAAAATTACCTCCTTCCCAGGCAAAGAGCCGCTGGAACTGATAATGCCATGGATACTATACTAGACTACACGACGAGCGAAGCGACAGGGCAGGGTGGCTGCGTGTGAAGGGGGAGAGACTCGGCACATTGCCCGCAGAGAGCGCCTACAGGCGGCGCCCCCTTTCTCGAGCCTTTTTTCAAAATACGTAAAATTTTTCTTCACGTTTTCTTTCTTATTTTACATAACAAAATTTTGATTCTTGGATTATAAACTTTATTATCTCTCCGAAAATGTCGTAAAACACAAACATTCAAGAAAAAGTTTTTTAAACTACATTTTTGAATTTGAATTTTCGGAAATTTCAGGAATCATTTAGAGCTATGACCCTAACTCTATTCACGGATTAATATAATGCGTATTAAGACCTTCCCCAGAACTGTAAGTTAACCACAGCCAGAGAAAACGTGAAGAAACTGACAAAAAACAGGGTCTGCGCCCCCTTAATACCATTTTATGGTGATAGGTTACCCCTCTTTGAAGGAGAAGCGCTATGGGAAATCCAAAATCACATCAAGGTAACATGCTTCATAGGCTACGAGGAAATCGTCTATTTCCTGGATGTCCCCATCGTCCATCCTGCACATTACGACTTGATTCTCCTTCAATCCCTACCAACCTTCATCCCCAATTATTATGCAACTGTCCTACCCACTGCCAAGTATGCTCTAAAATCCAAAAACGAGATACGATTTCTCGACAAACCGTGCGAATACGGACGTGATTATTACTTATGCCCTAACAGCCTTCAGCTATCCGGTGAACATGACTGCGAGTCAGACATTCTCACTAAGGGTATCAACGGTCGTTGCGACTTAATTCAATTAGACCTACCACAAAATCACGTGGAACTCTTGGAAGAAACAAACCGTTACGTCTTTTTATTCCCCTACGAAGATCAGATAAAAATTATCCTCCATGATAATATACAATTCAAGACCCTCCACGGAATTTTCCTTATCTCCCCGGGCAAGAGCACCATAGAATACAGGAATCAAACTTTAACGACTCCACCCTCCCACAGTAACCACACCCCCTCCATGGTCATGTTCCAAAAGCATAATTGGGATTTGAATAAGAAACCCACTGCCATAACGAAATTAAGAACCCTAAAGCAATTATCACCCCCTTCGGTCCCCATACCAAGTACAAAAGAACTCATAATAAGTCATATATCTCCCAGTGCTTGGACAATCCTATTGTACGTCAGCCTTATATCATTCTTTGCGTACACAGGATATCGTTTCCATAAACATAGAAGAAACGTTCCAAATTCACAAAATAACCCCTAACCCGAAATGAAACTCAAGTTATCATGTTCATAAAATCATGCCAGTTTTACGTCTGTTTACCATCATTATGTTGTCAATTCTGGTTATCATACGTTATTATGTTTATATTGTTCTATACTTACATTGATTGTACAATTATATTGTTGTATTGGTTGTATATGATTATATTAATCGTATAATTATATTGTTATTTAATTAATTGATCGGATTAATCGTATACTTGTATTGTAATTAATTGTAAAACAAAATTTCTACCAAGCTGTGTCCACCTCATTTTATGCTACTGTAAGGTTGTATAGTGTGTCATGATTGTTTGTCGAAATTGAAAAATTGAAATTTCTTCTAAATTTCAATTTTTTTCTATAGGGAGGGAAGAGTTATAGCGCCCGACCGACACTTACTGCTGACGCAGTCATGATAGACGATATAACCCCTGCGAGCAAACTCGAACCTTCAGTTCTCGGCTCGCTGCTGTACGATCAACCCTGTGTTCCGTGTTCCCCGTAATTTAGCCGCTACGAAGTCTTCCGTGTATTTTCCGAAAATAAAGAACACTTGTAAATTCCCAGTTCGTGATTTTTAAAAAGTCAACTCCCAAGGAACCTACTATAACTTATATATATATATAAATATATATATATATATATATATAAATATATATATATACATATAATTTTTGGTGTCTTTCGGCAGGGAATTCAGGATGGTCTGAAACGGATTTTGGTATAAAAATCTTCGGAAATTCGAGTTTTAAAAATTTTGGACCGAGAACAATAGCTTCTTTTTCTTCGAAAATTCGCTAAAACTTTGAGGGGGCGTGGTACAATTTTTTTGCTGAGCGATTACATAGGTCTATTATTCACAGAATAATAAACCAAAATGTGTGTAAAAATGGTTTTTTTCTGGGTGTTTTAGTAAAATGAGCTTTTGAGGTATCTTTTTCCTTGTTTTTTACGGCGAGAAAACCGAATATGAAGCCGATTTTGACAAAAGAGTGAAGAATTGTGGTTGTATCGAAGGTTTGGCTCTCAAAACTAATTTTTTATGAGTCAAAAAAGTGGGAAATTGTCTGAAATCACCATCAATATTTATAATATTACTAGAAACAGTGTCAGCAGGTGAATCAATACCTTTAAATGGCATGTTGTGGTACCTACCCCTCAAATATTACTCTTCGCCAGTCGTTCCAATTTTTTTGGTGTTGTGGGTGGGGGGGGGGGGGGGGGGGTGCTATCACACATTCTCTTTCTCGTTCGGCTGGTGTTGGCCCAACTTCCGAATCTTCACAACCTCATATTCAAACGATTCTAATTCATCGGTTCAGAGTTCAGAAGCCTCTATGTACGAAATCCCACAGCCTAATTATCCCGCTAGCCCTGGTCCCACAAAAGGGGTAACCTGAAAGGACCTGTGGGACAGGCGGACATCTAAATGTGCCTTGGAGGGGAAAGGAAACGGATGACGGAAACTCACCAACAGCGGGCACAAAGAGTTGACAGACAAAAGGGAGTAATTGACTGCGGAGGGTTCACGAACAGGCGTAGCAGTGACGCGATGGAACGCCCGAATTCGGATGGTTGACTGTAAAGTTCAGTTGACACGGTCTTAGTCGGACGTGTTCAACGAGTGTTTATTTCGATAGCTTTGCGCCAAAAGGCCTAATCTGGTACTCACCAAAAGGACGAAACTGATGTTTCCCAATTTTGCAGGAGACCAAAAACCGGTTTGTATCTAATTTATCGTCTAGGAGCCCAAAAATGTTTCAGGTGATGTTATTTTAGCGAATTTTCAAAGAAAATGAAGCTATTGCAATGGCTTCGAAATTTAAATAATATAAATTTTTGGAAATTTTCTTCATAGAAATCCGTTTCAGACCATTCTAAAACGATTCCTGAAATTTAACACTTTTTTATATGTATATATATAGTTATATATATATGTGTCACTCCAGACGATAACTCTCGATAGAATTGAGATAAACTGCTCAAATTTGCACAAAAAATCTATCTTGGCAATCGAAAGGCTAAGTTCGAAGATGGGCGAAATTGACCTACTCTAAGGAGGGTTTTGGCGCATTTAAAGTGCGCAAAAATTACCCAAAAATCCCCAAAATGTTATTTTCCAACAAGTGACCCCTCATTTTAAAGGTTTTTGCACGCTGAAGACGATGGTGGAATCGGATTTTAGATATCTTGATCCGTTCTCAAATTAGAGCATTTAAAGTGCGCAAAAATTACCCAAAACTAGGATAATCTTTAAACTCTTACCCCCCCCCCCCCACCCCCTTAGAGTGGTCAGATTGAAAAATGTGAGAAGTATTAATTGAAGACGAGAGTTCGAAGCAAAAAAGGGGGAGGCAAACGATTAGTACAACTCCTTGAATTTCCCATTTGACATATAATTGTTATGATACCTTCATAGATAGACAAGTACCGGCCCACGTATTACTAGAAGGAAGACGAAAGAAAAAATCTATTTCAAATTATTCAATTTAGGTACTAACAGTAGGAGGAAGAAGGTTAGGTAGGTATCTTATCAATTTATTATCAGTATCATACGAATATTTGATATTCAAAGGTAGGTAGGTACTTAACATGATAAAAATAATATCAATGAAGAAGGAAGGATCTACCTACCTAGTAGAGCAAATCTTGAACTGGTTTTAGATACCAGGCCTGAAATCGTAGTCAAGAGGAAAGGCCATTCAGAAGGAACAAGGAATCTACTCATAACAGTTTATAATTATTACGTAGGTAATTATATGAAATTAATACCTACGTACAAAATGATTGTGTAAAGAGTTCGTAGCAGTTAATAACAAATTATAACCACATGGATAAATTAGAAATCAAGGTAATAAAAAAATATTAGTAACAGGGGCATCTAGTAGGAATATACCTAATAATGATTAATGATTTTCTATAACAACTCCTTTACCTACTGCACTCTCTTGAGTAGGTAAGTCAAAAGTCCTAACTACCCTATCCTACCTAATATGAACCCACAGCGATCAAATAAATAAGCACTTAGTACAATTACGTAATAAACAAACGGTAGAATCAGGATGGACAAAACGTACAAATTAAAATAAATACGAAGAGAATATACATAGAAAACAAAATTTTAGACCGAAGTTTTCCTTTATTCAAAACCATAGCCATTAATTCGAATATTTCTTTGAAAATTCGCTCATTAAGTCATGCTGCATGACTGGTTTTTTTTTTCTGTGGTGCCTCCTAGATTTAAAAAAAAACGCTGCCAATTATTACACAAAGGTTTATTATTTACCTGTTTAGATGCCCCTTCTGCGTAGATCACTGTTTTCTGTGGTCAATACCCTCGGGCTCCCTCCAGGAAAGCCCTAAATGGAGTACTGGAGCCGGCCCCGGAATAAAAGTTTCCTGTGAATGCGTGGGATTCAATAATTAAATCATTAATGATTTTTAGTTAGTCATGAAGCATGAGGGAAATAATAAACCGTCGTGTAATAATTTACCTTTATAAATGCCCATTCTGCGTAGACAGTATAAAAAACCGTTGTGTAATAATTTAGTGTTGTGTAATAATTTACCGTTGTGCAATAATTTCCCAAATAATACTTCGTTTGTTCAAGTTGCAAAAGTAGCTATCAACAAAATCCAAAGCAGCCATCATTTTTCAAATTGAATAATATAAACCAACTCTACTTCATACAGCAATCCGTGATTATAATCAGGTGATCCCTAGCAACGGCTGAGCGTACAATGCTCTGGGCGGGCTCAAAAAACTCCCAAGTTCAAGAACTATTTAAAACCGTAAAAAAATCGAGGTAACGGCGCCCTGGAGATAACAATCCCCATTTTAGCGAATTTTCAAAGAAAATGAAGCTATTGCAATGGCTTCGAAATTTAAATAATATAAATTTTTGGAAATTTTCTTCATAGAAATCCGTTTCAGACCATTCTAAAACGATTCCTGAAATTTAACACTTTTTTATATGTATATATATATATATGTGTCACTCCAGACGATAACTCTCGATAGAATTGAGATAAACAGCTCAAATTTGCACAAAAAATCTATCTTGGCAATCGAAAGGCTAAGTTCGAAGATGGGCGAAATTGACCTACTCTAAGGAGGGTTTTGGCGCATTTAAAGTGCGCAAAAATTACCCAAAAATCCCCAAAATGTTATTTTCCAACAAGTGACCCCTCATTTTAAAGGTTTTTGCACGCTGAACACGATGGTGGAATCGGATTTTAGATATCTTGATCCGTTCTCAAATTAGAGCATTTAAAGTGCGCAAAAATTACCCAAAAATCCCCAAAATGTTATTTTCTAACAAGTGACCCCCTCATTTTAAAGGTTTTTGCACGCTGAACACGATGGTGAAATCGGATTTTAGATATCTAAATCCGTTCTTAAATTAGAGCATTTAAAGTGCGCAAAAATTACCCAAAACTAGGATAATCTTTAAACTCTTACCCCCCCCCCACCCCCTTAGAGTGGTCAGATTGAAAAATGTGAGAAGTATTAATTGAAGACGAGAGTTCGAAGCAAAAAAGGGGGAGGCAAACGATTAGTACAACTCCTTGAATTTCCCATTTGACATATAATTGTTATGATACCTTCATAGATAGACAAGTACCGGCCCACGTATTACTAGAAGGAAGACGAAAGAAAAAATCTATTTCAAATTATTCAATTTAGGTACTAACAGTAGGAGGAAGAAGTTTTCCTTTATTCAAAACCATAGCCATTAATTCGAATATTTCTTTGAAAATTCGCTCATTAAGTCATGCTGCATGACTGGTTTTTTTTTACCCCTTAAGGATGATTGACAGTAACGCCCACCCCAAATGGAACCTACAAACCAAATTTAATCAATTTTGGTTCATGGTAACTAAGGAAAGCGTGAAGTACGGTGTACGGCAGGCGGATAGAAATTTTTTTATTGCATTTTCGGATCCTATAAACCTTGAAGCGGAAACCATCAAATTTTGAGGGGTGGGTTACATTTTTTTTTTTTTTTTTTTTTTTTCATGCTGGATTTCAAAGGTTTATTACTGAAAATAACGAACCAAAATGTTTCTGGTGATGCAATATTTTTCTGCTCCATTGATGCTATTTTTTTCTGTGGCGCCTCCTAGATGAAAAAAATGAAAGTAGAAAATGAAAGGGTGACAGGAAAGTCAGTTGCGCCCTTCGGCCTCTGGCGGTTCCGTTCGGTCACTGATTTCCATTGCCAATTAATATTTACTTAATTTTGCGTTGTTTTTGCAACTGAGCAGTACTTTTTCTGAGTTTTTATTAAAGTTCCAATTTTACTGGAAATTCCAAGAACATCTTGGTAATAGACAGCAGTGCTTGGAAGCTGGGGGTGTGTGCTGCCCCACACCACCAAAGTCTACCAAAAGCTTGAATGTAAATCCCATCATTTTTTAGTTTCAAAAGTAAATATTAGGTAAATACCCAATATTTACAATATTATGAAGGTGAGTAGTTCTAACTGTAGGAGTATTATAATAATTTGTGTTAATAATTATAAAACGCCGTAAAATATGGCTTCGGAGATTTTTGGTTGACAGGTAAAATAATTATCTGCCAGCGTTCTGTATCGCCCTGTTGATCTCGTGCGAAAATCATAAATAAACCGGTCGGCTATCGGACTGCTCATTGATGTTCTCTCGCACCCCAAGCGGAGGTCATTAGAAGTTACATAAAATGTAGGTAGCCCTACTCGAAATTTGCTGCATGAACGACAAATACACATAATCGTAAAAAACGGGTCAAACGGCTTTGCTATATTGGATCCTCGTCCTCTTGACATTGATATGAAGATTAGGGGACTCTCCGCACCTATCAATTTCCAGGGTCGTCGGAACAGGAAAACCTGCGAACCTCCCACTGGACTCAGTTTGGGGTCCTGTGATATAACGGGGTCTCGGGGTCGTGTTTCCACCTTCCTTGGATTTTATGTCAGTGAGCAGATGAAAAATACTTGTTACATAGGTTCCAATACAGGGAATAGCAATTGTCTGTCGACCACATCGATTCCAGTGCTAACAATAGATGCTTGAGACACAAAACTTTAAACAGTACATCAGGAAAACTTACATTGGCACCTACTTACAGCAATTACACATCAACTTACAGCACGTCGATGAGGCGTTTCTGGCCGCGCGCATAAAAAAGTTTTATAGATCGAAGTAACGACCCACCTACGTACAATATTACTGATACCTAACCTCATAATAATTGTTTGGGACAAATTGATATCCCCGTGTTGGGAGCGATTTCAGGGAATATGATACGATCAATTTGAATCAGTTTGGAGAATTTTCGTCAAATTTTGTTTTTGTAAAAATGTATTCAGAACTCTCCGAAAAATTGTTGTTTGAAGCTGATTTTCAAAAATAAGCGGTAGCTTTTAAATGTGAGAGATTAAAAGTAAAAAAGGGGCCAGAAAATGACGTATCAGGTCTATTGACATCTTATTGGCTGTTGGCCCAAGGGGGCGGAGCTTAGCATAGGAGGCGAAGATTCTCAATGCTGCCAACAACCCAACATTAGAAATGGCAAGCTTTTGTCCAGCAGTGGCAACCTTCAAGAACCTTTGTCATGAACTTTGGTTTGATTTTGAGGACGCGCGTTTTAAATTTATTTATAAATTAGCAGTACCAGCCATCCATCCACTGCAGTTCTGTACGTCGTTCAAAGTGATGCACTAGCGCTCTAAACCGGATTTGAGTTGAACTACTTGGCGATTTACCTGATAAGTAGTACGTAATTTCTAGTGGGAACTCAGAAATTCAAATTTCACGTTTTCCGCCTATAGTTTCCGACATTAACACCTCATTAGGTGTCAATAAGTGTTGATTTCTGTTATTGAACAGAATTTGGCCAGAAAAAGGAGAATTTTTAACCCACAGAAATTGCCCGTTGAGCTTGAATTTGTGACGGTATATGGGAATCCCGTCCATCTTGGATGCTTGGATGATTGGCTCTTCCCGATCTTTTTGACACGCGGCTGAAGGGGCGGTTGATTCGCGGAAACGAATCATCAACTCCTGGAGGCAACGCGTTATAATCTAACCTTTTGTCTCCGGGTAGCTGTCACACTGCCTCCCTACCATTTCTAGAGGATGGAGAGGGGGAAACTACGCTGTATGGGCGGCGTAGTTAAACCCCTCATCCATTACATGGTAGCAGAGCATGGTTGGTGGGTATGTGCTGGATTTTATCCTCGGTACCCCCTCCACTTTTTGAGAGCTTTTCCAGAAGGAATAGCTCTGAGGTTTTCCAGAAGGAATCCTCTTTTTAATAACCCTTTGTTTATCAATATACACTTCGGCCATTGGATTTTCTATTTTTATCAAATCAACCTCATGATTATTATTATTACAATCAACCTCATGATTATTACTATTATTATTATCAAACCTCATGATATTATTCTTAAGGCTGTTATGCCTGGCGTTCAACGCCTATTTTTTGTAATTTTTCCCCTTGTTTTCCCAGTTGTTCCATCTTATGATGGGGGTTAGTCACCCAGAGGTTGTTCAGATGAACTTTCCTGAACCAGAACCTCTGACAACTACTTTTTTTCTTTCCTTTTTTTTCAATTTGGCCAAGTGATATTGATAGGAGCTAAGTTCTCCACCAGTAACAATTCTCAGTAGTACCATTACGATGGAAGCTGTCAGCTTTGGAGTTTTTCAGATGAATCTTCCTGAATTAGAACTCCATACTACTTTCAGTCCCGTGTCTAACTTCACATACTTCTTCTTCAAAGAAGTATGTTTTTAAGGGGAGGAGTGTGACGGTATATGGGAATCCCGTCCATCTTGGATGCTGGCTCTTCCCGATCTTTTTGACACGCGGCTGAAGGGGCGGTTGATTCGCGGAAACGAATCATCAACTCCTGGAGGCAACGCGTTATAATCTAACCTTTTGTCTCCGGGGGCAGCTGTCACACTGCCTCCCTACCATTTCTAGAGGATGGAGAGGGGGAAACTACGCTGTATGGGCGGCGTAGTTAAACCCCTCATCCATTACAAATTTTACCCCTGCATGACTGTGTGTGCTCCTCTCAGACAACCAAACTTTCAGCTGTCAATCTCATTGAGGGGCGTTGCGTCCAGCGACCCGCTAGACTTCTCTGGCCTCGTGATATAATATTCAGTATTCTAGTAGAGCATCCATGGTGGTTCCTTCATATTAACTCCACAGACCATCGGGATATAGCGAAACTGGCAGGCCCTCTGACCTAGTGTTCCCATGGCAACTGAGAAAATTGGCCCGCCAGCGCATGCTCAATCAAGCAAAACTATAGGTCGCGTCCACTATGGGCTCTGTTCCAGAATCTGATTAATTTCCACTCAAAAATCGTTCCTGTTTACAATAAATTCAATCCCTTCGATTCAACTTGTCATCTCGATGCGAGACGTTTGTCTTTCGATTTGTTTTTATTGTCTCCTGATCGCGAGATTCGCTTTCTCTGTGGAGTATTTTGTCAGTTTTCCTTTTTTTGCGTCAAATTTTGTGCATTGCCATCCGATCCAATTCCGATGAGAGATTTGTATTTGTGGTACCTACAGTAGGTACCTACAAGGTACCTGGTCTTGTTTACTGTTTGCGGTTTTGTGGATTGACCGGCGTCGTAACACACAGATAAGTACCTAGATTCTAGTATCGAATGGAGACGAGTGGGTACCGGCCGACGGGTCATTGTTTCGTGGTGTTTTAGTTTACTATATTTTTGTACCACATGAATTCGTTGGCTAATTTGCAGTACAAGTTTTCGACGTTTTCGTACGACGATAGTGTTGATTAAAAGAGATAAGCCTTTGCTGAATATCACTGCTATCAGTAAAAATAAAGGGAAGGGTGTTGTTGCCTTGGGGTATTTTGTAAACAAATCTGTTGGTTTTCTGTTCTGGTTTGGTGCCCCACCGTTTTTTGAGCCCACGCACCGCTGCTGATTAAATCCATTAAACCAGTCTCAATGAAATCATAATTTTAACTCGCAGTAACGTTATCACGAGCTATGCTGAGCTAGGTAGTAATATATTATGTTGGCAGGTGGGGTATCTCAGTTTAGTGAAAGCGGTTTCTACGAAGTACAAACAAACCCGGGAACTCCTGACCGAGATTAACCTGCTAAACGGGTGTATCCCGTAACCCTGGGGGATGTGTGGGGTTTGGCGATGGTAGGAGGGGACGTTCCCGGGGAGTCCCGCTCCAGAAACGCAGGATCGCAGGATCGCCAGGGAGTCAGTTAGTGCGCCAGCTTGGTTTCATCAACAACAACAACAACAAAAAATACCACAACAAGAAGTAAGTCCTACCAGACATGTAGTTAATCTTCTTCGAGGATGTCTGCCTTTCTATGTACACTGAATTGTTGGTTGTTAGGCAGGGTCGAAGTGTATCCGAAAAAACGCTGCAAAGTCCTTGTCACATGGGTTTATTATTCTATTGGACCTACGTACAGAAATGCTGGCTGTTCATTTATTGTTACTTTCATGTAAAATAATTGAAATAGCTATTTCTGGTGGTTTCCACCAATGTTGGCCCCCAAAACTTGAATTAGGTACGCTCCCTTTTTAGCGAATTTTCGAAGAAAAGGAAGATATTGTTCTCGGTCCACAATTTTTAAAAATCGAATTTCCGAAAGATTTTTATACCAAAATCCGTTTCAGACCATCCTGAATTCCCTGCCGAAAGACACCAAAAATTATATGTATATATATATATATATATATTTATATATTTGTATATTTATATATTTATATAGTTATATATTTATATATTTATATATATATTTATATATGTATGTGTCATTCCAGACGATAACTCTCGAAAGAATTGAGATAAAAAGTTCAAATTTGCACGAAAAATCTGTCTTGGCAATCGACAGGCTAAGTTCGAAGATGGGCAGAATCGGGTCACCCTAAGGGGGAGTTTTGGGGAGTTTTAGGGGGGGGGGGGGGAAATTACCCATAAATTCCCAAAATGAAAAAGTCTGACAAGTGACACCTCATTTTAAAGGTTTTTGTATGCTGAACACGATGGTGAAATCAGAATTGCGATATCTCATTCCATTCTCAAACTGGAGCACTTTGAAGATGAAGGAACGTGGTTATTTCTTGAGATGTTCTTCCTGGTTCGTCTGCTCTAATCTGATAACGGAATGGGATATCGCAATTCTGACGACTTCACCATCGTGTTCAGCGTTGGAAAATCTACAAACCGAGGTGTTACTCGGCAAAAAATGGAACAAAAACTTTGTTACGTACCCAATACCTACTCTTCTGGTATTCAAAACATTTTTGATTTCCCCCTCCCCCTCCTTCCGCCCCAAATTTTACTTTGCGTAAAACTACTCCTGTTTTAATTTTGTATGGTATCAGGTTGGGAAAACATTGGCCGAAAATTAATTTTCAGAAAATTTTAGGCGGAGGAGGAAGATGCCGAAAACTTCGAAAATTCGCTCTTATAGCCATGCTGCATGACTGTGGTTTTTTATTTTTTTATTTTATTTTTTTAAATTTTATTATCTTTGATCATTGGTAGTACCATTTAATCGTCTTGATCCACGTGTTCACTTTTCCTAGTGTTACAATTTTATACATTCAGCCCAAATATCATCACTAGGTACGCGGCAACAATCGGGAATTGGCCCAAGATAATCATTGCTAGGGAGCACATGATTATAATGACGGAGTATGAAGTCGAGTTGGTTGTTCTGTGATATTATTTCATTTGAGAAATGATAGCTCTTTTGGAGTTTGTTGATAGGTAGTGAAACTTGAACAAACGTTGAACTTTTATTGATGGGTAAATTATTACACAACGGTAAATTATTACACAACGGTTCATCATACCATCTACGTAGAAGGGGCTGGAGTTTGTTGGTAGGTACTTTTGCAACTTGAACAACCGTTGAAGTATTATTGATGGGCAAATTGTTGCAGAACGGTAAATTATTAGTCAGAGGTAAATTATTGCACAACAGTTCATTATGCTATCTACGTAGAAGAGGCACCTATACAGGTAAATTATTACACAACGGTTTACTATTTGCCTTATGCTTCATGAATAACTGCAAAATAATTAATGATTGAATTACTGAATCCCTCGCATTTGTAGGAAACTTTAATTCCAGGGCCGTTTCCAGTACTCGATTTAGAGCTTTCCTGGGTTGGTGAAGGGGGGGGGGGGGGGGGGGGCTCGAGGGTATTGACCACAGAAAACAGTGATCTACGCAGAAGGGGCCTCTATACAGGTAAATAATAAACCTTTGTGTAATAATTTGCAGCATTTTTCTATATAGCCATCTATCTTTCATTTTCCAGTACCAATTTACAGACATTCCCTATGATGAATCTGTCATGGCCTACTCAAACGAATCGCCGGAAATCCACGGAGTGAGGGGGACCTGTAATGATGCTTTCAGTGTCGTAGGAGTTTTAATTTACGACTCGTTTTTTATGAAATTGTGAGAGCTCAAGCAGTTTGGTCCCTAGATGCTGACGGTCCCAAACGAATTTCATCAAAATCGTAGTGGTCGGTAGTTAGGTACCTTCCTACTTATCTACCTACCTACCTACCTACACTCGTGATATGCTCATGTTTATGCGCAAACATGGAATCACTGCCCCCCCTCAAACCGAACTGCGGTTTTATTTTTACAGGTTAGATGAGCTTTACTGGGGTTTTCAAGGTTGTCATTTGATAGCGCCATACATAACATGTACATGATGAGTACATGGTCGAACCGGCACCTTCAGTGCTGCCCCAAACCTATGTCAATACCTACATGCATTTTGTTAGGTATAGCTGTACATAATTTTATTAAATTCTGATGAAATCTCTGTTTGTTATTATTATAATTATTGAAATTTTCATGTCTTTGCCCTGGCACATAGCACAAAAAACTGTCACGAAATTGCGTAACGAAATTGTGTTACAGTGCCTTTATAATGATTTCCGCTTACAACGACCCCGTTGTTAGGTTTGTTCATTTTCTACACTTTTTAACCCACAAAAATCGTTCACCACTCGTTGGAAAGCTCTCGATTTAACGAACATTTTCATGTTCTCCATAACATATTGACTATACGAATAGCGGAGCTATGGGCATAACTGTTCTCATATGTTGTTTACAAACTAATGATCGTGAGTGTAGAAGATAATTAATCCGGAATCGTCTATTTTATTGAAATTAGGTACCTACCTCTTAATATTAATAATGTCAAAAGCAATAGGTAAAGACATGAAAATGTCCCAATGCGTTGCAGACTCGTATGCAAGCGTTTTTGCTGTTTCTGTGATTCTGGATTTTTAAATATATATCTGGTAGCTGGTAGTTACCTAGATCCCCCCCCCCCCCCCCCCCCCGCTTGTTGCAGCTCTCAACCTTTACATTTATTAATTGCTATGCAATTTTAACGCCGGGGGTCATGTGAAAAAAATGTCCTGTCACAAAAACGCGTCACGCAAAGAGGAATGTGATAAAGATGAGCACAAAGAGGAATGTGATAAAGATGAGCACAAAGAGGAATGTGATAAAGATGAGCACAAAGAGGAATGTGATAAAGATGAGCACAAAGAGGAATGTGATAAAGATGAGCACAAAGAGGAACGTGATAAAGATGAGCAAAAAGAGGAATGTGATAAAGGGGGGGTAAATTGCATAGCAAATTCTCCTTTGTTATACGAAGTATAAGAACACATCCTTCGGGGGTGAGGAACGGCGAAGCCGTTCCGAGGGGGCGGAGCCCCCTTTGGGGGTCCAGGGGGCTTGCCCCCTGGCGAGGCCCGAAGGGCCGAGTTTATATATAGTTTTTGATAGTTACCCATGTGGGTCGGCCTCTAAATATAACTGTATGATTCAATATAATTTCCACCAAGATCGGTGTTGAAATGTAGTCACGTATCTGCGATATTCTAACAGTGTTAACTAAAACACTTTGTCAAATCACCTCAAATTTAGAGAAATAGATATAAGAAGGTGTATCAAAAATCATAGAAACTCGTCGAATTGACTCGGGTTTCACAAAATGAGTTCGCGAATGCTTAATAGGGTTTGAAATTTTTTGGAACTGTATTTAAATGTACTGATAAAATATTGTGAGCGTACGTTCAGCCGCAAAGTCCGATCTGTAATGGAGCTCGGCTGTGGCTCATCAAGGAACAAGTCCAACGATTTAAATTCCTTCGAAATCTCGTAACGCTTCTACAGTTTCCGAAAAAATTGGGGTCGAATATCTCGTAACGATGACCGAAGAGTGAGAAAGTAAATCGGCGAATCGCTTCCGTTTTCGAATCGTTTCCAACAGAAGTTAGACAGATCGATTTACTCGTATGGGTGGACCAGTCAAGAGAGTCAATGCGATAAACTGAACTGGATCGTTAATTAAGGTTATTTAGGAATATTTCCTTCTTTGGCGATGATAGGATAAATACTTGAATCGGCGTCATACTGTAGATATTGTGAATTACGAAAGTTTCAGAGGAAGCTGCAAAGTTTGCAGCATGGTATTTAGTTCTGCCGTAAAACGGAAGAACGCTCATCTCTTGAAAATCAAATTTTTCAGGAGGACACTTCAAGGTTTTGTTCAGTTACTCTCATCCTAACTTCTCTCCAGTTTGTCATAAAAACAAAATTTCTTCACAGCACAATAAATTGATGTTTAACGACTATATCGATACCAAATTATAGCCAAAATAATCGATATTTCTAATCGATTCTGCTTATAAGGCGTTTTGACGGAGTTTTCTGCTCTTTTCGAAGGAGAAAGGCCTCATGGCGTTTTTCCTTTGAACGATTAATAAAAATAACAATATACATTTAGTCAACAATGCCTTCTAAATACAACAATTGAATGCCATATTATTATGATACTCACCTAATCGGTATGCTTCTTACCTGTGCGATTCCAGGATTTGTAATAAAGAAGAAGAAATGAGCAATACGTACCTGTTTGCTTTTATTGATTTAAAAAAACATATAATTCTTATCCCTATTTTTATTTCGTTCAATTTTATATTTTGAATTGTTTACCGAAAATCCGCAATAACGCTGTTATAATTCTGCACTTGCCACTGAAATGTGCAACTAACCCTTAAAATATACATTTAGGTTTATGCAAAATAAAACATGCGTTTTTGGAACCAGTTTTCTGTGAAACATATACCTAAATACCTTTGGACCTTTCAAATAATTATATTTTTTTCTTCTCAATGTTTTACTTGAGTCGTTTCACCTTTGACTTGAATGAGATGAGGCGTTTTTGCATTTAACGCCACAATTTTCCAGTTTTCGGATGAAAATTTCGACGTTTTCCTATTTGAATTTTCAATTTTTGTGTCAAAATTGGGGGGGGATAGATGAAAACCCCATTTTCGAACATTTTTGAGACGAGGGGTTCTTTCTTTGACGGGGCAGAATACCAAACTCGAAAGTGACGAAATTCCCTTTTCTCGACTATAGGTAATAATTATTATTTCCAGCAAGAACTGGCGTTATTCGATTAAGTACTCAAAAACACTTTAATTAGGTACCATGTCAATACAACACGTGAGTTACAAAAGCCCTAATTGTTACAAAATCCAGTCATTTACTCACATGTAAATGCGGTGGGATGTGCACTGATACGTTTTGAGCCATATTTCACAAATTTATAATAATTATAATATAAATTCGGTAACTCAGTTGAGAATTTTTGGCTGATTCCTGTCCTGCATCTTAAGAATCAGCTGCAATGATTACTTATACTAAAATTATCTGTTACCTGATTACGTATAATCATCACTGATCATCAATCACGCAACTCCACAAGCTCCACACGTAACTTGGCCGTGTGAAAAGCAGGTACAACGCGCGTGGTAGATGGTAATAAACGCAAAAGATATTATTATGAGACCACTGTGCAGTAAGATGGCGATATTTAGTAGACTTTTTCATCAAGTAGGTAGGTATGCAGCGAAATAAGTTGAAAAACTACTGCAAACAACTATGCTATAATACTTGAAGAGATAGTAGCAGTGTTCAAGGAAACGCGAGAGATTTCACTTTATTTCTTTCAGATGTAAAGGGCGGTGTAAATGCTCCCTCTATAAGTTTTCTATTTTAATGATGACTTGTGAACAGGAAATCAAATTCGAAGTTGTTATTATATCGTGAAGAATTATTTGGGCATTCACAAATTGACAACTCCAAAATTTCAGCTAATTCTTTTCTTCCATGAAACGATATCATTCTCGCTACGATCGTTCTTTTTTCGATTCTCTGTCTCGATACTCAGGCGGTTTTCAGGACGAATCCGAGTTAGATGTGCCTATGGCCTGATTATGATGAAATTCGCAGCCACTACTTCGAACTACGCGGAAGAATTTTTGTTGAGACATTTTTTTTAAATCAACTTTATGTTTCATGCATACAACGAAAAAAATCATAGAATTCTTGAATCAACCGCATATTTTATGAAGCTTTAATAATTAATTATTCTTGTCCGGCTGGCTGTAGTATTTGATTCAGGGCCTAACAGGAGAAACAAGAGAGTAGATATTGACCACAGAAAACAGTGATCTACACAGAAGGGGCATCTATACAGGTAAATAAGTAATAAATCCTTTTAAATAATTCGTAGCGTTTCTATTCCATTTTCAGACTTTACGTAGCCTAATCTTTCACCCTACGTACCGAAACCATCAAGTTTTGACAGTGGTTTATTTTTATCTTGCGATCGCCCTATGTTCATTTTTGAAAACAAACAAAAATGGCTTGCTACTTAAAGAAAATAAAGTGCTCAAAATACGAGATTTTCCAGAAATGCCCCCATTTTCGGGAACCCATTTTTGGGACGTCCCGTAATTTGATATGGTTATTAGGTGTTAAGAAGTTGCGTCAACAAAGTCGGTAACGAAGCGGCCCAGTAACCAAGTTTTGACTGTACGGATTACGCACGGATGGTTTTGTTTTTTGAGTGGGCATTATCGCGCTGAGATCAGACGCTACGACCCGGTTACGTCATGTGCGTATAATGAAGACATTCGTTTTGAAATCAAGTCCACCTTTTGCTACCGAATCTTCCCACGCAGCGCTTCACATCTGCAGCGTGATTACTTTTTCGAAGTAAATGAAAAAAAACCACAGTCATGCAGCATGGCTATAAGAGCGAATTTTCGAAGTTTTCGGCATCTTCCTCCTCCGCCTAAAATTTTCTGAAAATTAATTTTCGGTCAATGTTTTCCCAACTTGATACCATACAAAATTAAAACAGGAGTAGTTTTACGCAAAGTAAAATTTGGGGTGGAAGGAGGGGGAGGGGGAAATCAAAAATGTTTTGAATACCAGAAGAGTAGGTATTGGGTACGTAACAAATTTTTTGTTCCATTTTTTGCCGAGTAACACCTCGGTTTGTAGATTTTCCAACGGTGAACACGATGGTGAAGTCGTCAGAATTGCGATATCCCATTCCGTTATCAGATTAGAGCAGACGAACCAGGAAGAACATCTCAAGAAATAACCACGTTCCTTCATCTTCAAAGTGCTCCAGTTTGAGAATGGAATGAGATATCGCAATTCTGATTTCACCATCGTGTTCAGCGTACAAAAACCTTTAAAATGAGGTGTCACTTGTCAGACTTTTTCATTTTGGGAATTTATGGGTAATTCCCCCCCCCCCCCTAAAACTCCCCAAAACTCCCCCTTAGGGTGACCCGATTCTGCCCATCTTCGAACTTAGCCTGTCGATTGCCAAGACAGATTTTTCGTGCAAATTTGAACTTTTTATCTCAATTCTTTCGAGAGTTATCGTCTGGAATGACACATACATATATAAATATATATATAAATATATAAATATATATAAAAATATATGTATAAATATATATATAAATATATACATATATATATGTACATATAATTTTTGTTGTCTTTCGGCAGGGAATTCAGGATGGTCTGAAACGGATTTTGGTATAAAAATCTTTCGGAAATTCGAGTTTTAAAAATTTTGGTCCGAGAACAATAGCTTCCTTTTCTTCGAAAATTCGCTAAAAGGCGAAAGGTTTAATTTTTTTATATTATTATTTTCATATTTTAACAACACCAAGTTTACAACTGATTACTTCGATCACAAAACGAAGAACGCTGCAAAGTCCTTGTCACGTGGGTTTATTATTCTACTGGACATACATTCAGAAATTTTGGCTGTTCATTTATTGTTTCTTTCACGTGCAATTACTGAAATGGCTATTTTTTATGGTTTCCACCAATTTTGGCCCCCAAAACACGAATTAGGCTCGGTTTTCTACCACAAATCAGAGAGATCGAGGTTGCGCAACAAGTTAAACAGTTGAAAGCGAAAAATAAATCACAAAATTCAGGCTCTAAACGAAAAACTGAACCCGAGTCTAAATTGGGAATTCTATCATAATCGGTTTACAGGTTAGTGTGTTCATTTTAAATCCTGACGGCAAATTAATAATACCTACCGAAATCTCCTAAGAAATCTCCTTCATTAGTTTCGGGCCGCGATTCTTTCGGAGTGAGGAATATTTAATTATTCTCAACGAGCTTATTCAATGTCTTCAGTGAATTTCATATCACACTCTCTTTAGAGTGCTAATGAATGTTTGAGTCCCGAGTGGCCCCGTTTTCATTGAGAAATGAAGTTCAGTAGATTATTTCTACGTGAGAAAATGCTATACTTGATCACAAATGGCTTAAGTTGGAATAGCACAGCATGTTGAATCGCCGGTTAAGTTGAATATTCAACTTCTCATCCTACCTACCTAATTTCAGTGATTTCTAATATTGGCTGGCTTATAGGGGACCAGACGGCATTAGAACTATGATTCTATAATATGTATAGGTATTTAATACCTAAATGGAGAATTTGAATGCAACAACAAGAATAAATTGAATTAAATACCAACACCGAATAAGTAAACAAACTTTCAAGTGAACATCGAAAACGTTATTAAATGAAATGATAAATAATTAAGTTATGACACCGGAATCACTGAAATGTATATGTGATTAGCAACCAAAGAAAGGGTGAGTTCGAAAATGGGGTATATTGGTCGGATTTGAGTTTTTGTTTGTCTAAAAAAGCTAGTCATCACAAACTGCTAGAAAGTCACCAAAGATGGTAGAATTATAAAGTGCTGTCCCACGATTGAAAGGATACTCCAATAATTATCCAAAATTTATCGCAAAAACTTAAAAAATCAAGTTTTTCAAACTTGAACATAACCCAAAATTTGGATAGTTTCCGAAAAAAAGCTATAAGACTTGGTTTTGTAAAATAAACAAAAATAATTATTTCAGCAACATTTAGAGGGCAGATCCATGGTTTAAAACGGCGAGAAATGTATAAAATATTTTAATTTATGTAGTGAGGTGGGTGGTGATGTGATGTTTTCCTTTGTGTGATGTGTAGGTTAGTCACGGTTAGTTAATTTGTAGACTGGAACCTTTTTATTTTACCTTTTATTGCCACATTTTTTCAAATTTTTGAATTGCAATTCGACCATTTTTCGAATTAAATTTTTAATTTTTGACTTTTCTGTTGGAAAGAGCGTCCAAAAATTAAGGGGGGTATGTGAAACACCCATTTTCGACAATTTTCGCGATGAGGCGTTCTTCCTTTTTTTACGGCAGCATACAGAGAGCTGTGATATGTAACAGAAGGGTATTCTATACGGAGAGCTGTGATCTGTAACAAAAGGGAGTTCTATACAGAGAGCTGTGATCTGTAACAGGTGTTCTGTACAAAATACTAAACCGTTTTGTTGGGATTTACAACTTTTTTCAATTGTTGGACGAATACGACGATATTACGCAACGTATGGGTGAATTGCATAATTATGAAAATATCGCTCGGATTTCATCGAAGGACAGGAAGAAGAAGAGCCGTCCGTTTAATACATCGGCTTCGAGAAGGTGGTGGAATTTTACTATTCGCCCTCGACATCGGGAACGAGGGGTCGTAAAGGTCGCGATTACGTGTTGTAGCGGTCAGCCCCAAGTACCATAAAATCCGTTCGGGACGATCACTAGAATTTCCTCCGTTTCACCACCAACGTATTCCCTGGTGTAACATAATATCACTGTGTATATTACCCTTCCGTCAGTCGCATGAGTTTTTCTGACACCAATAGCCGCATGCACCTCTCAGGTGCATACCCAATATTTCCATCTTATTTCAGCTGGTTTGCTGGGGGTTTCATTTTTCCGAATGAAGAGCATTAAAAATTGAAGATTAAAAATTAAAACGCTTCAAATCCCTGCACAGCGGTTCAATATTTTGTATAGAATACCCTTCTGTTACAGATCACAGCTCTCCGTATAGATAACCCTTCTATATAATAATAATTATGTACTATTCTATACATATTATGCAGATCGCACACCCTCCGTAGGTTAATACCTAACCCCGTACTCGTTACTAGGTACCTACCTAAATCACGAGTGAAATGTTGCTAAAATAATTTATTCTGTCGATGACAAACAGTAACTAAAATGGCCAAAAGAAACGCTAACAATGAAGTTCTGAAGGGAAATTGTTGATGTGGAGTGAAAAAAGTTGCAAACGTACCTACCAACAAACTCCAGCCCCTTCTACGTAGATGGTATAATGAACAGTTGTGTAATAATTTACCGTTGAGTAATGATTTACCATCGTATAGTAATAATTTACCCATCAATAATACTTCAACGTTTGTTCAAGTTTCACTACCTATCAACAAACTCCAAAAGAGCCATCATTTTTCAAATGAAATAATATCACAGAACAACCAACTCGACTTCATACTCCGTGAATATAATCAATTGCTCCCTAGCAATGATTATCTCGGGCCAATTCCCGATTGTTGCCGCGTCCCTAGTGATGATATATGGGCTGAATGTATACAAGTTCTTACACCCTGCTGTTGAAAAAGCCTGTCGGTGCAAACTTCTGGGCCTTACTGTGAACTAACGGTTGGACGTACAATGCTCCAGGTGGTCTTAAAAACCTCTTCGAGAACTATTTAAAACCGTAAAAAATTCGAGATAACGGCGTCCTGGAGATTTTAACCCCTATTTTTCACCCCTTAGGGATGACTTGCGGTAACGCCGAGCTTCGAGGACCACCTAGACCCCAAATGGGACCTATAAACCGAATTTCGTCAATATTGGTCATGATAACTAAGAAAAGTGCGAAATACGGCGTATGGCAGACGGACAGAAATTTTTTATTGCATTTTCGGATTCTACATACCTTGAAACAGAAACCATCAAATTTTGAGGGAGGGTTAACAATTCTTTTTTCATGCTTGATTCCAAAGTTAATTATTGAAAATAATAAACCAAAATTTATTACTCATTGTACAAAGTTTGTACAAAGAACAATTTGCTACGTATAATAACAAAAATTGAATCCAAACACATCTGTAACAATGCCATGACGTCTGTCTCTTTCCTAATTGTCTAATTTATTTTTTACTGGGTATCATCCATCACAGCCACTGAGAAGAACTGCATAGGATAATAAAGAAGGCTAGTGTCACAGTTATAAAAGACTAGAATTATCAGTCTCATGGTAAAACTATAAGTGGTGAACGTATACACCATCAACCTCTCGAAAAATGACTGAATAAACGAGCCAATAACACGAATTCACCAGAACACAATCATGAACAGTTAAACATCAATGTACGCAGGTACATAAAAGATAACTAGGTACATCAGGATTCATCAGAATCACTGGCGGGTTTTTTGACACATGATTTACACATCACATAAATGTTTCACTATGCACCTCAAAGAAACATGCGACTAACGGAAGGTTAAGCACATGAACAGGATTGTAATAAGTATGGAACTTGTACATACTCATACAAACCCCTTGAACAAGTCACGCGAATGGCGAATGCATCCCTAAGTCGAATCCTGCTTAAACAAGTTTGTCTAGAACGAGTTCAATGTTTTCCAAATCCGTTCGTTCCACATTCAGAGGTTACGAAGAAAAAGCTCGTTCAGTGAGGAATGGAGATATTGGCGTTATCGATCAATTACAGTAAAAGACTCGGTGATCTCCTTGATACTCAGTAGTTTCGGTGTGGATAGTTCAATTCGGTTTTCAAAACAGTGGCTCCGAGATAGATTTCCTACACAAAAACGCTGCAAATCCCTGCACAACGGTTTATTATTTTGTATAGAATACCCTTCTGTTACAGATCACAGCTCTCTGTAGAGATGAACCCGTCTATATAATATAATATTATGTACTATTCTATGCATATTATGTAGATCGCAGACCCTCCGTAGGTTAGTACCTAACCCCGTACTCGTTACTAGGTACCTACCTAAATCACGAGTTAAATGTTGCTAAAATAATTCTGTCGATGACAAACAGTACCGAACAAAAAGAAACACACATAATGAAGTTCTGAAAAGAAATTGTTGATGAGGAGTGAAAAAAGTTGCAAAAGTACCTACCAACAAACTCCAACCCCTTCTACGTAGATGGTATAATGAACCGTTGTGTAATAATTTACCGTTGAGTAATGATTTACCGTAGTAATAATTTACCCATCAATAATACTTCAACGTTTGTTCAAGTTTCACTACCTACCAACAAACTCCAAAAGAGCCATCATTTTTCAAATTAAATAATATCACAGAACAACCAACTCGACTTCATACTCCGCCAATATAATCAGGTGATCCCTACCAATGATTGGCCGTATTCACAAATATTCCTATTGTGGGCGCGTCTCTGGTTACGAGATTTGGTTTGAATTGTATACAATTTCATTCACACTGGAGTCGAAAATGCCTGTCGGTGCAAACTTCGGGGCCTTACTATGAACGAACGGCTGGACGTACGATGCTCCGGATGGTCTTAAAAAACTCGCAAGTTCAAGAACTATTTAAAACCGTAAAAATATTTACGTAAAAAAATGGTATAGGCGTTTTGAAAATTTCAACCCCTATTTTGAACCCCTTAGAGATGACTCACAGTAACGTCGAGCTTCGAGGACCAACTAGACGCCGAACGGAACCTATAACCCGAATTTCATCAATTTTTTTTCATGGTAACTAAGAAAAGTGGCCCGTACGGCGTACGGCGTACGGCGGACAGACAGAAATATTTTTATTGCAGTTTTGGATTCTACATACCTTGAAACGTAAACCATCAAATTTTGAGGGGGGTAAGAAATTTTTTTTTCATGCTCGATTCCAATGGTTCATTATTGAAAATAATAAACCAAAAGTGGGTAAAATGTGAAAGAAAAAAAAATCATTCGCCACACATCCACACCATCATAATCATCATAATATTTTTTGAATTTTTCAATTCTTTTTTCTCTTTTGCAATCGAGCATGAAAAAAAAAAATTCTTACCCCCCCGTCAAAATTTGATGGTTTAAGTTTCAAGGTATGTAGAATCCAAAACTGCAATAAAAATATTTCTGTTTGTCCGCCGTACGGGCCACTTTTCTTAGTTACCATGAAACAAAATTGATGAAATTCGGGTTATAGATTCCGTTCGGGGTCTAGTTGGTCCTCGAAGCTCGACGTTACTGTCAGTCATCTCTAAGGGGTTCAAAATAGGGGTTGAAATTTTCAAAACGCCGTATCTCGGAAACTTTCGATTGAACGGTATTGTTTTTTTTTTGCGATATTAAATTTGTCTTGAGCTAAACAATTTTTTGAGACCACCCGGAGCATTGTACGTCCAGCCGTTCGTTCGTGTGCACCAAAAAGCTTCGTCAACACGATCGTGAATCAAACGGTATAAATCCGGCCGGGATTTCATCACTAAGGAGCATCTGATTTTAATCACGGATGGCTGTATGAAGTCGAGTTGGTTGTTCTGCGATATTATTTCATTTGATAAGTGATGGACTATTGGATTTTGTTGGTAGGTACCTACTTGTGAAACTTTAACAAACGTTGAAGTATTACTGATGGGTAAATAATTGTTACACATCGGCAAATTATACACAGCGGCAAATTATTACACAACGGTAAATGATTACATAACGGTAATTATTACACAACGGTTCATGTACCAAAAAGGGGCTGGATTTTTTTTTACAGTTACTTTTGCAACTTGAACAACCGTTGAAGTATTATTGATGGGCAAGTTATTACACAACGGTTCATTATAGGTATTGACCACAGAAAACGGTGATCTACGCAGAAGGGGCATCTATTTCACTCCACATCAACAATTTTCCTTTAGAACTTCATTGTTTGCGTTTCTTTTTGCCATTTTAGTTACTGTTTGTCATCGACAGAATTATTTTAGCAACATTTAACTCGTGATTTAGGTAGGTACCCAGTAACGAGTACGGGGTTAGGTACTAACCTACGGAGGGTCTGCGATCTACATAAGACCTACAGAGTAGTAAGTACATATTATATTATATAGACGGGTTATCTCTACAGAGAGCTGTGAGCTGTAACAGAAGGGTATTCTGTACAAAATAATAAACCGTTGTGTTTATAATAAACCGTTTTTCCATTTCTGTTCGTCTGCCGTACGCCGTACTTCGCACTTTTCTTAGTTACTATGAAACAAAATCAATGAAATTCGGTTTGTAGGTCCCGTTCGGGGTCTAGTTGGTCCGCGAAGCTCGTCGTTACTGTCAGTCATCTCTAGGGGGTGAAAAATAGGGGTTGAAAAATGTTCAGAACACCGCAGCTCGAAAATTTTCAGTAGAACCAATGGGTTTTTTACCGTTGTTCAGTTGATCTTGAACTAAAGCATTTTTTGAGACCACCCGGAGCATCGTTCGACCAGCCGTTCGTTTGCACCGAAAAAGCTTCGTCAACACGATCTTGAATCAAACGGTATAAATCCGGCTCAGATATCACTGCTAGGGAGCACCTGGTTATAATCAAGGATGGCTGTATGAAGTCGAGCTGGTTGTTCCGTGATATATATTTAATATGAAGAATGATGGTTATTTGGGATTTTGTTGATAGGTAACCCTACCTATCAGGAGGGTTTTGTAACTTGAACAAGCTTTATGCTTCATGAATAACAACAAATAATTACCAGTTGAATTCTTGAATCCTGAGCATTTACATAAAACTGTAATTCCCTGGCCGGCTTCAGTACTCAGCTTAGGGCTTTCCTGGGGGGAGCAGGAGGGAATAGGGTAGTGTCCACAGAAAACAGCGATCTGCGCAGATGAGGCATGGGGCAGATGGGGCTATACAGGTAAATAATAAACCGTTGTGTAATAATTAGCAGCGTTTTTAAGTTGATCTCGAACTTCGGTATTTTTTTAGACCACCCGGAGCATTGTACGTCCAGCCGTTCGTTAACAGTAAGGCCCTGAATTTTGCGCCGAAAAGTTTCGTCAACATGATAGTGAATGAAACGGCATACATCCAACCCAGATATCATTGCTAGGGAACATATGATTAGAATTCCAGAATCCACCGCATATTTTTTTATGAAACTGTAATTGCTCGGCTGGCTGTAGTACCTACTCGATTTAGGGCTTTGCAGGGAAGGAGCACAAGGGTAGGTACGTATTGACCTAGAAACATTGATCTACTTGGAAAGCCATACTTATATCTAAACCGTTGTGTTATAATTTTCAGCGTACTGTATACCAATTTTTGTCCATTTTCACATAATTTCACAAACCATTATTAACAAATAAAAACGGAGTTATTGAAAAATAGTCTATTTCTACTACTACACGACAAAACGCGAAAAATACACTGTTATCCGGTTTCGGCGATCGAACTATCGTCAGTAACAAACAATAACTGTTATTATAACTGCTAAGTTATTGCTTGTTACTGACAATTGTTTGATCACCGAAACCGGTATAACGGTGTATTTTTCGCCTTTTTTTTCGTGTATTAGTGGAAATAGAAATATTTTTCAATGACTCCGTTTTTCTTTGAAGTGGGTTTCCACGATTTCTTCGCGAGTGATTTAGTTCGCACTATTATTAATTCCCTCGTTTATGATGATTCTTCATTCCGATTCAGATTCGGCGTCAAAATAGAGGAGGATTTTTATCTTGTGCTTACTTGAAAAACCTGTCCAGACTTCTTTTACGTGTAAAACAGCCAGTCGGATACGCATTCGGTATATCGTAAATATAAATAAGGCGAGCAAAGTATCCGAGGGAGCTCGATATAAAAGGTTATGATTTGTTGACAGTCGGAGCCACCTTTTTCTAATCCAGGTGTCACGCCAATAATCGAACACGCCCGCGAGAAGAAAGTGAACAACCAGTTCGTGTCCGAATGATCCATCGAAGTTCCTCCGATACAACGGAATCCCACTTCCCGACCAGAGAAGCCATTGGACGCTGAGTGACCCGTTTCTGACATAACCGATCTGGGAGAAATCCGGTAAAACACGTTTTAAATATGAAACACTCAGCCAGTGCCCTCGTCCCGCTGAAGATTTCCGGAAAACAACGGGAGAATTTGTCGTGTTTCTAAGTATGGACTCGCAAATCGAGTTCACGAGTTCCTCTCTTTATGGGTTGGTGACGAGGGCCTTATGAGGATCCAGACGAGTCCTCCGGTCATTCTGCTATCAAAGCGGGTTACGGGGGTCGCAACGCACCTAACGCGTGTACAGCCAAGGCCTGTTTTCCTAGCGAATGGGTTTTTACGCCGAAGGCGACGTGACACGCTCAGCGTGTTGCGCCACCCACTCCCTCGCCCAAGAATTTCACTAGCGTGTTCTCCTAGAGGGCGCAACAAGTTCCGCGTCAGCGTATTACGTCCGGCGCAGTAGAGCTACTTCTGGAGGAGTCGTTGCGTCGCGCGCTGCGTTGTTTGGCCCAGTATGAACTGTGAATTTCATTCAACTATGTCCCTACCAAAGAAGAAATCGGCGACGACAGTCCGGTTTTCAGCGGACGAAGACGAAATACTGATCGAGTTCGTGAGAGCTCATGGATTATTGTACGACTTGAAAGATGCGGAATTCAAAAACTCGTCTAAGACCTGATGTGGATAGAAGCGGGAAAAAATTGTCAACAAAGACGATGTATTTTTATTTACTGAGCAGATGTGCCTATAACTATGAGAATATTATTCTCTAATAAACAATTTCATCAACTACTCAACCATCTACTTCATACTTCAACATTTTGTACCTAAATTTAGAAGATTAGAGATGCTTGATGCTTCTAACAGTTTGTAGTGTTGATATATGATGCTACTTCATTGTGATGAACCTTCGTCAGAAGGCATGCTATGGCTGGAAGTGAAGTAATCATTGAATCGACGTCTTACTTCAAATCCTTCATATCTACCAAAACCACCTGCGCCAGCCAGAGGGATCAGGTTGTGGGTTGACTACAGACACACTGAGCGTACTGAGCCTGTGCCGCTGCTCGAGGAAAACACTTTCACGCCGCGTGATAAATTTTGCGCTCCTGCCGACGCGATTGAGCCAATTCGGTTCGCGCTGCACAGAAATCCGGTCGCTAGGAAAACAGCTGATATTTATGTGGGTGTTTGATACTCGTCCCGCGGCGCATTGGTTGCGCTGTCTACTACACTCTGCAGTTTTTGAGACCGAAAAGCTCCGTCAACGTGATAGTAAATGAAACGGTTTACATCCAGCCCAGATATCATTGTTAGGGAAGAGGGGGAACACCTGATTATAATCACGGATGGCTGTACGAAATCGAGTTGGATGTTATGTGATATTTCATTTGAAGAACGACAGTTATTTTGGATTTTTTAGTGGTATTTTGTAGGTAGGTACTTTTTGTTTTATTTTATTCATTTTCAGTTTATTATTTTCATTAACGAACCTTCGGAATCGAGCATGAGAAAAAATTTACGCTACGTAGAATCCGAACATGGAATTTAAAAAACGCTGCAAATACCTAAGCAACGGTTTATTATATTGTAAACAACACCATTCCGTTACAGATCACAGCTCTCTGTATAGCTAACCCTTCTACATAGATCATATATATACCCACCGTAGCTTAGCACCTAACCCCTATACTGGTTAATAGGTACCTACCTAAATCACGTATTAAATTCTGCTAAAATGATTCTATCAATGAGAAAAAGAAACACAAATGAAGTTCTGAAGGGAAATTGTTTGATGTGGAGTGAAAACTGATCGGGCCCGGTTGGGTTTCGATCTCTCGGGAACTTTGGCGTTCCAGTCCGTCGCTTAGACCACTGCGCTACAGCGAATATGTCGATGGTACAGGTACTTAGGTTCAGCGACCATCGGAATTTCGACCGGAAATTGAGTGCTAAAGGGGATGGGGGCGGTGGAAAAATGCATATATTTATGTAACTGTGATTGCCAATCGTTAGAGAGCTTATACTTGAACTCTGATGGCTTTTGTCGTGTCTGTGCATGTGTGCGGGTGTGAGTAGTTAGGCATCCACCGCAAACAGCGCCCCTGCTGAATTAGCAGTCCTACGCCAGTAGAAATTCAGTGATCAGCGCAGAACGGGTATCCAAACAGGAAAATAATAAACCATTGTGCGATAATTTACAGTGTTTTTTCCTCATCATCGCCCAAAGCTAAAAGCTGGTTGATGATTTAATCGAAAGCAGCGTTTCGAAACATCACTCTGAACAAACTGCCATACAAACAAGTGTCTAGAGATTGTTCCGATACCTACCAACTCGTCGTGACTCAACAATAGCAACAACGCATCTTTGTTACATAAGCCCATTTAGCAGGTCAGGGGTCAAATCATCTCTTAGCGGTTGCTTTCTCGAACGAGTTCTCCTCATACCGCGCCGCCTGTGGTGGTTACCTACCTGATGAATCTATTAGTGGTATTACGCGCGTAGATATACCTCCAAACAAGATTTCACTTTTGTACAGCTAACCTTTCGACGCACGTATGAGTTAAAAGTTGATGGGGAAAAACGATGGAGGTGTTTAATCCTTGATTTGAATAGCATACAGCATCTGCTTTTCCGATTGCATTACAGCGTCTGATAAAGGTGTATACCAGGAATAACCAATTCGGCACAAATATGTACCTACTAGTAGCAGAAGTGTAGCTGTTATTTGAACACGCTCAAAGTCTCTATACCTCTGTACCTCCTCTGTCGGCTATATCTGATGAAGAATAAAAGAAAAACGCTGCAAATCCCTGCACAACGGTTTATTATTTTGTACAGAATACCCTTCTGTTACAGATCACAGCTCATTGCGGCGTACGGCGTATGGCGGACGTACAGAATTTTTTTTTATTGCATTTTCGGATTCTACATACCTTGAAACGGAAACCATCAAATTTTGAGAGGGGGTCAACACTTTTTTTTCATGCTCGATTCCAAAGGTTCATTATTGAAAATAATAAACCAAAAATATTTACAAGTATTTAAAATATTACTTAATTAATCACAGGAATGATCAGCACACGCATATTTACTGACCTAACGCCACGATGGCGTTAGGTCAGTAAATATGTGTCTGATCATTCTGGTGGTTAAGTAATTACTTTTTTATTTTTTTTAAATACTTGTTAAATACTTTTCTTTAAATATTTGTATTTGTCGTGGTACTCCTTTAGAATAACACTCAATGTAAATAGTTAAATTGTCCTACATAAACCAAGTGGATGGTGGGCCTACGTGACACAAGAGGCATAGGTAGTCATCTCCCTCCATCGATCCTCCAACGGCTCCTAACAACTGTCGGAGGGCCGGGGGAGGGTAGAAGGGCTCCTTTATAAGACGCACGCCTTACCCAACTCGCCATTCTGCGCTCAAACCTCAAGTCGATGACTTCTCCCTCTCCTCACCTTCTTCCTCCAACCTCTCGCTTAAAAGATCTCAGAGTGGTGGAACCGGCCTGGTGATAACCGACGTGGTGGAATCGTCTGGGCACAACCTCTAGCGTTTGTAGTGGTGGTAACCTTCCTGGCCTAGCCATAGGTGTAACCTTTTAAACGCTAGCTATCCAACCTCAAGCTTCACATCTCAACCTCACCTATCCAGGCCCACCCATAATTCTCTATCACCACAGTATTTAATAATTGTTTAGCATTTAAATAATTTTTTTACATTTTACATATTTGCATATTCTTTGCAGATCAAAATGCGCGACAAACCGTGGTGGCTATGGTTGTTGATTGTGGTGGTTGTTGGCGTGGCGAAAGCACATTTGCACATGATCCGGCTGGTAATTCTCCTCGCTGTTGGTCTCGGAGGTAAGCAATATTTTATGGATGTGTACCCTGACGTTACTGGTAAGACCCCGCACACCAACCGAACCGGTTGGGCGTGGATTTCGAGTGAATGATTAACGTATTTTACTACTGGGAGGCATTCAGTGGTGGACTCAAGCTTTGGTACAGAAACCTTTGTTCGCATAATACTTGTATATCAAACTGTTCTTTCAATTACCTATAGAAATGGGTCAGGTGTAGTAAGATACGTAATCTTTACTCTCTCTTCGATCCAGAACCCTCTAGTCATCCCTAGAAATGTGTCAATCCCTGGCTGGCAATGCCAATAGCTTGCTACTTCACCCATGATGGTTATTGATGTAATCAGCCCGGAAGATCATCCAGCTCTTTATCACAATTGAAACTAATAGACAGTGTCTCAGTGTTTCGTCTTGAACGACCAATCAGCCAAACTTCTCAGTTGTCGATTTTTGAAGGACATAAATATCAAGTCTTACCTCAGTGTATCAAGTCTTTCAAGTCTTTCCGAACAGTGACTCCGATGTATGTATTATACGTAACTATCACTCGCGTTTTACGTTTTAGAGCTATTTGAAAAAAATTTGGTTTGGTGCCTCTTCGTCAGCAAATCGTGGCCACACTCATAACTTCCTCAATTCAAATCCGATTTAAGTGGTGGTCGCTGAATCAAACAACACCAGGATGCACATTTACTATTTGTTGTTTTCATTGATTTCTTCGAGTAGTGAAAAAATTAACTTATTTACTGACGTTCCGTTGCTTTTTGGCAGGTATGTACATGCTCCATATCCTGGCTCAGGACTTCAACAAGATTCGCCAGGGGTGGCCCTTCCCCCAACGGCCTTCCGGAGGTCGTCTTCTCAGCCTGTCCTCCGGAATCTTCAAGAGATCGACGGACGAAGTCGAGCAACGGAACGAACTGGATATGCAGGTAATGATTGAGTACTGGGTATGGAGAATGGAGGTAGCCAATACAATTATTTGTGTAATCGTCAGTGATTCTGGTTAATAGATTTTTGCAGCCGGTGCCTAGGGTACAGAGTAGTGGTACAGGTAACGAATGGGCAGATAAGCTTTCAAGATTGTGGGGCCGGAACCATTCTTGGCTATAGCTAAGCTAATATATTCGACAGAACCCTTGGGGGAACGGGTGAGGAAAGAGCACAGGAGGAACTCCCCGGAGCAGTGATTAGGGAAATGGACAATGGGGGCGCCCTGCAGGAGGAGAGGCTCAGCAGCACTGGAACTATCAACCAACGAAATACGCCCTCCTTGTGGGAATGCTTACTGGGCACGTGTGCTTCCGTCAACATTTGAGCAGAGGGCACTAGCAACCCTTCGTGCAGACTGTGCGGAAAAGAGACAAAACAGCGTCTCATCGCCGGTTCGAGTGCCCAGAACTGGAAGTTCGACGATTCGGAAGCTTCGAGTTCTTGGTCCCGAAGGAAACTGTGTTGGGGAAAATCCAAGTAGGGGCAATCATTAGTGTAGTGTGTTGAATAGGAATAGGAAGGACCTATTACTAATATCACGCAAGCATGAACCACAGCAGATTTCAGCTGCTCCTTAGCAGTATTTTGCTAGCACCCCGTCAGCATGAACCACTGCAGGTATTAGTTGCTCCTTAAGAGTCTTTTGAGCGCCCCACGAGCATGAACCACAGCAGGTGCTAAAGAGGAATGAGGTGTGGGTGAACGAGCAGTCTTGTGTGTGAGTGTGATCGATCGAATGGCGAGCTGGGCCAGAAGAGTTGTTTATAAGGGCCCTCCTCCACCCGTCCCTCGTCCACAATCGGCCGCTAAGACCGTTGACAGCGGTTGACGGTTGAAGGAGGGAGCTTTCTCCCTTTGCGTTGCCCGGCTTGTCATTCCCTTCGTTTATTTGGTACAAATCTTAATATAATAGTACATAGGAATGGTTCATGTAGATATTTACGGGGAACCACGACAATTAGTCTACTAGATGGTGTAGACTGGTCTAAGTTTAGCCTGGCACGCAGGGCAACGCTCCGCACAATAAGCCTTAGGTTTCGATGCGGGTGAGGGGTACATGGTCCTCTCATAAGTACCTCAAATTGATCTTCTTGATCTAATCGCATGGCCGTTCACAATCTACCACTTATAATGGTTTATTATTTTGCGAATAATTCACCTATGTATTCGCCCAGGAAAAAATATTTATAACACACTCTCAAACATTTTTTTTTACGTTTCAAGGTGCGTAAATTCCATATTTATGCAATGTCCGCCCGCCGTCCGCCGTATCATCCATTTTATTTTCGGCCTAAAAAAAATCGTTCTTTCGCATAGAGGCTCCATTTGGGCCCTAGTTGTGTCCCGAAAATATGCAGCCCGATCGGAATATACCCAGGGGTGTTATGGGTGAAAAAATGGGTGTAAAAATAGAGTTTTTGGTGTTTTAGTAGCATGAGCTTGCGAGGTATTGTTTTCCGTGTTTTATATGACGAAGAGACCGAGTATGAAGTCGTTTTTGGCCACAGAGTGAAAAATTAAGTTTCTAACGAAGTTTCAGCCTTAAATTTACGTTAAATTTTGGTCTAAATTCGTCGTTCTTGCGCTCACAGTTTGGGTCCCCACTAGGGAACGCATTTGGGTCCTAGATGTGCTCCGAAGCTCGTCAGCCCCATCCGATTACAACCAGGGGTGTTATGCGGGAAAAATGGGTGTAAAAATAGGGGTTTTGAGAGTTTTTGAGGCCTCAATGAACATGAGCTTGTCAGGTATCGTTTTCCATGTTTTTTAGTGCGAGAAGACCGAATATGAAGTTGATATCGACCAAAGTGTGAGGAACTGAGGTTGTAACGGAGGCTCAGCTACTAAAAATTCATTTTTTATGTGTCGAAAACCTGGGAAATTGTCTGATATCACCATAAATTTGTATAATAACGCTAGAATAGTATCAACAGGTCAATCAAACTATCAATGATCATAGATAATTTGTACCACAAAATAGGAGGCTAATTCTGTTTTTTGGGGCCAATATTTGTGGAAACCATCAAAAATAGCTACGTCAACTATTGCACATGAAATAAACAATAAATGAACAGCCAAAATTTGTGTAGGTATGTCGAGTAGAATAATAAACCAGAGTGATTGCGGAAAGTGACGACACTGAGGACTCTAATACAAGCCGTTTGGTAAACAAATGAGGAACGAGTTCTGCGGGGCGTTTGGGCAAGCTTTTCCCCACTGATGCAGGTCATGAAGCTCATTTGTTCAGAGAAGTTGATCCCCTCCACTTCTTCACCACCATTCCCTGTAGGTTTTATCAGGATTAAGTAAACGGCGAACTGGCGGAGACCACGTTCCTGATTACTGACTCGTTTTGAATACAAATACAACGCATTTCGAGTTCTCGCGCTGACGAGTAAGAGAAATGTTGAAACAGGTAAATCGTTGCATACGCATTGTGTCGGAATGACAATTAGATCCACACGATTAATTAATGTCATTGAATACCGCATACGACCCATTGTGAATGCCACGGTAGAGCTCACTGGGACTTAACCCGAGTTGTATAATGGCGGCCCCATAACGTATAATAGGGACCGCCTAAGGGTCAGGTTCTCGACAGTGAATGAGGTAAAATCAGTGTCGCAGCTGGGTCCACCTACCAGCTACCAGGAGTAGCACGCATAATGCTTTCTCGGAAATTAATAATCGTGCTCATCACGAGTACAATGATTTATAAATACCCCCCGCCACATGTAACATGCGCGATTGAAAAGCCTTCGACCAGGGTAATAACTGGGGACTGGAATTACATGCAAAAAATTTGACCAAAATATGCACTCGAAATGGGCAAAATATGCACCCCAAGCAAAATTACGTTTAAAAAAATTTTAAAAATGTCTAAACCAAATTAAATTTTGCTTTGAGACGTACACAGGTAGTCTATACATTATGTTCCAGTTATTATCGCATGTTTAAAAAATTATAGAAACGATCAAGGAAGAAAACGGAATGAAAATGTACACACCTTTTTTTCTCGACTATACAATATTTAAATTTATTTTAAAAACGCTGCAAAGTCCTTGTCACATGGGTTTATTATTCTATTGGACGTACTTACAGAAATGCTGGCTGTTTATTTATTGTTTCTTTCATGTAAAATAATTGAAATAGCTATTCCTGGTGGTTTCCACCAATTTTGGCCCCCAAAACTTGCATTAGGTACGCTTCTTTTTTTTTCAAATTACGATTGATCATTGGTTGTGCCATTTAATCGTCTTGATTCACCTGTTTACACTTTTTCCAATGTTACTGTACACATTGATGGTGATTTCAGACAGTTTTCCAGGTTTTTGACTCATAAAAAACCAATTTTGGGAGCTGAACCTTTGGTAAAACCTCAATTTCCGCGTCTTTGGTCAAAATCGACTTCATTTTCGGTCTTCTCGTCCTCAAAAACATGGAAAAAGATACCTCAAAAGCTCATGTTACTAACATGTTGTTAAAACGCAAAAAGTACCTATTTTTATACACATTTTCACTCATAACACCCCTGGGTATATTCCGATCGGGCTGAAAAGTTTCGGGACACAACTAGGGCCCAAATGGAGCATGTGTGCGAAAGAACGACTTTTTTAGACCGAAAATGAAGCCTGTACACGTGATACGGCGTACGGCGGACGGCGGACGGACATTGCATTTTTGGAATCTACGCACCTTGAAACGGAAAAGAAAAAATTTTGAGGGGGTGTTATAAAAATTTTTTGCTGAGCGAATACATAGGTGTATTATTCACAGAATAATAAACCAAAAGCCACTCGCTATCACAATTATAGCGCTGGATCACAATTGATTTTTCGCCGATCCACAGGTGCAGATCCTTGAGTGATGGCATGGTAGTAGGTACTAATTGTTCGACAACTGAACACACAAACTGACACAACTAACTCCAACGAAATTCTGAGACGAAATGAATTCGACCCATAAGGATGAGAGGTATTTTTTATAGGGGAAAACGGGTTGATAGGGTCGGTAGGTAGTTAGCAGTCTTGTGTGCTTATCGAAGTGACGTATTTATAGCCCGAAAGTGAAAGGCAATCCCACTCAGGGATAAATGGTAAGGGCGCGCCTAAGCCCTACCAGGTCAGTGGTGTAGCGGGGGGGGGGGGGGGGGGGGGGGGGGGGGGGTCGGTAACCCCCCCCCCCCCCATTGACTGGAAAACTTTATCACAAATTAAAATTAAATCTTAAGAATGATAACAATCACAAAAGTAACAAACAAATACAACAATAACAGGTTAAACGGTTAATGAAACATGAATAAACAGTTAAATAATATTACGTTTATTTGATTGCAAACGATCTGTCCAAAAATTTGACCCACTCTTTTTGACAAAAATGCTTATCGAAATACCTGCACCGTCCCCTCAAAGTCCTTCACCGTCACCATACCACACTTCAGGTGAATAATATTGATTTTAGCCCTTAATACCAATTGTTGATCCCCCAAAAATCCTAATTAGACCCCTATTCTGCGTGAAAAGCAACTGAAATGGTATTTTTCTGTCTCCACTCATCCTTCCATGCCACTTCCAGTGATTTTATATATCAATTTTTTTTTTTAGCCGTTTTTTACCGATTTTTGACCATTAAACCTCAAATTTGACCCCTTTCGAATTTTTGAATTGCTCATCCTTTTGTTTGGCAGTAAAAACATTTTGGCGAAATTTGGAATTTTTATCACGAACCCAAGGTGCATATATAATACCTAGACTTAAAAATTGTTGTTAAAATCTAGTGATGAAATCAGGATGCTATGAAACGGATTTGCCTATAAAATAATTTCAAAAACTCGTGTTTTGAAAATTTTGGACCCATTGCAATAGCTTCATTTACCTTGAAAATTCGCGAACATTGTTGCCAAATAAATGTTTTATTTCTTCAGTTTATCTTACCTGTAACATTTAGTGCTTTGGTAAATTTAATTTAAATTCAGCTTTGTTCGTAACGTCAAACCTTATTTTAGCGAATTTTCAAAGAAAATGAAGCTATTGCAGTGGGTAACATTTTCAGAACATGAATTTTTGAAATATTTTTATAGGCAAATCCGTTTCAGGGCATTCTCAGTTCATCCCTAGATTTTAACAAAAAATTATACATTATGTATATGTGCCTCTCCAGATGATATCTGTCCTTGGGTACATGATAAAAATTCCAAATTTCTCCAAAACGTTTGTATTGCCAAACAAAAGGATGAGTTCAAAAATGAGCAATTTTAAAAAATTCCAAGGGGGTCAAATTGGAGTTTTTAGGGGTCAAAAATCGGTAAAAACGGCTAAAATTGCAATATTAAATGACTGGAAGTGGTATGGAAGGGTGAGTAAAGAGAGAAAAATACTATTTCAGTTGTTTTTAACACAGAATAGGGTCAGATTCTGATTTTTGGGGGTAAAATGTTGGTATTAATAGCTAAAAATCAATATTAATCACCTGACGTTGTGTGGGATGATTAATCACAACGGAGAGGCTATCTCAATGATAAAACTATTTTTTTCAAAAACAGGTGGGTCAAATTTGACTTCATTAGGGTCAAACATCGGTAAAAATGGCTAAAATCACGAAAAATTATGTAATTTTAGGAAAAGGTATGGTTTTTTGCTATATCATCTTTTTACAAAATAGCAGGAATATTTCTTTGAAGATTCGCTCTTGTAGCCATGCTACATCACAGGAACTTTTTTCCATTTCCGATAACCCCCCCCCCAATTCAGCAATCCTGGCTACGCCACAGTACCAGGTACACGGATTAAACGGCGAATGGCCTAAGAATATCCGTGATAACTTTTCAAAAACACATATCTCGGAGGATTTGGCGATTGGAATGTCGAAAAATAGGGGAAATTCCCCAATTTCGATTAGAAATGCAGAAATATGCACAAAACAGCCAAAATATGCAAAAATCTCTGAAATCGAACAAAATATGCAAAATAATATATGCTATTTAAAATAACACACGCTAAACCGTTCAGATACCCTCAAAACGGAAAAGTAGCACGACATACACGGTAAAAAACACATATGCAAATTCCATTCCCTAGTAATAACTTATACGGCCATCAGTGAACGGAATCAGAGTGAACGATCGGAGTATGTGACTGTCGCTGTTTATGTAGGTCACCTACCACATAGAAGTTTAGGAAATCACCCAAAAATCTTCGTTACCTACTTACCAAGTCGAAGAGCTCGAACTGCTCCATTCGACGCATAAATCTGTAATAGACCTTTTTCCCTAAGCGTAATGCGCTTGCGCGGCCTTATCACAAATCTTCGGCCGCCATATTGTGGTACCATCGGTCACTCCCCGTCCATATCCGTGACTCTGTGCAACTATCTACACTCTTGATCTCAGCTAGTTACCTTACTATTATATTTTTTTACCTTAATTACCTTAATATACACTGTGCGTTCGCTTCCTGCTTCAGTTAAAATAACAATTTTTCACAAGTGTGCTCCAACTAGTCTGAAAACACCGAAGTGCAATTAAACGTGTAAATAAACTGCAATTCGTTGAAATGTTCTTACACCTACTGTAAATATTGTTGGTTGTGGGGAAGGGTAGAATGATAGTTCCCTTTTGTGTTCAGTGGTATATTGGTCGAGTACTTTTGCCCATAAGACCTCTTCAGGAGTACCTATACTGTGATTTTAGTTATACATAATTAAGAGTAGTCTTATGTTGGAACCTAGTTCGTTTTAGGAAAGCAGTTACGATTAATATTGCTGCACGCTTCATTTAAATTACTTTACCATTTTTGTTCTTTGTGCTGTGATGTTTAATATTGTCCTATTTTTAAGAAAGCTGACTACCAATAAAAACAATTTAAGTTCGTATTTCGAATGTTGTACTTATTTTATTAATATCCTTGCTTGATAACGTTTGTTCCCTGACTTTTCAGGATTTGCAAAATTCCCTGAGTTTTACATGTCCGTATACACCCTGAATAAACCTGTAAGAAGTACTAATAGTTCAGTTGCTACACGTTTAATTTAAGTATAAATAGTTGTCAGTTGTTATTCCGTTTCGTTTCAGTATAGGTAATTGAACTCATGAACACTCAAGATTTCAATATTATAGTTTATTTCGTCAAAAAGTACAAAAAATGTGTAAATAACAACAAAAGTAATGAAAAAAAGTGTATACATTGCCTATAGAAAACAATTTTTTTTGAGGGTGCAATATTATGTAGGTAGACGACATATGGAACGTAAGGAATACAAAGTAGGTAGGTACTTCATGTTCGAGAAATGATTGATGATGAACAACAATGATTCTTTTCAAAATCTTTAACCATTAATCTATAATTAAAGGTTTACGAAAATTTAATAGGCAAGCACAAACAAAAACACTTTGAGACAAAATGTGCAGAAGACGCAGCTGATAAAAAATGTGGTACCACAATATGGCTGCCGTCCCTTATCAGCTCGCGCGTAGGCTCCGCCCCTTTCTTACGGAAAAAGGTCTATTAGGTAAGTAGCAGGTAGTAAGCTCCAAATTTTCATTCAGTACAGAAACCACTCTGATCGGTACAAATTCTCAAAAGTATGAATTTTCGAGGTTTTATTTTCAGTATTATTTTCAGCACGTTTTACGTTGAATTATTTGAAAACATAGGGATCTACCTACACTGTAAATAATCAGAAACTCATGGTCGTCTGTCCTCAATGGCTGGCCTCCGGATAAATGTTAGGAAGACGAAGGAGATAGGAGTGAATGTCTCGACAACAGAGGACTTTAACGTGAATGGGGAGCCAGTGGAAAGGGTGGAATGTTTTCAATACCTGGGTCGACGTGACGGAGGGCACCGATGAAGACGTTAAAAGTAGAATTAGAAAGACGAATGGTTCATTTGTCCAGTTGTATTCTGTTATTTGTCGGAACAAGAACTGTGGTGATTTGAGGTTGAGAGGTAAGAAGCGAGGTGAGGCGAGGCGAGGAGAGGAGAGTGAGAATGGAGGAGAAGGTTGCTGGGTCTAGCGCAGTGGTTCCCAACCTAGGGGCGATCGCCCCCAAGTGGGCGATTTGGGTTATCAGGGGGGCGATAAATAAGAGGGGGGCGATTAGGGGGCGATGAGTATTCAAAGGGGGAAAAATTAAAAGTACAGTAGAAGTTGTCGGGTAGCACGAGTCACTGGCTGGTCTCAGCCGGCGAGTTCACTCCACTCTCCGCAGAATTATTTCATCATTCATCACCAAGTTAGATATTCATAAGGTAAATATTGGCCGTAAAGAGCTGATTCAGTTTCCGACCCTTAAAAAGGGTTCAGTGTCAGATAACGAGACTCCTGAACTCCCAGAAGACAAAATCCTAATTTTTACTGATCACCTTGACCAGTTAAAAACTGACATGGAATCAAGATTTGAAGATTTTACCAAGTTACAAAAATTCCGGATTGGATTCTAGATCCATTTTCGTTTGAAGCTGTGGATAAGCTTGATAACTCCTTGCAGACGGAGTTTCTAGATCTGAAGTATGACTCTGAGGCGAAAATCATTTTGAAGCAGAGCGGTTACGAGTTAGCCTGGGTGAAGCTTATGGACACTTATCCACAACTGTGGGGAAAAAACTGAGCCACTTCTCATCTCGTTCCCGTCAACATATTTAGTTGAAAAAGGATTTAGTTCTGTTGTCCAGCTCCTCACAAAACATAGAAACAAGTTGGAAATTTGTCTCAAAGGATACTTGCGCCTGAACTTGACGAACATAAAGCCAGATATTCAAGCAAGCACAAGGCAGCCATTGAAAAGGTAAAATAAAATAATAACAAAGTTTTCAAACTTCCATTTATTTTTTTCAAATTTTAACTGTCAACTTTCTTATTTTTTTCAGATTCCTATTTAAAAATGAAAAAATGTACTCCTGTTTTTTAAATGTACGTCAATGATCTTGTTAATTATTTCACTTCTTTGTTCTTAAAAATCTGTAAAGAATGTACATTTTAATTTTTTGTCTATTTTATTTAAGAGTGACCAGATAAAACTGCTTTGGCTGTTTTTATATACGGTAATAAAGTTTAAAATGGTAAAACTGCTTTATTATTGACACTTTACTTCAAATTAAAATTAGGCATATAATGAAAATGAAAAGGGGGGCGATAGGTGTTAGTCAATCTCCAGAAAGGGGAGATGGGCCACAAAAGGTTGGGAACCACTGATCTAGCGTCTAAAAGGTTAACACCTATGGCAAAGCCAGAAAGGCTACCACCACTAAAGATGCTAGAGGGTTTGCCCAGTGGTTACCACCAATGCCGGTTCCACCAATTTGGTATCTTTTGTGAGAAGAGGTAGAAAGGAGGCATGAGAGGAGAGTGAAGTCGGCGACTTAAGGAGACAGTGGAATGAGGTGACAGGCGCAGCGGGCGGGTATTTATAGTGCCCATTCCACTCTCTTCCATTCCAGAAGGACTGGTGGGGAGTGCTTGAGCCTATGCGCCTGTGGTCACGTACGCCACCTCACCCGTTGTGTTTATTAACTTGAAAAATCTCAATATATGAGCCGCTGAGAGGAAAAGTGGTCTAACTGAAAATTTATCGATTTTGAGTTAGACCATTCTTGGTGTTCTTTAGGTTGTTCTCCATTCAGAGGAAAAGTGGTATGACTCTAGTTCGAACGGTAATCAAGAGATTGCGCCATTATGTTATTCCGCTAGACGAAACATCGGGCGCCCTGAGGAAAAGTGGTACAACTCAAGGCTGACGCTTCCCCTCGCTCCCGTTTGATTTCTGTGAACCACACGTTCACTATCACTTCAAGCAATCGTTCGTTATCAGTTTCAAGCAATCTTTACGTACGTGCAGACGACTAAGTAAAAGTACATAGTTTTAGTGAAGTTTGTAACCTAGTGTGTGTCTGTGAGGATCATACCTAATTTTTTTTCAAGAAAAAATGAATAATTCGACAGAAATCACCACACAGCAGATTGGGAAGAAACGTCTGAGGCATCCTGAAACTTTATTATGATTAAATTATTAATTATTTTGATTAAAACCGCTGATTATTTTGATTAAAAACGCTAATTATTATTTTGATTAAAAAAACTAAAAAAAAAGAAGGAAGGATTAAATTTTTGAACCAACGATTGTGATTTTCTTTCAGTAACCCCTATCTTGTCAAGGTCAAAAACAGTCAAAGATGGCAATTTTAGAAGCATTTCAAGTGTATAATAGCACCGTTGAAGTTGAGTGCGCTAAAGGTTTGAGTGGAAAAGTGGTACAAGTCATGGAGTTGTACCACATTTCCTCAGCATCTGGAGAAAAGCAAAGTGGAAAAGTGGTACTGTAACTTCATGGAGCCAGTAAAATTAGTTGTTGTGAAAAATAATCAATATTGTTTTTATACCACGTTTTATTAACATCCTGTGGTTGAGAATAAGAAAAAATTAAGCACAATTCTGTTGGTACGTTTTTATCATAAGCTAAAACGCAAAACCTTCATTTTCCGAAATTTGCCTTAAATGCGTTTGGACCACTTTTCCTCCCAGCGGCTCATATATATACAAGGTATGATGTTCTGGGAGGATCACGACAAGAACCTTTCCCTTAAAACCAAGTTTACGCCTTTTCAACACGAATGTTAAATCAGTGCTTCTTTACGGCTGTGGGACGTGGCGAGTGACAAAAGCCCTGACCAGGAAAGTCCAGACCTTCGTTAACAGGTGTTCACGAAGAATCATAGGTGTGTGGTGGCCAGAAGTAATCTCGAATGAGACGCTGTGACAAAGAACAAATCAGAAACCTGTCTCGGTCGAGATACGTAAAAGAAAATGGAAATGTATAGGTCACACACTGAGAAAAGAAGAAGGATCAGTGGAACGTCGGGCTCTGGAGTGGAATCCACAAGGGGGCAGTCGACGAGGTCGCCCAAGAATTAGCTGGAGACGTTCTGTCGAAGAAGAGGAGAGTCGTGTGCGAAAAACATGGCAGCAAGCTAAGGTCCTGGCCTGAGACAGAGATGGACGGCGCAATTTTATTGAGTCCCTACGCCCCTGATGCCGCCAAAGGAAATAAGTCGAAAGTCAACTCATGGTCGTCTCATACAATTAAGCTACGAAGTAAATTTAAATTCACTCACGACGAAACCGTGGAAACCTATTTTTAATCAAAAAGAAATTATTAAAACTTTACCTATATATTTTCAATAAGAACAAAATACCGTTAAAGTGGTTTCGGTTATCAAACCTTCGTCAGTAACAAACAATAACCTTATTAACAGCGATAACGGCATTTCGTTCTTAGTGGGAATAGGTAAGTAGATGAAGTTTTGCTAACTTCGTTTTTATTTAAAATTATCCTGCCGAATTTCGGGGCGAACTTTTTGGGTGGTGACTTACCACTCATGGACACCTGGGTCCAGGGATGGCACTTGCCCATATTATGTCATATTATAATTGTTATCTATTGCTTGGGCAAAACAGAAAGTTGTCTCACAAAACCCACGACTATTGTCGATTTTTCTCGATTAAAAAAATGAAAAATAAAATAAATAAATATAAATATTAAAAAAAGCTGCAAAGTCCTTGTCACATGGGTTTATTATTTAACTGGACAAACCTAAAGAAGTGTTGCTGTTCATTTATGTTTCTTTCATGCGCAGTAATTGAGATAGTTATTTTAGATGGTTTCCACCAATTTTGGCCCCCAAAAACACGACCTCGGCTCCCTTTTTGTCTTTTTTTTTAAACAGATTATCTTTCAACATTGATAGTACCATTTAATTGTCTTGATTCACCTGCTACTACTTCTAGAGTTATTATACAGATTTATGGTGATTTCAAACAATTTCCCAGTTTTTTGACTAATAAAAAACGAATTTCGGGAACTTGACCTTTGATTCAACCTCAATATTATTCAATCTTTGGTCAAAATCAACTTCATATTTGGTCTTCTCGCACTAAAAAACGTGGAAAACGATACATCACAAGCTCGAGTTTACTAAAACCTCAAAGAAACTTCGAAAACCCCTATTTTTACACACATTTTTCTCCCATAACGCCCCTGGGTGTATTCCGATCTGGCTGCCGAGCTTTGGAGCACAACTAGGACCCAAATTTGTTCCCAAATGGGGACCCAAACTGTGTGCGGAAGAACGACGATTTTATACCAAAATTTAACGTCAATTTAAGGCTGAAACTTCGTTAGAACCTCAGTTTTTCCATTCATGGTCAAAATCGACTTCATATTCGGCCTTCTTGTCCTAAACATCATGGAAAACGATACCTCAAAAGCTCAAGTTACTAAAACACAAAAAATACCTACTTTTATACCCATTTTTCACTCATAAAACCCTTGGTTATATTCCGATCTGGCTACAAAGTTTCGGGACACAACTAGGGCCCAAATGGAGCATGTGTGCGAAGGAACGAATTTTTTAGACCGAAAATGAAGCCGGTATGCGTGAATCTACGCACCTTGAAACGTAAAAGAACAAATTTTGACCCCTCAAAATCATATAATAGCACCCTATAAAAAAAATCATATATAACACCATATAAATTTAATAACACTCCCGTGTTATAAAAATTTTTTGCTGTGCGAAAACAGACGTGTGTTTTTCACAGAATAGTAAACCAATAATAAATAATGTGTTTCAGGGGCAACTGTTGACTGAGAGGTTGAGGAACGACACCCGCCAGTTCCCCAACATCCTGAGGAACGATCCTATCGGCTGCGCCAGGAAATACGTCTGTCACATCTCCGGTAGGACGAGAGCCAAATTGACGGCGACGCAGACCAACGTCCTCACACTGCTCAGGTAAATGCCAATTCGTGCCATCTCCATCATACGAAACACCTTGGGCCAAGCTATCAACAGTCCGAAAGTCCGATTTTCCTTGAAATAAAATCAAGTAAAACTGAGGTTCTTTCACCGCTCTGCGAAGTCCGTTTTCGAATGGATGATTAGTCTTCTCAATGTGATTGCACTAACCTCGATTCAAGAAAATGTATGACGTTACTACGTCACTAGTGTGTTTTACCACCCCATGTGAAATGCTCACTTTTGGGGACAGTGGCAGTTCTCGAGTCGTTTGATGTTCCGGTGAAGATGGGGTCGTTTTGGCTGAAGCCTAGTCGATATCCCTTCTCAACCGGTGATAATCTCGCTGGTCCAGGAGGAGGACTCTCGAGGGTCCACCACCACTGTCACAGAGTTCGTGAGATTCTGCGGGTATACTGTCGCTTTACTATTCAGACTTAACAGTGCCCACAGGATGAAGCAATACTCAATTTGGGAATCAGTTCAAAAACGCCATAAAAACCATACCTTGGTACCATCCCATTGAAAGTTGTCGGGCGTTCAAGAAATTTCAACCCCTATTTTTTCACCCCTTAGAGATGACTGACAGAAACGCCGAGCTTCTCGGACTAACTAGACACCAAACGGGACCTACAAACTAAATTTCGTTAATTTTGGTTCATAGTAACTAGTGATGGGCTAAAGCGTTATTTTCTGATAACGCGTTATTCGCTATCAGTTATCGGTCAGTAACTGGTTCCGATAACTGGTTATTCTTATATCTGATTGCCAGTTTACTGATAGGGGTAGAGAGACAAACATGGATGTTCACCTGACAGCTGATGATGAAGAGTTCCTCGCATGATATACCTACCTGTTGCTTCATCTTGAGAATCTGCCACATTGATGGGGCTTGCATACAAATGCTGAACATAAATTAATATAATAGAAATAAATTGTTGATAGAGGAATAAAATTATTAGAATTTCGTAATCTCAAAAAAATTCGTGTCCTCCCTTAGGTCGGTAACTATGGGTGGGTACCTACCTATAGTTAATGTGATATGTACATAAAATCTTGAATTATCGGTAATATGTTTTAGAACTTCCCATCACAACAAACTGGATTGCGAAACATTATGGGATTAGTTTTTAGGTCCTTCAACATTTTTAACGTTATTGCTAGATAACTAGAACTGAACTGAGGGAATAAGGAAAAACTTTTAATTTTTTGAAGGGCACCAAGCTGAGGGATACCATCCTAAAGTAGGTAGGTAGGTAATCTGTTATGTACGGAGTAAAGGGTAAACAGTGATAGCTATAGGTACGCTGTGTCCTACAGCGTACAATACCATCTCAAGTCAAAGGGAAGCAAAGGTCCTGATGGATAACTGCCAGGAAGTGGGTAACTGGTTACGAGGTAAAGCGTTCTCGGCTGCAGGTAGTTACTCAGTACCATCCCCACATCGCACCTGTGGTGGTAATTCACTCAATAGGTATTGGTTAGTGACGGCAACCACCTCCCTTGCCAGGAGAAGTGAAGTGGTTATACCTGTAACGTAGGTTTTCCGGTAACCGGTTATTTCAATAACCGGTTCTTGGTCTGTAACCGGTTATTCTAAGCGGTTCCGTTATTCAACGCCCATCACTAATAGTGAGTAAGAAACGTGCGAAGTACGGCGTACAGCGTGCGGCGGACGGACAGAAATTTTTTTTATCATACATTTTCGGTTTCTACGTACAATGAAACGGAAACCATAAAATTGGGGGGGGGGGGGGGGCTTTTTTGTCTTTCCGATTCTAAAGGTTTATTTATTATTGATAATAGAGTTTTTGCAGCACCCTCACGCCGAAACGAAACGGAAAACGACACGGAAATGGCGGATAGGGCGATCAAAGTCAGTTTTCGTTCAGCTTTGAAGCAGGGTTCACATCCATCCGGAGCCGTCTGGAAATACGGATAGGGGAAGCTAGTGAAAAGCAGTGGTGGGGATGGAGGGGAATCGCGGAAGTTGGGGAGGCGTTCATAACCATCCGGAATTTTGGCTGAAAACTCGTTTCCCGCGCTTCCTCCCACAGCTGTTTCGGTTGCCGACGCCATTCTGTATGCGCAGTAGTGAAGTGCGCAGATGCGGAGCGGAAAATATCTGAAAAATCAGATGCGTACAGTTCGCTTCAAAAGTGCTTCTCCGGAAAAAATATTCCCCCCTCCCCAGCTGATGTCCAACCAATCAGCTGCTCGTACGCAATTTCCGGATAGCTTTCCGGATGGATGTGAACCCTGCTTGACATCTACCGGCTGATGAAGTCACGCTAACGTTATGTTAACCTCTCTTTCATCCATTTTACTCCATGGTGAATACAAATCTACGTCCACACATGGCGTCAAATCTGCATTAACATAGACAGACGCGAAGAAGCAGCTGTGAATATGACGCTCGACATTTATTTTCTAAGGAAAACAGAAGAAGGTAGGTAGCGTTTTACAGATGTAAGGTTAAATTATGTTTCGTCATCTCAATTTGACGAAAACACCGTGAGATCCCGGTATTTTTCGTCATCACGGTTCGTCAAACTTTTCGGTGTCTAAGTGCGCATGCGCAGCACAGCTTTCGTTTCGTCCGTTTCGGCGTGAGGGTCCTGCAAAAACTCTCTAATAATAAACTGATAGAGTTTTCCCATGTTTCAAATATCATGTTGTGTTTGCAAGTCTTTGGTAGTTTTTGTACAAAGCTACGAACAGTGGATAAACACTGCATACTTGAGTGCTTTGGATCAGCCTTCACACCTCTTCTTTTCACCTCTACTTCTAATATAACTACCCACACAATGCAGTAGGTACACGATTACTATTACCGAGATAGTTAACCAAACTACAAAGGGAAACATAAATAACAAATCCATCATGTATGTGCATCGATTTTTAATTCGATACCGCACATCAAATATCGCTTAAATTCCCGATTATTCACCCAAAGAAAAATACAATTTTTTCATTGAACGCACAAAGAAATAAAAACTGTACAAAATACGCTAAGCGTAATATACGATTCTTAAAACATTAATGAGCAAATATCGTTTGGTTTGATCAAGGTTATACTATGTACGAAGTAGAAAACCCAACTAGCCAAATAATAAATCATCGAACCTGTCCAATCAACACTCATTTTGACGGTGTTCGAATCATGCAGCAGTAAAGTAATGATCACCTTATTGAAATTTACTAAATGAACAATAAAACGTAATCAGCAAACTGGCGGTACGTACATGAAGATGAATCATCTGATTTCAGTAAGTACCTACCTACATATTTTCAATCTATAAAAATCATGATAATTTTTCAAGGTTTTTTTCTTTTCGATTTGAACATAAAATACCCTTGAACATAAGTGAGTAAGTAGTAGGTACTAAAGAATAAATAACATCTAGATTGACTACAACACTTCTCCTTAATGTAGACCCCTTATCGAAAATCTATAATGTAGGGAAGTTTATTTACCTCTGATATACGAGGGTGAATGATTCTATATACACTGGCAAGAAGGCACTTTTGTTCAACTAAAGCAGAATTAGGTACATCCAGTTTCCAAAATTTGAACATTATACAATACGTACCTATATATTTGGTCAAAAATTATTTGGAAGTTACGAGCTAAATGCCACGCACAAAGGCAAGCCATAGGAACTTTTCAAGTATCCTGCACTTCCTACAGACGCGACATTGGATTTAGTTGCCTTCTTAAATATCAGTTTGGCTTATAGATAAATCTTGTCTGAGCCTTCACTGCTTAGTATTCTTGTGATGTGAAATAACATATGTATATTATTGTATCGAGTCATATACTAAAACGTTGGTTTGTAGGTTTGCTGTAGGATTATTTTGGAACAATTATTAGAATAGTTTATGCGTAGGAGGTTAGGAGAATGAAACAGAGAAGGCAGTTGGTGTGGCAGTGGCTCTTCACCACCAGACATGATGGTGAAGACCTACCTCTTAAGATGTATAACCTACATCACTATAACCTTTCTGAACTCATTTAGGTAAACAGGTAGGGAATCTAGGTAAATTATCCAGGTTACTGACCTACTTCACCGTACAATCACAAAAAAATCCGTCAAACAAAACATTCAATTCCTAACCGGTGATATAAAAACATTATGTTTACTTATCACCACTATCGTGTGCACCATGAAATGCTGAATGCATAGATTCATCACTTGGTGCACAAGAATGATAAATCGGTTTCACCTTAAACCTAGGTAGGTGCACCATAAAATTTTGATTTTTCAAAATCCAGTTTGATTTGGTAAATTATTTACTACGATTGATTTCGAATCAGTCCAACTCACGCCTGATTTTATCATCCGTCACCTAAAAACACTAAATAATTTTTTTAAAGCTAGTGTCATAATAATACGAACGATTAGCTGATTATTGAATCAAAATATCAGAAACGGAAATCGGTTGATTTATTTGTATAGTTCAATTGGTACCTACTTCGTCTGAGTTGCATCGATATTGGCTTAACTTAGTATTGCAATTTAAAGATGAACGAAGGAAGGTACCAATTGAAATTATGATAAATTCTACTCCTACTAACTACAAAACTATCACTTTTTGTCAAGTAAAACATCCTAAATCGAACCACTGAACTGTACAATTAATTTGGATCAATTCACTGGGTCCAAGTATGGTCTTACGATGAAAATCACACGATTGGTTCGTTTCGGTTGAGTGCAAGCTAAAACTATCAACGATGTCGTTACGTTGACGAAGGCCACTTGTGTGATGGCTCGTAGAGTTTACGGCGTTTTGCCGTTTTTCTTCTCAATGGAATCGATCTTCGCATAGAAAATATCCCTCCAGACTTCACCCGCCGGAGTAGGCAGCCACCTGTCGAAAACAAACGGAGGTTAATAAACTGAGTTTCGACGGATTTCAAAAATTTACCAACAGGGCTGAGCTATGAATGGGCAGATCTTGTTAATTCGTGGGGAGTTATGACGTGTTATCACGTTAACTTGAACTGGTAAATTAGCTCAGTCAGCCACTGTTTGAGTAGGTAGAGAACTGTTCCATCAATGTCAGGCTGCAGAAGATTTGCCGTGGCAATCGCTGTTTGAAATAGTGAATATTCTGTCAGCCAAAGTCTGTAGTTGGTAAGTTAACGGCGTATTGGACCCATACATTGCTGAGAAAAACGAAGTTATTGAAAATTTGTCTAAAAAACGCGAAAAATACACAGTTATACCGGTTTCGGTGTTCAAACCATCGTCAGTAACAAACAATAACTGAGTCAGCAACTGTTACAACTCTCATGGGCCAGAGCATTGACAGAGCAAATCTCTACGAGCTCGAACCTGCGGCACCAGCCCAAAATGACCTGAGTTCGATTCTCAGAGACGGCTCTTCTGGGCCACAATCAAATGATTTGTTGCGATACAACTCACAACGAATTCTTACACCTATTTTGTAAATTCGATGCATTTCACTGTTTTTCCAGGGCGTTCCAGTGGTTGGACACAACCGGGCAGTGGGCTCGAGCTGAGCAGCTGGGCAAGCGAAGAGCGAAAGAAGGCGCTTGCGAAACGGAATACACCAAATGCTTCTACACAGGCGCTCAATTAGAAAAGTTCATGAGCTTGTTATGACATGTAGAAACAAGTTCAGACACGCTATTGTTACCAGCAAAATCTGGATGAGTTTTGCTCTGTTGTTGATTAATTATTAAGAATAATATTATTAAAAGTTGAAAAGTGACACAATCTAATACATCAGTCAGTATTATATTATTTATAATGGAATTCTTGATTTCTTTAAGGATTTTTGAAAATAAAAGAATCACCTCATGGCATTATCTATTATATTTAAGAACTCGCAACAATAATCATTATCAATCAACAACAACTTTTCAGATCAACACAGCCCGTAGCCACATAGAAACACCTGATCTTTTAGAGGGTTCACCCTCATTGCTAATAAAAATGTATTAGTATCCTCATTATTGTTACCAATATCATTGTATTATTGTAGTCATTATTGTTGCCAAATATTTAACATGATGTATACCTCAGTACAGTATGTATACGTAGGTACGTTCTTAATGAAATGGTACTTGAACCACGAATTTACATGGGGTATATTGGGTATTTACATAGGGTATGTATACTATTTGTACTTGAACTAGAATAGAATTCAGAGCTATTTTCATCAACACGTTGCCATACAATTAATTATTGTTGTAAATTGAGGTATTTCCGTAGGTATGTCCACATGAATATCATCAATTTTTGGATTACGATGACTAGGAAAGGTTTTGCCTTGGATCACGGATCAGTTGACTTGTAAATGACCCCAGAAATGTACATATTTGTAAATAAATTTGTTTTTTCACAGTCATTGAAGTGCGTTTATTTGAACAACCCAGCTGTCGCAAAAATTCAAGCAATGAGCTTCAGTTACGTAGGATCAAAATACTGAGAATTTGTTTTCGGTTTGCGTTTTGTTTAGGTATAATAATTTCAAACAGGTAGATATGGTACATACTATACATTTTGTACATACTCCAGTTTACGAGCGTTGGGCTGAAAAATTTCCAGTAGGTCCATAGCTACCGAAGACATTCTGTTATCTATAGAATTCTACTTAGATCTTCGGGAGCCAGATAAAACCAAATTAAGGTTGCAAAGCGGCGAAGGCGGCAAAGGTAAAGTGACTATAGAGTAAGACCAAAACGCAAGAACAAGCAGATCCACGGTGAAATTGGAACAGATTCTTAGACGGATTGGACATTGGACAGATTCTTAGATGAACTGGACATTCTTAGATCTTCGGGAGGCAGATTGCAAGGCGGCAAAGACGAAAAAGATAAAGTGACAAATAGCCTAAGACCAAAAAACGAGAACTGAAATTGGAACAGAAGGAATTTTCGTATCTCACTTCCAACATTGAACCTAAACAGGAAACAACTGACTGTATTGCAGGGAATCAAGCTTGTCGCTAATAGTTGGCATGTTGATGATGCCAAGAAAGAAGACGTCAGAAAATCCGCTTAATCTAATTTTGGTAATATTCTCTCGACGAGTTCTTTGAGGGAATATAATTCCCAATACAACAAACCCCCCAATATAATTAAACCCATAAACAAATAATCAATAATATTAGGACTGTAATATAAGTGAATACCTGAGGAGCTGAAGTAGGAAGTACAAATGCGTGGGGACTGTAACAGTGACTTTTTCTTTCTTGATGCCATCGATCATGAAATGCGCGCTTTGCGCAGCCGTGACGTCAGGCAATCTTGAACTGCAAAACGGAACGTCATTAGGCGAGATCTGTTCTAATTAATGAATAATTTCAAAACCTGCAGTTCGTAGCGGGTAGCAACATTTCTGGTTCAGTGGTGAATATGTGTTTATCCAAGAAAACCCATGTCAAATTCTCATTTTGGTCTCTCCATACGGCGTATTTACGTAATAAATTGATGTAGGACATCGTATAGTTATTATAGTACCTACAACGGTGTTAACTATGCACTAACCCGTTACAACAGCAGCTGTCGACAAAGTGTTCAAAATTGAGTTTTTGGTGTCGTTGGATTCGTCTCGTTGAGACCTGCCGTTTCCTTACCATCCAAGCGCCCTCTATTACGATTTGAACGAACTATTCTTCAAAAAGTTAAACAGTAATTACTGTAACTGAGTTTTCGAAATTACTCGATCACCTCAAGCACCGTCCTATCACTCGACTCAGTTCAGTTACAACAGTTAGTTACCTACTCTAATTACAGCAAAGCAACAATGGCTGCTCTCAAAACCTAGTTTTTGCATTTCGAAAATCGTCCTTAGTAATTGAGTTATACTCATCTGATTATAGCAGATCTAATTTGTTCGATACCTTTCTGGTGAGCGAATGATTTCGTCGTCCAACTTACACAATAAAATATCACTTGATAGGAAAAATAATGAAAACAATCATGGAAATCATGGAAATGTAGGAATATGAATGATGTCGATATGGCTTTTTGTCGCCTACTTTTCAACGATTTTCAAAGGATATCTTCCATTTATAATGTTCTGCAAGGTCAAACGTTGCCAGTTTTATGACCAGCTGACGAAAGGATTTTACTGAACTTTTCCATATCCTTAAAATCATGTATTCTTATGAACCACTTCCACTTTAAATCCGTCACTTAATCTCACCATTTTGGCACTTAACTTGTTATTGCAAAATTCTAGATTCGAGACTAACGCGACATTGATATATTTTTTAGTTATTGAAAAAAAGGTACCTCAAAATAATAGGTACCTACTGGGTTATGCGATAAACAATTCGTAGGTACCTATGCGTTTTTTTTTTACTTATGGCATTTACTTATTTTTCTTGTTTCTTTTTTTTTCTCATAGAAATCAATGAGGTAACATTCAAAATTTCAGCGAAGTCAAACCAAAAATAAGCCTTTTATGTCACATTGAGACTCGAAAATTTAATTTAAGTTTAATATCCGAAAAAGGAAAGTGTCGCTTAGGTATCGCATAAAATTAGGTATTCACGAAACCGTCCGTCAATTGGCCATTGACTAACTTCGTCATGAGAATTCAATGACATACAAGTTGTTCCAGAATCCCCAAGAAGGTCCCTTTGACATCCGTAATAGAATCGCTGTAAGTATGTGAAATGGATTCTAAAATCCTAGTTGAAAGGCTGCAAATTATTACACAACGGTTTACTATTTACCTGTATAGCCCCATCTGCCACATGCCTCATCTGCACAGATCTCTGTTTTCTGTGGTCACTACCTAATTCCCCAGTGATCCTACAAGGAAAGCCCTAAATTGAGTGCTGGAGCCGGCCCGGAAATTACAGTTTTATAAAAATCCGGTGGATTCAAGAATTCTATAATTAATTATGCGAAGCATAACGCTTGCTCAAGTTAGCAATCACCTATTAACAAAATCCAAAATAACCATCATTCTTCAAATGAAAGGATATCACGGAACAACCAAATCAATTTTATACAGCCATCCGTGATTATAATTAGATTCCCTAGTAATGATCTGGGCTGGACGTGTACCGATTCAAGCACGATCATGTTGACGAAGCTTTTCGGTCCAAGGCCTTACTGTGAACGAACGGCTGGACGTACAATGCTCCGGGCGGACTCAACAAATCCCCAACTTCGCGATCAATTTAAGAAAGTAAAAAATTAGAGATAACAGCGCCCTGGAAATTTCAACCCATATTTTCCACTCCTTAGATTATGCTGACAGCAACGCCGAGCTTCACGGACCAACTAGACCCCAAATGGGGCCTACAAACAGAATTTCATTAATTTTGGTTCATGGTTGCTAAGGAAAATGCGAAGTAGGCGTACGGACAGAAATTTTTTTTTTAATTCCATTTTTCAGATTCTCGTACCTTGAAACAGAAACCATCAAATTGGGGGGGGGGGGGTGATTTTTTTTTTTTTTTTTTTCATGCTCGATTCAAAAATTTCTGGGGGATTCAAAATAAGAAATTTTGGAAATCAGAAAGATTGTTTATTATTTTCAATAAGAAATTTTGGAATAATCGAGCATGAAAAAAGAAGAAAAAAAACTCGGCGCTGCGCGCCTCGCCAGGGGGCAAGCCCCCTGGACCCCCGGTTGGTTTTCGCTTGGAGCCTACGGCTAAAATTCAAGAAATATGGAACATGCTTTAGCCGCGCTTTCTTATTCTGTTTGTTGCTGTCAGTAATTCGGAATGTTCGAATTTTGATAGTTCAAATTCTGAATGGTTGATGGATCGATCGATAAACGTTAATTCTCGTTCGGGGATCCTTCCATAAACGTTATTGTCTTCGCCAGCATGATTGTGCGTCTATCATACGGTAGGTAGGCGTAAATAATCCCAGCCGAGATACCATGGCTAGGGGACCCTCAAGGGAACCCTCAAGGAAACCCTCAAGAGAACCCTCGAGGGTACCCTCAAGGTTAAAATTTCGTGACACTTCCGCGTGACATTTTTCGGCTAGTTAGTCCAAGGCTAAAGCATGTTCCATGCTAAAATCCCCCCCCCCCCACCAATTTGATGGTTTCTGATTCAAGGTATGTAGAATCTGAAAATGGAACAGTTCAATATACTCGATTTCACAACTACCTAATTCATATTATTTCTATGCGTCTTACTGTCCCACACTTTTCCCCTACGAGTTTGCTTGAGCGTTCGAAGGCAGTTAGGGACTGGACTATGTATTACCACGGATGGTTCTCTACATAACTACACTGCCGTGTGAAGGAAGAACGACTCAACTCAAAAATTGTCGGAAATGGGATTTTCACGTAACCCCCCTAATTCCAACCCCACCTTTTTGATGGTCAAATCGAAATTCCAAGATTCGACCCAGAAGGGGTTGAAATTGTTAGGGATGAAATCTGGAAATTGCTTAATTTTGAGGAAAAACGTCTCAACTCCGTGTTTTTTTTTTTTTTTTTTTTTTTTTTTAGTAAAAACGCCTCAATTGAAACACCCTCTTGCGAGTTTTGTTATTAATTTATTTGTTGAGGAAAAATGACTCAACTAGCTGAAAACGCCGTTGATTCGTTTTTCCTCCAAACCGTTGGCTTCAGGATCGCGGTCCAAACAGTTGGACTCAAAGGGGATTTGAGTTGTTTTTACTCCACAAACATTTCAAAAATCAACCATGAATAATCGATATTAGACTCAACTGCAATAAATCGATTGAAAAAACGTGTTTGGAGTATTTTTTGACAGCTATCGATCAAGTTGAACGTGATTGGACATTTGGAAAAAAAGGGGGTTGCGGGAATGTCTGTAGTGAACCTATAGCGGGTTTTCGTTGGAAAACTTCGAAGCTGATTTCTGATAACTCAATAATTTTGAGTTGAGTCTTTCTTCCTTCACACGGCAGTACACGTCCCTCATATGTTCACCTTTCGACCTATTTGGCCTACCTACTGTTCCAAAGTATCTTTTGTAAACGAACAACGCGACAAAGAATCAGTTAAGTACCTAACTGCGTCTTGTTTTTAAAACGTGGACAGCGGTATGTTTACTACTGATTATAAACTTTGGATGCTACTCAGCGCCTTGTAGTTTGTTGTTGTTCATGAATTTGTAGTGTCTTTACTTGCATCACTCTAAGTCTGGATTCAAGATGAGACTTTGAAAAGTTATATTGGTTTCCTGTAAGCCGACGCTTCTTCCGACCACCGTTGTATTAAAAACAACAAACCCAGCCAGTCTTCAGTGTCCCAACTGAAAATTGAAAATTAAACGCTGTGCATTGGAATATTCATGCACGACGAACTACCCAAGCTCACTTTACGGTCCAGTGCTCGGGACTCGATGCTGCAGGTGTGATGAAAAACGGGTGCAACGTGGTGATCTTGATCTCAGGATGAGCTCGCCTGAATTCCTCCCTCAGGCACAACATGAGACCTGAAATATAGAAACAGAATAATCGAGAAACCGTCATGTAGAAGTTACATGAAACATGAAAACCTCCATAACTACACAACCGCTGTTAATGGGAAGATGAGTTAAAACAAGAAAATTTGAAACAACTTCAAAACATGCGCATAATGTAGGCAGGTACAATTTAAAACTTGTAAGAAATTAACAAGAAGCGCAATAAAATTTAAATTTTAAAAATGTCAAAATTTAGTAGGTACCTAGCTGATATTTACAAAAATCAGTTTCCATGCCGATAATAAATAATTACATCAATTACATTTTTGCTTGCCTGAAATCAAATTTTCAATCGCACTTTATATTATTCTGTTGGATATACCCCAAAAATCATGGATAAAATTCATTTACAGTATAAATAGGAGAAGTTCAGGAACCTTCGAAAATCCCTATCGGCACAATCGAGGTTTTGCTTCCTCACTACCGAAGGCAGGGAAGGCCTTGGATTCGTGGTTGAGTAAAAAAAATGTATGTCCTCCAAAATGAAAATTTATTTTGCGTTTCAGACATAGAGGAATATTTTTTTTTAACATGTTTAATGTTTTAGGGCTGGGGGTCATTCTGTGAATTCCGACACGCAAATATGCAACGTTTTTCATTGGTTACTACACAGTTACTACCTTCTGTTGTAGCAACCATATATGTTGATGGCGAGTTCTATAATAAGTACAGTAAATGCAACATTATACTTGTAGAGTTCAGTGAAATTGTGGCTTTCATTTTTTCTTGACATTAAAAAACTATATCTAATTTCTCCCTTGCGAGGGAAAAACATTAAACATGATTTAATGTTTTTCCCTCTCAAGGGAGAAATTGAATCATAAAAAATGAATTTTTATTCCGTGTCTGTCTCTCTGCGGTAATTCATTCTAACGAACACAACTACCCGAAATAATGGTCGAACTGGGCTGAAATTTGGTGAGGGTTGCGGGCCACAGATTGTCCCATACAAAAATCATTGAAAAACGCTGCAAAGTCCTTGTCACATGGGTTTATTATTCTATTGGAGTTCTAGAGATTCTTGTTGGCTGTTAAATTTATTGTTTCTTTCATGTGGAATGATTGAAATATAGATATTTCTGATGATTTCCACCAATTTTGGCCCCCAAAACATGAAATAGGTACGCTTTTTTTCTCTTTTTTTTAGATCATCTTTGATCATTGGTAGTGGCATTTAATGGTCTTGATTCACCTGTTTACACTTTTTCCAATGTTATTATACACATTGATGGTGATTTCAGACAGTTTTCAAGGTTTTTGACTCATAAAAAACCAATTTTGGGAGCTGAACCTTTGGTAAAAGCTCAATTTCCCGGTCTTTGGTCAAAATCGACATCATATTCGGTCTTCTCGTCCCCAAAAACATGGAAAAAGATACCTCAGAAGCTCATTTTACTAACATGTTGCTAAAACGCAAAAAGTACCTATTTTTACACACATTTTCACTCATAACATCCCTGGGTATATTCCGATCGGGCTGAAAAGTTTCGGGACACAACTAGGGCCCAAATGGAGCATGTGTGCGAAAGAACGATTTTTTTAGATCGAAAATGAAGCCTGTACACGTGATACGGCGTACGGCGGACGGACATTGCATTTTTGGAATCTACGCACCTTGAAACGGAAAAGAAAAAATTTTGAGGGGGTGTTATAAAAATTTTTTGCTGAGCGATTACATAGGTGTATTATTCACAGAATAATAAACCAAAAGTACAGTAACTTCCGTCTGCGCATGCGCAAACGTGAAATAACTGCCCATAACTACCTTAAATATCGTTGAAATGAGTTCAAACTTGGAGAGTCGATCATGAATAATAGTCTCAAAGTTCCATACGAATTTCATTGGAGTCGTACTGTAACTTTTGTCTGCGCATGCGTGAACATGAACTGTTGCCACTACTCCATGCAACGCTGTTAACTACGCGAAAAATAGTCGTAGAGAGCCGACATTCTGAGGGCATACGCGGGTTGGATCGCAGATAGTCCCTTATCTGCGCATTCGCAAACGTGAAATACTTGAAACGCCCATAACTACCTTAAACGTCATTGAAATGAGTTCAAACTTGGAGAGTCGATCAGGAATTATAGTATTTTTATATTTCTTTATGCATTTTATTGGAATCGTACTGTAACTTTCGTCTCCGCAAGCGCGAACATGAAATGTTGGAAAAAATGTTGAAATGCTCGATCCTATAACGCATGTTTGGCAATTTATTACTACTCTATTTATTGCTATTCAATCATTTTGACGCATCACTTGTTTTACCAACTGGTTCTACACGTCCATGTTACAATAAGTGAGGAAGCTCTGCCCATCCAACTTGGCAGATGTTTTTGGCTCGTTAGGTAGTATTAGGTGAATTAATATTTATTTTAGCCCTTGATACCAATGTTTGACCCCCCCTAAAATCCGAATTTGACCCCTTATACTGTATGAAAAACAACTGAAATATTATTTTATCTGTCTTTACTCACCCTTCCATACCACTTTCAATGGTTTTATACAATTGTTCGCGATTTAATCAGATTTTACCTATTTTGATCCCCTCAGCATTTTCTTAAAATTGCTCATCTTCGAACTCATACTTTTGTTTGGCAATGCGAATATTTTGGCGAAATTTGGAACTTTACTCATGTACCAAAGGTCAAGAGTATCGTCTGGCGTGACTCATAAATAAATATATCCCTATATACTAGTACCTATACAATACATATAAATTTTTATTAAAATCTAGGGATGAATTCAGGATGCTCTGAAACGGCCTATAAAAAAAAATTCAAAATTCATATTCTGAAAATTTTGGACTCATTCTTTTTTGGAAAATTCGCTAAAAAGGAATGAGATCAGTATATCAAGAAGCGCTTAAGTAAGAATGTTAAATAAATTAGTCCATGAAATGAATTGTTTTAATGAGTTTACTTTGTTTAATTCAAACGTTCAGTAAAAATTTTATGAAATTGTCATTCCTCTGTGTTGAAATCATTCTTCTGTCAGGTCATAAGATTATTGACCTGGTTATCTGGATCAATTTTACGAATTATGTGGTCCCTCTTCGTAAGGAGGTTCCAGCGTATTAGAACTACAATTTAGACGTGAATTTTGGTTACTATTTTCAATAATGAACCTTTGGAATCGAGCAAGAAAAAAAAAATGCTAACACCCCCCCCCCCCCCTCGAAATTTGATGGTTTACGTTTCAAGGTAGGTATGTAGAATCCGAAAATGCAATAACAAAAATTTCAGTCCGTCCACCGTACGGACCACTTTTCTTAGTTACCATGAAACAAAATTGATGAAATTCGGGTTATAGGTTCCGTTCGGGGTCTAGTTGATCCTCGAAGCTCGACGTTACTGTCAGTCATCTCTAAGGGGTGAAAAATAGGTGTTGAAATTTTCAGAACGCCATAGCTCGAAAACTTTCGATGGAAGGGTATGGTTTTTTTTTACGTTATTAAATTTGTCTTGAGCTAAACAATTTTTTGAGACCACCCGTTGTACGTCCAGCCGTTCGTGTGCACCAAAAAGCTTCGTCAACACGATCGTGAAACAAACGGTATAAATCCGGCCCGGATATCATCACTAGGGAGCACCTGCGAAATTATTTCATTTGATAAGTGATGGACTATTGGAGTTTGTTGATAGGTACCTACTTTTGAAACTTGAACAAACGTTGAAGTATTATTGATGGGTAAATTATTCCACAATGGTAAATTATTGCACAACGGCAAATTATTACACAACGGTAAATTATTTTTATAACGGTAAATTATTACACAACGGCTCATCTACCAAGAAGAGGCTGGATTTTGTTGATCGGTACTTTTGCAACTTGAACAACCGTTGAAGTATTGTTGATGGGCAAGTTATTACACAACAGTTCATTATACTTGACCAGAGGGTAGGTATTGACCACAGAAAACAGTGATCTACGCAGAAGGGGCATCTATTTCACTCCACATCAACAATTTTCCTTCACAACTTCATTATTTGCGTTTCTTTTTGTTAGGTACTGTTTGTCATCGATAGAATTATTTTAGCAACATTTAACTCGTGATTTAGATTGGTACCTATTAACGAGTACGGGGTTAGGTACTAACCTACTGAGGGTCTGCGATCTACATAATATCTACAGAGTAGTAAGTACACACTATATTATATAGACGGGTTATCTATACATAGAGCTGTGATCTGTAACAGAAGGGTATTCTGTACAAAATAATAAACCGTTGTGCAGGGATTTGCAGCGTTTTTTGGATTACGTTGTTAGTAAATTTCAGATCAGCTGCCGACTGGAAAATGCCGTGAATCGCGAAAACACCCTTAAACGCGCCGACAGAGTTTGCCGACATAATAATTGTTAGCGGAAGGGCGTTGAACACTGATCCCCCAACAATCGAAGGCCCTCTGCCCGCAAGTTGATCTCGCTACCTCATCTAATATTTAAACGGATTTTCACCGGTGCGTGGCCCCTTAAATATTTTAACCAATAGCACCACTTTCAATACTCTAAATTCCTCAAACAGCTTTTCCGTTGGGAATCTACTGTGCTTCCTCATTAGTAATTTAATCAACAACCTCTGTACCAGAAACAACGAACCAATCAAAACCTCGCCTCAATTCGTTTATACATCTAGAATATCGTAAGTTCCGAAATGTGTATCTTATCTACAACTATTCTTCCAGTTCTTCGAAATATCAAGAATATAAGCAACTTTTTCTCGAATTTAAGCGCCTTTCCGAATTTTACAGACAAAAAACTGTGGAAGAATCTTTTTAGTGCCTACCCCACTACAACTTGCTATTTTAGCGTAAACCGTACCGTTTTCTGTCCATTTATTAAACAAATTTACATAAAAGCCCTGGGAAGTAGTAATTTTATGAGAAAAAGTATTTTTTCAAGAAAAAGTAGTTTTTCGAGAAAAAGTACTACTTCCCAGGGCTTTTATGCAAATTTGTTTAATAAATCGACAGAAAACGGTCCAGCTTACGCTAAAATAGCATGTTTTAACCGGATAGGCACTAAAAAGATCCTTCCACAGTTTTTTGTCTCTCCTGCAAAATACGGAAAATGGTGCTTACGATATTCTGCCTTTCAGGGGACGACGTCGTAGTCTTTGTATGTTTATGCTAAACCCGCTCGACTCCGCGGTCCTTCAGAACTGTATGTCTATCGGCGGCTTACGAAGAACATCGCTAGATCGCGCTTGCTTGCGCATATTTTCCAAGCAAAGGTCCCCAACCTTCTCTCGTAGGTCCCAGGTACATACAATGGTAATAATAACATTTTGTTGTCCATTCTAGGCTAGTTATCGATGAATAAGGAATAAATACCAGGTATTATCAGCCAATTTCAAAAAACATTGAATACCTAATAAATCAACAAAGAAGAACCCTGTGAGGTGCCACCATCCTGTAACAGTTTTGATGGATTGTGTCGTTTGGAATAGTTAACTAGGTACTTCCGATAATCTTTTTGCTATATTTGATCGACCACCATTGTCTAATTAGTATTTTGGTTTACTATTTTCAATAATGAACCATTGGAATCGAGCATGAAACAAAAATTCTTACCCCCCTCAAAATTTGATGGTTTACGTTTCAAGGTATGTAGAATCCAAAACTGCAATAAAAATATTTCTGTCAGTCCGCCGTACGCCGTACGGGCCACTTTTCTTAGTTACCATGAAACAAAATTGATGAAATTCGGGTTATAGGTTCCGTTCGGGGTCTAGTTGGTCCTCGAAGCTCGACGTTACCGTCAGTCATCTCTAAGGGGTTCAAAATAGGGGTTGAAATTTTCAAAACGCCTATACCTTTTTTTACGTGAATCTTTTTACGGTTTTAAATAGTTCTTGCACTTACGAGTTTTGGTTTATTATTCTGTGAATAATACACCTATGTAATCGCTCAGCAAAAAATTTTTATAACACCCCCTCAAAATTTTTTCTTTTCCGTTTCAAGATACGTAGATTCCAAAAATGCAATGTCCGTCCGCCGTCCGCCGTCCGCCGTCCGCCGTATCACGTGTATTTTCGGTCTAAAAAATTCGTTCTTTCGCACACATGCTCCATTTGGGCCCTAGTTGTGTCCCGAAACTTTTCAGCCCGATCGGAATATACCCAGGGGTGTTATGAGTGAAAATGTGTATAAAAATAGGTACTTTTTGCGTTTTAGCAACATGTTGGTAACATGAGCTTTTAAGGTATCGTTTTTCATGTTTTTGGGGACGAGAAGACCGAATATGAAGTCGATTTTGACCAAGGAATAGAAAATTGAGGTTCTACCAGATGTTCAGCTCCCGAAATTGATTTTTTATGAGTCAAAAACCTGGGAAATCGTTTGAAATCACCATCAATTTGTATAATAACACTGGAAAAAGTGTCAACAGGTGGATCAAGACGATTAAATGGTACTATCAATGATCAGAGATAATTTATTTAAAAAAAAAAGGAGCGTAGTTTATTCGAGTTTTGGGGGCAAAAATTGGTGGAAACCACCAGAGATAGCTATTTCAATTATTTTATATGAAAGAAACAATAAATAAACAGCCAATATCTCTGTAGGTAGGTATGTCCAATGGAATAATAAACCCATGTGACAAGGACTTTGCAGCGTTTTTTAAGACCACTTGGAGCATTTTACGTCCCTCCGTTCGTTCACAGTAAGGCCCCGAAGGCATTTTCGACTCCAGGGTGAATGAAATTGTATACATTCAAACCAAATCTCGTAACCAGAGACGCGCCCACAATAGGAAATTTGGTGGAGATGAAATCATTGCTAGGGGCCACCTGATTATATTGGCGGAGTATGAAGTCGAGTTGGTTGTTCTGTGATATTATTTCATTTGAAAAATGATTGCTCTTTTGGAGTTTGTTGATAGGTAGTGAAACTTGAACAAACTTTGAAGTATTATTGATGGGTAAATTATTACTACACGATGGTAAATCATTACTCAACGGTAAATTATCACACAACGGTTCATTATACCATCTACGTAGAAGGGGCTGGAGTTTGTTGGTAGGTACTTTTGCAACTTTTTTCACTCCTCATCAACAATTTCTTTTCAGAACTTCATTATGTGTGTTTCGTTTTGTTAGGTACTGTTTGTCATCGGCAGAATTATTTTAGCAACATTCAACTCGTGAGTACGGGGTTAGGTACTAACCTACGGAGGGTCTGCGATCTATATAAAATGTATAGAATAGTACATATCATATTATATAGACGGGTTATCTATACAGAGAGCTGTGATCTGTAACAGAAGGGTATTCTGAACAAAATAATCAACCGTTGTGCAGGGATTTGCAGCGTTTTCTGTCTCGATTCACCATTCTATACCGTTTGTGTCGATTTAATATAAATTAATTTGTAGTATTTTGCTTCCACACTACCAAAGATAGGGGAGCCTTGGATTCGTGATTGAGTAAAAAAAAAAATGTGTCCTCCAAAAAGAAAATTTCCACCACCATTTTTTTGCGTTTCAGACATCAAGGAACATTTTTGGTTCCGTGTCTGTCGTCCGTTCGTCTGTCTGTGGTAATTCCTTGTAACGCCCATAACTAAGTACCCCAAATAATGGTTGAAATGAGCTGAAATTTGGAGGGTAGATGCGGGTTGTACCACAGATGGTCCCATACCAAAATCATTGGAAAACTACCGTAATTTTCGTCTGAGCATGCGGTAATATGAAATTCGCCAATAACTGCCCTAAATGTTGAAATGAGTTCAAACTTGGAAGGTCGATCAGAAATAATACTTTGATGGTTCCAAATGAATTTCATTGGAATCGTAACTTTCATCTGCGCATGCGTGAACATGAAATGTTGACCATTTCCTTGTATCGCTTCTAACTAAGACAAAATAGTCGTAGAGAGCTGAAATTTTGAGGGTACACGTGGGTTGGTTGGTAGATGGTCCCGTTTCAAAATCATGGAAACCGCTTCGTCCGCACATGCGCAAACCCGAAATACTTAGAACGCCCATAACTACCTTAATTATCGTTGAAATGAGTTCAGATTTGGAGGTTCGATCAGGAATGATATTTTGATAGTTCTGTATGAATTTCATTGAAGTCGTACTGCACCTTCCGTCTGCGCATGCGCAAACAAAAAATGTTGACCGTTTCCTTGTAACGCTTCTAACTACGCGAAAAATAGTCGTAGAGAGCTGAAAATTTTGAGGGTACACGCGGGCTGGATTGCAGATGGTCCCGTATCAAAGCGACCCTACCCAACTATTCTATACGTTCGTTTGATTAAAGTGAGGAAGCTATACTGCCTACTCGAATTGGCAGACGCTTTTTGATTGAACCACGAGAATTAAAATTTTACCCCCCCCCCCTCCCCTTCTTCAAATTAGCTCATTATCGAATAAATGTATTCTTTTGTTTGGGATTCACAAACATTTTTGAAATTTGGAATTATGTTCAATTCTGAAAATTGTAAACTCAAGTACATTCAGAATGTCTCAAAACGAATTTTTATGGAACCGCTTTTCAAAACAGCCTGCCAAGAGGGTTGGGCAGTAAAGCTTAGTCGCATCTCGAGTATGAATATGAACATAATATAATGAGTATGACAAATTTGGCAACAGCAAGACCTAATCCGACCACCGTGGAATTCATAACAGACAGTCTGATATGATGTACACACACTCACACGCACACACACACACATACATCTTTCGCATTAATATAATATGATATATGATACCACGATATGATGTGCTTGACATTGAAAATTTACGCTGAGCTTTACTTTGTTATTTGTATTTTCTATTCATCGTAATTGGAAATAAAACTTTAGTTTTATTTTCTTAATTTCTTAATCAACCTTAAATTGTAAAGTTAATCTTAAATTCTAAAAATCTTGGCTTTGGAGTGGGATGGTTAAGTTACAGTTGCGAATATTCATTATTAATGGATAATGTAATTTTCATGGAAATACTATAATTTTTCTCGGTTTTGACCAAAATATGCTCTATTTATGATATATTGTGGTCCAAGAGAATCTGGCAACCCTATGTGTAGCCCCCTTGGAACGCAAAATGCGAGTGGAAATGCTGATTGTGGAGGACACACATTCCTGACGACGCTTGTATGAACACTTGGAAGGCACTGTCTTCGATAGAGTGGAAGCAGAAGCCACGTGGGTAGTTGACATTTTGGAACCCATTAAATTTTCACTTATTTTCCCCTAAAATTGGGTGTAATAAATTTCGAGTTCTCCGATGAGGCGGTGAGTTCGATCTGTCGGTAAGACCACGTAGTCGAGTCGGTCGAGGGTCATGTGGCCGTCGTCTCCGTGTCAAGGGAGTTCCAGTCCCAGAGCCTCGCAGGAGCGAACTTTCCCCGAAGGCATCAGCTACCCCGTCACGTTTAACCTTTTTGCTGAGGGGAGCTCAGGGAGGCGGCACTTGTGTATAATGGCTGTTGAACTCCGTAGCTAGCGCTTCAGCGAGTCCTCCAAGTGAATCAATATTGTCGTTCAAAATCATTTATTGGCACAGGTGTCGGGCCAGAACAGCCAGGGCCTCAATTTATTATTTTTTTACCCACTTATTTTGTTGTAAATTTTGTTAAAATAAAAATAATGAACATAAAAGGAACTTATTAGGATAAAATAATCTTATATAAAGTGTTTCCATATGTTACGGATCGTGTTTCTGTATAATACGGAAAAATGCGGAACATAATATAATTATGTTACACAAACATACGGAAACACATGGAAACATACGTTTCCGTAAAAATATGGAAACATGAAAAGTGTTACAGAAACATACAGAAACATAATATGTTTCTGTATGTTTCTGTAACACTTTTCATGTTTCCATATTTTTACGGAATGGAACATATTATGTTACACAAACATATGGAAACATGTGTTACACAAACATACGGAAACACGTGGAAACATAATGTTACACAAACATACTGACAGAAACATAATATTTATGTTAAGCAAACATACGGAACACATACAGAAACATATGGAAACATACGTTTCCGTGTTCCCGTAAAAATACGGAAACGTGTAAAATTTTACACAAACATACAGAAACATATGTTACACAAACATACAGAAACATATGTTACACAAACATACAGAAACATATATTACACAAACATACAGAAACATATGAAAACATAGGTGTGGTGGTTAGGTTGAGAGGGAAGGTGAAGGTGAGGCGAGGTATGGTGAATGAGAAGGGAGATAAGGTGTCCGACCTAACGCCTCTGGTTAACACCTTTGACCAAAGTCAGGGAGGTTTCCACCACTAAGACACTAGGAGGATATGCCCAGTGGTTGCCACTCGTGGATAGTTTTACCTGTTCGGTTCCACCATTCTGGGATCTTTTAGATATAAGATGAAGGAGGCATGAGAGAGGAGAGATAAGTCATCGACTTGGTTTGAGCGTAGAATGAAGTAACAGGCGAGAAAGGCGAGTTTTTATAGGACCTAGTCCACTAGTCCACTCTCCTCCCGTCCATCAACGTCAGTTGAGGGATGGTGGGAGATCCCTTTCGGACTATCTGTGCCAAGTCAAGTCTCCCACCTCATTCTTTGGTTTATTTGTGAGTGAGATCTTAATACTGTACATGAAGTGATGTTCTGGGACGATATCACGACAATACGTTTCCGTGTTTTCGTATAAATACGGAAACATGTAAAGTGTTACACAAACATACAGAAACATATGTTACACAAACATATGGAAACATATGAAAACATAATATGGAAACATAGGTGTGGTGGTTAGGTTGAGAGGTGAGGTGAAGGTGAGGCGAGGTATAGTGAACGAGAAGGGAGATAAGGTGTCCTCTGGTTATCACCTTTGACCAGTCAGGGAGGTTTCCACCACTAAGACACTAGGAGGATATGCCCAGTGGTTGCCACTCGTGGATAGTTTTACCTGTCCGGTTCCACCATTCTGGGATCTTTTAGATATATATGATGAAGGAGGCATGAGAGGAGAGAGATAAGTCATGGACTTGGTTTGAGCGTACAATGAAGTAACAGGCGAGAAAGGCTAGTTTTTATAGGACCTAGTCCACTAGTCCACTCTCCTCCCGTCCATCAACGTCAGTTGTGGGATGGTGGGAGATCCCTTTTGGACTACCTGAGCCAAGTCGAGTCTGCCACCTCATTCTTTGGTTTATTTGTGAGATCTTAATATTGTAGGTACATGAAGTGTTCTGGGAGGACATCACGACAATACGTTTCCGTGTTTTTGTAAAAATACGGAAACATGTAAAGTGTTACAGAGAAATACGGAAACATGTTACACAAACATACAGAAACATATGGTACACAAACATAATGGAAACATACAGAAACATATTTATGTTACACAAACATATGGAAACATACGGAAACATTGGTTTCCGTGTTTCTGTAAAAATACTGAAACATGTAAAGTGTTACACAAACATACGTAAACATATGTTACAGAAACATAAGGAAACATATGGAAACATACGTTTCCGTGTTTCCGTAAAATACAGAAACATGTAGTGTTACACAAACATACGCAAACATAATTCATGTTACACAAAAATAAGGAAACATAAGGAAACATGAGTTTCCGTGTTTCTGTAAAAATAATGAAACATGTAAAGTGTTACACAGACATACAAAAACATACAGAATGTGTTAAACAAGCACGTTTCTGTAACACAAGGAAAGTGTTTCCCGTATGTTATGGAAAATGTTTCCATGTGATACGGAACGTCTAATAAACCGCTTGACCGATTTGAATGAGGGTGGTCTCAACGTGAACAGCGAGTCCCTGAGACGGACATAGGCTATAATAAAACCGCCGAAACGTCCTCTTTCGACGTGAATGGTTGAATGGCGTCCACTTCTGACGCAGGACGCACTGGCGAATACTATCGCCCGGGCGAAGCCGGCTACTAATGCTCGGAAAATTATAAACGCGCATTGGAAGTTAACATTATACAACTGGTATTGCTGTGCTGATATGCCAAATGCTCGTGTTACTCAAAAATACCAAAAAATAAAAATAAATAAATAATAATAATAATTCCTAATTTCCTCGTAGCAGGCAAACCAAGCTCCAGAATTTCGCGTCATTAATTCGAAAACTCATGGCTATTCCTGCTTAATGAGGACGTAAAATTAAGCAGAAATAATTGAAAATCATGCAGAAAAATAGCAGTCGGAAGACTCGAGCATCTGATCATGGAGTGCCCATTATTTTACTGTGAAAGAGACGTTTTATTTTCTTTTATTATTGATACTAATGCAGTATGCCAACCATTTAATTATAGGTCCTTGCTTCGATCTGCAAATATTAACATATATAAGGCTATATTTCATTATTTGTCGGAATGTAATATTTCTGTTTAATTTTATTAGAATAGTTTATAACTAATTGTACATAACCATATGGCTGTAAAATGTGCTCCATTAATGCCAAATAAAATTTATAAAAAAAAAAAAGTAAGTGCTGACTATGTTTGGGCTAGAACCCTCGTGTAAGGGCCAGTAACTAGAACCGACGATAACCTCACGATAGTTAACCTCAGTTTAAATAGGCGGTAACCGCTGACCGCTTTCTTATCAGTGGAGCGTAACTGGAACGCATTCCGCGGTTAGGTCAAGTTAACCTGAGGTTGAGCGCAGGGTTGCTGGGTAACACTACCATAGCATTCCTCTCTCGAAGTAGAGATACACGAAGCAGACATGTTTCCTTTCTTTTCAACGCAAAGAAAAAAGCGTTGAAAAAGACAAGCTGCTTCAGTTGGCAGCCCCGCTTCCCGGCAAGGCACGGTTAGCCAATCAGATTGCTTATAGCTCCGGTTAACCGCCCATGCACGGCTGGTTAGAGGTTATCGTCTGTTCAGGCGATAACCTTGATTCTTGTTACGCCTCACAAGCATCTGGTCAGCCGATAACCGCTAACCTGTGTTCTAGTTACCGGCCCTAAGTTTCCTCTTGTTTACTTGCTTGCTCATAGAGCTTCTGAGAGGTGGATATCAATCATTCAAAAAAAAAAAGAAAAAAAAAAAAAAAAAAGTAATACTTAAAAGTGTTGATGAAAGAAAGGGTGCTGGTGCCAGATGAAAATCATGTTTTAAGCAATAGCCAAACGGTTGCTCGGAGAAGAAGTTCACCGCACTAAAAAAATCACATTCTCACGTCTGTAACTAGAATTTCTTTGAATAACTGGAACTTCCGCATTAATTAACAGCGCAAAAAACCGATTCGTACAAAAAATCAGCCAGTGAGAAGAAGGTTTGTACCCCTCTCTTTTTTTGCTAATTCAAATTTTCCATTTACAATTGCAGACTGAGATGAATAAATTAATAAAAATTTTGGCTGCGCAAACAGGCTGTCGTGAGTCCCTCCCGGGACTACTCCTAGCAGACTTAAGTTCTCACAAACATTTCACTAGCCAACTTTAGTTCCTGTTAATGAACGGTACGAGTGGGGACCAAAGCCGCAGGAGCTGGTACACAACCTGGAACCCCTCCATCCTCTCCCAGCAAGGGAGTGGAAGGAGAAGGCTTCCAGGGCCTATAAAACCCCGTGTCCTGCGACTTTTCTCTCATTCTACGATTCCTCTAGCCGCTGGCTACTCTCTCTCTCTCCTTACCATGTCTCTCTCCTACTCCCAAAAGATCTAGCCGATGGTGGAGGTTCGCCCTTAACCAGAACTAGCAAACACTCCTAAAAGATCGGTGGAGGTCCGCCCTTAACCGCACAAACATATCCAAAAAGATCCAGCCGATGGTGGAGGTAACGCCCTTAACCAGAACTGGCAAATTCACTAAAAGATCGGTGGAGGTCCGCCCTTAACCGCACATATCCAAAAAGATCCAGCCGATGGTGGAGGTCTCGCCCTTAACCAGAACTGGTAAATTCCTCCCCTCGCCTCTCGTGGTGAATTTCAGCCAATTTTAAATTCATCACACAGGCATTCGTAGATTATTTTATGGATAAATGGATGAAGCCACTGGCGGCCAATATTGGATACTTGGCAGATGTAAACCATGACTCAGTTGATGCAGTAGTATTATTATTAGATTCACGTACCTATTACGAGTATTATTAACTAGTACCTACCAACAAAATCCGATAGTCCATCACTTATCAAATGAAATAATATCACAGAACAACCAACTCGACTTCATATACAGCCATCCTTGATTATAATCAGGTGCTCCCTAGCGATGATATCCGGGCCGGATTTAATACCGTTTGATTCACGATCGTGTTGACGAAGCTTTTTGGTGCTCACGAACGGCTGGTCGTACAATGCTCCGGGTGGCCTAAAAAAATCGTTTAGCTCAAGACAAATTTAATAACGTTAAAAAAACCATACCCTTCTATCGAAAGTTTTTGAGATACGGCGTTCTGAAAATTTCAACCCCTATTTTGAACCCCTTAGAGATGACTGACAGTAACGTCGAGCTTCGAGAACCAACTAGACCCCGAACGGAACCTATAACCCGAATTTCATCAATTTTGTTTCATGGTAACTAAGAAAAGTGGCCAGCACGGCGTACGGCGGACAGACAGAAATATTTTTATTGCATTTTCGGATTCTACATACCTTGAAACGTAAACCATCAAATTTTGATGGGGGGGTTAGAATTATTTTTTTCATGCTCGATTCCAATGGTTCATTATTGAAAATAATAAACCAAAAGTTGATTGAGCGAAGAAAATTTCTTTAGAACCACCTGCAAGTTTACTGTGTGATTGAAAACCAAGTAGGTAAATAGTGTACGTATGTTATTCCTCCAGGCTGTTTGGAATTTCCTCATCAGTTCTCTCGCATGGTATTAGATCCAAGGATTAGTTTCCACGTGAGTTTACAGCGTTAACAAAGTTCGAGGGAAAAATCAGCCAATTTCAGACTTTTAACGTTTTCTGCGTTAAGTTCGCTCTGCCTGCTTCAATTTATAATATGACGTTTTTCAACCCCTTCCTTCGATGCGTTGGTATAAAACTGGGATTCGTCGGAGAATTCCTTCACTCTCCAATTCTCTTTGATGAAAATTAAACGAGGGTGGTCCAGCAGCATGAAATGGGAATCAGGAACATGAAAGCTGCTTTCTACTTTCGCTACATTAATTTCCTGGGATAGGTACTTAGTATTTGAACGGGTCGTGGAGGAAAGAAAGAGGTCGGGAATTGTCAGGAAATTTCCAACCGCCGAGACTCGCGCGGTAGCGGAAGCCTTTTTTCCCCCTTTTGAGAGGGGACATTTCGTTTGTCCACTCGCGTTTTACGCTATAGAGCTTTTTGGACACATTTGGTTTGGTGTGTGCCTGTGTGGGCTGCAACCCGAAGCGCCTCTTCCTCTAATTACATGGTCCAAAAGCGTCAAATGGGTTTTGGCATAATCCGGAGTTTGGTTTTAACCCCCTCTTGGTGCAAGAGCCAGTTTTGATCATTGAGTGACCCTTCACAAAAAAGTTGAACGTTCTCGTCAAATCGTGACTGTGCCAGTGGATTTCGCCGATATCCTCAGGGTTTCCCTTGGTCTCTCTTAGCATTTGGAAATGATCCTTCTCAACAGGTTTTTTACTAGCAACTATTGTTTATAAATACGTTATTCTTAGATAATAATCACGTACGTAGGAAATAAGCTTGGATTAGCAGTAAATTTCCAGGAGGTAGGAACAAACTGGGTTCCTAAAGGAACAGTAGAAGTGTCCTCCCGGATTCAGGCATGAACTTCAGGATTCCAAAGAAATGCTGAAAGTATTAGTTTTTGTTCTGAAGAATTATGATTAACTACTAATACATTGAACCACGCCAATTTAGACAATTCGATTATAATCAAGGAATATAATCAAGGATATTGTCTCCAATATTGTCCGGGGGGGGGGGGGGGGGTGTAATAATTTGCCGGTGTGTAATAATTTACCATTGCGTAATAATTTGCCGTTGTGTAATAATTTACCATTGTTACAGATCACAGCTCTCCGTATAGATAACCCTTTATAATGTACCTACTATTCTATACACGATATAGATCGCACACCCTCCGTAGGTTAGTACCTAACCCCGTACTCGTTACTAGGTACCTACCTAAATCACGAGTTAAATGTTGCTAAAATAATTCTGCCGATGACAAACAGTAACTAAAATGGCGAAAAGCCTAACAATATATTCGGGCGACTAGAAGGAAAACGTAGATTGCCGCCGTTGTGAATGAATCGTAGGTGGTTACCTACTGTTTAAGTAACAATATAAAACTAAATCACTTGCAGCGGAGTAGTGGGAATCCATATAGCAACAAAACTACAGGATAAAAATAGAATGGTCTATTTCCACGTAAGAAACTAACAAAACTCTAGACCGGTTTCGGTTGTTAAAACATCATCAGTACACAATATCGTGGAAATAGACTATTCTATTTTTATCCTGTAGTTTTTTTTGTTTCAGTAACAGTCTGAATACGGTTAGGAAGCGTTTCTTGGATTCTGACCAGTTGGACTGGAAGGCATACATGCAAACTGATAAAGATGGGAGATAGAAGGCTCGTTGGCTACTGTTCGGTCGCCTGGTTCCTAAGAACAAAGACTATGAAAGATTAATATTAAAGGTTACCTATTATCATCTGTCATTACCCATATATTATGTGAATTGTATGTTATAGTATAGCCTACCTATTATGTACACCCACCTATTCTTGCATAAATTATTTGGAAAAGAGAAAATCCCCATCCATAAAAAGAAGAAAAAGTCCGTAAAAGAAAAGATAATTATTGTAAATTGAACTAAATAGTGTTAAACAACTGAAAAAAAGCTGCAAGTCCCTGCACAACGGTTTATTATTCTGTACAGAATACCCTTCTGTTACAAATCACAGCTCTCTGTACAGATAATATATGTACTATTCTATATATTATGTAGATCGCAGAGCCTCCGTAGGGTAGTACCTAACCCCGTATTCGTTACTAGGTAGGTACCTACCTAAATCACGAGTTAAATGTTGCTAAAATAATTCTGTCGATGACAAACAGTAACTAAAATGGCGAAAAGAAACCTTCAGATGAAGTTCTGAAGGAAAATTGTTGATGTAGGGTGAAATAGATGCCCCTTCTGCGTATAGGTCAATACCTATAATGAACCGTTGTGTAATAACTTGTCCATCAATAATACTTCACCGGTTGTTCAACTTGCAAAAGTACCGATCAACAAAATCCAGCCCCTTCTTGGTATTTTATGATTTTTGAAATAAAGCATGTTTTTCATTCATTCATTCATTCATTCATTTTTCAGTAACAGTATCAAATATTGACGCTCCAACTCAGACGCAACACGGAAGTGTTTCGTATAAATGCTGTCCGCTCTACACTCTACTACATGAACGGATAGGTAGACCGCCATTAAAAATGAATTACCTAACAGAGAGCGCTTCTTGGTGATTTTACCTTACGTAAAGTTGATGGAAGGGAGCTCTCCAGAGTATTAGTAGGTACTGTGTATATCAACCTAAGCACTTGAAAGTTCCCAGCTCACTAAAAAAATAATTGCTCTTCTCGGGGTTCAACTATGTCCAAATCCGACTCGGCAGATGGAACTTTCATATTCGAGTAGGGCTTTTTTCCCCCGGGCAGGCGGAACCTTGGAGAAGGAACAGAGAAAAAAGAGAGAAACAGAGGGAAAAGGAAGAGGAAAAAAAGAGAGTGCTTGATAAGTTATTCCAACCCATTTACTCCAATTGTGATTGATGATACTTCATGTATTTTATGGGTGTTGTCTCGTTGGCCGACTGTACAGATGAAATACTTGGTTCATAATTTTTTATACACCGGGGGGGGGGGGGGGGGGGACCTCAATAAAAATAATCGGTACGAACTAAATCACTCGCGACGAAATCGTGGAAACCCATTTCAAAGAAAAACAGAGTTTTTCTTTAAAAATAATCGGATTGCTTCCGAATCAAAATGCCTATCTGCGTACTACATTTTAGAGCTTTCTGAACAAATTTGGTTCGGTTTCTGTTCGACAGTCTCTCCGTCCACACTTCCTCAAATAAAATCCGATTCTGCTGAAATCACTCAATTTCTTGAAACAGACGGCCTGATTATGCTAAAATTTGGTGGGTAGTTTGGTTGTAGCTCCCTGACGGTCCACAATGAATTTCATCGCGATAGGATCATTGTTATATAGCCTCGTTGTTCTGTCTTGAAGGATTCCCACCACCGTTGCACCAGCTATTGACCGGTCGTAAAGGAACTGGCTCTGTCATGGCCGGGGTTGGCTCTATTTCATCAAAACCAACGTCAACCTCTGCAGTAAGACAACATCAGACCAATGCAGAAGTGAGAAATCAAATTATAAAACCGTCTGCCAATTCGAGTAGGCAGTATAGCATCCTCACCTCAATCAGATGAACGTATAGAATAGTTGGGTAGGTTCGTTTTGATACGGGGTGATCTGCGTGCGATCCAACCCGCGTGCACCCTCAAAATTTCAGCTCTATACGACTATTTTTCGCGTAGTTAGAAGCGTTCCAACGAAATGGTCAACATTTTTTCATGTTAGCGCATGCGCAGACGAAAGTTACGGCGCGATTCCAATGAAATTAATATGGAACTATAAAATTATTATTCCTGATCGACCCTCCAAATCTAAACTCATTTCAACGACATTTAAGTTACTTATGGGGGTTTCAAGTATATCAAATTTGCGCATGCGCAGACAAAACGAGTTCCATGATTATGAAACGGGAACACCAGCGATCCTACCCGCGTGCACCCTCAAAATTTCAGCTCTGTACGACTGTTTGTCGCGTAGTTAGAAGCGTCACAAGGAAATGGTCAACATTTCATGTTCGCCCATGGGGAGACGAAAGTTTCATTACAATTCCAATGAAACTCATAAGACACGATCAAAGTGTTATTTCTGATCGACCCTCCAAGTTTGAACCCATTTCAACGATATTTAGGGTAGTTATAGGCGTTCCAAGTATTTCACGTTTGCGCATGCGCAGACGTAAGTTACGGTACTTTTTCAATGATTTTGATGCGGGACCATCTGTGACCCAACCCGCATCTACCCTCTGTCAGCCCATTTTGACCATCATTTCAGGTAGTTATGGGCGTCACAAGGAACTACCACAGACAGACAGACAGACACAGAACCAAAAATGTTCCCTGTTGTCTGAAATGCAAAATGGTACTGGAAATGTTCATTTTGGAGGACATAATTTTTTTTTTACTCAATCACGAATCCAAGGTTTCCCTACCTACGGTAGTGAGGAAGCAAAAGAAATTCTCTCCAATCTGTACTGAATTTATTATTTATTAATTTTGGTTTTTTATTTTCAATAATGAACCTTTGGAATCGAGCATGAAAAAAAAAAAAATGCTAACCCCCCCCCCCCCCCTCAAAATTTGATGGTTTACGTTTCAAGGTATGTAGAATCCGAAAATGCAATACAAATATTTCTGTCTGTCCGCCGTGCTCCGTTTTATTTTTTATACGGCTCCTTAAAAAATGAAATGAGAATCAGGCTGAAACGTTGGTCTGCGCATGCGGGAGGATGAAACCTTTGCAACAAGTCCGTTCCAACCAACATATTTAGCTAGAATTCCAGAGGTTATTCGGGGAGATACCAGTTGGTACTTTATAAATGCCATCCTGATGCTGTACTTTCATTTGCTTCATGTGCAGTCACTGTGATCATGTAATGGCTATTTATTCATTTATTTACTTATTTATTTTGTTGAGTACGGGCAAGACCAATTACACGGAGAAAAACCGCGTGGAAAAACAATGAAACGAAAAATTAATATTATTCAACACCATTGGCGTAAACAAATTTAAAATAAATTACAATAAATCGATTTCACAAACTTGGTGAGGAGGCTATGGGGAAGTAATGCGTCTCATCTTGTCAGACGATTTTTTCTTCTACACAACGACGTCTTTCCTAACTTACGGACTACAACGAAAAGAAGGTTAGAGCCTTTACAATTCCCTCAAAATGTTTAGTTGTCTGTATGTAATTCTGAATATTGCTCAATGGAGCTTTCTGACATCGTACTTACCAACATTCTCAAACTGACCCAACAAGAATAGTTCAACTCCTCCTCGATGTGCATTCAAAGCCTGAGATACCTCTCAACATGCAAATACGCATAACTGATTACTGAAGCCTGCTATGTTAGGTGTTCTGCTGGTACATGCAGGGGGAAGGGGTGATAATGTAATCTTGTTACCGGTAACGGCGTATTTCGTGGCGGTGTAGGGAGCGATGTTTTCTGCCTGGGTAAACGCAGCAGCCGACGCCGTCGCACAAATGTGGCCCTTCCCTCTCTCGATCATCCCAGGGAGGAACGCTCTTATCGTCTGCAAGAGGGGGAAAAACACATAAAATAAAACAACGAAAATTCCATCACAGAGAACATAAATTATACTTACAAAGACCCCTCTGTAATAGATATCCCTAGTAAAAATATCGAAAGCTACGGTTTCCGTCGAGCGGGGTTTTTAGAGTATCTGCATGACAGGCCCGTAGTCGCCATTTTTATACTGATTCTATCATCGTAACTCTTTTGGTGTAGAAACGACAGGCATCTTTATGGACTTTTGCTCATAGAGGACACCAGCTGGAAGTGGCCCAGCTAAACGCATCCCTGATAAACAGGTACGTTACCACCAAAGCCCTCATCATAATCATAAATATGTGATATCGGTATGTAGGTATTTCATGATGGGAAGGATTCTGCCAAAACTTATGAGTTTCATATTCATTTACCTGCAAAAACCTGCACTGTGTGTTGCACTAGTAATCATAGAAGTCAAAACAACGAAACTTTCCTATAATATATCTAACATCCTAAAGATGGGTTCATAATATATGTAACAAAACACGTTAAACGCGTTATATTATAATAACATATTTTACAAAAGTTGTACAAAATGTTGCATTATCGGAAGTTGCATGCTACACAGCGAGTGACAGTGAGATCAAAAGAAGTCGGTAAACCTGACAGGCCAGTCCCCCTCAGCAGTCCTGTAATTCACAGAAAACAATGTTCTCCCGCTCCAATTCCACACACTCCACCATCGTGGAGTTCAAGTCACAGTTCAGTTCTTCTCGCCAGTCGTTCATGAACCTGTAGTGCGTTCCGTTCATTTACCGGTTTATGCTGTTTTATGGTCTAATATAAATATGAATAATGGAATAATATGAATGAATGAATGAATATGGTATAATATAATGGTTTTATGGAGTAATATGGTCAGCAAAGGCGAGCGAGTTCGAGTTTCTTCGCGAGAAAAAGTGAAGTGGGGCCCCCTACATAGTGGATTTTAACCTACCGGCTGGGCGCGTCCAAGGTAGTCACACGAGCAGACGCGTGCCGCACTGGGTGCGGCATGCAGAGAAAAAGAAGAAGTTTTCATGGAAATATTGGTCGTGGATGTGTGACAGTGGTGGTGGACCCTCGAGAGTCCCCCTCCTAGACCAGCGAGATTATCACCGGTTAAGAAGGGATATCGATTAGGCTTCCCCAAGCGACCCCGTCTCCACCGGGCCAAAAAACTACTCGAGAATAGCCGCACTGTTACACTCTTCCCCACAAGACATACTTCTGGGTAGCAGAAGTATGAGAGGGAAAAGGGGGAATGAAAAGTAGTATGAAGTTCTGGTGACTACTCCAAGGTGATTAACCGCCATCGTAATGGTACTACCTCATTAATATTTTACTGGTGAAGAACAAAGCTCCTCCATACGAGTATTGTCGGATAATGTTGTCAGAGGTTGTTATCCAGTGAATTGTGCTCACCCTCCATTGTTAGATGGAACAACTATTGGGACTTGTTATTAGGGACAAGGCATTGATCGCCGTCAAATGAGATCAATATATTTTAATTATATTGACTCTCTAATGGGTGGAAAGGGGGTGGGGGAAGCCAATAGATGTATTATCAAAAGGACAGGATGTTTCTAAAGGAATCCTTCTGGAAACCTTATGGCTTCTGGCTTATCCTTCTGTTAAGCCCACAACAAATTGGATGGAATATGGTGAATTGCTCAGCGCATACTACGAAACCACGCTCTGCTACCATGTGACACAGTGTGACAGTGAGGGTGGACCCTCGAGAGTCCCCCTCCTAGAGCAGCGAGATTATCACTGGTTAAGAAGGGATATCGATTAGGCCCACCGATCTCGTCTCCACGGACCAAAAAACTACATGAGAACAGCCGCACTGTTACAGATGGGAGGAATATGTTTATTACAGAAGGATACACCACTTACTAGGCTGTTTAAACTCGTAGATATATTTCAACAATCATAAAATTCGACATGCAACACAAAATTTTATAAAAAAGAAAGAACATTAAATACTTTGTTTTGGACTGAAACTGCAACAATACAATACGTTCTTTACATATTTATCAAAATTGTTATGATAATACCTATGAATTGTTACCTAACGTAAACTATAGAAGAAATCTTGCTTTCCATCAGTACATTATTTAGATAGGTACTCATAATCAGACTACCATAAAATTTAGCGTACTACCAAAATATATCAAATTATATACTTCTGAAAATTCAAACTGTATCGAAACATAGCATTTTGATTCTCATCAAACCTACAACAAAACTACTAGGTAGGTTCTTTTTACGAATTTGAAAGGCGAAACGGATGAAAAAATGGTTACTTGTCATAAATAATTATCTGCTGTGAAATGGTTCAAATTTGCATACAGTGAGAAAGGAAATTACAACACCGATGAGAAAGTGGATGAATATAACGAAAACATAGATAAGAAGGAAAGAATAATAAGAATTTATACGTACATGTCAAGTTGAACGATGGACGCGTGCCTCACACCATGCGGAAAAGCCCATCTTTTCATCGACAACAACTGGACCGGGCGCCTGCTTCACTCAGTGCGGCAGTTTTTGTCCTCTCACTTTTTTTACTCAATGGGCTATTTGCACGTATTTATTTCATTTTATTTTTTTTTAAATATTTTTTAATTAAAGTAGATTTTATCCTGAGAATTTTGAGACTAACCGCACGATCCTACAATAAGTAGTTCTTTTTATATGATTTTTCAGTATCCAGAGGTTCTTATGTCACAGTCGGCAGGGGAGTCCCGCCCAGGCAAGAGGGATGCAATGACGTAGGAACCTCTGGAAAGTTTGAGAAATCATTTTAAAAATCATAGAAAAGTAAAGAGTTTTGTGGCTGGACGAAAAACTAACTGAAAGCGGGATGGTCCTGTACAACAGAACCCTGGATGATTTCCGATCAAAGCCACCAAAAACCGCTGACCATAATCACTACGATGTATGTGAAATAGGTAAGTTCCAGGATACGTAGGTATCTCATTTTTCACGGTGAGAATGATTCTGCGTAACAATTTGTCACTTGTCGTGGTGACCCTCAAGTAGGACACTCCAGTGTAATATAAGACGTAACCAAATAAACGAGGAGCAGAACGAGCTGGGGTAACGCCTCGGGAAAGGGACTAGAAGGGTCCCCTCCATCGAGCTCCCCAAAGGGTCATAACGGCCATTGGAAGGGGGGGGGGGGAAGGGCGAGGAGGGAGGTCCTTATAATGACGCCCCGGCCCCAGCTCCTCATTTAACAGACAACTCTCAGAGACTTGCGAGTTCACTCTCAACCGCCCTACTCTCTCTCTCTCTCCTACCCTTCCTCGCACCTACTGTGATGATAGCCACAGGGTGCTCCCTTCTCGAATACTGGCTGTGGTGATAACCGTGGGGTATTCACCTTCTTCTTCCAGGCATCTGGTGTGGTGATAACAGCGGGACGCCTACTTCTCCTCTAGCACTTGCTGCGGTGATAACCGCGGGGTGCTAGCCTCCTATTCCAACTAATGCCTGCTGTGGTGATAACCGCTGGGAGTTAGCAAAATACTTCTGAGGAGCACCTCCTTTCTATCCTTTACTGACCCACACCAAACCCTACCAATCACCACATCACTGATTACGAGTAACAATCCATTTTGCTATGAATCGACGTACAAACGTGAGAATGTAGATAATAATATATAATACCAAATAACAAATAATACCCGAGGGGTTATATAATTTTTCAGACTTACCCAAAAGTGAGACATGACGTTGACGTCGAACATCCTTTGTATCGACTGCTCGGAGACTTCGAGGATTGACGCCGAACTGACGATTCCGGCGTTGTTTATGAGAATGTCGACGGGACCCAGCTCGCTGACCATCGCCTCGACTTGTTTCTGAAACCACCAACACCGTCAGTGTACATCCATGTCCAAAAACCAAAATACAGAAGGTTCAGCATTCTCGATTTCGATTCACACTTGCCAGGTCGAGTAATGACGGCGTTTTGTTAATAATAGTGAAGTCAAGTACTTATGCTCAGTTGGTAACAATAATGTCATCATGTATAATATAGTGAATAACCAACAATTAACAGTTCTATCCATCAACTGGCAACTGCCTGGACAGAGCAGTCTGAACTGGACTGACAGTAGTTGGTAGGGGAAACGAAGTTGCCTGATAGTGAGGCGTTTGGATCCAGAAGGAAGGCTCAGTGCCAACATAGAAGATGGGGAGCTATATTTTATTATAGACGGATATTATAGACGCATCTCGTTGTTAATTAGTGGCCGAGCTAGCTAGTGCATGAAAGGATAAAACAGATATTTATTTAATGATGGAAAAGCGGGGTAAACGAGATATCAATGACTGTGTCACTGTGCGCGGTTAATTTCTGCGTGAAGTGTTCTTATTCTTATGGTTTATTATTTTCAATAATGAACTTTGGAATCGAGCAAGAAAAAATAATTGTACCCCCCCCACCGCAACATTTGATGGTTTACGTTTCAACGTACGTAGAATCCGAAAATGCAATAAGAAAATTTCTGTCTGTCCGCCGTACGCCGGACTTTTCTTAGTTATCATGAACCAAAATGAATGAAATTTGGTTTGTAGCTCCCGTTTAGGGTCTAGTTAGTTAGTCCTCGAAGCTCGGCGTTACTGTCAGTCATTTATCTAAGGGGTTGACATTTTCAGAACGCCTTAGCTCGAAAACTTTCAGTAGAAGGGTAGTTTTTTTAACGTTTTTAAATTGATCTTGAACTGAAGAATTTTTTGAGACCACCCGGAGCACTGCAAGACCAGCCGTTCGTTTGCAACGAAAAACTTTGTCAACATGATCGTGAATCAAACGGTATAAATCCGGCCAGCATCCCTAGGGAGGACTTGATTATAATCACGGATGGCTTTATGAAGTAGAGTTGGTTGTTCTGTGATATTATTTCATTTGAAAAATCCCCACCTTTTGATTTTTTTTGATAGGTACTTTTGCAACTTGAACAAACGTTGAAGTGTTACTGGGTAAATTATTACAAAACGGTTTATTATACTATCTACGCAGAAGGGGCATCTATACAGGTAAATTATTACACAGCGGTTTATTATTTATTTACCTTATGCTTCGTGAATAACTATAAATAATGATTGAATTATTGAATCCCGCGCATTTATATGAAACTTTAATTCCCGGGCTGGCTCCAGTACTCCATTTAGGGCTTTCCTGGGGGGAAGCTCGAGGGTATAGCTCACACAAAACCGTGGTCTACGCAGAAGGGAAATCCGTACAGGTAAATTATAAACCGTTGTGTAATAATTTGCAGCGGGTTTTTATTCGGAATCGTGTGAAGTATTCGGGCAGTCCGTCGAAATTCTTATTCGGAATTCATCCCACGCTGTAACCCAAGTTCACTACCAGTTTTGTCAGCATATTCGCTATTCAAGATTAAACGTAATTTCTGTTGGACTGCTGCAAATGAAAGGACTTCCAAAGCTCAAAGCTAAGTTATTTGCAATTTTAACAGTGATCATCCGGTTTTCTCCTTTTCTCCATCGTTGAAAGGAGACAAAAATGTAGATTGGATTTTTTTTTTTGTTTCTTTTTTTTTACAGGCAACACCTTGAAGTTAATTCTGGCCAACCCGTCTCAACCCCCCCCCCCCCCCCCCCCTCCGCTCATAGGCGAGCATCTGAGGACCCTTGTTCTTTTCCAACAAGTTTTCATTTTTCTGCAAATAAAATTACAAAAAGGTATGAAAACAGGACTTGATGACATTCATTCGATTTCTTCGTTTATTTTTGAGCCTTTGAAAGCCAAGACTCTGATTATAGTAATTCAGCGACACCACTTGAGACGTGCTCCACTACGGCTTCGTGATCATCCAACTTGATGGAGCAATACAAAAACTTGGCACCGTCGCGTCCCTCAACTGCACGTATACTCCTGTCCAATGGACTTGGCCGAAAAAAACCATAAACAGAATTGCTTTTCCAATGAAATTTGAGAAATAATAGGTACATTTAAAAAAAAGTCTGCCAAGTAGGGTGGGCAGTATAGCTCCCTCACTTATTACAACATGGACGTAGAATCAGTTGGAAACGCTGCAAATTATTACACAACGGTTTATCATGTACCTGTATAGATTCTGAATCCTGTATGGTTCTGCGTAGATTGCTGTTTTCTGTGGTCAATACCTACCCTGGTGCTTCCCACAAGAGAGCCCTAAATGAGTACTGGAGCCAGCCAGGCAACCACAATTCCTAATAATATACCGTGGATTCAAGAATCCTGTAATTAGTATTTGTTGCTACTCATGAAGCATAACGTTTGATCAACTTAAAAACGCTGTAAAGTCCGTGTCACATGGGTTTATCATTTTACTGGACATACCTACAGAAATGTTGGCTGTTCATTTATTGTTTCATTCATGTGCAATATTTGAAATACCTAGCTATTTCTGATCGTTTCCACGAATTTTGGCCACCCAAACAAATTAGCCTCCTATTTTTGACAAATCATCTTTGATCATTGGTAGCGCCATTTGTTCTCTTGATAAATTGGAAAGAAATTTCTACCCCTATTTCATACATATATAAAATGAAGTGCCTACCTACCTTCCCACCCATTGCTGCCGGTTTACAATAAAGCAAATTCCAGGCTTTATATCCCGAAACGAGAAATTGTGTTGTTTATCTGCGTTTTGAGTCTTTTGGTTTATTATTCTGTGAATAATACCTACACCATTGAAATCGCTCAGCAAAAAAATTTTATAAAAACCCCTCAAAAATTCTTCTTTTACGTTTCAAGGTGCGTAGATTCCAAAAATGCAATGTCCGTCCGCCGTTTCACGTGTACAGGCTTTATTTTCGGTCTAAAAAATTTGAAACATGCTCGATTTTGGCCCTAGTTGAGTCCCGAAACTTTGCAGCCCGATCGGAATATACCCAGGGGTGTTATGAGTGAAAATAGGTACAAAAATAGGTACTTTCCGTGTTTTAGTAACATGTTCGTAACATCAGCGTTTGAGGTATCGTTTTCCATGTTTTTGGGACGAAAAGGCCCGAATATGAAGTCGATTTTGACCCGAAGAGTAGAAAATTTAGGTTCTAACGAAGTTTCAGCCTTAAATTTACGTTAAATTTTTGTTTAAAATCGTCGTTTTTCCGCAAACAGTTTAGGTCCTCTATTTGGGAACATATTTCGGTCCTAGTTGTACTCCGAAACTTAGCAGCCCGTTCGGCATACACCCAGGGGTGTTATGGGAGAAAAATTGGTGTAAAAATAGGGATTTTCCAGGGATGTTTGAGGTTTTAGTTAACATGAGCTTGTGAGGCATCGTATTCCATGTTTTGTAAAACGAGAGTACCGAATATTAAGTTGACTTTGACCGAAGAGTGAAGAATTGAGGTTGTAACGAAGGTTAAGCTCCCGAAATTCAGTTTTTATGAATAACATGGGAAATTGTCTGAAATCAACATACATTTGTATAATAACACTAGAAGTAGTATCAACAGGTGAATCAAGACAATTAAATTGTACTATCAATGATCAAAGATAATCTTTAAATAACAAAGCGGGGCCTAATTCGTGTTTTGGGGGGCCGATATTGGTGGAAACCATCAAAAATAGCCATTTCAATAATTGCACATGGACGAAACAATAAATGAACAGCCAAAATTTCTATACTATGTCCAGCAGAACAATAAACCCATGTGGCAAGGACTTTGCAGCGTTTTTTCATTGTGTCTCGTATGATTGGGAGAAGAACTCTTTTACAGAAACCGACGAAACCGACAAAACAGTAAGTAGGTAATTAGGTACATTTTTCCATGCCCATCTCCATTTGACAATTACATTAGTTATCAAGTTTGACTCAAATTTTCAATGTTTGTAACATGATTGAATGATTGTAATATATTAATGCACTAATATCATGGACAAGATTCAACCTGACTGCCTTTCAGCAGCTCCAGCACACTTTGTACCTGTGCTTTCTACAGTCCAGAACTGACATCTGACTGCGGTTTCTAGATAAGTGAACTTCAAATCCACTCACCCCCGATGATTTGTCATCAGAACCAGACGATCAAATAATTGTTCAGACAATAGTAAACACATTAACCCAGTGAGTGCTTCGTAAGATTTCTGTCCTAAACGAATGGTCTACGAGACAATACGCACTTTACAAGGCCCTCGGATCAATCGCTTTCCGCCCTTAAGGACAAATGACGGTTGAGGAAAGGGGCTAATTGATTGGAGAAGGGCTTGAAAAGGGCAAGGATGAAAATGGGAAAAAGGGTAAAGTACTAAAGTAGGGAATGCCTGCTCCGGCTTCTGAGTGGGAGGATTTTTCCAAGCACGAATTGCTTTTTGACGATGAAATTGAAAAAAGCGATACGACATAATTTCATTGGAAAAGGTCGAATTCTGTAAAAAAACGCTGCAAATCCCTGCACAACGGTTTATTATTTTGTATAGAATACCCTCCTGTTACAGATCACAGCTCTATGTATAGATAACCCGTCTATATAATATGATATGTACTATTCTATACATATTATGTAGATCGCAGACCCTCCGTAGGTTAGTACCTAACCCCGTACTCGTTACTAGGTACCTACCTAAATCACGAGTTAAATGTTGCTAAAATAATTCTGCCGATGACAAACAGTACCTAACAAAAAGAAACACACATAATGAAGTTCTGAAAAGAAATTGTTGATGAGGAGTGAAAAAAGTTGCAAAAGTACCTACCAACAAACTCCAGCCCCTTCTACGTAGATGGTATAATGAACCGCTGTGTAATAATTTACCGTTGAGTAATGATTTACCGTAGTAATAATTTACCCATCAATAATAATTCAACGTTTGTTCAACTTTCACTACCTACCAACAAACTCCAAAAGAGCCATCATTTTTCAAATTAAATAATATCACAGAACAACCAACTCGACTTCATACTCCGCCAATATAATCAGGTGATCCCTACCAATGATTGGCCGTATTCACAAATTCCTATTGTGGGCGCGTCTCTGGTTACGAGATTTGGTTTGAATTGTATACAATTTCATTCACACTGGAGTCGAAAATGCCAGTCGGTGCAAACTTCGGGGCCTTACTGTGAACGAACGGCTGGACGTACGATGCTCCGGATGGGCTTAAAAAACTCGCAAGTTCAAGAACTATTTAAAACCGTAAAAATATTTACGTAAAAAAATGGTATAGGCGTTTTGAAAATTTCAACCCCTATTTTGAACCCCTTAGAGATGACTCACAGTAACGTCGAGCTTCGAGGACCAACTAGACGCCGAACGGAACCTATAACCCGAATTTCATCAATTTTTTTTCATGGTAACTAAGAAAAGTGGCCCGTACGGCGTACGGCGTACGGCGTACGGTGTACGGCGTACGGCGTACGGCGTACGGTGTACGGCGTACGGCGTACGGCGTACGGCGGACAGACAGAAATATTTTTATTGCAGTTTTGGATTCTACATACCTTGAAACGTAAACCATCAAATTTTGAGGGGGGGTAAGAATTTTTTTTTTCATGCTCGATTCCAATGGTTCATTATTGAAAATAATAAACCAAAATATAAAAAAAAGATTCATGATATAATGAGCTTTGTCAATAATTAAAATAATTGATTTTGAGTTTGAATAGTAAGGCTTGAGTATAATATGTACTTGATTCCACGTCTTCTGGCGCTAAGGCATGACCTATCGCAAAGCATCCTCCGCTAGTCAGAGAGCCTACTATACCTCGATATGAACCAATAATAGAGCTAATAATTATTGTTTTCAATAATATCGCTAATTAGGGTAGGAGTATCAGTCGTCACCAGTGCACCAGTTATCACCACTCTCAACTTCAGTTTGAAAAACGCTGCAACTCCCTGCACAACGGTTTATTATTTTGTATAGAATACCCTTCTGTTACAGATCACAGCTCTATGTATAGATAACCCGTCTATATAATATAATATGTACTATTCTATGCATAATTATGTAGATCGCAGACCCTCCGTAGGTTAGTACCTAACCCCGTACTCGTTACTAGGTACCTACCTAAATCACGAGTTAAATGTTGCTAAAATAATTCTGCCGATGACAAACAGTACCTAACAAAAAGAAACACACATAATGAAGTTCTGAAAAGAAATTGTTGATGAGGAGTGAAAAAAGTTGCAAAAGTACCTACCAACAAACTCCAGCCCCTTCTACGTAGATGGTATAATGAACCGTTGTGTAATAATTTACCGTTGAGTAATGATTTACCGTAGTAATAATTTACCCATCAATAATACTTCAACGTTTGTTCAAGTTTCACTACCTACCAACAAACTCCAAAAGAGCCATCATTTTTCAAATTAAATAATATCACAGAACAACCAACTCGACTTCATACTCCGCCAATATAATCAGGTGATCCCTACCAATGATTGGCCGTATTCACAAATTCCTATTGTGGGCGCGTCTCTGGTTACGAGATTTGGTTTGAATTGTATACAATTTCATTCACACTGGAGTCGAAAATGCCTGTCGGTGCAAACTTCGGGGCCTTACTGTGAACGAACGGCTGGACGTACGATGCTCCGGATGGTCTTAAAAAACTCGCAAGTTCAAGAATTATTTAAAACCGTAAAAATATTTACGTAAAAAAATGGTATAGGCGTTTTGAAAATTTCAACCCCTATTTTGAACCCCTTAGAGATGACTCACAGTAACGTCGAGCTTCGAGGACCAACTAGACGCCGAACGGAACCTATAACCCGAATTTCATCAATTTTTTTTCATGGTAACTAAGAAAAGTGGCCCGTACGGCGTACGGCGTACGGCGGACAGACAGAAATATTTTTATTGCAGTTTTGGATTCTACATACCTTGAAACGTAAACCATCAAATTTTGAGGGGGGGTAAGAATTTTTTTTTTTCATGCTCGATTCCAATGGTTCATTATTGAAAATAATAAACCAAAAATAAGAGTTTGCCTCCAGTTAGAAATTTGACTCGGCCAATTTATTGGCTAATCTCAGCTGTATTTCTACCGTTAATATTCAGTAGGCCGTGATGAAACCAAGCGTTTTCAAGTGATCAGTGTTAAGTGACCATCTGCCTCCTTCCCAGTTTCGCTAAGAAAGTGAGTAGTATTTTGGTTTATTATTCTGTGAATAATACACCTATGTAATCGCTCAGCAAAAAATGTTTATAACACCCCCTCAAAATTTTTTCTTATACGTTTCAAGGTGCGTAGATTCCAAAAATGCAATGTCCGTCCGCCGTACGCCGTATCACGTGTACCGCCTTCGTTTTTTATTTTAAAAAAAATCGTTCTTTCGCACACATGCTCCATTTGGGCCCTAGTTGGGCCATAAATAGGTACTTCTTGTGTTTTAGTAATATGTTGGTAGCAAGAGCTTTTGAGGTATCGTTTTCCATGTTTTTGGGGACGAGAAGACCGAATATGAAGTCAATTTTGACCAGAGTGGAAAATCGAGGTTCTATCAAACGTTCAGCTCCCAAAATTGATTTTTTATGAGTCAAAAACCTGGGAAAACGTCTGAAATCACCATCAATAGAAGAAGTGTCAACACGTGGATCAAGACGATTAAATGGCACTACCAATGATCAAAGATAATTTGAAAAAAAAAATCGTACCTAATTCGTGTTTTAGGGGCCAAAAATGGTGGAAACCATCAGAAAAAGCTATTTAAATTATTTCACATGAAAGAAACAATAAATGAATAGCCAACATTTCAGTAGGTATGTCCAACAGAATGATAAACCCATGTGACAAGGACTTTGCAGCGTTTTTATATTTTCTGGGGGTTTTCAGTAGAATTTCAGCGTTTTTGTTTTTGTTTACATGCGTAGAACATCAATTTCTAAATGTAATTAGGCTTTTAGAAACTCGGATATGAGAGAAAAAATACAGAAATACATAGGTGTATTATTCACAGAATAATAAACCAAAAAAGGGGGCGCGACACTGGAACACCAGATAGCTGTTCGATCCAGTTACCACCAGGGGTGGTGATTACTGGAGCAAAGGATGGATTTAGGTTTTCCATTATTTTGAGTTTGTTTTCTTCTAAAGAACGCGACGGTATTCGAGTTTTTCTGATAAAGTAACTGGGCCCAGTGTTCACCAGGGGGTGTTGATCTTTGGGTAAAGTAGATGTTGATAACTGAAACATCATGTTCCAGTGTCCATCTCCCGTTTGTTCCAGAAATCGCCACTATTGTGTAACAGTAACTTGTTTGTTCCTTGAATTTCTTTAGGTTTTTTTTTTTATTGAGCTAAATAGGGGATTCTTAATTTGATTAATCAATTCTAGGTTATGAAAATGGTTGCAAAAACAAGGAAATTGAGATTGAGGAAGTCTGTGGAGAAGCCTATAGCAAACTCTAGCACCCGGAAGAAGCAATGGCTGCTGCAATTGAAGATGTAAAATCAGGAATGCCTGTTGCATCCCTACCAGTCCCTATTGTTTCAATACGAACCAATAATAAAGGAATGGCAAACCTTCCTAGAACCTTTGCTGTGACTTTTTGTGAACAAACTCTGTTTCATTTTGAGTACTTGATTTTGGTTTATTATTTTCAATAATGAACCATTGGAATCGAGCATGAAAAAAAAAATTCTTACCCCCCCTCAAAATTTGATGGTTTACGTTTCAAGGTATGTAGAAATCCAAAACTGCAATAAAAATATTTCTGTCTGTCCGCCGTACGCCGTACGGGCCACTTTTCTTAGTTACCATGAAACAAAATTGATGAAATTCGGGTTATAGGTTCCGTTCGGCGTCTAGTTGGTCCTCGAAGCTCGACGTTACTGTGAGTCATCTCTAAGGGGTTCAAAATAGGGGTTGAAATTTTCAAAACGCCTATACAATTTTTTTACGTAAATATTTTTACGGTTTTAAATAGTTCTTGAACTTGCGAGTTTTTTAAGACCATCCGGAGCATCGTACGTCCAGCCGTTCGTTCACAGTAAGGCCCCAAAGTTTGCACCGACAGGCATTTTCGACTCCAGTGTGAATGAAATTGTATACAATTCAAACCAAATCTCGTAACCAGAGACGCGCCCACAATAGGAATTAGTGAATACGGCCAATCATTGGTAGGGATCACCTGATTATATTGGCGGAGTATGAAGTCGAGTTGGTTGTTCTGTGATATTATTTAATTTGAAAAATGATGGCTCTTTTGGAGTTTGTTGGTAGGTAGTGAAACTTGAACAAACGTTGAAGTATTATTGATGGGTAAATTATTACTACGGTAAATCATTACTCAACGGTAAATTATTACACAACGGTTCATTATACCATCTACGTAGAAGGGGCTGGAGTTTGTTGGTAGGTACTTTTTTCACTCCTCATCAACAATTTCTTTTCAGAACTTCATTATGTGTGTTTCTTTTTGTTAGGTACTGTTTGTCATCGGCAGAATTATTTTAGCAACATTTAACTCGTGATTTAGGTAGGTACCTAGTAACGAGTACGGGGTTAGGTACTAACCTACGGAGGGTCTGCGATCTACATAATATGTATATAATAGAATAGTACATATCATATTATATAGAAGGGTTATCTATACATAGAGCTGTGATCTGTAACAGGAGGGTATTCTATACAAAATAATAAACCGTTGTGCAGGGATTTGCAGCGTTTTTTAAATTTATTCTTATATTTGCGGTTCCATCCATTGCAGTTGTACATCATTTAAAGTACAGCGAAGGTAAAAGTGATGCACTAGTGCTCTAAGCGAGATTTGAGTTGAACTACTCGGTGATTATTAGCTGATGAGTCATTTCCAGTGGGAACTCATAAATTAAAATTGGACACTAGTTTTCAATGAACTAATGAACCAATAATAGAGCTAATTATTGTCTTCAGTAATAGGGCTAATTATTGTTCTCAATAATATAGCTAATTATTGTTTTCAGTAATAGAGCTAATTAGTGTTTCGATTTGACCAGTAATACAGCTAATTATTATTGCTGTTTACTGGGCCTCAGTGTTGCCCATACTCGGGTTGTCTTCGCCTTTGGTCCTCAACCTAAGCTGTCCGCAAAAAATGTAGTTCGTGTTCGTGATAATTAAATGTTCATGTTCCGGGGGTTAAACGTTAAATGGTCATGTTCGATTCGCTACAATGGAGGATGTGTTTCACCAGTTGCTGTTAGCACCGATCCAAAAATTTGATGCAGGAATTGCCCAAAACACCCATTCGACACTTCCCCAGCGAAGTTTTACAGCCACTTGAAGAGCTAGACATTCACTTCTACTCCGTTGAAGATGAGGATCTCGCGATGGATGTATCGTAGATAATAGAGTTTTTCAGTTTATTTAAAGAAATTCGTGATTGTCTTATGATACTATTTTGGTTTTTTCATGATTTCCAGTTGAACTGGTTTGTTTTTGTGTAGGTTTTAATGGTTCTAGTCGACGATTAGTCAACACTGTTACGAGAAGGTTTTTTTTTAATAGTTCCTTAAATCATATAATATTTAGGTATGTTATAATTACCTATTTTTATAATCATTTTAATACCTTTTTTACAACAATAGGCAGATTCCTACTGAAATATAAGTAGGTACCTATTGATTAAAATGTACAACTACCACTTTTTCTGCTGCTGGGTCCCTAAAAAAACCCCTTGTACTCGTTTTATTGAACGAGCTTTCAAATTTAGGTGTGATTTTTCTGTCTGAATTGGCTACATTTCAGAAATGCTTTGTCAATGCCCTCAGAATGCTTTGGCAATGGCCTCAATCGATTCAAAGGGTTAAAAAACATATGGAATAAGAGTGTTTTTCCTGGAATGTTTAGCTTCTGGGATTTCGACAGCGAAATTTTGATTTTGGACCACTGTGCGCCGTTTAATATAACAGAAAAATCCCATTCTACCAGTCATTAGACAAGTTCCCGGTGGGCTTTAGAAAACTATAATTTATTGTGAACGTACGTAATTTTTTAGCTTCCTATTTATGGTTAAAGCGATTGAGTGATGGTGAGAGCGTAACAGGTGTGCTGATGTTCGAAACCGATCAACCTACTCGTAGATCAAGTAGGAACATCTGTTCCCAAGCAGTCACAGGCGGGGCGTTTGTCAGTGAGGGTCCTTGATTCATTAATCAAAATGAAAGCTTTGCATCTCGACATCGTCGTATTCGCCCACAGTTCATTTGCTGGTACCTGCTGTAAACGCAGACTGAAATGCCGAGACAGAGAGAAAAAACGTCTGCCAATTCGAGTAGGCAGTATAGCTTACTCACATGAATCACATGAACGTATAGAATAGTTGGGTAGGTTCGCTTTGATACGGAACGATCTGAGATCCAACCCACGTATACCCTCAGAATTGCAGCTCTCTACGACTATTTTTCGCGTAGTTAGAAGCGTTACAAGGAAACTGTCAACATTTCATGTTCGCGCATGCGCAGACGAATGAAATTCATACGGAACTATCACAGTATTATTCCTGATAGACCCTCAAAATCCGAACTCATTTCAAGGATATTTAAGGTAGTTATGGGCGTTTCAAGTATTTCACGTTTGGGCATATGCAGACCAAATGATTTCCATGATTTTGAACCGGACCATCTGAAATCGAACCCGCGTGTATCCTCAAAATTTCAGCTCTCTACAACTACTTTTCGCGTAGTTGGAAGCGTTACAAGAAAATGGTCAACAATTCATGTTCGCGCATGCGCAGCCGAAAGCTACATCACGATTCCAATGAAATTCATTTGGAACTATCAAACCCTCCAAGATCCTGATCGACCCTCCAAGTTTGAACTCATTTCAACGGCATTTGGGGTTGTTATGGGCGTTTCAAGTATTATTTCACGTTTGCGCATGCGCAGACGAATTACGATAATTTTTCAATGATTTTTGTGTGGGACCATCTGTGACCCAACCCGCACCTATCATCCAGATTTCAGCTCATTTCAACCATTATTTCGGGTAGTTATGGGCGTCACAAGGGATTACCACAGACAGACAGACACGGAACCAAAAATGTTCCCTGATGTCTGAAACGCAAAATGGTTGTGGAAATTTTCATTTTGGATGACATAATTTTTTTTTTCACTCAATCACGAATCCAAGGCTTCCTAACTTCGGTAGTGAGGAAACAAAACGTCCACCAGGTTTCAAGAACGTATTAAGGGGGCGCAGACCCTGTTTTTTGTCAGTTTCTTCACGTTTTCTCTGGCTGTGGTTAACTTACAGTTCTGGGGAAGGTCTTAATACGCATTATATTAATCCGTGAATAGAGTTAGGGTCATAGCTCTAAATGATTCCTGAAATTTCCGAAAATTCAAATTCAAAAATGTAGTTTAAAAAACTTTTTCTTGAATGTTTGTGTTTTACGACATTTTCGGAGAGATAATAAAGTTGATAATCCAAGAATCAAAATTTTGTTATGTAAAATAAGAAAGAAAACGTGAAGAAAAATTTTACGTATTTTGAAAAAAGGCTCGAGAAAGGGGGCGCCGCCTGTAGGCGCTCTCTGCGGGCAATGTGCCGAGTCTCTCCCCCTTCACACGCAGCCACCCTGCCCTGTCGCTTCGCTCGTCGTGTAGTCTAGTATAGTATCCATGGCATTATCAGTTCCAGCGGCTCTTTGCCTGGGAAGGAGGTAATTTTCAACGTTCTTGGTCGGAGGGGCAAGGGAGGAGGCGGTGTTGCCATATTCACCGAACGAATGGCATCCCTGTAACCCTCACAGTCTGCATCCCAGCTAAGCTTCAGAATATTAGTTCCCTGTTGAGCTGGCCTACCCTTCCACCCTTCCTTCCACATGCTCACCTACCTCAGCCTAATTACCGTCATAGTTTTCACATGATTGGATAAGTAATTTTTACAGTATTTTCTCAATTATGTTGGTTACCTACTTTCCTAATTAAAGCTACAATCCAATCAGCCATAATTTTATTATTCATAGTAGGTAGCTACCTACCTATTTACGGTACGTATTAATTACGTATATATCAATTAAATGTTTCATAAACTGGATTAAATTTAGCAAAATCAATTTAAATAAATAGGGGATGATTGTTTTAAGTGGGTAAACAATTGTTTGAGAAATAATCCGCTTGGTAGATCGAAAGTTGACGCCACAATCACTAGGTGCATACCTGAATTCATTTGAGGAAGTATAGGCATGTACCGACTTAATTTTCTTATTTTTTAACTATTCTGCTCGAACTTCTTGTTCGTCACATAATATTATCTGAAAGCCTCGAAACTTACCTTGCCGGCTGAGTGGCGCAAGGTCAATCTCTGACCCATCCGGATTGTTGTAGGTACTATTATTTTTCTGTCTGGGGTACTTTTATGTTACGTAATAATTTAATTTTGAGAGGAGTTTTACTGGGCATTTATATATGTATGTAAATTTGACTGTTTATTTTTTATTTATGTAAATCAATGTGTGACCAATGAATGTATCGACTGGACACAGATACCTACCTGTGTGAGACAAATAACTTAGGTACTCCCACACAGTGTGAGATTTGTAATTTCATTTCATTTTTATTAATACTTATGTGTACTTCACTCAAAATTAGACATGACTTTTTTAAAGATTGATTACACACTGTCTAAAGTGTTCTACCTGTCATACTAATACAGAATCAATTCAAAGACAAATTATCCAACATGATTTCAAGTACCTACTTTTAATCATCATACCTTTCACTACCTACTTGAATTGAACGACAATAGGAAGAGGATTAGATAGTAACAAATAACTTTTCAGGTGTTTGTTTTATTCAATGACTGAAATGTAAACAAATAGAAAAGTAAATTGGAAAGCTCATGAATAATATTATACAGTTACACTGCTCACATTAGCTTTTATTTTATTTTATTGGACACTGAGTTAGTCTGGATCTAGGTAGGTATTCGGAAATCCATTTAGGTTCATGTTCATTTAAATCGGAGTTCAAACTCGCTTCTTGCTGTATATACGACTGGAGTTGTCAACTTCGGATATCTCGTCAATTCTGATCGTCTTCCTGAACAAAAATACACAGTAGCAAATTACAACAGGCATTTCTATAATATTAAATGTAAATGTAAATAAAGTGAATGTAATGTAAATAAAGTTTTCCTACATACACTTATTTCATGAATAGGTGCTATCTTCTATAAGGTTAATAAATAATGTCAATGACCCCCAAAAATCCTAATTAGACCCCTGTTCTGTGTGAAAAGCAACTGAAATGGTATTTTTCTGCCTTCACTCACCCTTCCATGCCACTTTCAGTGATTTTATATAACAATTTTAGCAGTTTTTACCAATTTTTGACCCCTTAAAAACTCAAATTTGACCCCCTTCAAATTTTATAAAATTGCTTATCCTTTTGTTTGGCGATAAGAACATTTCGGCGAAATTTGGAATTTTTATCACGTAAACAAGGTCAGGTATCGTCTGGAGTGACACATAAATAAATGTATATAAATATAGGTATACATTTTTGTTAAAATCTAAGGATGAAATCAGGATGATCTGAAACGGATTCGTCTATAAAATAATTTCAAAAACTTATGTTCTGAAAATTTTGGACCCATTGCAATACCTTCATTTTCCTTAAAAATTCGCGAACATTGTTGTGTGTATTTCATCAGTTTATCTTACCTAATGTTATCTGTCACATTTAGTGCTTTGTTAAATTTAATTTAAATTCAGCTTTCTTTGTAATTTCAAACCTTATTACCGAATTTTCAAAGAAAATAAAGCTATTGCTATGGGTAACATTTTCAGAACATGAATTTTTGAAATATTTTTATAGGCAAATCCGGTTCAGAGCATCCTAAGTTCATCCCTAGATTTTAGCAAAAATTTATTACGTAGATTTATGTGCCACTACAGATGATTTCTGTCCTTGGGTAGGCACATGGTAAAAATTCCAGATTTCTCCAAACCGTTTGTATTGCCAAACGAAAGGATGAGTTCGAAGATGAGCAATTTTCAAATTCCAAGGGAGTCAAATTGGAGTTTTTAGGGGCTAAATGTCGGCTAAAATTGCTATACAAATCATTGGAAGTTGTACGGAAGGTTGAGTGAAGACAGAAAAATACCATTTCAGTTGTTTTTCACACAGAATAGGGGTCAGATTTTGATTTTTTGGGGTAAAAAATTGGTATTAATGGTAAAATCAATATTAATTCACCTGACGTTGTGTGGGGTGGTTAATGACGACGGAGGTACTACCTCGATGATAAAACTATTTTTCTCAAAAGCAAGTGGGTCAAATTTGACGTTATTAGGGTCAAACATCGGTAAAAATGGGTAAAATCACGAAAAGTTATAATTTTAAGAAAAGTGGTATGGATTCTCGCTATATCATCTTTTTACACAATATCAGGAATATTTCTTTGAAAATTCGCTCTTATAGCCATGCTACGTGAAAGGATGTTTTTTCTATTTCCGATAACCCCCCCCCCCCCCTTTTCAACACTACGCCACTGCGTATTATAAATCTGTGCTGATCTGGCAAAACGTGGTAGGTAAGTCCAATACAGATGATTTTACAGGAGAGCGTGTCAAAGTTTTGCAGGTTCAGAGAAGCGCATGAAGAATCTGGGGAATGTGATATTACAGCGAAATATTTGATCTGCTTCTAATAATAAGAAGTATTACCTGATTTTTACTCAAAGAAAGACCATTTGGTGGGAGACATCACTGTCTGCCAGACTCTGGATCGGATGTTGTTTGGACATGAACTGAGAACAGAAAATAACATAAAATCAGTAAATTTGGGTATACTGATTGCAATGAATTAGAAATATCAATGAAAACCTTAGAAATACATTTTAATCTATCGAGTATCTGCTTGGTGTTTTGACTGATAGGTAGATGTGAAGAGTTGGGAATTTACAGTATTTCTTAGGTTTTTATTGAGGTTTCCTAATCTACAAAACCAAAAAACCTTGGAAACACATCCATCTATATTAACCATGGAAACATTCTTTTTTTTTTAAACTTATTGCAATTCAATTTTGACGTTCAGAGTAGGGTAGGTAGCTACCTAAAGATTTTTTTATTCATTGCTCATCGCAGATTGTATCTGCTTGATATTTTGACTGATTGAATTGAAAGAAACAGTAAAGGAACAGCCAACATTTCTGTAGATGTCCAACGGAATCATAACTACGGAGTTTTAGCCGCAGGATATTTTACAATAACTTTCCAACGAAGGTTAAAGATTTTCGTGGAATGCTGGGTTGAGTTTTACTCCCAAACTACGGAGAACGTAGGTACTAATTACGTGACAATCATTAGACTAACACAAAATCTGTATACTACTACTACTACATCTGAAAACTATTTCAATTTGTTGCTCTACACAGAAAACACTAAGGATTAATTAGGTACCTAATTATGTAAATCTGCGGTATCAACTTACTGTTCTGCGCCTCTTTTTTTCGCCTTTGTTACCGATGTTTCTCCTGGTCCACTTCTTCGGCGGTGGAGGCATACACTTTGATACACTCGACGGATATCACTACGAATGAACAATAGTATATACTGATACTAACGTGAATGAACGGCGTGAGAGAAGAAGGAGAACAAAGGAATGAACTAAAAACAACAGAGTATAACCTGTCGAGCGGAAAACTTGCAGAGGGAGAGGAGAAGCTCACGTACCTAATCACGAATGTTATAGTGTCCATAAGGCAATGGAATTGATAACTAAAAACTAACTGCGCACTTACAACAACCATCGAAATTCGGCAGGCGCCCCTACCGGTGGGCGCCAAATCTCCAAATCTCGCTGGGAATCTTCCCGCGGAAGCGATGTGGAAGTGATGTTCAGCGCACTCTCGTGGTTGGGGGTGCTACTGGCCTTCCCGTCCCGCGCCCCCTTAAGTGCAAAATCAATACACCGCCGAGATGGGGAGCAATTTTGACATTTTTGTCTGCAGGCGTTTCAAAATGAACGGATCCGCGGAAAGGAGTTTGTACGCCGAAATAGTTCCTGCAACATTAATCTTGCTTAGGATGTTTTTCGGGTTTTCTTGTCAAGCCTTTCTTTTCCGACTCTGCGAAAGAAAGACGGAGCTCCGAGTGGTAAATAAGATGAAGTTGATGAATGACGCGGGGGATTCGAGTCGAGCCGAATTCGGGCCCTTTTTCGGATTGTTTGAGGTGTCAGTTCGGCCATTTAAAATTAGCTGCGAGCTGACGAAGAACTGAATTAGGGCTCTTGGATGAAAGTTACGAATAACAACAAACTAAAACATGCAGTGCTCTTCGTGTCGGACATTATAGCATTCAAAAAACAGTTAAGAGGAATGAAACATACTAATATAAGTAAATAATATAAAAAATCTAGAAAAAAAGTTCTTCATGTGTCACTGATGGGGGGAGGAAGGGAACGAAGTATTTAAGGAAGAGTGGGAGGAATGGAAAAACGCTGCAAAGTCCTTGTCACTTGGACTTATTTTTCTATTGGACATACCTACAGAAATGTGATTGTTTCTTTCATGAGCAGTAACTGAAATAGTGATTTTTGATGGTTTCTACCAATTTTGGCCCCCCCAAAACACGATCTTTGGTCGAAATCAACTTCATGTTCGGTCTTCTCGCCCTAAAAAACTTGGAAAACGATACATCACAAGCTTGTGTTCACTAAAACCTTAAAAAAAAAATTCGAAAAACCCTATTTTTACACCCATTTTTCAACCGTAACACCCCTCGGTATTTTGACCGGGCTGCCAAGCTTTGGAGCACATTTAGGGCCCAAATTTGTTCCCAAATGGAGACCTAACTGTGGCGGAAGAACGACGATTTTACACCAAAATTCAACGTAAATTTACGGATGAAACTTCGTTAGAACCTCAATTTTCAACTCTTTGGTCAAAATCGACTTCATATTTGGTCTTCTCGTTCTAAAAAACCATGGAAAACGATACCTCAAAAGCTCATGTTACTCAAACACAAAAAACAACAAATGCCGATTTGTATTCCCTTCTTTCACCCATAACACACCTGGGGTATATTCGGATCGGGCTGCAAAGTTTTGGGACACAACTCGGGCCCAAATGGAGCATGTGTGCGAAAGAACGAATTTTCTAGAACGAAAATGAACTAGTTATGCGTCATACGGCGGACGGCGGATGGCGTACGACGGATGGACATTGTATTTTTTGAATCTACGCACCTTGAAACGTAAAAGGAAAAAAAATTGAGGGGGTGTTATAAAAAATTTTTTGCTGTGCGATTACATAGGTGTATTATTCACGGAATAATAAACCAAAAGTCGAATTCGGGGTGATCGTGAGAAACAGACAGGCAGTCTGAGGGAGTCTACGAAGAGGTTGGCTCTTCACATAGTTGGCAGGGGAAAAAAGGACAGTACTGGAGAGCGTGAGGCGATGCGAGGTGCAGAAATATAAAACGTCAAGAGAAGCGGCGGGCAATGTCCAGTGGTTAATGGAGAACCCAATCCAAGGCTTATGATATCCCCTCTGCTGCAAGCAGACAGAGAAAACCCCCTGAGAGGTGAGGCTCCAATCAGTCAGAGTCCTTGGATATGCCCAAGTTCCTGTTGCACCTTCAGGTGGAGGCGAGTGTTCTAGCTCACTCTACCAACTTAGCAGGTTGGTTCCCGAGTTTTTGGTTTCCACACAAAACTCACATGCCGGTGCCTATCAAGATGGTCACCGAACCATGTGGGAGGGCACCTCCCCGCAGCAACTGGTTCAATTCCAGCGCCTGGATAATCAACCACGACCACCACGATGCCAACCACATTCAGGGGCAGGCAGGTGACACTTAGCCCAACCGGTATGTCGGTTGCCTGGGGCTCCCCGTGCCGGTGGTACCGGTTTTGGGATGGGCTAGATCCCAGTTGCCTGGCTTGGCCCCATCCACAGAGCCCAGACAGGTCGCAGGACCGCCAGCAGAGAATTTAGCTCTATAGCTGCCGCTTTACCCCTGCTTCCAGGGGAGGGAGGTGTTCCGACTATCCTCAGGGCTCGTAATCCCCTCAGATCATTGACGAGCAGCACACTTCGGCGCCCGGAGAAGCGACGGGCAGTCAGTGGTGTGGTTCAAGATCTTATGGAGCAACACGAGACCTGCCAAACACATCCTCCTTTCGAGGGTATCCAAATGACACTTCCGCCGCAAAAAATCCTGATCTACGTCAGCTGATGGGATACCTAACTTGAAAGCCACAGAGCGCAGGAACTTATTTTGCACTCTTTCAAAGCGGTATTTATGCACAGCATACATGGGTGACCAAGTTTTGACTAAATCCCATAATTTAGGGCAGTTAGGACAATGATGAGGAATGGAACCAGGTGGGAATTTCGTTGAGGGGTTCCCCGATGTAGAACTTTCCACAGGAGCATCAAAGGCTACGACTTTCTGGAGATCTTGGGGGTGGCATTCAAAACTTGGACATCAAACTATCTCTCTTGACTTTGTATTATCACCATAACCTGAATACGAACTTTATCCGTGATGTCGTAAACGTAGGCGGCAGCGCAGTTTGGCCTCAGGGCGTTGCACATGGCGACGGTCTCGACGACATTGTCCTGCAGGACGTCCACAGCGCTGATTCGGCAGCCTTCTTTGACAAGACGCAAACATATCTCTCGACCCAGCCCCCTCGCAGCTCCGGTAACCTGAAACAAGACGATGTCTCTTAGTATTCCCCATGATACCCTCAAATCTTCACTTGATATAATCATGAAATTTGGCTACAAGCACATCGTAGATATACCGACAGAAGGGCCCATTTTAAACTGGGGTATTCGAATGGATGCCCAACTATACAGAGTGGGGGAGTAAAACTGACAATTTTGGAATAACTGTCAAAAGTCAGCACTCTTTGAAAAAAAAAAACTTATTCATACCATCATTGTGCACATAAAAAAAATTTAGAGTACAATAAAACACTGCTCACTTTTTTAAAATTACGTCGACAACGTCTTACGTCTTTCTCTCCAGCATTCGTTACCTACGGCGCCTCCGAAAATTGACCATGATGTCTCGTAACATTATTTTTGCTGAGGTATTCTTGCTACCTTTGAAGTGAATGACGAAACTTGTTCCAGCAAGACGGGGCAACGAGCCATACAGCCAGAGTGAGTATGCGCCTTTTCACTGACATATTTCCGAATAGTTCAAATAGAATAGTTCGAATCTCTATCTCTATATATTATAAAAACGAATCTCTGTGAGTGAGTGAGTGAGTCTGTCTGTCTGTCTGTCTGTCCGTCTTCCCACGGCCTAACGGCTCCACGGATATCGACCAAATTTGGCACGAATATCCAGTAGGCTCCCAAGTTGTGCAACGTCGCATTTTTAATTCCCTGACCATAGCGGAACTATGGTCGACCATGGTCAACTCCTGAATGGCTCGACGGATATCGACCAAATTAGGCACGAATATCCAGTAGGCTCCCAAGTTGTGCAACGTCGCATTTTTAATTCCCTGACCATAGCGGAACTATGGTCGACCATGGTCAACTCCTGAATGGCTTGACGGATATCGACCAAATTTGGCACGAATATCCAGTAGGCTACCAAGTTGTGCAACGTCGCATTTTTAATTCCCTGACCATAGCGGAACTATGGTAGACCATGGTCAACTTCGTTAATTGAAATGGTAACCCCTATTTTTTATCGCGTATTCGTAATCTACGTGAAATTCTATCTACGATCGACCCTTCGGACTACCCCCGCGGTCGACCATAGCGCATCCATGGGCCCCTCCATGGTCGAATCCCGAATTGCTCAACGGATATCGACCAAATTTGGCATGAATATCCAGTAGGCTCCCAAGTTGTGCAACGTCGCATTTTTAATTCCCTGACCATAGCGGAACTATGGTCGACCATGGTCAACTTCGTTGATTGAAATGGTAACCCCTATTTTTTATCGCGTATTCGTAATCTACGTGAAACTCTATCTACGATCGACCCTTCGGACTACCCCCGCGGTCGACCATAGCGCATCCATGGGCCCCTCCATGGTCGAATCCCAAATTGCTCAACGGATATCGACCAAATTTGGCACGAATATCCAGTAGGCTCCCAAGTTGTGCAACGTCGCATTTTTAATTCCCTGACCATAGCGGAACTATGGTCGACCTTGGTCAACTTCGTTAATTGAAATGGTAACCCCTATTTTTTATCGCGTATTCGTAATCTACGTGAAATTCTATCTACGATCGACCCTTCGGACTACCCCCGCGGTCGACCATAGCGCATCCATAGGCCCCTCCATGGTTGAATCCCGAATTGCTCAACGGATATCGACCAAATTTGGCACCAATATCCGGTAGCCTCCGAAGTTGAACGTAGGCGCATTTTTAATTCCCTGACCATAGCGGAAATATGGTCGACCATGGTCAACTCCTGAATGGCTTGACGGATTTTGATAAAATTGGGCACAAATACCCAGTAGGCTATGGGATTTTTCCGTCGTTTGTTGGTTCCACGATACTGCGTACAGCGAATCTCGGATAGCGAGCGAAGCGAGCGGTCAGGCTAGTTATTATATATATAATTATGTACAGTCATCTCTCTGCTTTTTTATGTAGATCTACAAATAAATATTTTCTTCCTGTTCATTAATTTTTTACAGTTTTACAGATCTCCAGCTGCCCCGTCCTGTACTTCAGGCTGAAAGTGTCCAGCAAACAATAAGTACCCAGTAACAACGTCGTTTCAGAGTGAAGCAGGTAACTGCGGCTTGGCATAGCTTCACGAGAGTTTCTGATGCGGAGAAACACAATGCGGTAGTATGTAAATTCAAAAGAGGGTAAAAGAGGACGAAATCTAGCATTCCACTGGAAGACCGGTTAGACCATAAGATATAATATATTTAGCATCATAAGATAAATAGAAGGGCTGGATAGGTCACAGACCTTAGGCACGGAATCGAGATGAGATTTTGTGTACATTATCACTTAAGAATAGCTTTACTGCACATTTTATCAGCTGCAAATGACAAATGAATCAACTGGTTTGGTTAGTTGGAAAATTTAATCAAAATTAGAGATTATTTCTGTTATAAACGGCCACTGGAAATCAACTACTATTTATGAATAGTGTCGTGGTACCCCTCAGCCGCGATACCACTCACTTGCGTAACAGATTTAACCAATAAATACGGAGAATGACGAGCTGAGCGACGCCTTCGGGAAAGGACCAGAAGGGTCCCTCCATTGAACTCCCAACGCTTCTCAACGGTCGTAACGGCCGTTGGTGGACGAGGGACAAGGAGAAGGTACCTTTATATACCGCCCGGCTCGCCCGACCTGCGACTTATCTCTCGATCACCTTACACCATCACTCTCTCCCTCTGTCTGTCTCTCTCCTACCCTACCTCGCATCTGCTGTGGTGGTAAGCGCCGGATGCTCTCTCTTCTCTAATACTCGCTGTGGTGATAACCACGGGGTGCTGGCTCCTTCTTCCGGGCGTCTGCTGTGGTGATCACCGCGGGACGCCCTTTTTCCTCTAACGCCTGCTGTGGTGATAACCACGGGGCGTTAGTCCTCCTAAACCTCACCCTCAATAACCGCTCACCACAAATAGCTTCAATAAAAATTGTATATCAGCTGCTAATGAGAAAATAAACTGGTTTGGTTAGCTGGAAATTTTAATGAAGATTAGATTATTTTTGTTATAAGCGGCTATTGGAAATCAATTATTATTTAAGAATAGCTTTAATACAAATTTTATATCAGCTGTAAATGACAAAATGAACTGGTTGGGCTGTTTGGAAATTTTAATCAAAATTAGAGATTATTTTTGTTATAAGTGGCCATTGGAAATCAATCACCTATTATTTAAAAATAGCTTTAATATAAGTTGTATATTAGCTGTAAATGACTAAATAAACTAATTTGGTTAGTTGGAAATTTTAATCAAGATTAGAGATATCATTTTGGTTATATATGTGGCCATTGGAAATCAATATAAATGTAACAACCGTCGCTGAGCGATTTTGTCAGTAGAAAAGAGGAGGAGGGTGTTCAAAAAAGTCAAGCTCAAAGGGGAGCGAAGCTTTCAGCGACAAAGGGACTGAAAGTGATTGGCAAGTAGGAGTGAAAGGTTTGATTGATGGACCTGATTAGATGTCAACTTGATAACGGATTACCCTGTAGAGGGATGACTGCAGAGTAATGATGATGTAATACAATGGACCTAATCAGAAAGAAGTAGTTCGATGAATTATATCATAATCTTCTCACGACGGTAATTTGTGATAATTACTAATATTAAACAATTTCAGAGAGAGATTCAGAGTTATTTGATTTATTCCTTCCAACAATCAGCCACTGGAATCGAGCATGAAAAAGAAAAAGAAAACCCTTCTCAAAATTATATGGAATTCCGTTTCGAGGTTCGTAGATTCCGAAAATCGAATAAAAACAATTCTGTCCTGCAGTGATTTGGTATAGCGATAATTCACAACGGGCGGTGTGAGGTGCCCGGCTGGTTCCAACACTAAAGGATGATACAAATTCAACAGGATCTTTTGGGAGCGTTTGCCTGGCAGGTTCCAACACTTAAGGCTGTCACCTATTCAAGGATCTTTTAGGTTAAGGAGAGAGAGAGGAGGAGCGAGGTGAGAGAGTAGTCAGCAACTAGAGGAGAGCCTAGAATGGCTAGAAAGGCGAAGGAGGTGAGGTTTTATAGCCCTTGAGGGCTGTCTCCCTCCATCCTTCAGATAGTGGAGGATGGTGGGGATCCCCACTGGGTTCCTCGGTGCTCCAGCGTCTTTCGTCCCCACTTCTGCGAGTTTATTTGCGAGATCTAATATTTGCAGGTTTACAAGGAGTGGTTCTGGGAGGCTACCATGACATGTCCGTTTGTAGGGCCCATTTTGAGGGCTAGAAGCTCAGCGTTACTGTCACTCATATCTAAGGGGTGAAAAACAGAGGTTGGCATTTCCAGATGGCAGTAGCAGGAAAATTTCTAATAGAAGGATACGTTTTTTACATTTTGGTCTACTATTTTCAATAATGAACCTTAGGAATCAAGCATGAAAAAAAAAGTTTAACCCTTCTCAAAATTTGGTGGTTTACATTTCCATGTATGTAGAATACGAAAATCGAATTAAAAAATTTCTGTCCGTCCTCCATACACCGTACGCCGTACATTGCACTTTTCTTTGTTACCATGAACCAAAATTAATGAAATTTGGTTTGCAGCTCCCGTTCGGGGTCTAGTTGGTCTGCGAAGCTCGGCGTTACTGTCAGTCATCTCTAAAGGGTGAAAAATAGGGGTTGAAATTTTCAGAACGCCGTACCTCGAAAACTTTCGATAGAAGGGTACCTACCTATATATTTTTTTAAAGCTTTTAAATTGATCTTGAACTAGAGAATTTTTTGAGACCACGTGGAGCATTGCACGACCAGCCGTTCGTTTGCACTGAAAAGCTTCGTCAACATGATGGTGAATCAAACGGTATAAATACGGCCCAGATATCATCGCTAGGGAGAGCACCTGATTATAATCACGGATGGCTCTATGAAGTAGAGTTGTATGTTTTGTGATATTATTTCATTTGAAAAATGATGGATCTTTTAGATTTTGTTGATAGGTACTTTTTCAACTTGAACAAACGTTGAAGTATTATTGTGAGAATTATTACACAACGGTAAATTACTACAGAACAGTTTATTGTACTACCTACGTAGAAGGGGCACCTATACAGATAAATTATTACACGACCGTTTGTTATTTACCTTATGCTTCATGAATAACTACAAATAATTAATGATTGAATTATTGAATCCCGCGCATCTGTATGAAACTTTTATTCCGAGCCCGACTTCGGTACTCGATTTGGGGCTTTCCTGGGGGGAGCTCAAGGGTAGGTATTGCCCGCAGAAAACAGTGATCTACGCAGAAGAGGCATCTTTACAGGTAAATAATAAACCTTTGTGTAATAATTTGCAGCGTTTTTAAATTTATCTCGAAGTTGTGAATTTTTTTTGTACATCACCCGGAGCCATTGTGCGACCAGACGTTCGTTCACAGTGAGGCCCTGAAATTTGGCTTCGCTAACGTTAGTGCGAATGAAAAAAATGATACGGTACCTACCTAACTATTTTACATCCGGCCCAGATATCATCGCTAGGGAGCACCTGATTATAATCACGGATGGCTGTATGAAGTAGAGTTGTTGTTGTTCCGTGATATTATTTCATTTGAAGAATAATTAGCTATGGTTAATTTAGATTTAGTATACGTATTTATGTATACTTTTGTAACTTGAACAAAATTGGTTTGAATTAATGAAGATTCCAATTGATTCTAAAGTAATGGTTTATATAACCTAATGATATAATTATTGAATCTACTGCATATTTATGGAATGGTAATTGCCCGGCCGGCTCCAGTACTCGATTTAGGCCTTTCCTGAGGGAAGCACGAGGTAGGTATTGACCACAAAAACAGTGACCTGCGCAGAAGGAGCATTTGCAGCGTAATAATAATATTTAATAATAATTTGCAGCGTTTTTTAAACTTAGAAGTAGAAAATAAACTAAACATTTCGGTCAGTCGCTGTGACCTGTGGTTGGAACCTGCTTTGGAACGGCAAGGCCGTTGGAAGGCCGCCTGACCCACCTGGCCAGTTCACTGGACTTGCGTAATAATACGTAAAATGTCCGCCAGGCGGGGTTGAAGGGCGCACGGTCGTATAACAGCGTTCCAGTGGCGTTCACTGAATAGTTAGAGGAATATTTTCGAAAAGGAACATTTTTAAGGTCATACAGTAACGGAGAATCGAGACAACAAATTCCGGTAACCTGTCCCACTGAACGTTTCTAGCGGTTTCATCATTTTGTCACGCGGGCTCCGTTTGAACTGAAAGTGATCCTAACACGTTTATAATTATATAATTATTGTCTTAACCCTGGGAAAACTGGTCGAATGGGTTATTAGAGGACGCTGCTGCTGTAAAGCCATCTATTGGGTCATACTAAGGGCTCGAAGTTGGAACACAAACGGCATCATCAACATGAAACTAAAACGGTATGGGTAACGTAATGTCATTAGGATAAAATGTTTGAGAGTTTTATTCCACAAATTTTCTGTTTAAAATTTGTAGAAAAGAACTCAAATTTTCAGCCCAATTGTGGATTTATAAAAAATTACACACGCTAACTTGGGTTAAGTACAAGGAAAGAAGATTACTTTCGAATTTTCGTTGGTACGTTCGTACCTACTTCTGAATGAAGACTGATGGTGTAGGTACTTGGACTGTAGCCAAAAACAATCTTTGGATCTTCAACCATGCAGGTATAAGATACTACATGGAAAATTCATGAACCCATCCGTAGGCCCACTTCCAAGCTACGCCTGGGAACAAACTTCCAAGCTACGCCTGGGAACAAACTAAAGATTCTTAAGTGATTGTATGGAGATATGAAGACGTAAATCGAACGAAATTGGTCATAATATGAATATGTTATAGGACCATTTGGGGTCCAACCCGCGCCTTCCTTCAATACTTCAGCCCCTCAAGACCGTTTTGTGATCTATGCATGGGCAATAACTGCACTGCGAGCGATCTACATTCTAGAACAAAGCTTGAGCAGAACAGAATTTATTACTAACAGAATGTGGAGGAATTTGCGAAGTTTCGATTTTCGGATCTGCGAACTAAATCATCCGCGATGAAATCACGGGTGCCCATTTCAAAATAAATAAAAACAGTCTTAAAATAACTCCGTTTTTGACACGAATATGTCTTACCACTGGAAGTCAGCCAAATTTTGCGTGACGCATTTTTAAGAGCAAAAAAACTAACGCTATTTGACATTTCGCAAGGGTTTTCAGTTACAACCAGCCCGTTGCCATGGTTTACGGTTAGTAACTTCGTCAGTTTTCGTCGCACGAAAATCGTTCTCCATTCGCTGGATTTATTTTTCGGATCTAATGTAGGTTTGTACTTTGAAATTTGAACCATAGAACTGAGGTACCTCCTACTAAGATAAACTGTGGCTGATCCGGCTTTCTGGTCGTTCTTGAAACGTTACCGAAACCGCCAGCTAAATTAGAAGAATTTTGTGGAGAAGTAGAAAGGTAAAAACAATGATTTAAAGAGAAGATTCTCTTAAACCGGAAATGCAATAAAACATAGGTAAACTGATGTTGAGTATTTACATCGGTACATGGATAAGTCTTATTTTTCCCCGTGTAAAAAATTTCCAATGTAAAAAAAAATAAGTTCAAAAATGAAATAGGTCACTTTATTTCCTTAAATTTTTGGTTTATTATTATTATCAATAAGTAATGAACCATTGGAATCGAACATGAAAAAAAAAATTCTAAACTCCCTCAAATTTTGATGGTTTACGTTTCAAGGTATGTAGAATCCGAAAATGCAATAAAAAAATTTCTGTCTGTCCGCCGTACGCCGTACTGGCCATTTTTCTTAGTTACCATGAAAAAAATTAATGAAATTCGGGTTGTAGGTTCCGTTCGGGGTCTAGTTCGTCCTCGAAGCTCGACGTTACGGTCAGTCGTCTCTAAGGGGTTCAAAATAGGGGTTGACATTTTCAGAACGCCGTACCTCGAAAACTTTCAATAGAAGGGTTTGGTTTTTTTACGCTTTTAAATTGATCTTGAACTAGAGAATTTTTTGAGACCACCCCGAGCATTGTACGTCCAGCCGTTCGTGTGCGCCAAAAAGCTTCGTCAACACGATCGTGAATCAAACGGTATAAATCCGGCCGGGATATCATCACTAAGCAGCACCTGATTATAATCAAGGATGGCTGTATGAAGTCGAGTTGGTTGTTGTGCGATATTGTTTCATTTGATAAGTGACGGACTATTGGATTTTGTTGGTAGGTACTTGTGAAACTTGAACAAACGTTAAGTATTATTGATGGGTAAATTATTACACAATGGTAAATTATTACACAGCGGTTCATCTACCAAGAAGAGGCTGGATTTTTTTTTTGATCAGTACTTTTGCAACTTGAACAACCGTTGAACTATTATTGATGGGCAAGTTATTACACAACGTTTCATTATACTTGACCACGAGGGTAGGTACTGAGCACAGAAAACAGTGATCTACGCAGAAGGGGCATCTATTTCACTCCACATCAACAATTTTCCTTCAGAACTTCATTATTTGCGTTTCTTTTTGCCATTTTAGATACTTTTTGTCATCGTCAGAATTATTTTAGCAACATTTAGCTCGTGATTTAGGTAGGTGCCTAGTAACGAGTACAGGGTTGGGTACTAATCTACGGAGGGTCTGCGATCTACATCATATGTATAGAATAGTACATAATTATTATATTATATAGACGGGTTATCTATACAGAGAGCTGTGATCTATAACAGAAGGGTATTCTGTACAAAATAATAAACGTTGTGCAGGGTTTTGCAGTGTTTTCCAACATAAATCCACGATCTACTTATACCTATTTATATCTTGGCTTAAAACTCGATGAATTTTAAATAAATTAATATATAACTACAAGATAAATACTAGATAAATCAAGAGCTTTCCAGCGAATGGAGAATGATTGTCGTGTGATGAAAACTAACGAAATTACTAACCGATACCAACGGGTTGGTTGTAACTGAAAACCCTAGTAAAATGTCAAATAGCGTTAGGTTTTTTGCTCTTAAAACGTAGGTACATGCATTTTTGAAAGTGGGCAATTTTCACGGGTTTCAAATTCTCCTTGTTTTGGCCAAACTCCATTCAGTACCGGAAATTAATACTGACTGACCACATAATGAGGTGTTTGTGTCGGAAAGGCAGAAAATAAGTGTGAATTTCTGAGTTCCCGCTAGAAATAACGTAGGTATCAGGTAAACTGCCGATAGTTCAGCTCAAATCCCGCTTGGAATGCTATTGCATCACTTTAGACGACGACAGAACCTCAATAAATGGATAGAACCGCAAATTTATAAGTAAATTTAAAAACCCGTCGTCAAATCAACCTAGGGGAATTAAACCGTTGTGCAGGGATTTGCAGCGTTTTCCAACAGAAATCCATGATCTACTTTTATACCTATTTATATCTTGGCTTAAAACTCGATGAATTTTAAATAAATTAATAATATATATTATAACTACAAGATAAATACTAGATAAATCAAGAGCTTTCCAGGGAATGGAGAACGATTTTCGTGCGATGAAAACTAACGAGGTTGCTAACCGTAACCCATAGCAACGGGCTGGTTGTAAGTGAAAACCCTTGCAAAATGTCAAATAGCGTTACGTTTTTTGCTCTTAAAAATTGTGCCATGCAAAATTTGGCTGACCCCCAGCGGTAAGACATATCCATGTCAAAAAATAATAAATAAATAAAATATACATTCCCTTCTTTTTTGGCTTCTTCCAAAGCTCCGTTAAGTAGTTACCTATTGAAAATAACAAACTTTAAAACAATAAAAACAAAACAAACTTTAAAACAACACACACACACACGCACTCACTTTATAACAATATCCATGAGAAATGCGAACAAAATTCGTTCTTACCGTCATAAACCCGTGAAATTCGTGTTTCCAGTTACGTCGTTTCTAGAAATGGCTCGTTCCCCGCACTAGAACGCAACGGAAGGAACCGTTTCGCGACGGACACATCACAAGGAAAATTTCAGTTCGCGTGAGAGTAATTGACGTTCAGCTGACCGATGTTGGATCAGGAAACGGCGGCCCAATACGCCGCTAATGTTATTCCCGGGTAATATCAGAGTAAGGTCGGCTAGAGGTTCGGTGAAAACGGGAAAACGATGGGTTTAAACAAAAAATTTAATGCTTGACCGACAGGTTTCGTGATGCATTGCATGCATGCCGTGGTGATGGGCGAAATTTGAATCGCTGATCAATTATTTGCGGTAAATACGTAGGTAGTTTGTAGTGTGAGCCGGAGCAAAGGTCCGTACTGAGTCACTGAATTTTGAACCGACTCTCAGAACATTCAATTGAATTTATTGTCCTGTGATGTGGCTTGTGTTGTAGTTCTTTCTATACTCCTTGCCTGCTGGGTCCGTAATAAACAGAATTTCACCACAAATCCTCGTTTTCCAAAGAAGATTTTGAGGGAGTCACTCCATCACCACATAACATCATTTCGGCTAGTTTTCAGGAGAGCCAAAAAACCAGTTCCCAATGTTTTGCTGTTCCCCGACACAACCAACTCAACTTTTTGGTTTATTAATTTCAATAATGAACCATTGGAATCGAGCATGAAAAAAAAATTCTTACCCCCCCTCAAAATTTGATGGTTTACGTTTCAAGGTATGTAGAATCCAAAACTGCAATAAAAATATTTCTGTCTGTCCGCCGTACGCCGTACGCCGTACGCCGTACGGGCCACTTTTCTTAGTTACCATGAAAAAAAATTGATGAAATTCGGGTTATAGGTTCCGTTCGGCGTCTAGTTGGTCCTCGAAGCTCGACGTTACTGTGAGTCATCTCTAAGGGGTTCAAAATAGGGGTTGAAATTTTCAAAACGCCTATACTATTTTTTTACGTAAATATTTTTACGGTTTTAAATAGTTCTTGAACTTGCGAGTTTTTTAAGACCATCCGGAGCATCGTACGTCCAGCCGTTCGTTCACAGTAAGGCCCCGAAGTTTGCACCGACAGGCATTTTCGACTCCAGTGTGAATGAAATTGTATACAATTCAAACCAAATCTCGTAACCAGAGACGCGCCCACAATAGGAATTTGTGAATACGGCCAATCATTGGTAGGGATCACCTGATTATATTGGCGGAGTATGAAGTCGAGTTGGTTGTTCTGTGATATTATTTAATTTGAAAAATGATGGCTCTTTTGGAGTTTGTTGGTAGGTAGTGAAACTTGAACAAACGTTGAAGTATTATTGATGGGTAAATTATTACTACGGTAAATCATTACTCAACGGTAAATTATTACACAACGGTTCATTATACCATCTACGTAGAAGGGGCTGGAGTTTGTTGGTAGGTACTTTTGCAACTTTTTTCACTCCTCATCAACAATTTCTTTTCAGAACTTCATTATGTGCGTTTCTTTTTGTTAGGTACTGTTTGTCATCGGCAGAATTATTTTAGCAACATTTAACTCGTGATTTAGGTAGGTACCTAGTAACGAGTACGGGGTTAGGTACTAACCTACGGAGGGTCTGCGATCTACATAATATGTATATAATAGAATAGTACATATTATATTATATAGACGGGTTATCTATACATAGAGCTGTGATCTGTAACAGAAGGGTATTCTGTACAAAATAATAAACCGTTGTGCAGGGATTTGCAGCGTTTTTTTGCATGTCACGTTCTTAATACCTATCTTCACCATCTGAGGAACACATTTTCCTAAAACTTTCGGTTTTGAAAAAAATCGAGACGTTACTTGGTGATGGCATCACAGCGGTGACGTTATGAGGTGATTACTGTGACGTTATGTGGTGATCACTATTAGAACCTCCTATCTGGAAAAATCGGGCTATTTAAAAAAAAAGGTAATAATAATTTAATTTTTTGGCTCATCACACATTCTTAATCATCTGTTATTCTGGTTGCCTTGAAAAGTGAACGCTAAGAACTGGACGTAAGAAACACGCTAACTAGATTGAAAAACGTTGAAAAATTATGAAAAACTAGTAAGAAATGAGAATAGGTATAAGTTATCTTCAAAACAAGTAGGTAGGTACATTTCGACAATTTTCGTAATACTTTTCGGGAGAAATTTTTGCCAGTCAGTCTTAGTTACTCTCTCTCTAACAGTCTTAATTACTTTTCTTTCTCTTACTCATACAGTCGACGTTTTCCTTGGTCTCATTTCTTGCCTTCCTTCTACTTGCTTCTCTTTGGCTGTGCTCAGCATGAGGTAGATTGTCGTACAACCCATGTGTGTCTTTTGGTAACGTGGGTTTTAAGCTTGCTAGGTCTCTATATTTATCCAAGGGAATTGGAAGGGGTGACTTGAAAGCTGAAGGAAAACTGTAACAGGATCAACTTGTTTTTAGGGCGTTGAAGCAATTCAGTCCAACCGAATTCGGATTTTTGCGAGTCAAACCATCCCCATTTTTGTACTAATCTGAAGCAAAACTGCCCACGCTGAACTCCCCTGCTGTGCCGTGTCACAGCTGCACCAAGAACTGCACAAAAAATTCTGAGGACCTAACAAGCTGATAAACACAAAATGGCCTACAGCGCAGGACAGACAGACCAACCTCTGTCGAGTGAAAGTAGAGGTCTCACTGCATTCATCAGTTATGATAAAACTCCACAATCCAAAGATGTGCAACTACAAATTCAACTAACTTGACGCTCGATCACTCCACGACGTCATAAAGCTTGACGATCCATCTCTACGTAACGTCAATATTATACTTATTTGCATTCCAACACCCTTGTAAATTTACCGAAATTTCCGTTATGCACTCAATGAAAGCTTGAAGAAAATATTCTAGTTCAACAAAAGAAACCAGAAAAAAAAGTCGAAATAGCACAATAAACCATGAGAAACTCAGTTGGAAACTCCAACTCTGCTTCACTGGCACAGGCACAGGGGAAAGCACGTTGTCTGGCTGACGTTATGTGGCGAGTATGACACAAACGTCTACTCTCTGAGTCAAATTCCTAGTTTGATTCCCAGCCACTAGCGGTTTGTGGCGCTGCAGTCGTCCTCAGCTGCATAGAATAGGAATAGGAAGTTGATAGCAGAAACACATACCAGAACTTGAGAAGCTGACTAGTGAAACTTAACAGCGTACAGAGATGATGTCAGATAAGCAGATGGGTAAGCATAAGCAAGATGAGAATTCTTTGGTAGGTAGGTGCAAGAAAATAATTTTAATTGATTACACAAAAAATACATAATTTCAAAATCGTAAACGTATCTCCCTCAGGACATTCTTCTTCTTTACAATGAGCAAAATATAAGTACAAAAAGCATTACTACGTGAGTAGGTACGTTCCTTCCAAAAGCCCTCTTTACTTTATTGTGGTCAACGTCTTCATTGGTGCCACATCTCTATCTGGCTATGGGTTTCAAAAATAGGAGAGAAAACTGCGAGGATTTTAAAATACGAGGGGAATGCGGCTGCAGTGGCTATGGGATTTCAAAAATGGGAGAGAAAAGTGCTAGGATTTTAAAATACGAGGGGAATGCGGCTGCAGCTGAGGACGACTGCAGCGCCACAAATCGCTAGCGGCTGGGAATCAAACTAGGGATTTGACTCTGGGAGTAGACGTTTGTAATATGACAGACTAACGTTGCTTTGACTTGAACGGGATTTGCGCGCTCCCTAGTAATTTTTGGTTTAACATTTCCGTCAAAAATGACGGTATGCGGTGATGTAGTGGCACCCTCGATTTACAACTTTGCTTCCAAGTCTGAGGCAAACGTTCTTACAGCGGAATCGCTAGATTATATCACCTACACTGTTACAACAAATCTTTAAAAAATTATTAATAAAATACCTACTGCTTAAAGCCTGGTGCAAACCTGAAATAGGTACTAACTCATATCCGTCTGATTTTCGTAAAAAAATTACGTGGGTAATCATCGTTATGCAACTGGGAATGCGATTTTCAGATCTGCAAACACTGGAAATGGAACCCGATCAATTTTATTATGCCTGCATCGCATTTTGATCCAAGTACCAACTAGTTAAAATCAAGCAGATGCGAGTGCGGTAGTGTCGCGTTTCTTGCACAGATTAGCAAACACGCAGAGACAGATCTGCCCCATTGAACTTGACACACTTGGCCTTTTCCTTCTGGGAGTTAGTCAATGGAGTAGCAGGAGTGACCGACTGGTTGAGTCATCCTGCTTCGCATAAAACCAGTTTAGGTAGATTATTCTCTGGCGTCCTTCCACCTGAATCGAAACCGTCTCGTTTCGCTGTCATTTACTGTTATCACCGCTAAATTGAAACGAAAACACATCATAAAATCACTACTTTCCAGCTCCCGAAATCGTTTAATTTTATGTTCAAGGTCCAGAAATGTTTTCTACATCGTAACCATTCAGAGAAAAACTTAATATTTACTTAATAACAAAATAAAACAAGCAACGTTGTGAATGGAAACAGAATTTTCTCCTTCATTTATCAGTCTGAATGCTATATTTACCCCATTTTGATTTATTCTTTTCAACAAATTAACCCTTGGAATCATCAGCATGAACAATTTTTTTTAACCGCTCTTTAAAATTTATTCGTTGCCGTTTCAAAGTACGTAAATTCCGACAACGGAATAAAAAAAAATTCTTGCCCTACGCCGTACTCGCACTTCTTTGTTGCCATGAACCAAAATTAATGAAATTTGGGTTGTGAGTCCCATTTGGGGTCTAGTTGGACGGCGACGCTCGGCGTTAGTGCCGGTCATCTCAAACGGGTGAAAATTCATCTCGATCTTGGGAATTTTTAGAAACCACCAGGAGCGTTGTGCGCCTAGCCGTTCGTTCACAGTACGGCCCTGAAGTTTGGACAGAAAAGCTTCGTCAATATGATCGTGAATGGAACTGTATACATCCAGCCCAGGTATTGCTAGGTAACAGCTTATTTATAATCACCGATGGCTGTATGAAGTCGAGTTGGTTTTTCCGCGATATTATCTCATCTGAAGAATGATGGTTATTTTTGATTTTGTTGATAGGAAGGTTCTTACATTCGTAACTTAACAACCGTTAGATTCATGAATAACAACAAAATAATAATGATAGAATATTCTTGAATCCACCGCTTATTTATGAAACTGTAATTGCCCGGGAGTGCCCAGTTCCAGTTGTAGTAATCTTCTTATCATAGCGAGGGAGCACCTGATTATAACCACAGATGGCTGTTTGAAGTCGAATTCGTTGTTCTGTGATATTATTTCGTTTGGAAAATTATGGATCTTTTGAATTTTGATGATAGGTACTTCTGTCGCTTGAACAAACTTTATGCTTCATTGTGGTGAGTGGTACCTAGTTGAGGGAATTCTTTAGGAGAGCTAACGCCCCGCGGTTATCACCACAGCAGGTGTTAGAGGAAAATGCGTCTCGCGGTCATCACTAAAGCAGATGCCAGGAAGAAGGAGGCTAGCACCCCCTGGTTAGCACCACAACGAGTGCTAGATGAAGGGGCGTCTCGCGGTTATCACCACAGCAGATGCCAGGAAGAAGGAGGCTAGCACCCCGTGGTTAGCACCACAGCAGGCGTTAGAGGAGGGAGCATCCCCGGGTTACCATCACAGCAGGTGCGAAGGAAGGCGAAAGGGTAGGAGAGAGCGAGAGAGTAGGTAGGAATGTGGTCGGTCCAATGAAGAGCTGGGCGAGCTGGGCGTGGTATACAAAGGTGCCTCCACCTGGTCCCTCGTTTGTCAATGGCCGTTACGACCGTTGAGAGTCACTGGGAGTTCGATGGAGCCTTCTGGTTCTTTTCCCGAGGCGTTGCACAGCTCGTCTTTCACCGCATTTACTGGTTGAATCTATATTTACAAGTACATGTGAGTGGTATCACAGCTGAGGGGCACCACGACATGCATGAATAACATCAAATAATTAATGACTGAATTATTGAATCCCGCGCAGTTTTATGAAACAGTAATTCCCGAGCCCGCTTCAGTACTCGATTTAGGGCTTTCTTGGGGGGAGTACAAGGGCAGGTATTGACCACAGAAAACACTGATCTACGCACTAGAGACATCTCAACGGTTTATTACACAACGGTTTATCATTTACCTTATTCTTCATGAATAACAACAAATAATATTAATGATCGAATTATTGAATCCCGCGCATTTTTCTGCAACTGTAATTCCCGGGCCGGTTCCATTTCTCGATGCAGGGGTTCCCGGGGGGGGGGGGGGGGGGGGGGATTGAGGGTACACTCTTGCGGTTCAGTTCTTTCCATGTGATGTGTAAAAGGGTTTCCGGAGCCCTCAGAAGGCTTATTGAAACGGCTGAGATTTTAGGCCGTCTTCTCCACTCCAGACCGATGCAATATTTTTTTCTCTTCGTTTTAACCGTGATATTTTATTCGAATTAACATAACAAAACCGGAAACAATTGGATTCTCTCATACCTACACGATAATTTCCCATTAGCAGAGGATTCGTCACCCGCTTTTCCCGGTTAGCTATAAATAAGGACGTTTTTGACGCTATTGATTTTTATTGTGATAAATAATAATTACGATTAACGTTCTTGACCACTCACTATTAATATTGCTGGTAGGATTCTTGAGGGTTGGTCACTTAATCAAATATCCACCATGCCGACGTTTCGATTTATTTATAAATCCTCTTCAGGGCTTAGTTGATATGTCTTGGCAGTAGCAGGAACACACAGTCAGGAAAGGTGTTTATATTGCTATACGTAGTTGAAAAGTTTTATCAAGGAGTGATCAAGGAGTTTTATCAGTTTTCTCCTTGATAAAACTTTTCAGCTATAGCAATATAAACACCTTTTCTGACTGTGTGTTCCTGCTACTGCCAAGACATATCAACTAAGCCCTGAAGAGGGTTTATAAATAAATCGAAACGTCGGCATGGTGGATATTTGATTAAGTGACCAACCCTCAAGAATCCTACCAACTAAATCTGTGGCTGCAGTGAATAAAATGTCAAGTCCAAAACTTGCAAAAACGAGTTAAGTCCACTAATACTCCCCAGATGCTCCACTTCTTATCAGGGAACAGTGTGTCTAGTCCTACTGGCATCTCTCGCCGAGCGGTGCATTAGTGTATTTTGTGTCATGTTCATCAAAGTGTACCTGGAGCAGTGTATAGCGTGTCAAGTCCGACTAGCGAGACATGACACAGTGTTCCAGTGTTTGCCAGTGTTCCACGATTTTTATAAAGCTTTACCTTCATCGAACAGCGCTGGGAACTTTAACTGTGGCACGGACGATGAAGAGTCAGAATGAACTTTTTCGTTTACTTAACGTTACCAGTAGACGTAGGACCTCTTTGCATTTGGAGTATTTTGTGAATTATTTTTTTGGTATTTTTACATATTTTTTGCATTTTAGGCACCTACACTCACCCATGTTTCTTTTATTATGTAGCAATGTTCCATGTATCTTGTTGTACTCGTATTATTAACATCAATCACGTACTTACTGATTGAAATCTAATTTTTCTTTGTACACAAAATTCTTTATAGTTTTTCCAGTAAGTATTTCTGTAGAAATAAATGAGAATGTTTTCAAGTCCTTATCATCTGTGAATTCATTGAAAGTTTATCAGAACCTGCAGAATCACTTTTCCGAAGTTAACATCGACGTCAAGTCCAAAATGAAGAAATTCAGAAGTGTACAACGGGCCAAGTTATTATTTAATAATAATTTATTTATTTTTACATATTTATTTATTTATGTACGGGCAAGCCCAATTCGACAATAATAGTTATAATTTAAACAATAGTTTGTACTTCAACTTAGGATAACACTTGACGTTGTATAGACAGTTAATTGAATAATAATAAATCAGAGGAGGAAACTAGCGACTTTAAGCTTGAGAGGGAGGAGTTAAAAAAATCAAAATTTGGTTATATAATATAATATATACTCGATAAATGTAGTTCGGCGAGTGCTTCGTCGTCAAAGTTATTGTTCAAATTGTATTTGAGGGTGTATTTGTGGGGTTACGCGTGTGATTTCACCTCCTCTCTGATCCGAATTAATCAAAAGAAAAACGACGGCCCAGGAACGAGACTCCGCTATCTGCGACGTCCACTCTGCCGCTCGCTACAAGGATGAGACTTGAAATCAGGTAGTTTTCCACTCTGGCCCACAGATAAGGCTCAAACGACGCTCGGAAGCAATAGGCAGTCGTTCGTCTAGGACCGCTATCACCCGTACGGCAATCCGAGGGTCATTTATAACGACTTGTAGAAATGTTCCGACTTATTTTTATTTCTGGCACGTTGGTACCGTTTTCGTCCCGGCAGATCTCGCATTTTGTTTGACGAATATATTCATGAATATTGAATCATCCGACTACGCGATACAGCGGAATTCGGAGGAGATATTTATTCATATTCCCGACACAGTGTAGACATAAGCTGCCACGCGCTGTTCAGATTTAATTTTATTCCAGCAAACGCGCACCTGCCCAACATTCTCCCAATCACAAACCCTAAATCAACAGAAACGCGTAAAACTGATATTTTAGCTAAATAAAACCCAACGGATAAGAAACTTTGAAGGGGACAATAAACTGAATGATAAAGCTCCACAGTGGCCTAGAATAGTGGCAAACAAGGTAGGTATAGTGGCATAGAATAATCATCTATTATAATCAGGTGTCCTCTCAGGAATGTATACTCTCCAGTTGACTCTAATATAAGGGCCTTCGATAGGTATTCAGATTGCAGCCACATAATTCTAAGTGTAGGTTTCAAATATGACAATTTTGCGCAGATACCTACATGCGTTTAAACGTAATGATCAATGATAATATGAAAAGTCCTGAGATGTGGTGGGTCCGGAACCGGCCGTCATTTTGGATGCTAAGTCTTTTTTGGGTTTATTATTCTGCGAATAGTACACCTATGTATTCGCTCGGCAAAAAATTTTTATAAGACCCATCAAATTTTTTTCTTTTACGTTTCAAGGAATCCAAAAATGCAATGTCTGGCGTCCGCCTTATCATCTGTATCTACTTTATTTCGCGCACAGGCTCCATTTGGGCCCTAGCCATGTCCCGAAACTTCGCAGCCCGATCGGATTACACCCAAGGGAGTTACGGGTGAAAAAAGGGGGTAAAACTTTTTTTTCGTGTTTTCGTAACATGACCTTTTGTGGTATCGGTTTCCATGTTTTTATTTTTGGACGAAAAGACCGAATATGAAGTCGATTTTGACCAGAATGGAAAATTGAGGTTCTAACGAAGTTTTAGCCTTAAATTTACGCTAAAATTTGATCTATAATCTTCGTTCTTCCGCACACAGTTTGGGTCCCCATTTGGGAACAAATTTGCGTCCTAGTTGTGCTCAGAAGGCCAAAAGCCCGCTCACAATACACCCAGGGGTGTAACGGGAGAAAAATTGGTGTAAAAATAGGGGTTTTCCAGGGGTTTTGAGATTTTAGTGAACATGAGCTTGTGAGGTGTCGTTTTCCATGTTTTTTAGGGCGAGAAGACCGAATACGATATTGATTTTGACCACAGAGTGAAGAACTGAGGTTGTAACGAAGGTTAAGCTCCCGAAATTCATTTTTTATGAGTGGGAAATTGTCTGAAATCACCATACATTTGTATAATAACACTAGAAGTAGTATCAACAGGCGAATCAAGACAATTAAATGGTACTATCAGTTATCAAAGATGATTTGTCAAAAATAGGAGCTTATTTCGTGTTTTTGGAGGCCGAAATTGGTGAAAACCATCAGAAATATCTACTTCAATTGTTGCACATGAAAGAAACAATAAATGAACAGCCAACATCTCTGTAGGTATTTCCAGTAGAATAATAAACCCATGTGACAACGAGTTTCCGGCGTTTTTTGCCAATATCTCCAGAAAGGTTGATTTTATCAAAAACGTATGTACACCAATGAAAGAGAACTGAATTTCCTTCAAAATCGACTAGTTATATGCATTTTTGCCGTATCTCGGTTTCCGATCAGCATATTATCGGGGAGGAGTGGAAATGGCGAGGTATTATAGGTACAATTTTTGGATATTGTACGTGTTACAGGTACACTTATAATATTACAAATTCTGATCGTCAGAATAACTAAAAGCTGTAAAGCATCAAATTCATAGAATTGTAGGAAATTTAATAGTAGCATACCTATAATCGGGTATATCAAGTTTTACGATAAAATCAACCTTCTCGAGATATTGGTAAAAAAAAATTTAAAAAAAAAGAAGTCATTTTTGGCCTAAAGTCACTCGGCTAGTACACGAACTAACATGAGTTTCGATAAGGCACATATCGACTTCTGAGTACCTAAATATAAATACAAATATAAATTCCCGATAGTGTATATTTCAATTTAATTTTAATATTGAACTGATTGAGACCGATTCTGTGTAGTTAATATTTAAACAAAATATTGATGGGCAGATAGTTGACATCGTTCCAAAATCAGAAAATTATTTTATATAAATAAGATTACTGATCTTATCAGATATTAAAATATCCAGGTGGAAGAAAAATTTGATAACCCTAATTATCAAGAGGTACGCTAATGCCCGTGTAAACCTTACAAGATAATCCCTAAACTACATATCTCTATGAGAAACTGAAGAAAAACGAATTTTGCGTTTAGAATTGGTTAATTTACAACTTATTTTCGTTCCAGAAGTTTGTTTGTTAGGCGTAAGGGACTTTTACTTTTGGGAACATCATTGAGATTCAATCCGAAGGTCTCAATGTCACTCACAAAACCGTTTTCGCCACCTCAGCCCGCGGACTGGAAGGTCTGCCGTGAGCTGAATAAATGAACAGTTGAAAAGAACAAGTATAAAAGTTGGAACGTCCGTTCGGAGGGTATCAGTTCACCAGGGACTTCCATTCCGAACACAACAATGAAAGCTGTATTCGTGATCCTTAGCGCCATTGTGGCTTGTTCCAGAGCAGCTCACGTCAAGAGGGACATCGCTGTAGCTCCTGCATACTATGCTGCTGCTCCTGTGTATCCGTCGCAGTACGTTGCTGCTGCTCCAGTGTATACGTCGCAGTACGTGGCTGCTGCACCTGTCGTCTCATCGCAATACGTCGCTTCTGCACCTGTCGTCTCATCGCAATACGTCGCTTCTGCACCTGTCCTGTCTTCAGCATACGTTGCAGCCCCCAACCCCGTCATCGCCAGAGCCTCCAGGGTTCTCGGTGAGCCAGGGTTCGTCTCCAGGTACATCGCTGCTCCCGTTGTCGCTGCTCCCGCCAGATACGCCGTTGCTGCTGCACCCGCCAGATACGCCGTTGCTGCTGCACCCGTTGCTGCCGTTCAAACCGTCGATGCCGTAGAAACCGTTGCTGCTCCTGCCAAAATCGTCGCCCCTGCGTCCCCCGCTCGCCTCATTGTCGCTTGAATAAGTTCATAAATAATAATAAAATATCCGTAAAAGTCATCTTTCAACCCTCACTTCGAATTCCTATAAGACCCCACAGCACTTCTCAAGAAAAATGACGTGCAAATTTCTACATCAGATATATACAAATTTATTTTATATTCATCAGAGCACGATAGTTATAATTGTCAGCTTTCAAAATCGTCTTTTGGAAGAGGGATAAATCCAGATGGCCGAATCTGATTGGCTTATAGTCGTTTCCCGCAAAGTTTTAAAATTTGACAGTGGCGGGAACTCCCATCGAGTGAAAATCCACAGGTTCTGTGGAAGTAGGAACCTATTCAATAAGCCAAAGAGACATCTCTTTTCGGTCCGACTCTCTCTTTTGGCAAAAACGATTTTTATTGTATCGATGAAAGTTTTATTCAGTAACTTCTAAAAGAGAGAGTTGGCCGCCATCTCGACATTTTCGATCTCTTTCAGAGGGACACCTAATTAGATGTTTTTTCTCGAAAGAGAGCGTCTCTTTCTCATTTCTCGTTTGTTTGATAGTGATGATGTATCATCCTTCGTTAATCGGCTACCATATCTGTCATTTTGAGGTATGCTTTTTCATCTCTTAAAGGGAAGTCGATTGGTTATTAAAATAGATAAATAAGTATTATCGATTCATTAGTAAAAACATCCAATACGGGTTGATAGCTTTTTAGTGAAATAGACGAAACCGGGAGACGCTGGAAGACTGCCTCCCGAGGGAGACTATCTCTCCCAGGAGATATTAAAATGCGGCCAAGTCCGCAACACAGTGAGACATTTTCATGGAAATGTCGTTTAGGAATGAAAACTGTCCAATGCTCCAGCTCCAACGCTAATTAAGGACGGTTGACGAAATCGCAGCAACGAAACATTATGATAATAATGATGATTATTATTTTTAGTCATAAAGCATGACGTTTGCTCAAGTTACAAGAGTTCCTACCAAAAACTCAATCATTTTTGAAATGAAATAATATCACAGAACAACCAACTCGACGTCATAGAGCCATCCGTGGTTAAAATCAGGTGCTCCGTAGCAATGATGTCTGGCCCGGATTTATACCGTTTCATTCACGATCATGTTGACGAAGATATGATGCAAACGGACGGATGGTCATACAATGCTCCGGGTGGTCTCAAAAAATGATTTTGTTCGAGATCAGTTTAAAAACTTAGAAAAAATCTCCCTTCTATCGAAAGTTTTCGAGCTACAGCGTTCTGAAATTGTCAACCCCTATTTTTCACCCCTTAGAGATGACTCACAGTAACGCCGAGCTTCGAGGACCAACTAGACCCCAAATGGGACCTAGAAATCAAATTTCATTCATTTTGGATCATGGCAACAAAGAAAAATGCGAAGTACGGTGTACGGCATGCGGCAAACGGACAGAAATTTTTTATTCCATTTGTGAATTCATGCACTGAAACGTAAACCATCAAATTATGAGTGGGGGGGGGGGGGGGGTTACCTTACGCTTCATGATTGACAACAAATATTTTTAATGATTGAATCCTGTGCGTTTTTATGAAACTGTAATTCCCGGGCCGGCTCCAGTACTCCATTTAGGGCTTTCCTGTGGGGAGCTCGAGGGTACTGACCACAGAAAACAGGGATCTACGCAGAAGGTGCATCTACACAGGTAAATAATGAACCGCTGTGTAATAATTAGTAGTGTTTTTTTTATTCAACCAGTTGCATTAGGGTTTGTTCAGTGGCTACAAATTAATTTTATTTGATAACTTCATGCGCTTATCGTCAATACTTAGGGCCGGTTTCACCAACGTAAACGAAGTTGTTGATCTCAGTTCAAATCGCGGTTCAAATCGTAAACGGAGATTGTCCGTCAGGTTGGTTCTCACCACGGGCGTTTACCCCTGAACTCAGTTCAACGGGAGTTCAGCTTGAACGCTTGATTGTGGCCGGTCAGCAGTGATAAAGTCGTATAACTTAAATCACTCGCGGCGGAATAGTGGAGATCCATAGCAAAAAACTACAGGATAAAAATAAAAATAAAATACTTAGTCTATTTCCACGTACACTAGCAAAATGTAGACCGGTTTCGGTCAGTACACTATACAATTGTATAGTGTACTGACGGTGGTGTAACAACCGAAACCGGTCTACATTTTGCTAGTGTACGTGGAAATAGACTATTTTATTTTTATTTTTATCCTGTAGTTTTTTGTGATAATCTCGGTTCAAGTCTACTTTTCCCTCCCGCTTATCCATTCACATCAACAATGTCTCCATCACTAGTGCGAGTTGTTAGCAGGATTTTCGACGAAGATGAAAGTGATGAACTCAAAAATATTATAATTCGCCGGCCGAGGCAATTCCGGCAGAGGACAGAACATTTTGATGAGTGACTTTGTGTCAAGATACCGACTCTCGGAAGAATCTACGAAAAATAGTTAACTACAATGTAAAGTGCATGTATTTTCAGAAGACAAACCCAGACCGAACCATTCAAAATCATGTTTTCGGAGTGCATAAAGTATTATTCAAAGAGCTGATGATAAGAATTCAATGAGAGTACGCAAGCTGTGTGGGCTACTCCACTGCACAAACCAGGAAACGTATTTTGCAGAGAGGAAAAGCCGACGTAATGGGAAAATGGGCCTTGGGATAAAAATTCAATGATGCCATAAGTAGTCGTGACATTGAATTATAGCGTTTATATTTATTGTCTGTCTACAGTTAGCCGTCAAAATAATTACATGCTCACCATTTAAGCAAGTGATATAAGGAACGTTGTCACTTTCTGAAGGTTCAAGTAATCACCAAATGTAATATTTGTCATAAATATACAAATTTGGTGACGAAAATTAATGCGTAGGAACTGGTGGAAGAGATTCAAAATAGTATCGAGGATCTCTCAGTGGATTCTACTAGGTCGCAGAGAACCTAGCGCTCACCGGCTGTGAAGATCGGTTCTCTCTTGACTCGTTTTGGTTCCATTAGGAATCAGGAAAACGGGACACAAAACACGGAAAAACAACTATGTTTAGAGAGAGAAAACGCTGCAAAGTCCTTGTCACATGGGTTTATTAATCTATTGGACAAACCTACAGAAATGTTGGCTGTTCATTCTTTGTTTCTTTCATGTGAAATAATTGAAATAGCTATTTCTGATGGTTTCCACCAATTTTGGCCCCTGAAACACGAATTAGGTAGTACGTTTTTTTAAATTTTTTTTTTTTTTTTTTTTCAAATCATCTGTGACCCCAGGTAGTGCCATTTAATCTTCTTGATCCACTTGTTGACACTTTTTCTAGTGTTATTAGACAAATTGATGGTGATTTCAGACGATTTTCCAGATTTTTGCCTCATAAAAAATCAATTTTGGCAGCTGAATCTTTGGTAGAACCTCAATTTTCCACTCTTCGGTCAAAATCGACTTCATATTCGGTCTTCTCGTCCCCAAAAACATGGAAAAAGATACCTCAAAAGCTCATGTTACTAACATGTTACTAAAGCACTAAAAGTACCTATTTTTACACACATTTTCACTCATAACACCCCTGGGTATATTCCGATCGGGCTGAAAAGTTTCAGGACACAACTAGGGCCCAAATGGAGCATGTGTGCGAAAGAACGGCTATTTTAGACCGAAAATGAAGCCGGTACACGTGATACGGCGGACGGCGTACGGCGGACGGACATTGCATTTTTTTTTTAATCTACGCACCTTGAAACGGAAAAGAAAAAGTTTTGAGGGGGTGTTATAAAAATTTTTTGCTGAGCGAATACATAGGTGTATTATTCAGAGAATAATAAACCAAAAGGGGAAAAACAGCGTAGGAGCGTAGGTAGGGAAAGCGAAAAACAGAAACCGTTAGCTGCGGGCTTCTCGTTCCCGCGTTTATCAAAACAGCTGACACCCCCAATTTTACCTCGTTATCACCTTATCGAATAATCGAACCCCTGCCTTCCAAATCAGAGTTCAAACTGTGGATAAACAGCAGCTCGAACTTGGTTTTCGTTTATCTTAGTTCAACATTAACTCCGATCCTAGAAACTCGTTTAACTTCGTGAAACCCAACATTAATCAGATTGCGATTCCTAACAGCAAAACTTCATGACATAAAATAATAAGCAACCAGCCCTCAAATTCATAGGTAAAGATTGCGGTGCTTTTGTAGGAGGTGGGCTTTTATGGGTAAATAGATAATTATTGATACTGCTTTGAGAGATAGTTGGGAAGTGATAATAATTTATTGGTTTGACATTTTACAAAAATCTGAATTAAGCCACAAATGTGTACTTGGCGGGAACAGCGGGAATGGAGGCTGTGGTGTCGAGAGTGCTGAAGACTGTGGTGTCAGAGGTGACAGTCGAGACTTTGGCAGGAGCAGCAACGGGAGCTGCAGCAACGGCGTATCTGGCGGGAGCAGCGACAACGGGAGCAGCGATGTACCTGGAGACGAACCCTGGCTCACCGAGGACCCTGGAGGCTCTGGCGATGACGGGGTTGGGGGCTGCAACGTATGCTGAAGACAGGACAGGTGCAGAAGCGACGTATTGCGATGAGACGGCAGCTGCAGCAGCAACAAGGGTTGGCCCAGCGAGAGAACTGACTACGGTGTCGGAGGTGACTGGCGAGACGAGTTTGGCGGAGGCAGCAACGGGAGCTGCAGCAACGGCGTATCTAGCGGGAGCAGCGATGTACCTGTAGACGAACCCTGGCTCACCCGGGACCCTGGAGGCGATGACAGGTGCAGCATCCACAAACTGCGACGTAACCACAGGTCCAGCAGCATAGTATGCTGGTGCTACAGCAACATCCCTCTTGACATGAGCGGCTCCGGAGCATGCGAAAACGGCGCAGATGACCAAGAGTGCTGACTTCATGTTGTTTTCGTTGCTCCTCCTGTGATGAACTGGTTCCTTTTGAACCCCTGGAGCAGTTTTATACTCAGATCGATTGCCTGATTGGAATTCATAGCAGAGGATCCCCAACCTTGTCCGCATCCCATGCCCGAGAGCCTCCAATGAGGTTTCTGACCCCTCCAGAGTCCACATCCCCCGTACAAGTCACGTGATTATGTATTGTGCACCTGATAGGTTCGTAGAATAGATAGGACATCTGGAAAAGCCCGAAAAAATATTCATACGTCAGAAAACTCGACAAAATGAAGGAAATTCCATACCAACAACTATTCTGCTAAGTTTCAATGGAATAAATTAATCGATTCGGCTGATTGTTGTCTCCAGTCGGCCCGAAATTTAAAAAAAATCTTAATTGCTGTAAAATTGGACATATCTGGGATGGTCATCATACAGCTGGAAAGAGAGATGGTGGAGTGATAGGGTATTATGAACAAATAGGTAAGACAAGCAGGTGATGCGTATACGTAAAATTTATGGATTAAACTAGCTTACCTGTAAGTGACGTTTAATCGTAATTATACCACGGAGGACGCCTGGAGATGTTCGACAACCATGTAGTTCGTCTCGGAACGGCTTGGTACCGTCTTTTTAAGAAAATATTCCTGTGAATGCCGAAGCATTCGCAGAAATTTGAAAAAAGTCGCCACCACGGTTGGAATTTCCCTCGTCAGAGGTCTCCACCTGCCTCCAACCTTCCGCGGTAGCTACCTTCCCGTTTTTCCGACCTCACTTGTTTAAAGGCCACAGGACGGGAGACTGTGTGACACCCAAAAGGGGGCTGGGACCAACAACTCCTTGGGTGGGAGATGTCGAACATCTCCAGGCGTCCTCCGTGGTATAATTACGATTAAACGTCACTTACAGGTAAGCTAGTTTAATCCATAAATTATACCCCTACGGACGCCTGGAGATGTTCGACAACCATGTAGTCGTTTGAAGATGCAATGACACTGACCCTGGGAAGTGTCTCTTTTGGGGGTCATGTGTATATTTAGTGGAAACGTCGGTAACAGTAATTCTGTTAGCCAGACGAAGCGAACAGCAACTTTATTAAACATGCAACTACAACAGATCATACATATATAGCACTCATCTAAGGAATGAATCCTGACAATCAACTGAAGCCTCCTTTATTGGGCTTCCCCCTGGCAAAATATTGCTGGCGCCAGAGACTGCGGGGTCACCTCCGCTGAACAATTGTAAAATCGAGCATAGATCAGAGACTCTTTAGATCATCCCGCCGCCTGATATATGACATCGATTGACACAGCTGACTTCAGTGCGGCTGAGGTTGAAGAATGCCTCGTAGAATGAGGGCCAAAACGCTCCGTGTCTACCCCTGCTTGTCGCATAATGTATCTGGGCCTTCATTGAGCCTCCACCACCATGCCAATTATTATTATTATTATTATTATTTTTTTTTTTTTTTTTTTTTTTTTTTTTTTGTGGCTCATTTATGAGGGCGTCGAAATGACAGAAACACAAGGGCATTATTCGCGTCTTGTAGATTTGCCGTTTTAGCTAAATATTCTACTAAGAGAGAAGCTGCACAAATATTAGGTCAGTCCCTGAGGAATGACATCAGAAGAGTTTTGCGGCCTTGGTCATTTCTGAGATAAAAATAAGAGCTCTCGAGCCTGTGTCAATAACACCATCAGTGAACTTGATAAGATGAAATAGTCTATAGGCACTGGGCAGACGCCAGGAGCCCTTCCAGATTTGGAGCTTCTGAATACAAGAATTTAATGACCTGCTGTGGGTCCCGAGCCAATCTGTAACGAGTACAAGGGGGTGTAGTACGACCCCCCCCCCCTCCCCTCCCATCAGCCTCAGGCTGGATGCAAGGGGATGGGGTCTGCTGGAACAAGGCAAAATCTACAGGTTATCAAGCGGGCTAGATAAAGCATTGGTGGGTATCAGGGCTAGGTTGGCCAGTCTGGGACAACTGTAAAGCCCCTAGCTCAATCGCTTCTAAATCTATCAAGTGCCTTTGATATAAGGGTGAATGGTGGGAACGCACAGAAGTTTACTTCTGTCCGCGAAATCGTAAGAGCGTTCACAGCCCAGGCACTGGGATCTGGACCCCATGCCACAAATTGATCACCCTTAGTATTAGCAGAAGGAGCCGATAAATCGACATCAGGTTTCCCTAGGATATAGGTTATTTAATCAAAGTAACATTGAGATATTCCCAATTACGTTTTCGATGGTGAAAGGCCTGAAGCCCTGTCCACTCTGACATTCTGCACTGATGGGATATAAGAAGCTATCAAGTAGTTGTTAGATGCTTCCCACCAGCACCAGATATCTATGGCTGCCTCTGGCAGAGATTTTGATACCATGCATGGCGTCCGGACGATTGCCCGACGACGCTATTGCTGTTGCGTCTGTGTGAAAACCCGTTGACGTCGAGTCCGGGCGAAAGCCTGATGAAGTCGCGTCCGGCCGAAAGCCCGATGACGTCGTGTCCGGGCAAAAGCCCAATGACATGGCAGCAGCTGTATCCGGACGACGGCCCGTCGATATCGCTGTGTCCGGGCGCGTTCCCCGCAGCCTGTTTGATGCAGTCGGAAGGTTGCGCCTCCACCAACCCAGGTCTTCGAACACCTTGGCTGGGACAACTATAGCGGCATATTAGTTACCCCTGTACACCTTAGTACAGAGTCCCGTGCGTTCGCCAGTCGCTTGGCGTGGCTCCAGTCATATGGGGCAGCTGGGCACACAGAGAAGAGTGCACCAATTAGTCTAGGAAAGTGCCTGATAGGTACAGATGACTTCGCCTCCAGGGACTGTAACCTTCCAACGTATGATGTGCTTTTGTCAGGGGTAAGTGAAATTGTCGTATCAACTGAACTGAATTGAAAACCGAGGAACCTGAATACCTGTGATGAATTACAGGCACTCCTCTCACAATTAATCACAAACCCCAATGAGGCTAGCGAGGACTTGAGGAGGCAGAGGCTAGACTGGCACTCCTCTGGAGAGTTACCTCAAAGGAGGTAGTCATCTAAATGGTTACAGCACGAGATGCTCTTAGAGTGCAGTAATTTTATAATGGGGTTTTGGAGCTTAGCGAATACGTAGGGAGCAGTGGCAATGACACGTACACCCACAAGTTGTTGCTGTACCTAGACCACAAAAATTTTGTAAAATTCGGGTGGATCGACACTTGGTGGTAAGCATCCTTTAGATCCACTGTCACCCCTTAACAGTCTTCCCCTATTAATGGTCTGACAACAAGCTGATCCTCTAGCATGAAATGTGGAGGGGATATGAATGAATTAAGGTTTTTCAACTCAATAATGAGGCAGTAACCACCAGACAAATTTTTTGGCCAAAGACACATAAAAGATGAATTGGCCTCGAGTTGGGGCGCACTTCCTAATCGCCCACATAGACAGAGGGTTGTTAACATTATTGGAAAACTACTGACTGAGAGGGGGAGTGGTGGTGAGGTTGGGATGCTGGGTAGGTTCGGAGTCGAACAGAATTTCATGAAGTGACATGAATATCTGGTATCTGACACCAGTGCTCATAAAAATAACAACAAACAAGAAAACAAACGGAAGCCGAGCAGCATAGGCTGTAGCTACCTCTATTGTTGGGCAGATTGTGCCGGTGGTGGGTGGTTTCTCTGTCTCTGTTGTGACGGTCCCCCCTCGAACTCTTGTTGGGAGCTGGGCCTGACGAGTTTAAATTCTTGGCCGGAGGGTGGTTAGAACGGTCTGTCGCACCGGCTTTCCCCGAGTGGGAAGCAGTCCAGGGAGCCGAGGGGGCGAGTGCCCAAGCGGATGACTGAATAGCCTGATGGTCCCTGTGCCGACCTGATAAAATATCCCCAAAAAGAAGGGTTATTGATGGAACCCACTTGGTCACCGTTTCGAGGTTCCCACCTATAAGTCTACATACCTCCCTACGTCTGGTCCTCAAGCTGTCATAAAATGGGGCTGAGAACGGTCTACCACTCTCAAGAAGTGGTCGGAGGGCTAGGTTGCGCACCTCAGGGGGGATTGAGTCGGCATGGGACAACATTGCCGATGAACCTTTGCCAAGGGCCGATATGCCAGCCGACACAAAATTGTGCATAGCTACAAAATTTGAATCGCCCAATTTGGCCCTCTGAGACAAAACCGCCAGCTCTGGGTTCAACTGGGGAGGAACCATGGCAGGAACGTTGGTGAAAGGTGAATTTTCGGCCTTTAACGTTCTAAAAACCTCTGGTTCTAACCCGTGTAACATAACATGATTCCCCCTGGTAGCCAGGGATGCGTGGGTGTTTATCACCGGAGGTGGCTTCAAGGGGTTTTCCCCGACCCACCCTCTGAAAGCTCATTTTCAGAGAAACCGACAAAAGCAGGTGACTCTTGGGCGTCCGGGCGATTGCCCGACTACGCTACTGCTGTTGCATCCGGGTAAAAGCCCGTCAGCGTCACGTCCGGGCGAGAGCCCGTCGACGTCACGTCCGGGCGAGAGCCCGTCGACGTCGCATCCGGGCGAGAGCCCGTTGACGTAGCGTCCGGGCGGGAGCCCGTCGACGTAGCGTCCCGGCGAAAGCCCGTCGGGCGTCGCGTCCGGGCGAAAGCCCGTCGGACGTCGCGTCCGGGCGAGAGCCCGTCGACGTCACGTCCGGGCGAGAGCCCGTCGACGTCGCATCCGGGCGAGAGCCCGTTGACGTAGCGTCCGGGCGAAAGCCCGTCGGACGTCGCGTCCGGGCGAAAGCCCGTCGACGTGGCAGCAGATGTATCCGGACGACGACCCGTAGATATCGCCGCAGCTGCGTCCGGGCAAAAGCCCGTCGACTTCACGCCCGGGCAAAAACCCGTTGACGTTGCATCCGGGCGAAAACCCGATGACGTCACGTCCGGGCGAAAGCCCGTCGATGTGGTAGCAGACGTATCCGGACGACAGCCCGTCGATATCGCCGCAGCTGCGTCCGGGCAGAAGTCCGTCGAAGCCTCCACCTGTAGTATCCCCGAGTGGGGAGTCACTACAGCAGACGAAAGAGTCCGTGGCTGCGTAAATGCACCTTCCTCTTCTTTAGAAATATTATCAGAATAAAATTAATCACCTACCTCATTCGTATCCGACCCCGAACTGCTCGAGTGTTGATGTCGCAGTGAACCTGATCGGCGATGAAGCGGAGAACTTGATGGACGATGTCGCGGCGAAATTGATCTGCGATTTCGCAGGGACCGTGATCGCCTTCGGACTCGTTACCGCCCGTAATCCCGATCGTAAGAGCTCGGGAGTTCTTTGAAGAAGCGATTTCGCCTAAGCCTTGCGGGACGCCGGTGACGGCCGACCTCGCATCGCCCCCGATCCCACGACTCGCGATCGCTACTCATTTGAATTGCTCACAATCCGCGAACACACTTAACTTTTTCGCACTTCGCAAATAGATACGAATAGGCTGTATCGCGCAAAAAGGGCAAAATTGCTCGAAAAGGACTAAAATATTCGGTAATATTCAATGAAAAACGGGAGCCGAAAGCGACGGTACCAATACCGAAAAGACAAGTGAGGTCGGAAAAACGGGAAGGTAGCTACCGCGGAAGGTTGGAGGCAGGTGGAGACCTCTGACGAGGGAAATTCCAACCGTGGTGGCGACTTTTTTCAAATTTCTGCGAATGCTTCGGCATTCACAGGAATATTTTCTTAAAAAGACGGTACCAAGCCGTTCCGAGACGAACTACATGGTTGTCGAACATCTCCAGGCGTCCGTAGGGGTATAATCACGTAAAGTCAAGGAGTAACTCAACCGACTAACTCACAAACCAACCAACTAACCAGCCACCAACAACAACTCACTAACTAACTAAATAACAAACTAACTAACAAACAACTAACTTAACTGAGTATGTCCTTAACTTGGGATGAGCATGTGCGACAAATATGTCATCGTGCTTATTGTAGTCTTTACCCACTGAACCACTATCGAATTTCACTCCACCCTCTTTGAAAGGGAAATTGGTTAACTCCCTTGTTTCCCCACACTTCCTTTACTGTTCCACAATTTTTTTTACCTCACTTAAAGCCTGTAATTTGAAAAAGCTGGTAGTAGCACATAATTCCTGTGTAAGGTATATTTATAATACTGACGCCATCCCGTCGGTAATTTCAATTTATTTGGCATTAATCTTAAAAATTACTTCAATTTGCGCATCCCTCTCCAAATATTTGAAATTGTCCACGGCCTAGCACCCCCTTATCTTTCGCCATTAATTCAACTCCCCTCTTCCAACCGCTCCCAGGCCACCATGATCACGAGATATCACTCCTCACTTTTTGGTAAATCCTTCCAAAATCCTTCCAAATTGCAGGTGCACGGCTGTGGAATTCCCTCCCTCTCCGCATTCGCTCGGTCCCCACCGTTGGACGGTTCAAATCCCTTTCACCTATCTTTTACCAATCAGCAGAGTAGCGCTTCCTTCTTCTTATCTTTTTTTTCTCCTTCCGCTTATTCTTTTTTTCTTCATTTCATTCATCCTACATGTAATCTAATTATAATTTCCAGTATTTTAATGTATGAGTGTGTGTGTGTTCTTTCTACTCATTTTGCATTATTGTGTAACTTTTCATGAATGCCATTCGCTGTTTACCATGGGCCCTCGTGGCCTCCAACACAATAAAGCCGTTTATTATTATTATTATTATTATTATTATTATTATTATTATTATCATTACCTACTAACAAACTATTGTTTCCTAAATTGAACCCCCTTCTTTATTCGTCCCTGCGCTTTATAGAACTGAAGACCGTTCAGAGATCACTACTAATCAGTGAAATATATATATATATATATATATATATATATATATATATATATATATATATATATATATATATATATATTATATATATAAATATAGGTATATATGTACCTATGTGATGAATTTAAAATTGGCGTGTATTCATCACGGAGGTGTGAGGGAATTGCCCAGGCGGTTATGAGCGAATCACCACCTTCATCTGGAATCTTTTGAGGAAGTTTTGCCTAGGCGGTTATGGGCTAACCACCACCGTCATCTAGGATCTTTTTAGGTTGTAGGAGAGAGAGCAGGGTAGGAAGAGAGAGAGTAGCCAGCGGCTAGAGGAAGCGTCGAATGAAGAAATACACTGCCAAGGTGATGGCACAGGAGCTTCCTCGTCACAATCAGAGTGACCCATTATAAAATAGAACAGACTCGGAAGCAAAATAACATAATATTACATTACATTACATAACATTACATTACATGAAATATACATATTACATAACATGACGTCCATAATACATTACGTCCATTATACATAATTGCGAAAGTTATGCGTGTTTGAAGAATTTCACGTTAGCGCATGCGCAGGGCGAACCGCTGGCTCTATCATGTTGAAATTTATATGGGACCTCAATGGGCTCTACCCGCTTAATCCCTGAGAATTACATTGAAATTGGGTGAAATATTTGGTTACTACGGCTGTAACAAGGAAATTGAATCTATTTCACGCCAGCGCATGCGCAGAGCGCACCGAGGGTCCGATCATGCTTAAATTCATATTGGAACTCACTAGGCCTTGTCCAAACAACCCTTGAAAATTTGAGCGAAATTGAATCAAAATTGTGAAAGTTATGCGTGTTTGTTGAATTTAACGTTAGCGCATGCGCAGGGCGTACCGCTGTATCAATCTTGTTGAAATTTGTGTGGGACCTCAAGGGGCCTTATCCGCACCATCCGTCAAAATTTGAGCTGAATCAATTCAAAATCGTGGAAGTTATGGCTGTAACAAGGAAATGCGGACAGACTCACAGACCGACAGACACGGAACCAAATTTGTTCAGTAGGCTTTGAAACGCAAAATGCAAGTGGAAATTTTGATTTCTGAAGACAAAAATTTTTTGGCTCACGAAAGTGAACACAAGGCTTCCGCTGCTTCGCAGACTCGGGAGCAAAAGGCGCAGGATCCGAGTTTTTATAGGAAAGTGAGCCCTCTCCTTCCAACCCCCCTGTAAGGGGTTGATGGAGGGGCTCCAGGTTGTGTACCCTGGATCCTGTGGCTTGTCTCCCCACTCGTACCGTTTATTGACAGGAACTATCTTTAGTGGTCAAATGTTTGGCGAGAACTTAAACTGTAGTGGAGTGGTTCCTGGAGGGACTCACGACAATGTATATGTTATGGTAGGCGCTGGTTCTACATTCTGCCCCTGGTTCCCCGAACCTGGGATCGATCCAATTAAAGTTCATCACACTTTCCTTCGTCATCCGGCCAAAGTTGCGTCAGTTGCCGCTATCTTGCGAGAACGTTGTTTTAAGAGACTTTGAAACGCCCCAAATAAATTTAATGGGATGGAGTGTGCCTTTTCAGTTCGCGAAAGGCAGGATTTTAAAGTGAAGAATAACGGGAGAAAGGTCGTGTCTGAAATTAGCATGTGTGCGTGAAAGGGGAAAATGAACATGGCAAGTGCCCTAAAGGGGGCGCTAGGGGAATAATTACTTGTCTTCTTCAAATAATTACTGTTCCAAGTCCAACATAAACAAAGGATGACTTTTTTTAAAGGTAGACATTTTCCAGATATTAAAGGACCTACGTAGAAGAGAGTTTTAGAGTACATATTAGAAGTAGAGTAAGTAGTAAGTTAGGAATAGAAGAGAGCATTATAAAAGAGTGGGTGAAACTTTAGGTGTCCCCATAGCTTGAATTATAACAGTATGCAGATAGTTTGTATGATTAAATTACGGTAGGTATACCATTGATGGTAAATTGAAGGGTCCGAAGAAATGCTTCGTTAATTCACGAAAAAAAAAACGTAATTTCTGTTCTCCAGAAGCTTTCTATAGGGCCAAAATCGGTTCCCAAGAATGAACGGAACACCGTTATATTCGCCTTCGTTTTATGCGCCCAAAATGTACCTTCATTATTATTTCCTTGATTTACGTGTTGAAATACAACGTTTTCGTTCGTCTATTTAGGTAGTTATTTTCAATAAAGAACCTTTCTGAAATATCTATAGGGCCTATAGGAAACGGCGGCAAACTATTACACAATGGTTTATGATTAACCTGTATCATCAGAGCCTTCTGAGTAGATCACTGTCTTCTGTGGTCAATACCTACCCTGGTGCTTCCCACAAGAGAGCCCTGAATCGAGTACTGGAGCCAGCCCTGGCAATAACATTTCATAAATATATGCGGTGGAATAAAGAATTCTATCACTAAAGGTTTGTTGTTATTCATGAAGCATAAAGTTCCAGAGTTCCAGAAGTACCTCCCAACAAAATCCAAAATAACCATCATTCTTCAAGTAAAATAATATCACGGAGCAACCAATTCGAGTTGTATGCAGCCATCCGTGATTATAATCAGATGTTAACGTAAAGAAAGCCTTACCATTGTACTGGAATTTTTCGAGCTACGGCGTTCAGAAAATTTCACCCCCTATTTTTCGCCCATTAGAGCTGGCTGCAACCAAACCAAATTTAATTAATTTTCGTTCATGGTAAGTAAAGGAAGTGCAATGTACGGCGGACGGACAGAATTTTTTTTAAAATTCCATTTACGGATTCTAAGTACCTTGAACCGGAAACCATCAATTTTTGAGGGGGGCGGTTAAAATTGTTTTTTGTTAGATTCCAAAGGTTCGTTATTGAAAATAATAAACCAAAAATGGTAATTACGGATATTTAAACAGATCACATGGGGTTTTTCCCGAGCCTTGTACAAGGCCAGCCAACTATACACAATCCGGGTTTGAAATCTGAACCGAATAAGCTCATGTTGCATCATGGCCATTCCAGAAAATTTACAACTCGTCGGCTTTTACCGATTCTTGGCCTCCCAAATGTCGGACTTGAACCGCTTTTTTAAGACATGATAAATATACGTAAGCGGGAGTCAAACTGCAAACTTCAGGCAAATTTCATCGAGCGGCAAAGAGATATAGAATTATATTCAAGAATATAATTTATCATATCGTTTCGGGGAACACTTGCTCAAACCGCACAGGGTTTTGAGTAGAATAGATGTTCCAGTTCTGTTCAGAAAAAAATATAATTTGGATGTTGGTCGGTACTTTCTGATGGACATCGACAATTATCACGGTAGTACTTGGTGTTTGAAATCACCTGGAACTTGAACACGCGAGAACCCATCAGTGGGCCAATTCCTAACTATCCTCTACATTTGGCACATTTTAATAGTTTTTCAACGAAACTTAGCAGGTGCACAGTGACGAAACATACGTTTCAGGAGAGGACCAGACCACCTACATATTTTCCGGAAATAGTAAATCCTGTAAATCGTTCCTGTCAGAGTGAAAATATGGCATTTTAAGTAGAACATTATAGTTTGTACTAATTATTTTCAAAGCGATTGTGTCCTGGTGGCCATAAACATTTTGTCTTAACTTCAAAAATAGTAGTCTCTTCGTGCTTGTTATGGATTTCTGAACTCATTCAACTCGTTGCTTTGTTCATCCAATCCATTTTCGTGTCGTAAATGTGGGTAGGATGAGGAAGGCACGCTTTTTCCTTACCAATTTTCACCCACGTCAGTTCATTTCCGACCCGTCTTACAGCACCTTTTTGGAAAGCTCTCCGTTAGATCCTACACTGTGAAAGAATAACATAAAAATGGACGTCCATTCCTCATTCGGTTACGATTGGTAGAAACTGATGAAAACAGCTCACATGATCACGCAGCATGACGGAAACTTTACGTTTTGTTGATAATTATTCGGTTGGGTATCGCGAGTGGACTAATTCCCCCCCCCCCCCCCCCCCCTCACAATCATCCTCAATGTAACTCAATACTGAGTCATTAAACCGGTCTTTTGGGTATTTCAAGAGTTACTCGACAGAAGAGGAATCTCTGGATAAACAGAAAATAATAAACCGTTGTGGTGGCATCTCCAGAGAGTTTTTAAAATTAACTACCTTCGGTAGTGAGGAGCCTAGGATTCGTGATTGAGTAAAAAAAAAATGTATGTCCTCCAAAATAAAAAGTTGGTCTACCATTTTGCGTTTTCAGACGTCGAGGAACATTTTTGGTTCAGTGTCTGTCTGTCTGTGGTAATTCCTTGTAACGACCATAACTACCCGAAATAATGGTGTCGAAATGGGCTGAAATTTGGAGGGTAGATGCGGGTTGGGTCACAGATGATCCCACACAAAAATCGCTGAAAAATTAGAAACTTTCGTCTGCGCATGCGCAAACGTGAAATCCTTGAAACGCCCATAATAACCCTAAATGTCGTTGAAATGAGTTCAAACTTGGAGGGTCGATCAGGAATAATACTTTGATAGTTCCCTATGAATTTCATTGGAACCGTAATGTAACTTTCGTCTGCGCATGCGAGAACATGAAATGTTGACGATTTCCTTGTAACGCTTCTTACTATGCGAAACATTGTCGTAGGGAGATGAAATTTTGAGGGTAGACGCGGGTTTGATTGCAGATGGCCCCGTTTCAAAATCATAGAAATTGTTCAGTCCGCGCATGTGCAAACGTGAAATAGTTTAAACGCCTATAACTACCTTAAATATCGTTGAAATGAGTTCAGATTTGGAGGGTCGATCAGGAATAATACTTTGATAGTTCCATATGAATTTCATTAGTCTGCGCATGCGCGAACAAGGAACGTTGATTGTTTCCTTGTAAGGCAATGTCCTAATTGGTAAGCATCGCGCGATCGGGCGATGAGCGATGGTCGCTGCATCGGACGATGAAAATATCAAACTTAACAAAGTAGTAAAGGTGTCCTCTTTGAACCTCGGATGCGCTCGCGCGATGGGGAAGATCGCCCGCACTTGTTTGTTTTGACATCGCATCGCGTACATCGCCCCATCGCGTAAGCAACAAACCTATCCTTTCTGAGGGGAGTGTCCTAATCAGTTCGAGACTTCGACCGGCCAGCGCGACCACCAAACGCCTCATCGCCTCAAAACAAACCAGTTTGTTTTTCGACGCGCGATCAACAGTATTTGTGCAGTAATGACTTTTGAAGAACATTTAATTAACGAAATTCGTGTGAACCCAATCTTCGACGCTTATTGGTACCTTGAAACTGGTGACTGTGTGGCTGCAGATATAGTCAAAAATGTTGTAACCAGGCTTGCCAGACATACTTTTTAGCGGATTTTCAAATAAAATGAAGCTATTGCAATGGGTCCAACATTTTCGGAACGTGAATTTTTGAAACTTTTTATAGGCAAATCTGTTTCAGAGCATCCTGATTTATCCCTAGATTGTAACAAAATGTACATGTATTATATATTTAAATTTGTTTATGCGTCACCCCAGACGATATCTGTTCTGGAGTACATGATAAAAATTTCAAAATTTTCGTACTGCCAAACAAAAGGATGAGTCCGAAGATGAGCAATTTAAAAAAATTCTAAGGTGGGTCAAAAATCGATAAAAATTGCTAAAGTCGCGAGCAGTTGATATAAAATCACTGGACGTGGTATGGAATGGTGAGTAAGACAAAAAAAAATTTCAGTTGTTTTTCATACAGAACAGAGGTCCATTTCGGATTTTTGGGGGTCAAAAACTGGTATTAAGGGCTAAAATCAATATTAATTCGTGTGGAACGGTGATTCACGACGGAGGGAATATTTCGATGATAAAAACATTTTCTTGAAGAGGAGACAGCTGAGAGACAATTCAGATCCAACCATCCTATAAATACGCACATCATCATGACACGATCCAAGCAACATATAACATACCCAAACACAACTCCCTCCCGATATTAGCCTACCAGGCAATATTGTGAATAAATTGATTGAATAATTAAAAAAAAAAAAAAAAATTGACTTTGTAAGGGTCAAAAATTGGTAAAAATGGCTAAAAATCACGAATAAAATTATATAATTCTACGAAAAGTGGTATCGTTTCTCGCTACCTATATCATTTGTTTACACAATAGCACGAACATTTTTTGAAAATTCGCTCTTATACTCACACTGCATGACTGGATTTATATACTTTTTTTCAAAGTTTTGTACTTTATTTTTGGTTACTGTACTTCACTGTGACAACTTCTATGCTGAGAATGAGAATATTCTTTAAAAAGCATCGGAAAATGAACAAAAACTCAGCATCTACGCATATGAAGGCATTTCCGGCAATGAGAACGGAACTGAGGTGGTTGCGCTATGGCGTGTTTTTCATCGCGCTATCGTCTGGTCGCACTAAATAGGCGATCGACGGGCAAATGAATTAGGACAGGCATTTAGATCGCGCGATCAACGCGTGATCGTGCGATCATCGTTGATCGCCCGATCGCGCGATGCCTTCCCAATTAGGACATAGCCTAACGCTTTTCACTAAGCGACAAATAGTCGTAGAGAGCTGACATTTTGAGGGTACACGCGGGTTGGATCTCAGATCGTTCCGTATCAAAACGAACCTACCCAACTATTCTATACGTTCATCTGATTGAGGTGAGGATGCTGTACTGCCTACTCGAAATTGGCAGACGTTTTCGTATGCTTCGAATCACTTCAACACCGTGAGTTGGGCAATGAATGCCTGTTATCGCAGTGCTCGTTCTGGTCTTGACCTCAGCGATCGTGAAACGTTGGATAACAGCTCTTGACTTTGAGAGAAACCTCTGAAACTCCTCGGCTCCCCATAGGAGTCCTCTGGTACCCGATTTGAGGTCGCGACCGTTGGATTGCGGTTCCCGGGTGCCCGACTGTGGTTTCATACTGAAGTTTTTGTTGGTCAGAGGTCGGCAAACAACAAGTGAAGGAAATATTCGTGTTACGCCATTTTTCCGCCGGTTGCCAAGCGTTGCTCCACGGATGCGGTTTTCTAGGGGGTGCGGACCGGTTTGTCGAGCTCGAACAGCAAGTTTCGTTTCATCAGGTGTGTCACAGCCGCGATCTTGAGCCTCGTTTTAACTCTGTCGACGAAATTGGTAAACCCACATTCCAACATAAAATGCAGCATCTACCAGATGGACACTGCATCCTCCAAGGCCGAGAGGTGTAGGGAGTTGGTCTTATAAACTGTTTTGGTTTATTATTTTCAATAATGAACTTTTGGAATCGAGCTTGGAAAAAAAATTTTAACCCCCCCCCCCCCCCCCCCTCAAAATTGGATGGTTTACGTTTCAAGGTATGTAGAATCCGAAATGCAATAAAAAAACGCAGCAAATCCCTGCACAACGGTTTATTATTTTGTACAGAATACCCTTCTTCGTAGATAACCCTTCTACATAATATAATAAATTATGTACTAATGTATACATATTATGTAAATCGCAGACCCTCCGTAGGTTAGTACCTAATCCCCTTACTCGTTACTAGGTGCCTACCTAAATCACGAGTAATATGTTGCTAAAATAATTCTGTCTGTGACAAACAGTAACTAAAATGGCAAAAATAAACGGAAAAAAATGAAGTTCTGAAGGGCAATTGTTGATGTGGAGTGAAAAAAGTAGCAAAAGTACATACCAACAAACTCCAGCCCCTTCTACGTAGATGGTGTAATGAACAGTTGTGTAATAATTTACCGTTGTGTAATAATGTACCATTGTATAATTTTCCCATCAATAATACTTCAACGTTTGTTCAAGTTTCGCTCTACCTATCAACAAACTCCAAAAGAGCCATCATTTTTCAAATGAAATAATATCACAGAACAACCAACTCGACTTCATACTCTGTGATTATAATCAGGTGATCCCTAGCAATGGTTATGATCTCCGGCCAATTCCCGATTGTTAGCGCGTCCCCAGTGATGATAATTATAGGTTCCGTTCGGGGTCCAGTTGGTCCTCGAAGCTCGGCGTTACTCACACTCATCTCTAAGGGGTTCAAAATGAGGGTTGACATTTTCAGAACGCCGTAGCTCGAAAACTTTCAGTAAAAGGGTATGGTTTTTTTTACGTTTTTAAATTATTGATCTTGAATTAAAGAATTTCTTTAGACCACCCGGAGCATTACGTACGACAGGCCGGTCGTTTGCAACAAAAAGCTTAGTCAACATGATCGTGAATCAAACGGTATTTATATCAGGCCCAGATATCATCACTGATTCCGTCATCAGCACCTGATTATAATCAAGGATGGCTGAATGAAGTCGAGTTGGCTGTGATATTATTTAATTTGCTAAATGATGGCTCTTTTGGATTTTTTTGATTGGTACTTTTGCAACTTAAACATCCGTTGAAGTAGGTATTATTGATGGGCAACTTATTACACAACGGTAAATTATTATACAACGGTTCGTTATACTATCTACTTAGAAGGGGCACCCACAAAGGTAAATTATTACACAACGGTTTATTATTTGCCTTATGCTTCATGAATAACTACAAATAATTAATGATTGAATGACTGAATCCCGCGCATTTGTAAGAAAATTTAACGGGGCCGGCTCCAGTACTCGATTTAGGGCTTTCCTGGGGGACCTCTACGGTACTGACCCCAGAAAACAGTGATCTACACAGAAGGGGCATCTATACAGGTAAATAATAAACCTTTGTGTAATAATTATTCGCAGCGTTTAGTCAGCGCAGTTTGGGCGCAATAATTGAAAACTCATACGGAACATCTTCATCGGCAATTCACAAGTTTCCTTCATTAACAGTAATCGTCCAAAACGCAGTAATCGTACAACTGCATCACGTTGGTCATTAAGCGTGATTTCCAATGCAAGAATTCTTGGCTGCTGCTGGGTGATGAATGATTAATTATGATGGCTGGCACGTTGTCAAATAAAGCACTGCACGTATTCAAGGCAAACTGCCTCATGATTGCAAGGAATTCAGCTGAATGCGGATAATCATTCGAGGAAAAACCACCGACACCATTAGTAGTTTTCCAAGTGAATCCATTTTGTAGTCTTATAGTCTTACGATGGTATGGGTCATAGTTTTATTTTACTTTATTTTATTTTTTTCGGCATTTAATAACATTATTTGGTAGTTTTTGATAAAATGTTTCTTTCTGCGTGTGAAACCAGGTATCACATGAGGAGGAATGCAACACAGGTTCCGAGCCACATAATTTACACGATTTCTTTCCGTTTCCTTTTCGGTTCAAAATTCAGGGCCTCACTGTGAATGAATGGCTGGACTTAGATGCTGGGTGGACTAAAAAAATCCTCAACTGCGAAGTCAATTGAAAATACGTCATAAAAATCAGATTTTTAAGCTACGGTGTTCTGAAAATGTCAACCCCTTTTTTCACCACTTAGATTGCGAATGAGACCCCAAGTGAGACCTACAAACCTCAAATGACATTAATTTTGGTTCATGGTTACTGAGTAAAATGCGAAAGTACGGCGTAAGGCGGACGAACAGAAATTTTGTTATTCCATTTCTGGATTCTACGCACCTTGAAACGCCAACCATCAAATTTTGAGGGGGGGAGGTTAACGTTTTTTTCCATTTTCGAGTCCTTAGGTTCATTAGTGAAAATAATAAACAACAAAGAGGGCTGAGAGTTGAAAATTGTAGGTGAATAGCGGTTTTGAATAAAGTGTCATGTCGTGTTTCTCGAATGAGCGTAAAATGTACGTTCAGGGATATTTGTTACAATCATTGAAATTCAGTCGGTGGGCCAAAACCGATTAGTGACTTATTACTGTGTGACGACATCGAAGGTCTGATTCGGAAGGACAACAGCAACAGGTGGAGGAGGGCGCATTCGCCAAGTTGCCCGCGTTGAATTCTAATCAGTTCAATCGAATTGAGTTATAAAAGCGGCAGCCTGGGAGCCGAATGTTACCAGTTCTCCATTGAGCTTCGAAACATCGCTATGAACGCTCTGTTTGTGATCCTAAGCGCCGTCGTCGCTTGCACCGCCGCTCACGTCAAGAGGGAAGTCATTGTGCCAGCATATTACACAGCTGGGCCTGTGTATTCATCGCAATATGTCGCTGCTGCTGCTGCACCACTGTACACTTCACAGTACGTAGCTGAAGCGCCTGTCGTCTCATCACAATACGTTGCATCTGCACCTGTCCTGGCTTCGGCATACGTTGCAGCTCCCAACCCAGTCATCGCCAGAGCCTCCAGAGTCCTGGGTGAGCCAGGGTTCGTCTCCAGGTACATCGCTGCTCCAGTTGTCGCTGCTCCCGCCAGATACGCCGTTGCTGCTGCACCCGTTGCTACCGTGCAAACCGTCGATGCCGTAGAAACCGTTGCTGCTCCTGCCAAACTCGTCGCTCCAGCCACCTCTGCCACCGCAGTCAGGACCCTTCTGAGCCCAGCTGCTGTTGCTACTCTCCCCTCAAAATACACCGTCTTAGTGTAATTCAAACGAATTGCGCTGAAACATCAATTATAATCAATTAAATGTCATCACCTCCCAAAAACCACTAACTAGTTTTTTTAAATACCAGATATCTTCCATCTTTTCTACTGGGCACTTGCCACAAAGCCACACCTGAGATTTGGGTGTCGTATACGTTGACATAATAATATAATTGCTTCCAAACCTACCAGATTAGCGATGTCCTTGCGTCATTCTTACTGGTTCCCAATAGTGGCACCATAATCAACTTGACACATGAAATTCAAAAGGGAAAAATTCTGAATCCCAAAATTGCTATTCGTCCAAAGGCTAATTTGTTCTGAGTGATTCCGTTATAGGCACGTTGTAGGTGCTGGCAGTATCAACTCAAACACGAGTAGGAATATACAAATTAGGAGGACAAACAAAACTCAGTTGGTGACTGGTCTCGACAGGCATGGTTGCTCACAAGGATCAAAAAACTATACAGATAATTCTAATGGCCCACTGAATCGCACCAAAGCATTTGAAGTACCTCCTAAGAAATTCCCTGCAAATGAATTGGTCTGGCTGTTCAAAAATTGGAAACTAAATGGAATGAAGAAGCCTCCTTCATCTGATACTGACTGGGAAGAGGCAAAAACTGGGATCCACAATGTGTTGAGCTCACTTGAACGTACCGACGAGATCGGAGGCGTGAAAATGTCAGATAAAAACAAAGCTTTATAAAAATTGCCACGAGGAATCGCGGCCACTCAACTCCGAAGGACGGCAGACCGACGTTGAACGGTTATCATAAGACTCGCCCAAGAGAAAGACGAATGATTTAAATCATGGGAAGAAATTAGCTGATAATTTTCTCCCTGCCTCCAGGGAAATCAGAGGTTGAGTCGCGAGACTGTGTTCACTTTCGACTTTTATCGTCTTTTCCATTTATGCCAGGACGGAGTGAACGTTTCGCGACATTGCTGAAAGGAGAAAACCAAGCTTTTTACAGTGAGACCCCATTTAGAATTAATCCGGGTTTTTTTTTTTAGGGTTTGAACCCCACTGGTTAATAAGGGGTCGTGAAGAATTCCATTACAGGACCCAGCTTCAAGCGATTTCTGTGTGTTCGGTATTTTTTGCTCTGAAAGCCGTCTCTCCACCCACATTCTGATGTTACGGATGAAAACGCAAGAGGTTTTTTTTACGGATAATATGAATTTTTGCTGTATCACGTATACCTATAAAGTCCGTAACTTTCTACCGGAGAATGGATTTCGAGATTTAGCCCAATGGGCAATTTCATCGGTTTTATTTTATTTTCTCAAGTAAAAGACTCGGCGAGTGCTTTCCGAAATGTTGCTATATGAGGGGTATCCAGTGGTCGAAAGTGAAAAATAACCCAGTGGAAAGAAGAAAAATACACTGCCAAGGTGATGGCACAGGAGCTTCCTCGTCACAATCAGAGTGACCCATTATAAAATAGAACAGACTCGGAAGCAAAATAACATTACATTACATTACATTACATAACATTACATTACATTACATTACATAACATTACATTACATAACATTACATTACATAACATTACATAACATTACATGAAATATACAATATCACATAACATTACGTCCATAATACATTACGTCCATTATACATAATTGCGAAAGTTATGCGTGTTTGAAGAATTTCACGTTAGCGCATGCGCAGGGCGAACCGCTGGCTCTATCATGTTGAAATTTATATGGGACCTCAATGGGCCCTACCCGCTTAATCCCTGAAATTACATTGAAATTGGGTGAAATCTTTGGTTACTACGGCTGTAACAAGGCAATTGAATCTATTTCACGCCAGCGCATGCGCAGAGCGCACCGAGGGTCCGATCATGCTGAAATTCATACTGGAACTCACTAGGCCTTGTCCAAACAACCCTTGAAAATGTGAGCGAAATTGAATCAAAATTGTGAAAGTTATGCGTGTTTGTTGAATTTAACGTTAGCGCATGCGCAGGGCGTACCGCTGGATCAATCATGTTGAAATTTGTATGGGACCTCATGGGGCCTTATCCGCACCATCCCTCAAAATTTGAGCTGAATCAATTCAAAATCGTGGAAGTTATGGCTGTAACAAGGAAATGCGGACAGACAGACTCACAGACTCACAGACCCACAGACCGACAGACTCGGAACCAAATTTGTTCAGTAGGCTTTGAAACGCAAAATGCAAGTGGAAATTTTGATTTCTGAAGACAAAAATTTTTTGGCTCACGAAAGTGAACACAAGGCTTCCGCTGCTTCGTAGACTCCGAAGCAAAATGACGTCACAGGTAAAGGCCTAGACGCGTCCGCCTGGTTGAAACCCTCAGCGCCATCCACTTGGGTCATTTCGTTTTCTTTCTATCAGTTTGTTTTCCCCAGCTATTCGGAGTTTTGAGATGATAATTTTGTCAGTGGGGGGTTTTCAAGGGTGCTAAATCCGATTCTGAGATCAAATAGATGATTTGATTTGGCTAATCGACAGCAACGCTAATTGCTGGGAGGATTCTTGTTTGTAAGGTAGGAGGATGATTAGTTAAATAATGTATTAATTAGTTCTTCAATATGATTCGATTTAAACATAAAACGCTTGCGTACAAGTCCGCAACACAGTGAGGCATTTCTATGTTGTATCACAAGCTTTATCTTGACAGTACGTAGGTAACTAAGAATCATTCTCGCTTGTTCTTTCTTCATCATCAGAAAAGAAATTGTAACGCTGTACGGTGCGATTTCTTAATTTTGCGCTTTCGCACTTGTTGGGCTGTTTCTTACGCGCACGATATTCTCGTTGTTTTTCGGCTTGCAAGGGGAAAAAAAAAATTTCAAGAATATGATTGATCTTGAAAATTAGATACTTAGCTTACTTAAATCATTCGATATGAAACCGAGGGAACCCTAATCGAAACCACTATTTCGTAAACTAGGCCTAATTCAAACCCTTAATTTCTTAACCTACCTAATTTTCAACAAAAAGTGTTTGTTAGCATTTTTCTTACAACCCCTTCATTTCCCAAATTTTCGACGCAGTAAGATTTTTTGGTAGTTGTCTACCATAATAGGTATGCCAACCAAACTGGCCATTAATAATTGCCGTGATTCCCTCTCAGAAACTACTCCTGTAACATAACGAGAGATTTGACCATATAAACGGGGAGAACGTAGAGCTGGTCAACAACAAGGGTTTTTCCCAACCGCCAACCGCCTCAAACGGTTGTAACGGCCGATTGTGGACTAGGGACGGGTGGAACAGTCCATATAAAAAACGCCTTGCGCCTTGTCACATGGGTTTATTATTATATTGGAAATACCTGCAGAAAACCTGCGGGTTCATATAAAATGATTGAAATAGCTATCTCTGGTGATTTCCACCAATTTTGGCCCCCAAAACACGAATAAGGTACGCTCTTTTTTTTTTTTTTTAAATAAATTATCTTTGATCATTGATAGTGCCATTTAATCGTCTTGATCCACCTGTTGACACTTTTTCCAGTGTTATTCTACGAATTGATGGTGATTTCAGACGATTTCCCAGGTTTTTGACTCATAAAAAATCAATTTCGGGAGCTGAACATCTGGTAGAACCTCAATTTTCTATTATTTGGTCAAAATCGACTTCATATTCGGTCTTCTCGTCCCCAAAAACATGAAAAACGATACCTTAAAAGCTCATGTTACCAACATGTTGCTAAAACGCAAAAAGTACCTATTTTTACACACACTTTCACTCATAACACCCCTGGGTATATTCCGATCGGGCTGAAAAGTTTCGGGACACAACTAGGGCCCAAATGGAGCATGTGTGCGAAAGAACGAATTTTTTAGACCGAAAATGAAGCCTGTAGACGTAATACGGCGGAGGCGTACGGCGGACGGACATTGCATTTTTGAAATCTACGCAACTTGAAACGGAAAAGAAAAAATTTTGAGGGGGTGTTAGAAAATTTTTTTTGCTGAGCGAGTATTATTCACAGAATAATAAACCAAAAACGCCCTTCTAGCCCAACTCAGCACCCCCCCCCCCCCACCCCTCGACCTTCTAGCCCAATTTGCGACTTCTCTCTCTCGAACCCCTCTCTCTCGTCCTCTCTAAATACAGTGAGTCGTTTGATGGCAAATAGTTTCCTGTCTGTAAACGGAAACAAAACCAAATAGGTATACGGTTTTTGGAAACGTGGATTCCCTCCCCCACTATCAAGTATTAAAACTTCACTCAAGGCGCCCACCACCCCACTCACTCAGGCACTAAATCTCTGAGTTGGTCGAAACACGTTGATTATCTGCATGGGAGACTCAGAAAATTTATTCCAATTCTAAGGAATGTGAGAACATCAGTCTCTAGGGAGCGGTTGAGGCTAATATAAATATCTCTCGTGCAGTTTGCCCTACAGTATGCAATCTCAATTTGGGGGGGAGCCTGTCCAAACTGTTATGGCGAAGCTAAATATATTGCACAGGGGCATACTGAGGGTTATGTATGCGAAGCCTCCACGTTTTCCCTCGCACTTGCTACACGCAGAATCCAGGGTTTTCACTATAACTCAACTCTTCATAAAAAATCGTCTTCCCTTCATAGAAAACCCGATATTATTTCCCTTTTAACCTCCTATCAGTACCCAACTAGGTTTACTCTTGAACAGAGAGTCGTAAATCCACGCCCCGCTTCAACTCTCACCACCAGAAGTTCTCATTATTTGATTTACCTTATCTATAATTTTCTTCCTATTCATATGAAATCACCTGGTTTATATTCTCGATCTGTGTAGAAAAAACTAATATATTCTTGGCTCATCCATCTACGCTTGGAAAACTGTTGCAGTTTACTGCGTAGTGTTTATGTAACCTGAAATGTCACCGTTCTGCCGTCTTACACAACTTAGTATTTCATTTATTTTATATTAGTTTCAGTAGCAACATTAACCGAAGTAGGCGTTTTTCTCATTTAATCGAGAGTGCATTATTATTGTATTTTTTGTATTTGATTTTACTGCAAGCATGTTTATTAGTAAGCTCTACTCTTGTCTGGCGACACGGGCTCTGCCTAATGCCAGACAATAATATTCCTGTAAATATTTCGAAGCTTGTAAAATTTTGTTTTTTCTTTTGTTTGTTTCGTTAATATATTTTCTTCGGTCTCTCTCTCTCTCCCTCCCTTCTTTCCTCGAGTCTGCTGTGGTGAAAACCGCGGGATACTTCCCTATCCTCAGGTACCTGCTGTGGTGACAACCGCGGGGTACCAGCTTTCTCTTCCCAGGTGTCTGCCGTGGCGAAAACCGTGGGACGTCTCCTTCTCCCCCAACACCTGCTGTGGTGAAAACCGCCGGGTGTTAGCCTCCATATTCCCAGGCGTCTGCTGTGGTGAAAACCACGGGACACATTCATCCCAACTAGCACCTGCTGTGGTGAAAACCGCGGGGAGTTAGTAAAATACCCCGTTGGAGCACATCCTTCCACACCCGACCTCTCTAACCGACCTCTCTCACTCACTCTCTCTCCTTTTGGTTTATTATTCTGTGAATAATACACCTATGTATTCGCTCAGCAAAAAATTTTTATTTTTTAACACCCCCTCAAAATTTTTTCTTTTCCGTTTCAAGGTGCGTAGATTCCAAAAATGCAATGTCCGTCCGCCGTACGCCGTCCGCCGTCCGCCGTACGCCGTATCACGTGTACCGGCTTCATTTTCGGTCTAAAAAAGTAGTTCTTTCGCACACATGCTCCATTTGGGCCCTAGTTGTGTCCCGAAACTTTTCAGCCCGATCGGAATATACCCAGGGGTGTTACGAGTGAAAATGTGTGTAAAAATAGGTACTTTTTGCGTTTTAGCAACATGTTAGTAACATGAGCTTTTGAGGTATCTTTTTCCATGTTTTTGGGGACGAGAAGACCGAATTTGAAGTCGATTTTTACCAAAGACGCGGAAATTGAGGTTTTACCAAAGGTTCAGCTCCCAAAATTGGTTTTTTATGAGTCAAAAACCTGGAAAACTGTCTGAAATCACCATCAATGTGTATAATAACATTGGAAAACGTGTAAACAGGTGAATCAAGACCATTAAATGCCACTACCAATGATCAAAGATGATCTAAAAAAAAAATAAAAAAAAAGCGTACCGTTTTCATGTTTTGGGGACCAAAATTGGTGGAAATCATCAGAAATAGCTATTTCAATCATTCCACATGAAAGAAACAATAAATTTAACAGCCAACAAGAATCTCTAGAACTCCAATAGAATAATAAACCCATGTGACAAGGACTTTGCACCGTTTTCCACTCACAATTTCTCATGACCCCCTTCTCTCCAGCTGATAGTCGTGAAAACACATTCACGACAAGTGGCGATCCCGGGAGAATCAGCACAATAATATTATTAATTGATATTAATAATTTAGTACTACATTGTAAAGAGATTAAATTTCCTATCAGGATATGGCTAAATAAAAATTTTGGGGAATATTCAACGTAAAAAATTCAGATGAAAAGTGAATTTCCATTTTCGAAATCTCCAGTTTTTCCAACGGCTGACGTCCAGAAAACTCGCTATAGCTATATCCCACTTGACTGACAAAACTTGCTCAGAACCTCAGCTTTTCAACGGTGCGGTCAATGTTTCCTTCCCATCGTTATCTGGCGTGAATATTACGCTTGAATTTGAAAAAAAAACGCTGCAAATTCCTTGTCTCTTGGGTTTATTATTCTACTGGACATCCCTACAGGAATGTTGGCTGTTCATATATTGTTAATTTCATGTGAAATAATTGAAATAGCTACTTAAGATTGTTTCCACCAATTTTGCCCCCAAAAACACGACCTCGGCTCCCTTTTTTTTTTACAGATTATCTTTGAGCATTAATAGTGCCATTTAATAGTCTAAATTCACCTGATAATACTACTTCTAGTGTTGCTATACAAATTTATGGTGATTTCAGAGAATGTCCCAGGTTTTCGACTCATAGAAAATGAATTTCGGGACCATAACCTCTGTTACAACCTCAATTCTTCACTCTTTGTTCAAAATCAACTTCATATGCGATCTTCTTGCCCTAAAAAACATGGAAAACGATACATCACAAGCTCGGGTTCACTAAAACCTCCAAAAAAAACTCGAAAACCCCTATTTTTACACCCATTTTTCTCCCATATCACCCCTGGTATTCCGACCGGGCTGCCGAGCTTTGGAGCACATTTAGGACCCAAATGTGTTCCCAAATTTTGATGATTTTGCTGATTTGTCTACGTTTGAATGTCAGAAAAATTTATGTGATGGGAAATATCTTTTTTGTTGGGAATTACTTTTAGAATAGATTTGCTGGAAGTGTAGGCCAGTAGTTTGCTTAGACCCTCTATATTTATGTACCATCTGTCGGGCAAAACGGGATGATTCAAAGAAGATAGTTGTGGATGAGGTGGTTCCAGAGTATAAATCGAAGAATGCGCTCGGAGAGACCATTATCCTTGAAGGAGGTGGTTCGTTCCACAGCGTCAGTTGTAGTTCTCCCCCAAATGGCTGAGGCGACGGTGTCACGAGTTTTCCATTTGAGATCCTTGTCAGGGACAAACTATTCCCACCGCCGGAAGTTTGATATCCAGAAGGCAAATCGAAGGGCGCGAAGATTCCACCGGCATTTCTCGGGTTGGAGTTGTGAAATCCGATCATATCCCACGAGCGTCGTCAAGCGTGGAAAACGACGTCTACCCGACCTCTACCGTCATCATCAAGCGGACTTAACTCAGAGCCAACTTCTCCAATTAAAACTTTTGAGGCGAATTATTAATTTTGGGAGGAGCAGGTTCGTTCGTGTTCAAGCCGACGGAAGTGATAGATAGTGTGAATTTCGTTGTCGTCCTTCCGGTTCATTAGAGGCTTAATTTGGCCGAATGACACCTCCATGTCGCACACTTCAGTCTCAGTATGGAATTTTTTAAATATTTTTTTATTATTTTCAATAATGAACCTTTGGAATCGAGCATGAAAAAAAAAAATTGTTAAACCCCTCCCTCAAAATTTGATGGTTTCCGTTTCAAGGTATGTAGAACCCGAAAATGCAATAAAAACGGTCTTAAATTATTACGTAACGGTAAATTATTACACAAGGGTAAATTTATTACACAAAGGTTCATTACAACATCAACGTAGAAGGGTCTGGAGTTTGTTGGTAGGTACTTTTGCAACTTAAACAATCGTTGAAATATTATTGATGGGAAAATTATTACACAACGGTAAATTATTAATCAAAGGTAAATTATTGCACAACGGTTCATTATAAGATCTACGTAGAAGGGTCACCTACACAGGTAAATTATTACACAACGGTTCATTATTTGCCTTATGCTTCATGAATAACTACAAAACAATTAATGACTGAAATAGTGAACCCCGCGCATTTGTAGGAAACTTTAATTCCGGAGCCGGCTCGAGTACTCGATTTAGGGCTTTTCTGGTGGGAGCTCGAGGGTACTGACAACAGAAAACAGTGATCTACGCAGAAGGTGCATCTATACAGGTAAATAATAAACCTTTGTTCAATAATTTGCAGCGTTTTTTCTTGTGAATTCCATGTCAAGTTCTAGCTTTCTTGAGTTTCTATACGAGAAGATAGATTTCTTGAATCTCTTGAAGGAAACAATTTTCTTGAATGCCTCCAAGCGCCATTACACTTGTAAAATTTGAACGAACGAACGAAGTTCGAACTGAATCCCGGAAACGGACCTTTCACTATTTGTTGCTACATCCCTGCTCAGGTCCTAGTTACTCATTATACTTCCATGTTCTTATTACCTATATATAGACTTGGAAGTATGGTGATACCGTTAAAACAGGCGTTCGCGAAAACCATGGAATAAGTGTTCAGAAGTGCTCAGAACTATTTTCTGGACGGTTTTCCGATTGATATTGCTCCGTACGTGTGTAGGTGGAATTTCAAATGGAGATAACTTCCTCAAAATATGGCCATTTTCAGATTTCCTTTTTGGGTCTTGTTCAACTTGTTGAACTCTTCAATTTGAGATGAAAAAGAGCTTGCTAGGTGGGAAAGTAAGGGAGGTATGACGACTTTTCTAATTTTTCATTTTTCAACGGTAATTGCCGTAAAGATGGACCACGTTGGTGTGGTTGGTACCAAAATGACCTTTAGGATGTTAGATCATGCCTATTGATTTCGAGCTCGATCGAATTTGATTTGGCTAATCGGCAGCAAAAAATATGTCAATAAGTCCAACATTTTCCAGGTTTACTAGCTAAATGACGTTGGTGTGGTGTCAGAAAGTGGTTGAAAATGAGGTTTCTATGCAAGTTTACGGATTTTGACCGAAATGGTCGCCCCTGCCGTAAAACTTGTATCCATACTATGATTAAGAACACGGAAGTACTGTGGCAATCTCCACCCCGGAACTTGTTTAGATTTCACTGTTCCCACGAACTGTCCACAAATATTCAAATTGGAACAGGTATGTGGAACCGCTACCTAGAAAATATTTATTATATATACTTAGCGACAGAACTGAGAATTTAGTTGGAAACAAGCTCACTAGTGAGACTTCCGGCTCATTCGGGATTGAGTGGTGATTGAAAATGACAAATTGGGAAGCTGAAAAACAGCAACGATACGGATATTTTCAATATTAGCAGGCATAAAATATGGTAGGACTGACGTGTATACACCTCATCCTCATCCTGAATAATAATAAAACGTGGTAGAGACGGATAGAATGTCAAGTCCTCATACCATTAGTTGCTGGTAATTATCAGGTGTTGCTTACCTGAAACATACAAAATAGAAATGAGTGTTTCATTTTTATTTTCGGAAACATTTAACAACATAACTTATTTTTATATTAAATGATCATTCCGCACTCTTAAGCTCTGAGATGTTTCCAACAATGCGGTATGGGATTTGGTTGATAGATTCTCAAATTTATTCTTGCTGCGTACAATTTCGGAATGGTTAGTATCATGGTAGTGAAACCTTGGAGAAGATTGTAACCAGTGGCAACCTTGGTGAGTTATTGGCATCCATCACAGTTATGAGAGAACTTTCGTGAATCAACCCGAATTCTAACTTTCCTGAATTCCCTTGGTGACCCAATTAGCTAATTGCAGTGGGTTTTAACAGCCGATTGAACAACTGCCGCTCAATTCAAACCTCCGGTTGGCCACTGTTGTTTCCTGTGATTTTCGCTCCATCTGTTTTTTTTTGCAAGATACCCACAGCTCATTTTCATAGTTTCCATAGTTTTCCGATTTGCTATGATAAACTAAATTATTATATTTCGATTCATTCTTGATTTTATTCTTGATTTCATGATTGAAAATTTTCGCCCCGTGAAGTCAATACCAAGATTTTTAATGAAGGACTAATGTGGAGGAGCAAACGATGTTGCCAATTTGCTCACTATTTTTGCTCTGAAGGGAAACCATCGAAGGAGCTTTGCGAACTGTGTAAAACAGTTTCTGCGTATAAATTAGTAACAACAATGTACACAAATTAAATAAGTTGAGCTGTTTAATAAAGTTTAATAAATATTTCGTTAAAAGCATGAGTTTTATTGTATAAGTATTATTCCCATTGAAATAGAAACTCAGTCATACATCGGTCGATGGGAACCCCCCCCCCCCCCCCCCACAGGCACAGCCATCCAGTGGGTGGGATCCGCATGGGTAGCAATCCCTTCTCATTTCATTTTGAATATAACAACAATCGCTAACACCACGAAGCTAAAAACTTGGGTTTGAGATATAAATTGATTAAATTTGTGACAGACTGAGAGGAAGTCTACCACAATCTGTTGTGAAGTTGAGGTTAATTAAATTACTTTAAATGAAGTTAAGTTATGTCATTCCCCACTCCTCACTACCTACCTACCCAAATACAAAGTTGAACAATATGAACGGAAATCCCGAGGAACTCACCCTGAAGATGATAAAACAACATTATCCTTCACCTGAGTTATAAACCCACTTCATAGTGCTGTTCGACAGCCAGTAATAATCATAATAAAAAATTTAAAAACATTCTCAAGATAACTAATTTGATTTGGATTATTATTTTAAATAATGAACCTTAGAAAATCGAGCATGAAAAATAAATTTTAACTCCCCCCTCAAATTATGAATTTACGTTTCAAGGTATGTAGAACCCGAAAATGCAATAAACATATTTCTGTCCGCCCGCCGTACGCCGTACTTTGCACTTTTCTTCGTCACCATGAACCAAAATTAATGAAATTTGGTTTGTAGGTTCCGTTCGGGGTCTAGTTGGTCCTCGAAGCTCGGCGTTACGGTCAGTCATCTAAGGGTTGAAAATGGGGGTTGAAATTTTCAGAACGCCGTAGCTCGAAAACATTCAATGGAAGGGTATGGGTTTTTTTACGGTTTTAAATTGGTCTTGAACTAAAGAATTTTTCGAGACCACCCGCAGCATTGTACGTCCAGCCGTTCGTTTGCACCGAAAAGCTTCGTCAACGTGATCGTGAATCAAACGGTATGAATCCGGCCCAGCTATAATTGCGAGGGAGCACCTGGTTATAATCACAGATGGCTGTATGAATAAGTCGAGTTGGCTGTTCTGTGATATTATTTCATTTGAAAACGCTGGAAATCCCTGCACAACGGTTTATTATTTTGTACAGAATACCGTTCTGTTACTGATCACAGCTCTCTGTATAGGTAACCCGTCTAAATAATATTTACTATTCTGTACATATTATGTAGATCGCAGACCCACCGTAGGCCCGTAACCCCGTACTCGTTAGTAGGTGCCTACCTAAATCACGAGTTATATGTTGCTAAAATAATTCTGTCTGTGACAAACAGTAACTAAAATGGCAAAAATAAACGCAAATAATGAAGTTCTGAAGGAAAATGGTTGATGTGGAGTGAAATAGATACCCCTTCCGCGTAGATCACTTTTTTCTGTGGTCAATACCTATCATGAACCGTTGTGTAATAACTTGCCCATCAATAATACTTCAACGGTTGTTCCAGTTGCAAAACTACCGATCACAAAATCCAGCCCCTTCTTCGTAGATGAACCGCTGTGTAATAATTTACCTTTATGTAGTAGTTTACCGTTGTGTAATAATTTGCCGTTGTGTAATAATTTACCATTGTGTAATAATTTACCCATCAATAATACTTCAACATTTGTTCAAGTCTCACAAGTACCTACCAACAATATCCAATAGTCAATCACTTATCAAATGAAATAATATCGCAGAACAACCAAATCGACTTCATACAGCCATCCTTGATTATAATCAGATGCTCCCTAGTGATGATATCCGGGCCGGATTAATACCGTTTGATTCACGATCGTGTTGACGAAGCTTTCTGGTGCACACGAACGGCTGGACGTACGATGCTCCGGGTGGTCTCAAAAAATTGTTTAGCTCAAGACAGATTTAATAACGTAAAAAAAACCATACCCTTCTATCGAAAGTTTTCGAGCTACGGCGTTCTGAAAATTTCAACCCCTATTTTGAACCCCTTAGAGATGACTGACAGTAAGGCCGTGCTTCGAGGACCAAAGCTAGACCCCGAACGGAACCTATAACCCGAATTTCATCAATTTTTATTCATGGTAGGTAACTAAGAAAAGTGGCCAGTACGGACAGACAGAAACTTTTTTATTGCATTTTCGGATTCTACCTTGAAACGTAAACCATCAAATTTTGAGGGGGGGGGGGGGGGCTTAGCATTTTTTTCATGCTCGATACCAATGGTTCATTATTGAAAATAATAAACCAAAATGATGGATCTTTTGGATTATGTTGATAGGTACTTTTGCAACTTGAACAACGTTGAAGTATTATTGGGTAAATTATTAGGTACGCAACGGTAAATTACTACACTACGGTGAATTATTACAAAACGGTAAATTATTACACAACAGTTTAGTGCACTATCTGCGCAGCAGGGGCTTCTATACAGGTAAATTACTACACAACGGTTCATATTTACCTTATATATGCTTCATGAATAACTACAAATAAAATTAATTAATGAATTATTGAATCCCACGCATTTGTATGAAACTGTAATTCCCGGGCCGGCTCCAGCACTCCATTTAGGGCTTTCGGGTGAGAGAGAGGGGGGTGGGGGAGCAGCTCGAGGGTACTGACCAAAGAAAACAGTGATCTACGCAGAAACGGCATCTATACAGATGAATAATAAACTGATGTGTAATAATTTGCAGCGTTTTCTATTAAATCATCATAAATTTGCGTCACCGCCTGCGTCAAGTTATTACACAAAGTTGTTTTCAACCGTCCTTTCCCATTTTTCCCAGTTGGAAAATATTGATGGCTGGATATTGAATCTCAACGAGTCAATAACTGAGTTCAGCAGGGTCCTAAACCAACATGACCTAAGGGGTTGAAAGGCAAACTCTGCCTTCTTACTTTTCTAGGTGACTTTGGTCCGAGCATCGTTCACTACCTTCATTCATCCTTGGATAATAGTGTTGATCTAAAAAAACTTTCTATGCCCTTCAAAAAAAGAGGTTGATATTTTCAAAATAATAGAAGGTCAGGAAAACTTTTCTTCTTCTTATTTAAATAGATCTACATCTTCACCGTAATTTTTTTAATTATTCATTTTTTGTTTTATTTTAAGAACGAAATTTTCAGCTCCTATAGCTTCCTAGTATTGCTTCTTCGCATAGTTTCCCAGTATCTGCTGCCTCCTATCGATCGTTTCCTAGGATTATCTATTATTTCATCTTCTACAAATGAACTAAAATAAGCGAATGCAGGCGCAAATTGCGCACTCGACGTTGAAATTCAAATTTACCTCGAGAACCCTCAGGGTTTCCTCTTCGCCAGACGGATTCTACAGAGTCACAGATTACTGTGTGACCTGTACAAACGATCCAATTTAATCGGCGCTCCACCCATTTGGGCGAGAACCCGAGAATTTTCCATAGAAATCGAGTTTCTCTCAGAGGCATAGGGTTTACTCGAAATAGGAAAGGTTGTCAAACAGAAATTTTCCAATTCACCGCTTGCCCCCCCCCCCCCCTACAGCGACGATCGGGCTGAAATTATGAACGAGAGGGATCCGGGAAAGTAATCCATCAGTGCGATAGAGTGGTGAAAGGGCTGAGTTGATAAACAAGAACTCAATTGCTTATCTGCCGTCATTCCTCAAGTGGGGACTGCGTATTCCATATTGCCCCTCGAGATAATCCTAAAGGCGATGTATTACCGAAAACGCTAACTTTTCTGTTTATTATTTTGGTTTATTATTTTCAATAATGAACCATTGGAATCGAGCATGAAAAAAAAAATTCTTACCCCCCCTCAAAATTTGATGGTTTACGTTTCAAGGTATGTAGAATCCAAAACTGCAATAAAAATATTTCTGTCTGTCCGCCGTACGCCGTACGCCGTACGGGCCACTTTTCTTAGTTACCATGAAAAAAAATTGATGAAATTCGGGTTATAGGTTCCGTTCGGCGTCTAGTTGGTCCTCGAAGCTCGACGTTACTGTGAGTCATCTCTAAGGGGTTCAAGATAGGGGTTGAAATTTTCAAAACGCCTATACCATTTTTTTACGTAAATATTTTTACGGTTTTAAATAGTTCTTGAACTTGCGAGTTTTTTAAGACCATCCGGAGCATCGTACGTCCAGCCGTTCGTTCACAGTAAGGCCCCGAAGTTTGCACCGACAGGCATTTTCGACTCCAGTGTGAATGAAATTGTATACAATCCAAACCAAATCTCGTAACCAGAGACGCGCCCACAATAGGAATTTGTGAATACGGCCAATCATTGGTAGGGATCACCTGATTATATTGGCGGAGTATGAAGTCGAGTTGGTTATTCTGTGATATTATTGGTTTATTATTTTCAATAATGAACCATTGGAATCGAGCATGAAAAAAAAACGCTGCAAATCCCTGCACAACGGTTTATTATTTTGTATAGAATACCCTTCTGTTACAGATCACAGCTCTATGTATAGATAACCCGTCTATATAATATAACATGTACTATTCTATGCATAATTATGTAGATCGCAGACCCTCCGTAGGTTAGTACCTAACCCCGTACTCGTTACTAGGTACCTACCTAAATCACGAGTTAAATGTTGCTAAAATAATTCTGCCGATGACAAACAGTACCTAACAAAAAGAAACACACATAATGAAGTTCTGAAAAGAAATTGTTGATGAGGAGTGAAAAACGCTGCAAATCCCTGCACAACGGTTTATTATTTTGTATAGAATACCCTTCTGTTACAGATCACAGCTCTATGTATAGATAACCCGTCTATATAATATGATATGTACTATTCTATGCATAATTATTTAGATCGCAGACCCTCCGTAGGTTAGTACCTAACCCCGTACTCGTTACTAGGTACCTACCTAAATCACGAGTTAAATGTTGCTAAAATAATTCTGCCGATGACAAACAGTACCTAACAAAAAGAAACACACATAATGAAGTTCTGAAAAGAAATTGTTGATGAGGAGTGAAAAAAGTTGCAAAAGTACCTACCAACAAACTCCAGCCCCTTCTACGTAGATGGTATAATGAACCGTTGTGTAATAATTTACCGTTGAGTAATGATTTACCGTAGTAATAATTTACCCATCAATAATACTTCAACGTTTGTTCAAGTTTCACTACCTACCAACAAACTCCAAAAGAGCCATCATTTTTCAAATTAAATAATATCACAGAACATCCAACTCGACTTCATACTCCGCCAATATAATCAGGTGATCCCTACCAATGATTGGCCGTATTCACAAATTCCTATTGTGGGCGCGTCTCTGGTTACGAGATTTGGTTTGAATTGTATACAATTTCATTCACACTGGAGTCGAAAATGCCTGTCGGTGCAAACTTCGGGGCCTTACTGTGAACGAACGGCTGGACGTACGATGCTCCGGATGGTCTTAAAAAACTCGCAAGTTCAAGAACTATTTAAAACCGTAAAAATATTTACGTGAAAAAATGGTATAGGCGTTTTGAAAATTTCAACCCCTATTTTGAACCCCTTAGAGATGACTCACAGTAACGTCGAGCTTCGAGGACCAACTAGACGCCGAACGGAACCTATAACCCGAATTTCATCAATTTTTTTTCATGGTAACTAAGAAAAGTGGCCCGTACGGCGTACGGCGTACGGCGTACGGTGTACGGCGTACGGCGTACGGCGTACGGCGTACGGCGGACAGACAGAAATATTTTTATTGCAGTTTTGGATTCTACATACCTTGAAACGTAAACCATCAAATTTTGAGGGGGGGTAAGAATTTTTTTTTTCATGCTCGATTCCAATGGTTCATTATTGAAAATAATAAACCAAAAAGTTGCAAAAGTACCTACCAACAAACTCCAGCCCCTTCTACGTATGTATATGGTATAATGAACCGTTGTGTAATAATTTACCGTTGAGTAATGATTTACCGTTGTGTAATAATTTACTCATCAATAATACTTCAACGTTTGTTCAAGTTTCACTACCTACCAACGAACTCCAAAAGAGCCATCATTTTTCAAGCGAAATAATATCACAGAACAACCAACTCGACTTCATACTCGGCCAATATAATCAGGTGATCCCTACCAATGATTGGCCGTATTCACAAATTCCTATTGTGGGCGCGTCTCTGGTTACGAGATTTGGTTTGAATTGTATACAATTTCATTCACACTGGAGTCGAAAATGCCTGTCGGTGCAAACTTCGGGGCCTTACTGTGAACGAACGGCTGGACGTACGATGCTCCGGATGGTCTAAAAAAACTCGCAAGTTCAAGAACTATTTAAAACCGTAAAAATATTTACGTAAAAAAATGGTATAGGCGTTTTGAAAATTTCAACCCCTATTTTGAACCCCTTAGAGATGACTCACAGTAACGTCGATCTTCGAGGACCAACTAGACGCCGAACGGAACCTATAACCCGAATTTCATCAATTTTTTTTCATGGTAACTAAGAAAAGTGGCCCGTACGGCGTACGGCGGACAGACAGAAATATTTTTATTGCAGTTTTGGATTCTACATACCTTGAAACGTAAACCATCAAATTTTGAGGGGGGGTAAGAATTTTTTTTTTCATGCTCGATTCCAATGGTTCATTATTGAAAATAATAAACCAAAATTCTTACCCCCCCTCAAAATTTGATGGTTTACGTTTCAAGGTATGTAGAATCCAAAACTGCAATAAAAATATTTCTGTCTGTCCGCCGTACGCCGTACGGGCCACTTTTCTTAGTTACCATGAAAAAAAATTGATGAAATTCGGGTTATAGGTTCCGTTCGGGGTCTAGTTGGTCCTCGAAGCTCGACGTTACTGTGAGTCATCTCTAAGGGGTTCAAAATAGGGGTTGAAATTTTCAAAACGCCTATACCATTTTTTTACGTAAATATTTTTACGGTTTTAAATAATTCTTGAACTTGCGAGTTTTTTAAGACCATCCGGAGCATCGTACGTCCAGCCGTTCGTTCACAGTAAGGCCCCGAAGTTTGCACCGACAGGCATTTTCGACTCCAGTGTGAATGAAATTGTATACAATTCAAACCAAATCTCGTAACCCGAGACGCGCCCACGATAGGAAATTTGGCGGAGATAAAATCATTGGTAGGGATCACCTGATTATATTGGCGGAGTATGAAGTCGAGTTGGTTGTTCTGTGATATTATTTAATTTGAAAAATGATGGCTCTTTTGGAGTTTGTTGGTAGGTAGTGAAACTTGAACAAACGTTGAAGTATTATTGATGGGTAAATTATTACTACGGTAAATCATTACTCAACGGTAAATTATTACACAACGGTTCATTATACCATCTACGTAGAAGAGGCTGGAGTTTGTTGGTAGGTACTTTTGGAACTTTTTTCACTCCTCATCAACAATTTCTTTTCAGAACTTCATTATGTGTGTTTCTTTTTGTTAGGTACTGTTTGTCATCGGCAGAATTATTTTAGCAACATTTAACTCGTGATTTAGGTAGGTACCTAGTAACGAGTACGGGGTTAGGTACTAACCTACGGAGGGTCTGCGATCTACATAATATGTGTAGAATAGTGCATATCTATATAGACGGGTTATCTATACATAGAGCTGTGATCTGTAACAGAAGGGTATTCTATACAAAATAATAAACCGTTGTGCAGGGATTTGCAGCGTTTTTAATTTGAAAAATGATGGCTCTATTGGAGTTTGTTGGTAGGTAGTGAAACTTGAACAAACGTTGAAGTATTATTGATGGGTAAATTATTACTACGGTAAATCATTACTCAACGGTAAATTATTACACAACGGTTCATTATACCATCTACGTAGAAGGGGCTGGAGTTTGTTGGTAGGTACTTTTGCAACTTTTTTCACTCCTCATCAACAATTTCTTTTCAGAACTTCATTATGTGTGTTTCTTTTTGTTAGGTACTGTTTGTCATCGGCAGAATTATTTTAGCAACATTTAACTCGTGATTTAGGTAGGTACCTAGTAACGAGTACGGGGTTAGGTACTAACCTACGGAGGGTCTGCGATCTACATAATATGTGTAGAATAGTGCATATCATATTATATAGACGGGTTATCTATACATAGAGCTGTGATCTGTAACAGAAGGGTATTCTATACAAAATAATAAACCGTTGTGCAGGGATTTGCAGCGTTTTTTAAATTATATTTACTATAGCTTTTCAAACCTATTTCCTTGTCTTCCTGACCATAAAAAAAGGCTAAGAGAAATAAAAGTTTAAAAAATATGTATATATACTGTGACCCAGGGCTTAGTAAAACGTAGGCATAATAATTAGAAATTCACACCGCCATTAACTCGTTATAACTCAAGATCCACTCATATTATTTACCTGGTTCTGGTCATATTTTGTCGAGGAAGATGTGTTCTAACGATTTTGATGACAGAATGAATAAATAAATAAATAATAATAATAATAATTTGGCATTTCGATGAACAAATGAAATTTGGATTTCACAAAATAACAACTCCAAATTTACATCTTCTGGTTATGATATGAGAATACCAATATGTACCAAGATTTTAAGTTTATGTATCAAAGATTACCTATGTGGTGAAATCTATGCGCTGTAGGTTCACAGGTTACTGTGTTATATCGATTTCAACATTCAAAAATGTCAAAACTTACTCACGGTATCATGCAAAGCAAACCCAATTGCAACCTCGTGGATATCTCCATCTTCCTGCACATCACTATCAAAACCACCAGTTTCGAGATTTTCCTTCAGCAATATCATCTTGCACAAACGAAGAAGGCTTTGCCACATTCTGTAGGCACTGGATCACAGGTTGCGTTGAGGCTCACCTTACCAGACTCTTCCTATCGCTTAAATCTATTCAAGGAATTCTAGATATTCCTCTTTCCAATAGATTAACTTCCCATTTGACTGGAAATATCTATACAATAGCACTGCACAAGAAAAACTAGACTAAATAAAGTGTTGATTACATTTATTTATTTATTATACCAGCTGATTTTACCTATCAATTTCACCTACTTCTTCCTCTCTTCTATTTCACCTACTTCTTCGTATTCTATTATTGGTGGTGAGTTTCGTATTAAAAATAGTGGATGACGCCAAGAAACATGTTAGTAAGAGCTTATTAATGTAAGATCAACGTGAATAGAAAAAAACGCTGCAAATTATTACACAACGATTTATTATTTAACTGTACAGATGCCCCTTCTGCGTAGATAACTGTTTTTATGTTGTCAATACTTACCCTCGTGCTTCCCTCACGAAAGCCCTAAATCGAGTACTGGAGCCGGAATTGCAGCTTCATAAAAATGCGCGGGAGTCATTAAAAACTACTTGTTGTTATTCATGAAGTTTAAAGTTTGTTCAAGTAGCAAAAGTACCTATCAACACAATCGAAAAGAGCCATCATTTTTCAAAACGAAATAATATCACAGAACAACCAGCTCGACGTCATACAGCCATCAGTGATTATAATCAGGTGCTCTATAATAGCAATGACATTCATATGGAACGGATTTTTACCGTTTCATTCACGATCATGTTGACGAAGCTTTTCGGTGCAAACGAACGGCTGGTCGTACAATGCTCCGGGTGGTCTCAAAAAATGCTTTAGTTCAAGATCAATTTAAAAACGTAAAAAAACCATACCGTCTATTGAACGAGCTACGGCGTTAAATTTCAACCCCCATTTTTCACCCCTTCGAGATGACTAGTAACGCCGAGCTTCGCAGACCAACTAGACCCCAAACAACGGGACCTACAAACCGAATTTCATCAATTTCGGTTCATTGTTAACTAAGAAAAGTGCGAGGTACGGCGTTCGGCGGACGGACAGAAATATTTTTATTGAATTTTCGGATTGTACATACCTTGAAACGGAAACATCAAATTTTGATGGAGGTAATGCTCGATTCCAAAGGTTAATTACTGAAAATAATAAAACCAAAAAACAATCGAGAAAAATTCGAAATCCGAAGATTTCAGGTCCCCATTTCGGACACGTGTTGGCATCATATAAATATCGACATAAGTAGTTGTAGGTAGGTGGTACCTATTTTTAGGAAGAAGAAGAAGTATTTATGGGCAGTTAAGAAATGAAAGATATAAAACAAATTAAATAAACACTCCAAAATATACAAATGCCGGCCAGTTAAAACGTTCATAGGAACTTGTGTAAACTGGCAGAGCCACTTAATCTAGGCTGAGTCTGTATCACATCGAAATCATATCATCAAACAGGAAAACTAAATTTACAGCTGAATATTTATGAAAGTAAAAGAATTTGAGATAATAAATACTTCTTTAAGTGACTCACACTTATAAAGTTCTTAGGATTGATATTATTGGAATAAAGTACTTTAATAGCCTGCACGAAAGAACCTCGTCTGTAGAACTCAGTTCTGGTTAAAGGAATTCTTAAATTCCTATTGTTACAAGTTCTGGTATAAGGTAGGTTAGAAATACAAGCATTAAATGCACCTAATTCAACAACTTTTGGACAAGACGAAAGAAAAAAAAAACACTGTTTAATTTTTAGAACATTAAAGTTTTTATCGAGAAGAACCGTGGGATACCGCATAGGTTTACGTAAAATTACTTGAATTAGGGCATTTTGGACCGTTTGCGGAGGTTTCAAATGAGTTGCGCATGTTCCACCCCACAAGACAATGCCATAATTGATAACAGAACAATATGGCATTTCAGTATGGGGTGGCACCTATCTGACTCACTTGGAATAAATTAATGTCGTACAGCGATCGATCGTCAAGGTAATCCTGAAAAAGCCTCGGCTGTACTCAAGTAGCAGATTATATTATCGGGAAATGAATGTAATCACACCACGCCAGCTCTTCATCAAATCCCTGCTCTTACTTTTCCGTAGCAATCCAACAATGGTCAATGACGTCGTAGTTCATAATTATCCAACGCGATTCCGGTTAGAGGGCAATTACGTGATTCCGAATCCTTCTCTTACTCTCACCACAAGAAGTCCTCTATGTATCTTATGTATATTGCCACGAAACGTGACTGTAGAGCTAAAAACTCCCAGCGTGTTCTCAAGGACAACTTATAACAAAAACATTTTTGCCTGGTTGGTTTCGTTAAGCCCAGTAATGTGTGAGGACATAATCACGAGTAACTATGTGTAATATGAGTACCTATATAAGTTAAAAGAAAAAATTAATAAAAAAATATTAAATAACTCTTACTTTCTAGAAAGGTACCTATGTACCTAATGTTCTTTTGGTGAATAATACACCTATGTAATCGCTCAGCAAAAAATTTTTATAATACCCCCTCAAAATTTTTTCTTTTACGTTTCCAAAAATGCAATGTCCGTCCGCCGTCCACCGTACGCCGTCCGCCGTATCACGTGAACCGGCTTCATTTTTGGTCTAAAAAAATTGTTCTTTCGCACACATGCTCCATTTGGGCCCTAGTTATGTCCCGAAACTTTCCAGCCCGATCGGAATATATCCAGGGGAGTTATGAGTTAAAATGTGTGTAAAAATAGGTAATTTTTGTGTTTTAGTAACATAGTAGTAAAATGAGCTTTTGACGTATCGTTTACCATGTTTTTGGGGACGAGAAGACCGAATATGAAGTCGATTTTGACCAGAGTGGAAAATCGAGGTTCTACCAAATGTTCAGCTCTCAAAATTGATTTTTTGTGAGTCAAAAACCTGGGAAATCGTCTGAAATCACCATTAATTTGTATAATAACACTGATCATCACGTGGATCAAGACGATTAAATGGCACTACCAATGATCAAAGATAATTTGAAGAAAAAAAAAGGAGCGTACCTAATTCAAGTTTTGGGGGCCAAAATTGGTGGAAACGACCAGAAATAGCTATTTCAATTATTTTGCATGAAAGAAAAATAAATAAACAGCCAATATTTCTGTAGGTATGTCCAACAGAATAATAAACCCATGTGACAAGGATTTTGCAGTGGTTTTGTAGACGGACGACGATTCTTGTTGGGCGCTTCGGGCCTGTGGCCTTTAGCCCAACAATAAGTTTCAACGAGGATTTTCTTTTTTTCTTTCTGTATTTTACATTAAAGAATAAGTCTGTTACGTAAGGAGTATGTTTTTATATGAAATGAAAATTCATTTTCTTGTCATATACCTATGCCACTAAACAAATAAATAAATAAAATAAGAACCAGCCAATGCCAAGTAAACAGATCGCAGCAGGTACTTTGAATACGTAAAGTATCACGTAATCAAACCAGACTCCAGGATATTTGCAGGTATCGGAAAAAGATAAACTGTCTATAGTAATTATGTAAGGACTAGAGCTTCTCCCGCTGCTCTGCACCTAATATGAAGAATTCTGGATTCACGGGGACCTTGAGCGGGTCCCCATGGTCATCCAGGTTGACCCAGATAGTTACGATCGCATTAGTTTTGAGATTGGGCGGCCAGCTGACAACTATAATTTTCGGTGATGGCAGCGCGCACCGGCCAAGGCCCATCGGTTCGGGCGGTAATTTATTGTTCATCCTGACCTATCGGCGGTAGGCGTGAGGGAAGTGTTTTGCAAGGGATTTGGCATTTGGTCCGCGGGCTTTCACCTCTGGGCGCATGCGATCCGAAGCTGCATTTGTCGTGTTCAGAGTGGCTGCTCTCGATAAATTTTTTCTTCCGGTGGAGACGGGGTCGTTTGAGGAAGCCTAATCGATATCCCTTCTTAACCGGTGATAATCTCGCTGGTCTACGAGGGGGACTCTCGAGGGTCCACCCCCGCTGTCACACTCTGTCACACAGTAGCAGAGCGTGGTACGGTAGTATGCGCTGAGCACTTCACCATACTCCATCCTCTTTCTGTGGGCTTACCAGAAGGATAAGCCCAAAGGTTTCCCAGAAGGATTCCTTTACTAACAACCTGTCCCTTTGATAATACATACATCTATTGGCTTCCCCACCCCCTTTCACCACTTTAGAGTGTCAGCATAATTAAAATATACTGAGCTCATTTGAAGGCGATTGATGCCACGTCCCAATAGCTGTTCCATCCTAACGATGGAGGTTTATCACCTAGAGGTTGCCCAGATGAGCACAATTCACTGGACAACAACCTCTGACAACAATATCCGCCAACACTCGTATGTAGGAGCTTTCTTCTCCACCAGTAAAATATAAATGAGGTAGTAACATTACGATGGAGGTTAGTCACCTTGAAGTTGTTCCGATGTCGTTTCCTGAACCAGAACTTCATACTACTTTTCATTCCCCCTTTTCCCTCTCATACTTCTGCCACCCAGAAGTATGTCATGTGGGGAGGAGTGTAACAGTGCGGCTGTTCTCGAGTAGTTTTTTGGTCCGTTGGAGACAGGATCGTTGGGCGGAAGCCTAATCGATATCCCTTCTTAACCGGTGATAATCAATCAATCGGCGATTGATGCCACGTCCCAAGGCGATAGCTGTTCCATCCCAACGATAGAGGTTGATCACCTAGAGGTTGCCCATATGAGCAAAGTTCACTGGACAACATTCTCTGACAACATTATCCGCCTATACTCGCATGTAGGGGGGTTCTCCACCAGTAAATATTATTGAGGTAGTACCATTACGATGGAGGTTAGTCACCTTGAAGCTTTTCAGATGTCGTTTTCTGAACCAGAACTACATACTACTTTTCATTCCCCCTTTTCCCTCACATACTTCGGCAACCCAGAAGTATTTCATGTGGGGGGGGGGGGGGGGGGTAGGGGGGAGTGTAACAGCGCGGCTGTTCTCGATACATTTTTTCTTCAGGTGGAGACGGGGTCGCTTGGGGAAGCCTAATCGATATCCCTTCTTAACCGGTGATAATCTCGTCACTGTCACACTCTGTCACAGTCGTCACAGAAACTGTCACACTCTGTCACAGTCGTCAAAATTGACAGAAACGACAGTTTTCCATTGGCAGTGATGGGGAATAATTCCCACAGCAACCTTCGTAGACTCGGAATCAATAAATTAATGCTCGTCCGTTTACCGCCAGTGGGTAGGTAAAGCCTCTGTAAGTCGCAATCCAATCATCTGTCGGAAGGTAATGTAGACGACCATTTCAATCAAGAGAACAGCAGCGTGATAGGTACCCATATCATCCATCTTGCAATATTGTCTGATGGGTGTGATATAATGACAGCGTTTGGAGCCGCGTCAATCCAACATAATACCGCTGATTTTCTACTGGAGCTCGCACACCTGACCTTTTCCACAATCAGAATGAGCTCCCGCCGAAGGTCTTTAGGAAGAATGAGTCGTCTATTTCCTTTCATTCTTCATATTTCACTTATAACTACCTGCCTGGAGAAATATATCAGAGTATTCAGGATAGCTAGGTGTCAGTCATGTGACGTGAGCCACTCAACCAAACGTTTCCCATTTCAGAAAGTGATGCTGTACCGGAAGTAGGTATATTACAATAATCAAAGTATACTGAGAGTGTAAACTAAAATACCTACCGTCTATCTAAAATAACTTATGAATTTAAGAATGATAAGAATGATAATTTAAGAACTAAGAAATATAATATAGGTATCTAATATATTATCTAGATATATATTTAAGAAATATATATCTAAACGCTGCAAAGTCCTTGTCACATGGGTTTATTATTCTACTGGACACACCTACAGAAATGTTGGCTGTTCATTTATCATTTGTTCAATGTGAAATAATTGAAATAGCTATTTCCGAATGTTTCCGCCAATTTTGGCCCCCACAACACGAATTAGGTGCGCTCCTTTTTTGGTTTATTATTTTCAATAATGAACCATTGGAATCGAGCATGAAAAAAAAATTCTTACCCCCCCTCAAAATTTGATGGTTACGTTTCGTTTGATGGTTTGTTTTTGGGGACGAGAAGACCGAATATGAAGTCGATTTTGACCAAAGACGTGGAAATTGAGGTTTTACCAAAGGTTCAGCTCCCAAAATTGGTTTTAATATGGGTCAAAAACCTGGAAAACTGTCTGAAATCACCATCAATTTGTAGAATAGCACTAGGAAAAGTTTCAACACGTCGATCAAGGCGATTAAATGGCACTACCAATGATCAAAGATAATTTAAAAAAAAAAAAAAAAAAAGGAGCGTACCTAATCCAAGTTTTAGGGGCCAAAATTGGTGGAAACCACCAGAAATAGCTATTTCAATAATTATTTTACATGAAAGAAACAATAAATGAACAGCAGCATTTCTGTAGGTATGTCCAATCTTCTTATATTTATATATCTAAAGTTACAGACGATTTTCTGTTTGTCCTTCAATCACGCCAAAACGGCTCAATGGATCGAACCCATCTCGCGTATTTGAATGTTTCTATAACCAGGGAAGGACATGGGGGGTTTACTTCCGGATCAGATGGATAGGGGTGGGGGTTTATAGGGAAGCCGAAACATAAAGAAACCAGTCAAGCAGCATGACTTAATGAGCGAATTTTCAAAGAAATATTCGAATTAATGGCTATGGTTTTGTTTTGCTTCGAACTCTCGTCTTCAATTAATACTTCTCACATTTTTCAATCTGACCACTCTAAGGGGGTGGGGGGGGGGGGGGGGGTAAGAGTTTAAAGATTATCCTAGTTTTGGGTAATTTTTGCGCACTTTAAATGCTCTAATTTAAGAACGGATTTAGATATCTAAAATCCGATTTCACCATCGTGTTCAGCGTGCAAAAACCTTTAAAATGAGGGGTCACTTGTTAGAAAATAACATTTTGGGGATTTTTGGGTAATTTTTGCGCACTTTAAATGCTCTAATTTGAGAACGGATCAAGATATCTAAAATCCGATTCCACCATCGTGTTCAGCGTGCAAAAACCTTTAAAATGAGGGGTCACTTGTTGGAAAATAACATTTTGGGGATTTTTGGGTAATTTTTGCGCACTTTAAATGCGCCAAAACCCTCCTTAGAGTAGGCCAATTTCGCCCATCTTCGAACTTAGCCTTTCGATTGCCAAGATAGATTTTTTGTGCAAATTTGAGCTGTTTATCTCAATTCTATCGAGAGTTATCGTCTGGAGTGACACATATATATATATATATATATATACATATAAAAAAGTGTTAAATTTCAGGAATCGTTTTAGAATGGTCTGAAACGGATTTCTATGAAGAAAATTTCCAAAAATTTATATTATTTAAATTTCGAAGCCATTGCAATAGCTTCATTTTCTTTGAAAATTCGCTAAAACATTAAATTCTCGAAAACGGCTCAGTGGATCGAACCCATCTCGCGTATTTAAATGTATCTATGACCGGGGAAGGACATAAGGGGGGTTTACTTCCGGATCAGATGGATATGGGTGGGGGTTTATAGGGAAGTCGAAACATAAAAAAATTAAATTATCGAAAACAGCTCAATGGATCGAACCCATCTCGCGTATTTAGGTGTTTCTATGACCAGGGAAGGACATAAGGGGGTTTACTTCTGCGAGAGGAAACAAAGTCAGATGTACCCACTCCGAGTTCTACCCGTCGGCGACGGGCAACACAGCTAGTAGAATAATAAACCCATGTGACATGGACTTTGCAGCGTTCTCTTTTGGTTTATTATTCTGTGAATAATACACCTATGTAATCGCTCAGCAAAAAATTTTTATAACACCCCCTCAAAATTTTTTCTTTTCCGTTTCAAGGTACGTAGATTCCAAAAATGCAATGTCCGTCCGCCGTACGCCGTCCGCCGTCCGCCGTATCACGTGTACAGGCTTCATTTTCGGTCTAAAAAATTCGTTCTTTCGCACACATGCTCCATTTGGGCCCTAGTTGTGTCCCGAAACTTTTCAGCCCGATCGGAATATACCCAGGGGTGTTATGAGTGAAAATGTGTATAAAAATAGGTACTTTTTGCGTTTTAGCAACATGTTGGTAACATGAGCTTTTAAGGTATCGTTTTTCATGTTTTTGGGGACGAGAAGACCGAATATGAAGTCGATTTTGACCAAAGAATAGAAAATTGAGGTTCTACCAGATGTTCAGCTCCCGAAATTGATTTTTTATGAGTCAAAAACCTGGGAAATCGTTTGAAATCACCATCAATTTGTATAATAACACTGGAAAAAGTGTCAACAGGTGGATCAAGACGATTAAATGGCACTATCAATGATCAGAGATAATTTATTTTAAAAAAAAGGAGCGTAGTTTATTCGTGTTTTGGGAGCCCAAATTGGTGGAAACCACCAGAGATAGCTATTTCAATTATTTTAAATGAAAGAAACAATAAATAAACAGCCAACATCTCTGTAGGTAGGTATGTCCAATGGAATAATAAACCCATGTGACAAGGACTTTGCAGCGTTTTTACATCGCTGTGTGCTGTTGACGCGGAACACTATACAACGCAACTGTCTCGTCTCTGCCCAGCTGAAATGTAAGCACCCACTCGCCCCATCGAAGTAGCTCGGCCGAGTACTCCACCGACTACTCGGCCGAGTACTCCACCGACTACTCGGCCGAGCTACTCGGTAGGCTACGGATCCTCGGACGAGCGAAGGAGAGACGCGTACTTCCTTTACCGCTCCGACGACCGGTTAATGGGAGCCGTTGAGGCAGCGGACGTCTCTCAGTCATCCTCAGTAGCTCGTAGGGTGCTCTGTAGATGGTTACGTACCCTATACGGACGATGACGGAGAGACGTGCACTGCCTCGACGTCTCCGTTAACCGGTTGAGGGGGAGGTGAAGGTAGTACACGTGTCTCCGTTGCTCGTTCATAAAGGGCCCGTATGTTTCTATGGGGGCATCCTCAACGGACAGGCAATGGAGGGTTGGGTTTCCTCAGCCTGTCCGTTAACCATCCGCCGTGATCCCCTACAATCACGGATCATTGAAGGAAGGGCACGGAAGCATTAAGGACAGTGATGGGTGGGCTAGAGAAAACCTAGGGAGAGTCCAGGGATATTCACGGGAAAATCATGGATGGGCTACGGGGAGGCGATCGAGTGTTACGGGTTAGTCAAGGGTGGGGCTATGACGACCCGTACAAACACCCACGGGCGTGCGATGGAACGTTGAAGGATTAACCAACGGAAATCACTACACTTATACGGGGATTTTCGGGGTACTCCCGTGAAAATGATCATCAGTTGATTTTGCCGAAATATTACACCACGGAAACCACGGGTGTTTCCGTTGACGATCCTTCAACAAGCGGGTTACGGATAAATTTATAGAGTGCATCCGTAACCGCATCATATTTACGGATGCACATCTTCTGAGGGGCATTTAATGCCAATCTACGGGGGCGCTACCATTGTTTTTGGTTTATTATTCAGTGAATAATACACCTATGTATTCGCTCAGCAAAAAATTTGTATAACACCCCCTCAAAATTCTTTCTTTTCCGTTTCAAGGTGCGTAGATTCCAAAAATGCAATGTCCGTCCGCCGTCCACCGTATCACGTGTACCGGCTTCATTTTCGGTCTAAAAAATTCGTTCTTTCGCACACATGCTCCATTTGGGCACTAGTTCTGTCCCGAAACTTTGCAGCCCGATAAGAATATACCCAGGGGTCTTATGGGTGAAAATGTGTACAAAAATAGGTACTTTTGGTGTTTTAGTAACATGTTAGTAAAATGAGCTTTTGAGGTATCGTTTTCCATGTTTTTGGGGACGAGAAGACCGAAAATGCAGTCGATTTTGACCAAGGAGTGGAAAATTGAGATTGTACCAGATGTTCAGCTCCCAAAATTGATTTTTTATGAGTCAAAAACCTGGGAAATCGTCTGAAATCACCATCAATTTGTAGAATAACACTAGGAAAAGTGTCAACACGTGGATCAAGACGATTAAATGGCACTACCAATGATCAAAGATAATTTGAAAAAAAAAAAAAAAAAGGGGAGCGTACCTAATTCAAGTTTTGGGGGCCAAAATTGGTGGAAACCACCAGAAACAGCTATTTCAATTATTTTACACGAAACGAACAATAAATGAACAGCCAACATTTCTGTAGGTATGTCCAATAGAATAATAAACCCATGTAACAAGGACTTTGCAGCGTTTTTTTTTTTTTTTTCAAATTATCTCTGATTATTTGTAGTGCCATTTAACAGTTTTTATTCACCTGTTGACTTTTTCTCGAGTGTTATTATACAAATAGATGGGGATTTCAGGCAATTTCCAAAGTTTTTGACTCATAAAAAATCAATTTTGGAAACAGAACCTCAATTTTCCACTCTTTGGTCAAAATCGACTTCATATTCGTCCCAAGAACATAGAAAACGATACCCAAAAACCTCATGTTACTGAAACACAAAAAACGCTGCGAAGTCCTTGTCACATGGGTTTATTATTCTACTGGACAAACCTACAGAAATGCTGGCTGTTCATTTATTGTTGCTTTCATGTAAAATAATTTAAATAGCTATTTCTGGTGGTTTCCACCAATTTTGGCCCCCAAAACTTGAATTAGGTGCGCTCTTTTTTTTCGAAATTACCTTTGATCATTGGTAGTGCCATTTAATCGTCTTGATCCACGTGCTGACACTTTTCCTAGTTATTCCACAAATTGATGGTGATTTCAGACGATTTCGCAGATTTTTGACTCATAAAAAATCAATTTTGGGAGCTGAACATCTGGCACAACCTCAATTTTCCACTCCTTGGTAAGAATCGACTTCATATTCGGTCTTCTCGTCCCCAAAAACATGGAAAACGAAACCTCAAAAGCTCATTTTACTAACATGTTACTAAAACACAAAAGGTACCTATTTTTATACACATTTTCACTCATAACACACGTGGGTATATTCCGATCGGGCTGAAAAGTTTCAGGACACAACTAGGGCCCAAATGGAGCATGTGTGCGAAAGAATGAATTCTTTAGACCAAAAATGAAGCCGGTATGCATGATACGGCGGACGGAAATTGCATTTTTGGGATCTACGCACCTTGAAACGTAAAAGAAACAACTTTGTGGGGGTGTTATACAAATTTTTTGCTGAGCGAATACATAGGTGTATTATTCACAGAATAATAAACCAAAAGAGAACAGGTTATTCTTGAAGACCTTTGTATACGTGTTTAGGTCGTTGGGTGTTCTCGAAGATTTACTGGAGGCAGGTACCTAAGAGGAAGATTTAGGTAACTTGCTCCGCCCCCTTCTATTCCAACTCTTCCACACCAGTCAGGATAAGACTTACAACCGCGTAGACGTTGACCGCCTGGGAAATGGCTCGGAAAATCCCACCCGAGCGGAAACGGGCTTCCCGTCTCCGGCTATTGCGAAACAAAAACCCATAATCCGGGTTGGCGACCTATTTCATCGAGTAGGTAACCTTAAGTAAAACCTGAGAGGGCGCCTCTACCCGTAGTAAACCGGCGGTTCAAGGCCTGATTCCCTAGCGAACGGGTTTTTACGCCGAGGGCGACGTGATACGCTCAGCGTGATGCGCCACGCACTCCCACGAATTTCACTGGCGAGTTTTCCTAGAGGGCGCAACAAGTTCCGCGTCAGCGTATTACGTCCTGCGCAGTAGAGCTACTGCTTCTGGAGGAATCGTTGCGTCGCGCGCTGCGTTGTCTGGCCCAGTTTGAACTGTGAATTTCATTCAACTGCGCACCTTCAAACTGAAGTAGGTACTTAGGTACCTTCGAAACTTTTCGTCGACGAGATGACTGTTGATCTCCGCTTGGAATACACAAGGTCAACTTGCTACAATTTTGGTTTAATATTCTCTGAATAATACACCTATGTATTCGCTCAGCAAAAAAATTTTATAACACCCCCTCAAAATTCTTTCTTTTCCGTCTCAAGGTGCGTAGATTCCAAAAATGCAATGTCCGTCCGCCGTCCGCCGTATCACGTGTACCGGCTTCATTTTCTGTCTAAAAAAGTCGTTCTTTCGCACACATGCTCCATTTGGGCCCTAGTTGTGTCCCAAAACATTGCAGCCCGATCGGAATATAACCAGGGGTGATATGAGTGAAAATGTGTATAAAAATAGGTACTTTTTGTGCTTTAGTAACATGCTAGTAACATGAGCTTTTGAGGTATTGTTTTCCATGTTTTTGGGGACGAGAAGACCGAATATGAAGTCGATTTTGACCAAAGAGTGGAAAATTGAGGTTCTACCAAATGTTCAGTTCCCAAAATTGATTTCTTATGAGTCAAAAACCCGGGAAATCGTTTTAAATCACCATCAATTTGTATAATAATACTAGAAAAAGTGGCAACACGTGGAATAAGACGAATAATTGGCACTATCAATGATCAAAGATACTTTGGAAAAAGGGGCGTACCTAATTCGTGTTTTAGGGGCGAAAATTGGTGGAAAACATCAGAAATAGCTATTTCAATTATTTTACATGAAAGAAACAATAAATGAACAGCCAACTTTTCTGTAGGTATGTCCAGTAGAATAACAAACCCATGTGACGAGGACTTTGCAGCGTTTTGTGCTTTAGTAACATGTTAGTAACATGAGCTTTTGAGGTACCCTTTTCCATGTTTTTGGGGACGAGAAGACCGTATATGAAGTCGATTTTGACCAAAGAGTGGAAAACTGAGGTTCTACCAAATGTTCAGCTCCCAAAAAATTGGTTTTTTATGAGTCAAAAACTTGGGAAATCACCATCAATTTGTTTAATAATACCAGAAAAAGTGTCAACACGTGGAACAAGACGATTAATTGTTACTAACAATGATCAAAGATAATTTGGAAAAAAAGAAAGAAACGAAGAAAAAAAAAGAAAAGAAAAAAAGAGGAGTGTACCTACCTAATTCGTGTTTTAGGGGTCAACATTGGCGAAAAACATCAGAAATATCTATTTCAATTATTTTACATGAAAGAAACAATAAATGAACATTTCTGTAGGTAGGTATGTCCAATTGAATAATAAACCCATGTGACAAGGACTTTGCAGCGTTTTTCCAATAAATAAGCTTCTTCCCTGTCACTTCCACGATTTCTTTAATGAGCAGAATCACCGCGATCTTTCGTTTTCTTCCCTCCATTTCGTAGGCTCACTACAGACACACTGAGCGTACTGAGCCTATGTCGCTGCTCGAGGAAAACACTTTCACGCCGCGTGATACATTTCGCGCTCCAGCCGACGCGATCGAGTCAATTCGGTTTGCGCTGCGCTAAAATCCGGTCGCTAGGAAAACAGGCCTTAACGAGGTGTAGGGCTCGTGAATCGCCTCAAATCGAGAATTGGACCGGGCTGATTGGCGGTGCTCTGCCCGTGGAAACGGGCACAGGTCTTTTGTTGACTATCGGCCGATGTTGGATATTATTTGGTATTGAGGGAGGAAGCAGTGCTTAATTCTACTCGTCCAGTCCATCGCGCGTCCATTGACATTTAAATCGCGCGGTTTAAAGTCGTCGACTATTTGCGCCTAATCTGCACGGGCGGTTGCAGGCAGTTTGAGCAATTCATTTCCATTGTTTGATTGTTCTGACGAACTAATCAGAACCGGGCGAATCGCGTTTCGCACACCACAATGGAAATAAAACGGAAGGCACACTGGCGTATGAAAAGGTACTTTTCTATGCGCCATAAGAATTCGTTGTCTGCTAAATGATCTGTGTTACTGACAGAGGAATAGGATTACCTTGTTTGGTTATTAATTAGTTCCTTGCCGATTTGAAAATAATGAAACTAAAGGTGGTATTGATTAAGAACTCCCAACTTCTTAAAAAATGCATATATTAGGACGAAAAATAATGCAAAATAATGGTCCCATTTGAATTGATTAATATAAAATGATTTTTTTCTTAATTTTAATTATTTGAAATTTACATCTGATGAGTTATTTTAAACTGAATGCTCGAAGGAAAGTCTGTTTAAGATGAAAAAATAATGATTTCCCTGCTGGAATTGAACTGGTGACGGGTGAAGAAGTTCAGGTTAGCAAGCCAGGAATGTAATCGTATCTCTCTCTTGGCCCTACCTTACTGAAGCCTGATCAATCTCCCAAGTCCTTAAGGCCTCAGAACTGCTCCCCTTTTGCACTGAATGGACGCACAGATCTTAAAATGAAAGTGGGGAGGTACTCACAAGGAAGACTTGAAGTTGGGGATCACCAAATACCTGAATATCAGTGTAGTCAAATCGGCCACCCCGAAAAGGCTTGCGTCATTTTCGACCCAGGCAGTATTCGCCGTTTTGACTCGGGCGGTTGAAGGAGCGCGAGTCGGGCCTTCTGCGCCTCATCCCCGCGCAGTGGAGGGGGAAGCGTATATATTCCTCCGCTGCCTGCCGCCATGACACCCTTCTCTGAGAATCTAACCGAGATAGAACCTGCAATAGTTGAGTACTACCTGCGATTTTGAGTTTGGGTTAGTTAGTTGTGTGAGAGTAGTGAAGCTGAGTAGTGTAGGAAGTAATAGTGGTGATCTTTACAAACTTTCGACGTGCCCGTGAATTGGAGTGTGACTGGAACCTGGAAATTGCTTAGGATCGGATATTACTTTATAATTATTGTCGAGACAGAGAGAGATAGGACGAACCCGCCAGGAAGCACGTCTGAACCCAGGGCGTGTGAACCAATACTGCTGCGGAGCACTTGTTGCAGGAGTCCGAGCAGCCGAGGAAGACCGGACCAGAGCCCAGCAATTCGTCCCTGGACCAGAGCCCAAGAAACCATCCTTGGACCAAGGCTCAAGGAATCCTCCCTGGACCACCCGAATCAACGTTCCAGAGAAGGTAGGACACAACTTCCCTTATTTAATACATGGTACTTAGGCGACCCTAGTCGTGTAATAGCGCTCTTCAGGCTTTCGATGCGTCACACTGTCTGGAAAGAGAGTTACAAAGGGTCTTGTCCCGTCTGTTCCAGCAACTTCAACACAACTCATTTGGCCCCAGAAACGCCCCCAATTCCTGTACTGTGGAACTCCTTGAATCAACGTTGAACCCACCGTCTGACCCCACGACTCTGGTGCCACATTTCACATGACATCTTGCTCACCTTATTAAAATTGTATCATCACACCATAACCATTGCTCCCTTTGCTTTTGTATTTAACTTCCCGAATAACCGTGACGGTTCAGCTTCACAGCAATATTCTGTTTTAACTTTTGCAAAACCGCGACCCCCATACGTATATTGTTCTCGCTCCTATAATAAATTCAATTGCATTTACGTATTCATCTTCTTTAGCATCCCTGTCAACATCAGTAGAACCACAGTTCGAACAGCCAACAGGCATCAAAATCAAGTAGGTAGCCTTTCTAGCATTAGCTTCACAGCCTTCCAGTAACCTGTACCTGGAGTCAGTTCCTGACTCCTGAGATTCTTTCTGGCGGTCATTGATCACACACTGAACTTATCCAACTCACTTGTTTATAAACTAAAATGATACTCTTAGATAATTAGGTATCTAAAGATCTAAACCATTAGGATTTTTATGAGGTAAGTTCCTAACTTTACATTACCTTTAAGTTTTAGAATACTAATTATTTTAGGGCAAGTTGAAGAAAACGTGTTATGTTTTAAGAATAAGTAGTTGTACCGTAAGTTTTCTTTTTCTTTAAAGATAAGTAAGTTTTCAATTATGCATCTATGTATTTTCAACAATCTGTGCTTACTTATATTAATTTGTTTGTGTTTTCCTTCCAAATAATTTAACTAAAGTAAATCATATTAATGTTCGGATTACTCGACACTCAGTTGAACATGTTTCCTATGCGGTAGTAGGTATAATAATAAATAAATAAATAAATAAATGAGGTACCCCTGTTAATCCACCTTCCCATCCATAGTGTGCGAAACGTAAAACTCCCGACAGAACCTATTTTCTTCACAACACGCGTCCAACCGTAGGAAAATGAGTGAAATTTCCATTTTGGTGTTCAAAAAATAAATAGGTTCATTAATGCCTTACTTACCTACCATTCGGGTATTAGGTATTCATCCTATGTGATTTCGTTTGTGTAATCTGAATCAGAGTTCCAATCTTGGCCAATTCCAGAGATTTTCAATTCAATGGACCACAACACTGTCCCAGTTATAAAAAACCACTTAGAGCGGTAGTTTCCCCAACTGATAACCGAACCCACTTATTAGTTTATTATTTCCAACAATGGACCTGTGGAATCGGTCGAAGAAAGAAGAGAAAAGTTCCAGTCATGCAGCATGACTACAAGAGCGAATTTTCAAAGAAATATTTGTACAGTTGTGTAAAAAGAAAAGCGAGAAACAATATGTTTCATAAAGTTTTGTAATTGTTTTCGTGATTTCAGCCAGTTTTACTAATTTTTTACCCTTATACAGTCAAATTTGAACCAATCTTTTTTTTTTTTGAGAAAAACTTTTTGTCAAAGAAACAGTACCTCCGTCATGATTCACCATCCCACTCAACGTCAGGAGAATTGATACTGGTTTTTGCCCTTAATACCAATTTCTGATGCCCCAAAATCCAAATTTCACCCCCATTCTGTATGAAAAAAAAAAAATCAGTCATGCAGCATGACTTAATGAGCGAATTTTCAAAGAAATATTCGAATTAATGGCTATGGTTTTGAATAAAGGAAAACTTCGGTCTAAAATTTGGTTTTCTATGTATATTCTCTTCGTATTTATTTTAATTTGTACGTTTTGTCCATCCTGATTCTACCGTTTGTTTATTACGTAATTGTACTAAGTGCTTATTTATTTGATCGCTGTGGGTAAATTCAAGGAGTTGTACTAATCGTTTGCCTCCCCCTTTTTTGCTTCGAACTCTCGTCTTCAATTAATACTTCTCACATTTTTCAATCTGACCACTCTAAGGGGGTGGGGGTAAGAGTTTAAAGATTATCCTAGTTTTGGGTAATTTTTGCGCACTTTAAATGCTCTAATTTAAGAACGGATTTAGATATCTAAAATCCGATTTCACTATCGTGTTCAGCGTGCAAAAACCTTTAAAATGAGGGGTCACTTGTTAGAAAATAACATTTTGGGGATTTTTGGGTAATTTTTGCGCACTTTAAATGCTCTAATTTGAGAACGGATCAAGATATCTAAAATCCGATTCCACCATCGTGTTCAGCGTGCAAAAACCTTTAAAATGAGGGGTCACTTGTTGGAAAATAACATTTTGGGGATTTTTGGGTAATTTTTGCGCACTTTAAATGCTCTAATTTGAGAACGGATCAAGATATCTAAAATCCGATTCCACCATCGTGTTCAGCGTGCAAAAACCTTTAAAATGAGGGGTCACTTGTTAGAAAATAACATTTTGGGGATTTTTAGGTAATTTTTGCGCACTTTAAATGCTCTAATTTGAGAACGGATCAAGATATCTAAAATCCGATTCCACCATCGTGTTCAGCGTGCAAAAACCTTTAAAATGAGGGGTCACTTGTTGGAAAATAACATTTTGGGGATTTTTGGGTAATTTTTGCGCACTTTAAATGCGCCAAAACCCTCCTTAGAGTAGGCCAATTTCGCCCATCTTCGAACTTAGCCTTTCGATTGCCAAGATAGATTTTTTGTGCAAATTTGAGCTGTTTATCTCAATTCTATCGAGAGTTATCGTCTGGAGTGACACATATATAAATAAATATATATATATATATATATACATATAAAAAAGTGTTAAATTTCAGGAATCGTTTTAGAATGGTCTGAAACGGATTTCTATGAAGAAAATTTCCAAAAATTTATATTATTTAAATTTCGAAGCCATTGCAATAGCTTCATTTTCTTTGAAAATTCGCTAACATGAAACGGTACTTTTTTTGTCTTTACTCACCCTTCCACAACCCTTTTAGTGATTTTATGTCAATTTGTCGAGATTATAGCCGTTTTTACCGATTTTTGACCCCTAAAAGATCAAATTTGACCCCCCTTAGAATTTTTGAAAATAGCTCATCTTCGAACTTATCTTTTGAATTGGCAGTACGAACGTTTCAGCGAAATTTGGAATTTTTACTACGTACTCAGGATCAGATATTGTCTGGAATGACACGCATGTAAATAAATAAATAAATATATATATACTTATATATATATTATATACATAAGACATTTTTATTAAAATCCAGGGATAAAACGGATTTGCCTATGAAAAAATTTCAAAAATTCACGTTGTGAACATTTTGGACCCGTTGCAATAGCTTCATTTTGAAAATTCGCTAACATAATAAACACAAAGCCTCGCTATAGCATCATCCATGCTACGAGTATTTGGCCCTTCATACTTAATGTAGTAGGTACCTAATTTAGCTCTAATATAATATATTCCTAACATTGATTTTTTGAGCGAATTATTTGAGACAATTATATTATGTTCGCATTGAACGCGCTCCTGAGTTAATTTGTGGGCGTTACGAGGCAGTGCGGATACACAGACGGACAGACACGGAACCAAATTCGTTTAATTTAAAGTCTAAATGAAAAATGCACGTAGAAACTATGATTTTGGAGGACAACCATATTGTTTTCATCCCTAAATATTTTCATCCCATGTTTTCTTCCGCCACCCCGGTAGACTCGGAAGCAAAGCGGCATTAATTACTTCAGGTAAATTGAAAATTCGCTCATTAAAAGAATATTGGGCGGTTGGAATTTCAAGTTTCACATTGAGTTATCTTTTTAGTAGAGTTGTAGTTCAGATTTCACAGCTTGTTATGGGGCTTCTCCATACGGAGTTTCCCCGTGAGCGAAAGGTGTTCTTGAGGCAGCTGTGACAGGGCACAAGCAGACGGTGAAGGACGGTATTCAATGTCTTGCGGTACCAGTATCTGTTTATTTATTTGCAGTCTTACGGGCAAAATCGTAATTATAACGAATATTGAGAAGTATCACTGTGTCAGTGAGTATCATTGAGAAGCATGATTTTTCATTTATTTAGAATACCAACAAAATATGAAAGCAGTTGATACAAATTCAATAAATAAAGCTTATTAACGCACAAAAGCTAATTCACTAAATGAACACCCGACAGTTAATAAGATTCATTGGTCTTAGAGGTTAAATCAAAATGTAGTGGTAGGTAACTTTGTATAGAATTTTTGGTTAATCCAGAAATTTACTAGGTATAGAAAATTTGAATAGTCTAGGAATTTACCAAGAAGATAAAGCCCTAAGAAAATATAGTCGAGAACGATGGTTTTGAAATATTTGTGCTTATCCATGTTTGTAATGTTATACCTTGAGGCCACCCTCGAGGTTATTTTAGAATTTTGGGAGTGAGAAATAACCAGCCACGCTGCCCCGAAGTGGTAGGGATTATGACAGTTTATATTAAAAGGAAAATTGTATATTAAAAGTTTAAGGAAAAAGTGTAAGGAAAAGTTTTTATTAAAAGGGAATTAGCTGTGTTCGAACATCGGTCTGCTGAATAATTTATGGCGTTTTGGTTTTGGCTAAAGATGTTCCCAGTTACGGATTTGTACGCATCACAGCTGCTGGGAACTTTCACAGGCGAATCATATTTGACTCCATGAACTTGTTAAATCCGACGCGGGGTAACTGAAGACTGAAACCGCCTGATTTAAATTACAAAGCACATGCCACGGACTAATTAACGCACTTCCAACTCTCGAAGTATTTGACATGGGCAAATTCAAAGTCGCAAAATGTCCTCTACCCGGCCAGGGCGTCGCAGTGTCAATCAGCCCTGTCCGATCCAGGTTTCAAACTAATTCGCGGAGGCCACACGTTCAAAGTTCAACCTATCGAACGGTTTATGCCTCAGGGCAAACTCGTTTGGAAACGGCAGATCTCGATTTCACCAAAATAAAATTAGCTAAGTCATCATCCAAATAAAAAAGCTGCAAATTATTACACAAAAGTTTATTATTTACTGTATAGATGCGCCTTCTGCGAAGGTCACTGTTTTCTGTGGTCAATACCCTCGAGCTCCCCCCAGGAAAGCCCTAAGGCCCGGTTCAAAAATCTTTAACAATGATAGTTACCTAACCCTGGGGCTACTTTTGATTTTTCGGTAACCCTGGCGTTCGCAGCAGGGGCGTTCAAAAAAGTTTTCTAAGGTAAGGTTACCTTGATAGAATCGATTATTTGGGTAACCCTGGTAACTTCAAATTTAGCCATGGATACTTCACGAGAAATCCACGTCAAACCGCTCATGGACGCTATAAATCCATGAAGTTTGATTCATGGATAATATAGTTCCATGGAATATCGGCGTATAAAGCAACTTTTAGGCAACACTGTTGCCCATTCTAAACTAGAAACCTATATCCCGTGACTTCATCCTAGCATGATATTTTTTATTAATAAATCCGTACTCTTCAAGTGCTGTAGTAATCGATCCTAGCAACAAATATTGCCTTTACTAAAAATACTTTCTATGTTTTTTAATTGCGTGATTTGTAGCAACTCCTAGGTGTACGTTTATTCGGCGTTGCACCTGTTTGATGGAAATTTAAACGGGGGTAAACAAGGATAATGTGGGGATCACACAGACGTGTTAGGAACAAGGATACCTATATTTCTATTCACTACGTAATGATTCAAAATATGCGATGAATCTTGAACGAAAGTCTTCACGCCCTTCAACCCTGCCACGTTCGCCAGGGTTATTAAACATAGTTTCATCCAAGAGATGCGGAGTACCGTCGTCAACATCAGGTAGTTATTCCTTTTAACATGATTGCGATGTTGTGGAGAACTGCCTGCGTTCTGCCGTAGATATTTGATTGCGTATTCTTCGAGAACAAACGCGACTCCTTCCTTCGACAACCTGAAGCGATCGAAAAATTCCTTCTCACTCCAGGCATCGAAGTTGGGATGTCTCGCTCTGATCCGATATCCTCTCGGTTCTACGACTAGCCCTAGTTCGACGAAGACGTCATCATCCTCATCGCTCGCATAATAGTTATAACGGTTCATTATTACCACAATAACGCAAAATAGGACGGTATCTGAACGGTGCAGCGCAAATAGGAAAACCAAAAACAATGAGCAGCCATCATCGTTTTGAGAGTAACCATGGTATACTTCTTGTAACCCCTCGAATAGCTGGGGTTACGTACCCATGTTAAAGTTTAGATGTATCGCACTAATGATCGATTACTGAATTTTTTTGAACGCCACTTTCGTTACCATGGTTGGGAAACCTTGAGGTAAACTTCAACCCCAGGGTTACACTCTTTTTTGAACCGGGCCTAAATCGAGTACTGGTGCCTGCTCCGGATAATAAACCGTTGTGTAATAATTTACCTGTATAGGTGCCCCTTCTACGTAGGTAGTATAATGAACCGTCGTGTAATAATTTCCCCATCAATAATACTTCAACTGTTGTTCAAATTGCAAAAGTACCTATCAACAAACTCCAGCCCTTCTACACAGATGGTATAATGAACCGTTTTGTAATAATTTACCGTTGCGTAATAATTTACCCATCAATAATACTTCAACGTTTGTTCATGTTTCACTACCTATCAACAAAATCCAAGATCCATCATTTTTCAAATGAAATAATATCACAGAACAACCAACTCGACTTCATACTCCGTGAATATAATCAGGTGCTCCCTAGTGATGATGATCTCGGGCCAGTTCCCGATTGTTGCCGCGTCCCTAGCGATATCTGGGCAGAATATATTTGTACCATTTCATTCACCCTCCTGTTTAACAAGCCTGTCGGGTCTGGGCCTTACTGTGAACGAACGACTGGACGTGCAATGCTCCGGGGGTCTCAAAAAACTCCCAAGTTCGAGAACTATTTGAAAATTTTTTTTCGAGATGACGGCGTCTTGGAGATTTCAAACCCCCTATTTTTAACCCCTTAGGGATGACTGACATTAATGCCGAACTTCGAGGACCAACTAGACCACGAACGGGACCTATAAACCGAATTTCGTCAATTTTGGTTCATGGTAACTAAGAAAAGTGCGAAGTACGGCGTACGGAGAAATTTTTTTTTATTGCATTTTCGGTTTCTACATACCTTGAAACGGAAACCATCAAATTGGGGGGGGGGGGGGGGGGTACCTTTTTTTTCATGCTCGATTCCAAAGGTTCATTATTGAAAATCATAAACCAAATCTTTTTTTGTACGGGCGCTGGGCATCAAGTAACACAATTTTCTTCTGGACGCCTATGAGGTCTACAGCGATGGTTAATTAACAGTACCTAATCAGTGATAGTGGAGCTATTAAATGGCAACGAGGCCAAATATACATGGTCAATGGTGAAATGCTCGGGTTGAAATTTCCAATAATTACTTATTGTTTTTGTGACGGACAAACTCAATGCCAACCTAAAAATATTGTTAATGCTGAACAACACTATTTTCAACGGTTCTGGAAAGATCTCTGATTTCTGGAAAGAATTCTGATTTCTGGAAAGTAAAGCTGGCTGGCAAGTTTAGTAAGTAATCGCTCAAAAAACAATATTTCGATCATTAAGGCAGCTGTTGTCTACATGAAGAATGTCTCCTGGATCTGGACATTAAATATATAAACAAATATATACACATAAGTATAACTACCATACGTTTGCCTAAAGGTTACTTCAGCAAGAATAATACTGATATCAGTAACGCGATCAATAATCAGGTTGGTGAAGCGAGTCGGTAATGTCGCACAATCCCGTCGATAATGGGGGATTTCAGAGGTGATTGGAGGTTCAAAGCTTGTCAGAGGAGCTGTTAATAGAGGGCATTCTAGCGCAACTATTGGCGACTGCGTTTTAACACTAATCAAAGTCCCTTTTACCTGAGTTTGCGCTTAGTCTGCCCGTTCAGGTTCCTCCTGTAGTTCGGTTTTCATACTAACAGACGTTTAAGGGAGAGGGGAAGCGGCTGAAACGAACTTCTGTTTGCCCGACAAAAGCTATCGGTTGGGCTGTTCCAGCTGACTATAGCTACTGAGTTACGTTGCAATTTACAGGTAGTATTTCAGGATATTCAGAAAATATTGCCCTAATCGCTTTGGTAATGATATGAATCAATAAAGAGCGATTTTTATATCATCAACGGCAGTTCTTTTATTTCAAAACACACTCGTAAGGTTGTTTGCCAAGTTTTAGAAAGCTGACACCGACCAGAAAGCTTTAATTTTCAATCCTAAACGAACGAATGCAATAGAAGCAAAGCATATTTATGTAAGGTTCGGACAGGCATTCACTGATTCATCTGATCGACCTCACAGAAATGCTAGGAAACCATTGCCAGGATAGCAAAAGGTAATAAAAGCGTTTTTCAGGAAGTAAAACTTCTTCGCCAGGTCAGCCTCCAGTTTAGATGTGAGACTTCGTATGCAAAGGTGCTCATGTATTTTATGTATTCCTGTTCGGCTATGTGGCATGGACAAACGGGTTGATTGATTTTCTGATTTATTTATGATCAAAAAACGCTGTAAAGTCCTTGTCACATGGGTTTATTATTCTATTGGACATACCTACAGAAATTTTGGCTGTTCATTTATTGTTTCTTTCATGTGCAATTACTGAAATGGCTATTTTTGATGGTTTCCACAAATTATGGCCCCCAAAAACCGAATTAGGCTCGGCTCTTTTTTAAAGATTATCTTTGATCATTGATAGTACCATTTAATTGTCTTGATTCATCTTTGATACTACTTCTAGTGTTATTATACAAATCTCTGGTGATTTCAGACAAGTTCCCACGTTTTTGACTAATAAAAAATGAATTTGGGGATCTTAACCCTCGTTACAACCTCAGTTCTTCACTCTTCGGTCAAAATCAACTTAACGATACCTCACAAGCTCATGTTAACTAAAATCTCAAACATCCCTCGAAAACCCCTGTTTTTACACCCATTTTTCTCCTATAACACCTGCCGAGTTTCGGAGCACAATTGGGACCCAAATGTGTTCCCATGTGGGGACCCAAACTGTGTGCGGAAAAACGACTATTTTAGTCCAAAATTTAACGTAAATTTAAGGCTGAAACTTCGTTAGAACCTCAATTTTCCACTCTGGTCAAAATCGAATTTATATTCGGTCTCCTCGTCCCAAAAACATGGAAAAACTATACCTCAAAAACTCATGTTACTAACATGTTACGAAAACACGGAAAGTACCTCAATGTATACCCATTTTCACTCATAACACCCCTGGGTATATTCCGATCGGGCTGCAAAGTTTCGGGACACAACTAGGACCCAAATGGAGCATGTGTGCGAAAGAACGACTTCTTCGACCGAAAATGAAGCCGGTATGCATGATAGGGCGGACGGTGGACGGACATTGCATTTTTGGAATCTACTCACCTTGAAACGTAAAAGAACAAATTTTGAAGGGGTGTTAGAAAATTTTTTTGCTGAGCGAATACATAGGTGTATTATTCACAGAATAATAAACCAAAATGCTCATACACCCCACAAATCTGTAAACCTCAGAAGTCTCCAAAACAGAAAAGAGCTGTTGTGGACCGTGAAGAATGGAAGGCGCGATCCCTGGAGCAATGAGTTCTTCTTCTCGTAATCCCAAAGGAAAATTAAGGGTACAAATCCTGATGGGCGTCGACAGACGGATTTGTGCAAATAGTTTGTCTCTTCTTCATTGAATTTCACGTTTGTGCGTGAGGAGAGAATGTTACGGTTTGATTATGATTAAATTCACATCGGGCAATCTGAGACCAACCCGGTGGGGGTTCGGTGCTATCCTCCAAATTTCAACTCACATCCACCTTTTTTTTTTACATGGATATATTATGTCCTTAGGGCTGGGGTTCATTCTAAAATCTGTGTGACGAAAAAAAAAAAAAAAAAAAAAAAAATGCAACGTTTTTTGGAACACCTCCCGAGGTGCTAGAGTGTTGAAATTTTGCATGAAGGCTCCTTTTGGAATCCTTAGGATGGTGTCATACGAATTTTAGAGTACGGTGCTCGTCACATCAGCCGAGTGCCCTGTAGAGATAACTTTGTAGCTGTTTGACCTATCGACTTGAAATTTGAACCACAGCTTCCTTAGGATGGTCTCATACTAAGAATTATATATCATATTTTTCTTATCATAAACCTCTGCTTAGCATTACTACAAGAAGTAAATAAATGATACTGTATTTAGAAGGAGTTTTCTTTTTCATTCGAAAAGACGTATCCATGATCTGAACTTTGTCCCAGTAAGGAGATAATTATGTCTCCAGCCGTTTCATACCAAACGATAATTTGTTTTTGACATGGACATGTCTTTAGGGCTGGGGTTCATTCTAAAATCTGTGTGATTTTTAGAACCCCAGCCCTAAAGACATGTCCATGTCAAAAACAAATTATCGTTTGGCATGAAACGGCTGGAGACATTTCTCCTTACTGGGAGAAAGTTCAGATCATGGATACGTATTTTCGAATGAAAAAGAAAACTCCTTCTAAATACAGTACCATTTATTTACTTCTGGTTTATGATAAGGAAAATATGATATATAATTCTTAGTATGAGACCATCCTAAGGAAGCTGCGGTTCAAATTTCAAGTCGATAGGTCGAACAGCTACAAAGTTAACTCTACAGGGCACTCAGCTGATGTGACGAGCACCGTACTCTAAAATTCGTATGACACCATCCTAAGGATTCCAAAAGGAGCCTTCATACAAAATTTCAACACTCTAGCGCCCCGGGAAGTGTTCCAAAAAATCTGTGTGATTTTTTGTATAGTAATGCGCGTTGCAAGGATTTACACACCGACATAAAGATTAACAGGCAGACACGGAACTAAATTTCTACGCAAAACGCGAGTGGAAATTTTGGAGGACGCAACATGATATTTCTTCCGGCCACAAGTGATGACAAGGCATCCGCTACCTTGGTAGACTTGGAACGGGAATAGCTTGGGAAAAAAGAAGAGATTTTCATATTATTGACGGCGCATCTTTCAATTTGAGTCGTACAAAATTCGTTCACCGCTCATTGGAACGCTGGCAGTCCAATTATGGTTGGCTCGGCGGAACTAAAGCAATAGCTGTCCAGGTTCTGAGGCCTAAACCGCATGTGATAGTGCGGAGTTCGAAGGTTAATTACCTTCAAATTGTATTACGTAGACTCAAAGAGCTCTGAAAGCGGGATCCATTGGAATTCAGGCCGCGAGCCGACGACGCGCTCCGTCCATACCAACTAACGGTTTGAGCCATTAACAAGGCGTAGGTAATGTGACAGTCAATAGGAATCATAGGAAAAGTACCTAATGGAGACAGTTTCGATTGACAATATCATGTTCGCTATCGGCAACAGTTGCTGTGGTGTGGAGCTACAGGACATTCTCTTATCATGGCGCTCTACTGTCATAAATACCTAATAATAGGTACATAATTTACTCATTCTCCAATTTGGGTTCTTATAAACAAATTATTTGTACTTGCTTGTATTTATGTAGGTCCAGGGAGGGAAAAACTTACCTGCAAAAAAAAGAGTAATGAGTTAAGGGCTGCCATAAAATTTCGTTGCATCATAGCTATAATTATAGTGGTGTTGGGATTGCCATCTTTTATCAATTTGTTGTTGAGTGAGGGCGAAACCGGTCGGAATAAAAACACTAAAAACGAAGAGAAGACAAATTTCTTCGCCTTCACCCAACAACCAATCATAATAATAATATAATACTGCAGTAATTTATTATGAAGCGTTGTGGCTTTTTGCTTGAAAGTCGTTTTAGAATTAGGTAGTTCTGTGCAGAAATAAAAATTCCTTTCTCTTAGGTATATAAGAAGACGTCTGCCAATACGAGTATGCAATATATAGCTTCCTCACTTGGATCACATGAACGTATAGAATAGTTGGGTAGGTTCATTCAGTGGACATGTGGAGTATCCATGCATGGGGTAATGACTGAACGACTCAGGTCACACGGACTAACAGAATTAGTTGGGTAGGTTCAGCTCTCTACGATTATCTTTCGCGCAGTCAGAAGCGTTACAAGGAAATGGTCGCATTTCATGTTCGCGCATGCGCAGACAACGTTACAGATTCCAATGAAATTCATGTGGAACTATCAAAATGTTATTCCTGATCGACCCGCCGGGTTTGAACTCATTTCAACGATATTCACGGTAGTTATGGGCGTTTCAAGTATTTCACGTTTGCGCATGCGTGGATGAAAGTTGTGGTACGATTTCAGTCACTTTGATAAGGAACTATCTGCAATTCAACCCGCGTGTACCCTCAAAATTTCAGCTCTCTACGACTAGACTATTCTTCGCGTAGTAAGAAGCGTTACAAAGAAATTGTCAAAATTTCATGTTCAGACGAGATTTATGGTACGATTCCAATGAAATTCACATGGAACTATTAAAGTACCATTCCTAATAGACCCTCGAAGTTTGAACTCATTTCAAATATATTAAGGTAGTTTGTTGATGTCTGAAACACAAAATGGTAGGGGACATTTTCATTTTGGAGGACACACTTTTTTTTACTGTATCACGAATCGAAGTCTTCCCTACCTTCCGCTAGTGATGGAGCAATTAAAAACTTTACAAAATGGAAGTGCAACCCCATCTCGAAAATCTTTATTATTGGTGGTTTGCAACAATAGTAGGCCCGGACCGGTAGTCTGCCGTGTGAAGGAAGAACGACTCAACTCAAAATTATTGAGTTTTCAGAAATCAGCTTCGAAGTTTTCCAACGAAAACTCGCTACAGGTTCACTACAGACATTCCCGCAACCCCCCTTTTTTTCCAAATGTCCAATAATGTTCAACTTGATCGATAGCTGTCAAAAAATACTCCAAACACGTTTTTTAAATCGATTTATTGCAGTTGAGTCGAATATCGATTATTCATGGTTGATTTTTGAAATGTTTGTGGAGTAAAAACAACTCAAATCCCCTTTGAGTCCAACGGTTTGGACCGCGATCCTGAAGCCAACGGTTTGGAGGAAAAATGACTCAACGGCGTTTTCAGCTAGTTGAGTCGTTTTTCCTCAACAAATAAATTAATAACAAAACTCGCAAGTTAGGGTGTTTCAATTGAGGCGTTTTTACTATTAAAAAAAAAACACGGAGTTGAGACGTTTTTCCTCAAAATTAAGCAATTTCCAGATTTCATCCCTAACAATTTCAACCCCTTCTGGGTCGAATTTTGGAATTTCGATTTGACCATCAAAAAGGTGGGGTTGAAATTAGGGGGGGTTACGTGAAAATCCCATTTTCGACAAATTTTTGAATTGAGTCGTTCTTCCTTCACACGGCAGTAGTGTTTACGTTAGTGAGTTCTTCGAATTTTGGCAACTTGCTTCTCAATGTTGACAAGCCGATAAATGCTGAGGGTGAGTTGTGATATAAACACGAAACGTCTATAAAATACCTACGCGTTGAACACGAAAGAGCTTGGCCTAATTCCGACTGTAAATAAACGATCAATGATTTTCGACAAAGGCTTCGTCTTCGCAGAGATAGACTAGGAAATCGCCAGTTGCGATACGTCTAACTGGACCACCGCCGCCGTCCTTGAAAGAGCTCAGGATGTACGATATTGCCAACTTGTTAAGAGGCCTCTCTACACATCGCATGAACCGCCGTAGAGCTCGGCTTCGCCGGCTCCTGTGGACCGGAGTACCTCATTTGCGCAATGTTGAACAGGTTCTACGGCGCAATCACATGGGAAAAAGTAGGACGACCGTAGAGGAATATCATTAGCTTCCATAGCTATGACACTTGTGCCTACTGAGTTGTAATGAATAATGTTCAACAAAGAGGGCAACGAGTTCGTTCGAAAAATTCCACCTTTCAGCCCTTGTAGTGCATGTTGCATGCGCAAAAATGTCTGCCAATTCGAGTAGGAAGTACAGCTTCCTCACTTGAAGTACATGAACGTATATAATAGTTGGGTAGGTTCGTTTTGATACGGGACCATCTGCGATCCAACCCGCGTGTACCCTCAAAATTTCAGCTCGCTGCAACTATTTGTCGCGTAGTTAGAAGCGTTACAAGGAAACGGTCAACATTTCATGTTCGCGCATGCGCAGACGAAACTTACGGTACGATTCCAATGAAATTCATATAGAACTATCAAAGCATTATTCCTGATCCATCCTCCAATTCTAAACTCATTTCAACGATATTTAAAGTAGTTGTGGACCTTTCAAGTACCTATATCACGTTTGCGCATGCCCAGAAGAAACGATTTCCTTGATTTCGGAATGGGATCACCTGCGATCCAACCCGCGTGTACCCTCAAAATTTGAGTTATGTACGACTATTTTTCGCGTAGTTAGAAGCTTTACAAGGGAACGATCACCGTTTCATGTTTGCGCAGACGAATGAAATTCATATGGAACTATCGAAGTATTATTCCTCCCTCGATCGACCCTCCAAATCTGAACTCATTTCAACGATATTTAAGGTAGTTATGGGGTAGTTATTCTATTGTGTACTGATGATGGTTTAACAACCGAAACCGGTCTACAGTTTGTTAGTTTACGTGGAAATAGACTATTCTATTTTTATCCTGTAGTTTTTTCGTTTAAAGTATTTCACGTTTGCGCATGCGCAGACGGAACGATTTCCATGATTTTGAAACGGGACCACCTGTGATGGAACCCGCGTGTACCCTCAGAATTTCAGCTCTCTACGACTACTTGTCGCGTAGTTAGAGAAGCGTTACAAGGAAACGGTCAACATTTTATGTTCGCGCATGCGCAGACGAAAGTTACACTACGATTCCAATGAAATTAATTTGGAACTATCAAGGTATTATTCCTGATCGACCCTCCAAGTTTGAACTCATTTCAACGATATTTAAGGTAGTTATGGCCGTTCCAATTATTTCACGTTTGCACATGCCCAGACGAAAGTTACAGTATTGTTTCAATGATTTTTATATGAGACTATCTGTGACCCAACCAGCATCTACCCACCAAATTTCAGCCCATTACGATAATTATTTCGAGTAGTTATGGGCGTTACAAGGAATTACCACAGACAGACAGACACGGAACCAAAAATGTTCCTCGCTGTCTGAAACCCAAAATGGTAGTGGAAATTTTCATTTTGGAGGGCTTGAATTTTGGTTTATTATTTTCAATAATGAACCATTGGAATCGAGCATGAAAAAAAAAATTCTTACCCCCCCTCAAAATTTGATGGTTTACGTTTCAAGGTATGTAGAATACAAAACTGCAATAAAAATATTTCTGTCTGTCCGCCGTACGCCGTACGCCGTACGCCGTACACCGTACGCCGTACGCCGTACACCGTACGCCGTACGCCGTACGGGCCACTTTTCTTAGTTACCATGAAAAAAAATTGATGAAATTCGGGTTATAGGTTCCGTTCGGCGTCTAGTTGGTCCTCGAAGCTCGACGTTACTGTGAGTCATTTCTAAGGGGTTCAAAATAGGGGTTGAAAATTTCAAAACGCCTATACAATTTTTTTACGTAAATATTTTTACGGTTTTAAATAGTTCTTGAACTTGCGAGTTTTTTAAGACCATCCGGAGCATCGTACGTCCAGCCGTTCGTTCACAGTAAGGCCCCGAAGTTTGCACCGACAGGCATTTTCGACTCCAGTGTGAATGAAATTGTATACAATTCAAACCAAATCTCGTAACCAGAGACGCGCCCACAATAGGAATTTGTGAATACGGCCAATCATTGGTAGGGATCACCTGATTATATTGGCGGAGTATGAAGTCGAGTTGGTTGTTCTGTGATATTATTTCATTTGAAAAATGATGGCTCTTTTGGAGTTTGTTGGTAGGTAGTGAAACTTGAACAAACGTTGAAGTATTATTGATGGGTAAATTATTACTACGGTAAATTATTACACAACGGTTCATTATACCATCTACGTAGAAGGGGCTGGAGTTTGTTGGTAGGTACTTTTGCAACTTTTTTCACTCCTAATCAACAATTTCTTTTCAGAACTTCATTATGTGTGTTTCTTTTTGTTAGGTACTGTTTGTCATCGGCAGAGTTATTTTAGCAACATTTAACTCGTGATTTAGGTAGGTACCTAGTAACGAGTACGGGGTTAGGTACTAACCTACGGAGGGTGTGCGATCTACATAAATATGCATAGAATAGTACATATTATATTATATAGACGGGTTATCTATACATAGAGCTGTGATCTGTAACAGAAGGGTATTCTATACAAAATAATAAACCGTTGTGCAGGGATTTGCAGCGTTTTTTTTACTCAATCACGAATCCGAAGCTTCCTTACCTTCGGCTGTGAGGAAGCAAAGAGGGGAGAAGTCATCGATAAGTCAAAGCTTTTTTTCTCGAAATATCCATTGTTTCTCAAGGCCCCAGGCGTAATACATTCTTCGACTCATTCCAATTTCGACTAAGTATGCTGAATCTAATGGCGGATTCAAATCTTCATCAGGGTAGTTTTATGTTGAATTTATTAATTATATGATTACCGTTGGACCATGGTGATGTGCTTCAAGCGGTAATAATTACCAACATTGCAACGACCTCCTTGTATTTGTATTTGCAAATGGAGGATACTGGTAAACGGAATGCGAGACTGAGATTAAAATTCAGCACTCCGTCAAATACAACCTCAAGCCGCTTGGAGACACGGCAGCTCATATATAATATTATGTTAGATCAAAAGAGGACGTCTTCGGGGAAGTACTCCAGTTCCGAGAGGGCATTTTATACGAGTACTAAGTACATAGTACGTACTAATTTATAAACAACAGTGACCATGTTGTAGTAGCGGAGAAAGACGAAACAGATCCAAGCGCCACATGGCTTTTACAGAATGAAAACTCTGTAAATGATTACACAACGGTTTATTATTTACCTGTATAGAAGCCCCTTCTGTGCAGATCACTGTTTTCTGCGGTCCATGTCTAACCTCGAGCTCCCCCCAGGAAAGCTCTAAATCGAGTACTGGAATAATTCAATCATTAATTATTTTGCAGTTATTCATAAGCATAAGGCAAATAATAAACTGTGTAATAATTTACTTGTATAGTTGCCCCTTCCACGTAGTGTAATAATTTACCTTTTGAGTAATAATTTACTGTTTTGTAATAATTTGCCCATCAACGGTTGTTCTACCTACCAACAAACTCCAGCCCCTTCTACGCAGACGGTATAATGAACCGTTGTGTAATAATTTACCGTTGCGTAATAATTTACCCATCAATAACACTTCAACGTTTGTTCAAGTTTCAGTAGGTACCTATCAACAAACTCCGAAAGAGCCATCATTTTGGTTTATTATTTTCAATATAGATCTGGTTTATTATCTTTCAATATAGATATCTGGGCCGGATTTATACCGTTTGATCCACGATCATGTTGGCGAAGCTTTTCGATGCGAAATTCAGGGCCTTACTGTGAACGAAAGGCTGGACGTACAATGCTCCGGATGGTCCCAAAAAATCCCAAACATCGAAATCAATTTAAAAACGTACAAAAATTTGTGATAACGGCGCCCTGGAAATTGTAAACTCTATTTTTCGCTCCTTTCACTGACAGCAACGGCTGAGCCTCCAACCAAATTTCACTAATTCCACAAACCAAATTTCAATAATTTTGGTTCACGATTACTCAGGGAAGCGCTAGTCCGGCGTACGGCGGACGGAAAGAATTTTTAAATTCCATTTTAGGATTCTACGTTGGTACCTTGAAACGAAAACTATCAAATTTTGTGTGTATGTATGGGGTGGGAGGGGGATTTTTTTTTCTTTCATGCTCGATTCCAAAGGTTCATTTTTGATAATAATAACCCAAAAATCTATATTTCCACAGCATTACGAAGTAGGTAAAAGCCCCGCGTTTGGGTTCCTTCCTCTATCTGACGCAAGACCCATCCAATTTTAGCTTGGTAAATATCCTTGTGATGACCTACCGAATGAACAACGTTTCGTACGTAAGCTGAAATTTGACATGAACGCGGGACGCACAGTGAGCGAAAACATGTACCTACGCACCTTTACCGATACTATCAAACTTACCATGTAAATAGAAATACAAGTACCTGAGACTCCCATACAGTTGGTTTTATTCATCATCGACTGATATTTATGGCGTCGAAATTCCATTATTATTCGAGTCTTGTCAGAGAAAAACTGCTCCGCCATTATCAAAATGATTTCGATTCCCCAGTCGCATACTCAAATATTTACCTTCAGTCTCAACGAACTAGAAATATAGGTCGTTGCCGGAGGGCAGACCCTATACTTTCTCAGCCGGGATAAGGCATTATCATTGTAAATATTACATTCCCGAAAGAGCCCTAATGGATTCCGCCTTTCATTATTCAGATGGAAACACTTGAAACACACGTGGGGCCACCTCATTACCTTCACTTCAGCCCCGACACTCACTGCCTTCACTTTTCAACGTCTCAATGAAACCTTGGAGTTGATTCAACAACATTGCTCAATCGATAAATGCGAAATAAATTCAATGGGTTCAATCAAGTAAGTAGTGGATTTCTTCACCGTCGATGGAATAGGGAATAGTGATTTTTCGAGTTTCGACCACTTAACGGAATAGATATACCCAACATTCTGTATGAATAAATGAATTGATTACTACATTTTCCTTTACGGCCCAAGTTCATGCATACCCAAGAATTTGAATACCCAAGGTATTCAAACTCAAATTCAAATTTGACCCAATTTTTCTTGGGGGAAAAAATAATAATTTGGGTAAACTCAATTCCCCATTTTATACTACTTGTGGTGAATTTCTTAAATGTACCTTTAGTCTTCTGCTTCCTGTACGAATACTTATTTTGAATAAGAGAAAACAAAACAGCAACCGTCACGGGCATGCGCACAGAAACTCACCTAAGTTTTATCGCAGTCTGATGAATTATGGGTAGGTACATAGGAACGCATACGGACAAACAAAGAAACATTCATTTTTATATTTTTTGCTTAACGGAATCGATATATACCCAACATTCCGTATGAGTAAATGAATTGATTACTACATTTTCCTTTACCACCTAAGTTCATGCATAACCAAGAATTTTAATACCCAAGGTATTCAAACTCAAGTCTATCGGCAAATTTGACCCAATTTTTCTTGGAGGGAAAAAATAATAATTTCGGTATTGAACAGAGTATTTTTCTGACTCAATTCCCCATTTTATACTACTTCTGGTGAATTTTTTTTTAATGTACTTTTGTCTTCTGCTCCCGGTACCTTATTTTGAACTTATTTTGTACTTACTTTGAATGGAAGAAAACCAAACAGAAACCTTCGTGGGCATGCGTACGAAAAATCACCTAATTTTTATCGCAGTCTGATGAATGATAGGTAGCTGCGTAGGAACACATACGGACAAACAAAGAAACAGTCATTTTTATATTTATTGCTTCCTCACCACCGAAGGTAGGGAAGCTTTGTATTCGTGCGAGAGTCGAAAATATTTATGTCCTCCAAAATGAAAATTAGCACTCGCCTTTTGCGTTTCAGACATCAGGGAACATTTTTGGTATCTGTCTGTCTGTGGTCAATTCAACGCCCATAACTGATTGAAATTCAAATTCATTATATTTTGGCAATAAAAGAGTAACAATGTACATGTTATTTAGGTATATATACATGGAGAAAAGATTTCTCCTAATATAACTACCCGAAATAATGGTCGAAATGGGCTGAAATTTGGAGGGTAGGTGCGAGTGTGGTCACAGATGGTCCCATATAAAAATCATTGAAAAAGCAAACGTGAAATATTTGAAACGCCCATAACTACCGTAAATATCGTTGAAATGAGTTGAAACTTGGAGGGTCGATCAGGAATAATACTTGGACAGTTCCGTATGAATTTCATTGGAATCTTACTGTAACTTTCGTCTGCGCATGCGCGAACATGAAACGTTGAGCATTTCCTTGTAACGCTTTTAACTACCCTAAAAATAGCCGGAGAGCTGACATTTTGATGGTACACGCGGGTTGGATCGCAGATGGTTCCGTATCAAAATGAACCTACCCAACTATTCTATACGTACATGTGATTCAAGCGAGGCAGCTATACTGCCCACTCGAATTGGCTAACGTTTTTTAATAATTAATTAAAATACATGATTCGATTTGAAATGCCCTGAAGCGGAGTAACGGACATTCGCTAGAAATAAACTGAATTGAAACACGTCAAGGACCGTCGTTGCCACGAACAAATGTTTCTGTTACTCAGAACCATGAAGATATCTTCTTTATGTCACCCTCGTGCGGGCGTGGATTCCTCGCTTGTGAAAGATACGGGCTTGTGACGACATCAGGATTTATTGATCCCAAGCGATTTATAGTTGGCGTGTGAGAAGGCGTATTGGGTAAACCAGCTTGCGGATTATTTTCGAAATAGAAGAAGGCGAAGAATAAGATATTTATTCAATTATAAAGAAGCAAAAAAAAATACATCCTTCCATAGGAAACAAAATACAAGAATAGTATAGCTCGCCGGTAAGCCAGGCCTGTGTTGGCGAGCTAGAGTTGCAAGGATCCCACGCATTTGCTTGATACAATGATGTGAAAATTAAATTTTTGAAAATTCAATAGATGGTAAAGAGTTGGGAAGATGGTGAACTTGTTTTGTTTCTGTCAGTTTCTTGTATTCTACGTGTAAAACTGGATTTTACGGTCGGGATTTATCGTCCTAAAATCGAATGATGCAGAAATACGACCCCCTCGCATCACTCATTACTGTACATCACTTGCCCGGTATACACGATACGCATATATACAGGATCTCCCAATTCCTTCTGGAGAAACTCAGGGAATCGATTCTACTTCTTCATTTGGAACAAAAAATTCTCAGTGGAAATGTTTCGAAAAGTTCTTCGTTTTAAAGATATCCGACAATTTGTGTTTTTCCAACTTTTCATTACCTTGCCACACAAAAACATTAATAAATTCAAAAATATTGAGATTAAAACAAATCCAGTTACACCGTTTGAAAGAATGTAAAATTACCTGTAAGATTCTTCTGTTTTCAATGGTCAGAGTTGCTTAAAATGTTGGCCAATATCAGATGGAACATTTGAAAATTTAAAAATTTAAAACTGTGAACAAGAGTTCTACTGAAGCTACAAAAATACCTACAATTCGTCAAATTTCACAAAAACTTCTTCATCTAATAGGATTTACATTGATATACTCAGATTTAAAAATAACGTTGTAGTAGAGATAAAAGATGATAATAAAAAATGCTGGAATGTGAAGGGGACATCGAAATTCAAACAACGAATGGTAGTTCCAAAATTCAACGAGAATGGACAGGGAGGTGTCACTAGAACGTGATTTTGCTTGCACAAGTATTCCTTAATAATAAACTATGAACCTCGGTCTTATCAAACTGCAACACACCGCTTCTCTTCCACCAGTTCAGTTTAATGTGTCTCGTGGAAAGGTAGTTGTTATGCCGCTTTATTTTTCAAATCGGGAGTACCGATATGCTGCTCGTGTATGGATACTGTGACTGCAACAGTGCAATACTCGTGAAGCCCATTAGGTGAAGAAGTTTTTGTGAAATTTTACAAGTTGCAGGTATTTTTTTATAACCTCGGTAGAACGTACAATCTTTTTCACAATTTCAAATTTTGACATTTTCAACCGTTCCAACTGATATTGGCCAACATTTTAAGTAACTATGACCATTGAAAACAGAAGAATCTTACAAGAAATTTAACGTTCTTTCAAACGGTGTAATTGGATTTGTTGTGGTCTCAATATTTACGAATTTATTAGCGTTTTTATGTGGTAAGGCAATGAAATTTCGGAAAAACACGAATTGTCGGATATCTTTAATACGAAGAACTTCTCGAAAAATTTCTCCTGAGCATTTTTTGTTCCACATGAAGAGTAGAATCGATTTCCTGAGTTTCTCCAGAAGGAACTGGGACACCCTGTATACAGAAACACTGTCAACCTGTGAAACGACCGAGGTGGATGGCTGAGGAGGCCTGTTGGCAAAATGACGATTAGAACCTGCTTTATAGAATTTCGAATCAATCAGAACGGCGGGCGAGGCCTCGATCTTCGAGTTCTCCACTTCATCGGTGGATTTATCTTCTATTAGGGCATCAGGAAGGCAGTGAGTGCAGTTATGCCGTCCGCCGCCCTCACACACAACCCAACCCAAAAGACAACCCAATATTCAGTTAAACAATTTCATAATTCACTGTTCAATTCTAATACGCCGATTCTTAGGGTGCCTACACAGCGGAGGCGGAATTCGCCCGATTTTTCACTCTGCAGAATACGGCCGTTAACGGCCGACATAGGGCGAGTAAACGGAAGTCAATGGAATTCGGACGGTGTTTACTATGCCCGGCCTGCTCTGCCGAACTCCGCCGAGCTCATGCGACCACCGATTCCGAATCAAATATTTTTGTTTTATTCGGCCGAATCCGGCGTTCCACGCTTTCCCTTGAGCCTCAAACCGCAACTTCTTTTTGCTTTTTTTTTGCTTGGCGATATTCTTTCGACATGGATGTCGGATTTCTTATATCTTTATTACACGAAAGGAAGTCCTTATGGGACTCGTCATCAAAATCCTACCACAACAGGGCCTTCAGCAGGAAAAACTGGAATGAAATAGCGGAAATCCTACCTAACTACCTGACCTGTTTATTTGCTATGACGAACTCAACTATTAACTTTTGTCTAAATCAATTCAATTAGGTAAATCAAATTAAATTGAAATGAAATGAAAATTTGAACTGAAATGGAACTGAAATGTTATTTCTGTTTATATAATATGTTTCCGATGATTCCCTTTCCATAAAAATCTCATTCACCCATTCCCTAAGCTCAACCGACAACATAATAATATCTCAATAGACAGTTTTCAGTTAAAAAATCCAACGCTTCTCCGTCCATTACGGCCCCGGGCCAACTGATAAAAACGCTGCAAAGTCCTTGTCACATGGGTTTATTATTGGAGTTCTAGAGATTTTTGTTGGCTGTTAAATGTATTGTTTCTTTCATGTGGAATGATTGCAATAGCTATTTCTGATGATTTCCACCAATTTTGGCCCCCAAAACATGAAATAGGTACTACGCTTTTTTTTTCTTTTTTTTTAAGAACATCTTTGATCATTGGTAGTGGCATTTAATGGTCTTGATTCACCTGTTTACACTTTTTCCAGTGTTATTGTACACATTGATGGTGATTTCAGAGAGTTTTCCAGGTTTTTGACTCATAAAAAACCAATTTTGGGAGCTGAACCTTTGGTAAAACCTCAATTTCCGCGTCTTTGGTCAAAATCGACTTCATATTCGGTCTTCTCGTCCTCAAAAACATGGAAAAAGATACCTCAAAAGCTCATGTTACTAACATGTTGTTAAAACGCAAAAAGTACCTATTTTTATACACATTTTCACTCATAACACCCCTGGGTATATTCCGATCGGGCTGAAAAGTTTCGGGACACAACTAGGGCCCAAATGGAGCATGTGTGCGAAAGAACGACTTTTTTAGACCGAAAATGAAGCCTGCACACGTGATACGGCGTACGGCGGACGGCGGACGGACATTGCATTTTTGGAATCTACGCACCTTGAAACGGAAAAGAAAAAATTTTGAGGGGGTGTTATAAAAATTTTTTGCTGAGCGAATACATAGGTGTATTATTCACAGAATAATAAACCAAAATCGGTAGAATCGTTAGAAAAATCGGGCCTACTGAAATAACTTTAATCGGTTGAATCGGCAGAGCTGGAATTCGGCCGAGTTCGGCCGAGCAGAACATCGGCTCCAGTGTAAATGTACCCTAATGCGGTCCTGTCTAAAACAAAGGCGGACTCACGGCCCCTATAATTTAATGAAAAATCCTCTCAACCCTCTCATTTCATTCAAAAACTGACGGTCCTTCACGACGAAATTTTGATAAATGTGACTGTAACTATGTGAATGTTCATATTTTCTCAACTGGCTACTGGCTCTGTTGGTGGAAAGGACTTTTGAGTAATGAAATCCAATCGTTCACAATTGTTTTGGTTTATTATTCTGTGAATAATACACCTAGTATGTATTCGCTCAGCAGAAAATTTTTATAACACCCCATCAAAATTTTTCTTTTACGTTTCAAGGTTCGTATATTCCAAAAATGCAATGTCCGTCCGCCGTACCATGCATATCTACTTTAATTTCGGTCTAAAAAAATCGTTCTTTCGCACACTTGCTCCATTTGGGCCCTAGTTGTGACCCAAAACTTTGCAGCCCGATCAGAATATACCCAGGGGTGTTATGAGTGAAAAAAAAACCAGTCATGCAGCATGGCTATAAGAGCGAATTTTCGAAGAAATAACCACGTTCCTTAATCTTCAAAGTGCTCCAGTTTGAGAACGGAATGAGATATCGCAATTCTGATTTCACCATCGTGTTCAGCGTACAAAAACCTTTAAAATGAGGGGTCACTTGTTAGAAAATAACATTTTGGGGATTTTTGGGTAATTGTTGCGCACTTTAAATGCTCTAATTTGAGAACGGATCAAGATATCTAAAATCCGATTCCACCATCGTGTTCAGCGTGCAAAAACCTTTAAAATGAGGGGTCACTTGTTGGAAAATAACATTTTGGGGATTTTTGGGTAATTTTTGCGCACTTTAAATGCGCCAAAACCCTCCTTAGAGTAGGCCAATTTCGCCCATCTTCGAACTTAGCCTTTCGATTGCCAAGATAGATTTTTTGTGCAAATTTGAGCTGTTTATCTCAATTCTATCGAGAGTTATCGTCTGGAGTGACACATATATATATATATACATATAAAAAAGTGTTACTAAATTTCAGGAATCGTTTTAGAATGGTCTGAAACGGATTTCTATGAAGAAAATTTCCAAAAATTTATATTATTTAAATTTCGAAGCCATTGCAATAGCTTCATTTTCTTTGAAAATTCGCTAAATGGGGGTGAAAACAGGTATCTTTTGTGTTTTAGGAACATGAGCTTTAGAGGTATTGTTTTCCATGTTTTTTAGGACGAGAAGACCGAATATGAAGTCGGTTTTGACCAAGGAGTGGAAAATTGAGGTTCTAACGAAGTTTCAGCCTTTAATTTACGTTACATTTTGCTCTAAAATCGTCGTTCTTCTGCACACAGTTTGGGTCGCCGTTTGGGAACACATTTTGAGTCCTATTTGTGCTCTGAAACTTGGGGATTGGAATACACTCAGAGGTGTTGCGGGGGAATAATGGGTGTAAAAATAGGGATTTTCGAGGTTTTTTTCAAGGTTTTAGTGAACACGTGCTTGTGATGTATCGTTTTCCATGTTTTTCAGGGCGAGAAGATCGAATATTAAGGTGGTTTCGACCAAAGAGTGAAGAATTGAGGTTGTAACGAAGGTTAAGCTCCCGAAATTCATGAGTCAATAACCTGGGAAATCGTCTGTAATCACTCGATCATCCCTTCGATTCAATTTGTCATCTCGACACGCGGTGCTTCTTCGTCTTCCTTTGTTTTTGTTGTCTCGTGAATCGCGTTTCTCTGTTGAGCCAGTTGTCAGTTTTAATTTTTTTGCATCAAATTTTGTGCGTTTTGCGTTCGGTCCGGTTCCGATGACAGATTTGTATTTGTGATACCTACGTGCGTTTTTTCCTGTTGGCTGTTTGTGGTTTGTGGATTGATCAGCGCCGTAACACACAGATAACTACCTAACTTCTAGTCAATAGCTTCTCCATTCAAGTAGGTACCAAACGATGGGTCATTGTTTTGTTATATTATTTTAGTTTACTGTATTTTTAAAATAATTCGGTGGCTAATGCGCAGTAGAAATTGTCGACGTTTTTGTACTACGATAGAGTGTTGATTGAAAGAGACAAGCTTTGCTGAATATCACTGCTATCAGCAAATAAGGGAACGGTGTTGTTGCCTTGGGGTATTTTGTAGACAAATCTGTTGGTTTTGTGTTCTGGTTTGGTGTCCCACCGTTTTCAGAGCCCACGCACCGCTACTGAGCATAAGCATTTCTCCTAAGCATATTCCTGTCACAGCCGTTCAAAATACCGAAACTTGAATGTGCTCGTGGGAATCGATTTCAGTCATTCTTAGTCAGGTTATCATTAGAACCACAGTTTAGTCTCTTGAGGAGAAGTCCCCCTCCTGGCCCATCTGGTTGTGGCATACATAATGTACGAGCATGTGGGGAAAACGCTACTGGAGCGCGGACTATATGCAAAGTGATGATGATGATGTAGAGTGGATAAGGCAGGATAGAGGAGAATCCCGAAGTAGGTTTGTTATGCCGCCTTGGTGTCTTGTTTTTATTCAACAATTTCCAAATCACAGCCCATATTCTGTCTCCAGTATTTAGCACTTGTTTCTACTCCATCATCTCATTCATTACGCCGCGATAACCTCCGAACCCGGCAAACATCGACAGACTGAGGAATTGTATTTTTTGTTTCTGCAACATGCTGCAGATTCTCCCAAAATTGAGGGGAAAACAGAATCAGTTGCTTCAATTATAACTAAACGTTTGGCAGTCAGATCGTAGACACCTATTTCAAATAAAAACATCCGATGCGAGGAATCACACAACTTTCCTTCAGTACCAGTGCTCTGTCGAAATGATGGCTGAGTGCTATTGCTATGGGCCGTAGGTATCCTTGCAGATAATAATAGTTATATAGCTTTTTTCTTCCAGTAATGAGTTACCTGGTAAGTTGGGCTGTAATTGGGCCTGGCCAGTCGTATTAGAATAAATTAACTTATAATATTATGCTTACCTAACCCAAGCTATAATTTATTGTAATATTGGTCTCAAGGAAAAACGGAATTATTGAAAAAATAGTCTGTTTCCACTAATAAACGAAAAAAAAAAACGAAAAAAAAGGACTGTTATACCGGATTCGGTGATCAAACCATTCTCAGTAACAAACAATAACTGAAGGCACATTGGAGAGGTGACCTTATAAATAGTCAAAAATTGAAAGGTGGTAGATTGGGGTTGGTTGTGAAGAAGAATGGTGACGGGAACAAAGGAAGTGGGTCGATTCTGATTGGCCCAGGTAGAGAATGCCGAAAAGTTAAAGGAACATAAGGAGAAAAGGGTTGAGGAGGGGAGGGGAGGAACCAAGCTGTTACAGAAATGAACGCAATAATGGAGAAAAGCTTAAAGGAATTACATCACTCAAAAGATTTACCCAACCTATCACTCTTAATAATTTCGAATTTTCCTAGTACATCAGGAAGCATGTGCAGGAAGGGAGCATGTTGGATGTAGGTACTAGGAAAATTCGAAATAATTAAGAGTGATAGGTTGGGTAAATCTTTGAGCGATGTAATTCCTTCAAGTTTTTCTCCATTATTGCGTTCATTTCTGTAACAGCTTGGTTCCTCCCCTCCCCTCCGAATCCTTTTCTCCTTACGTTCCTTTCCCATTTTGGCATTCTCTCTCTTCTAGGGCCAATCCGAATCGACCCCCCTTCCTTTGTACCCATCATCATTCTTCTTCACAACCAATCCCATTCTACCACCTTTCACTTTTTGACTATTTTATACGGTCACCTCTCCAATGTGCTTTCAGTTATTGTTTGTTACTGACGATGGTTTTATCACCAAAACCGGTATAACAGTGTTTTCCGCAGTTTTTTTCGTGTATTAGTGGAAATAGGCTATTTTTTTCAATAACTGCGTTTTTCTTTGAAATGGGTTTCCACGATTTCTTCGCGAGTGATTTAGTTCGTATTGTTTTCAAGCAATGTTACCTGTTTGGCCTGGTAGGTAGTGGGTCGCTAGAACTGAAGGTAGCAGTTCGAAAATCCCCCGTTAGAGTGCTCCCAGTGAAGCCTGGTGGATTCGGTTGTTCTGTTGGCGAGCCGGTAATCGATTTTCGTTTACTATCGATTATCATTATCGTTTACTATTGATTCTGGGCTGATCGTGTTGAGGACAGCCATTTTATTCTGAGTTTTCGTTGCGATAATTTCTTGCTGTTAACGCTTTACCCTTTTCAACAGTAATACGTGTTTAATTCCAATAAAGGATTTAATTTAGTCTCCGTTCATCCGTTTTCTTATCGTGATTGTTCACCCGATACAAACATTACCACTGCCTGATCACCAAAACCGATTTAACAAGTACCTAGGTAGGTAACTCATAGTTTTTACTGGAAATAGACAACGTTTCATTGGCTATTGTTCGTCATTTTACCAATAATTGATTGCGTACCTAAACCGCCATGGTGCGATGTCAACGCTCTACTACTCATCACCTTGGCGGATGTATTGCGAGTATCGAGATTCGTAAAATGATTTGCGTATTGTCGTGATATCCTCCTGGAATACCACTCCATGTAACTATTAAGATTGTAAAAATAAACGGGGGCCTAAGTGACTAAGGTAGGGTAGGTCTCTCTTCCCTCAGTCAGGCCATCAACCATTGGTAACTGGAGAGGGGTGGAAGAGCTCCTATAAAACCCGCTCTTCTCACCCAGCTCTCCATTTTACTCTCAAACCTCAAGTCGATGACTTCTCTCTCTCTTCTAAAAGAACTCGGAGTGGTGGAACCAGTCCTGTGATAAACGACCATGTGGAACCATCTGGGCATATCCTCTAGCGTTTTTAGTGGTGGTAACCTGGCTTCGCCATAGCTGGTAACCTTTTAAACGCTGGCTATCAACACCTCACCTATCCAAGCCTCACCTCTACTTTCAAACCACCACACATATGAAGTCCGTGAATGGCTAGCCTTCACAAAAACGAACGATTTCTGGACATCCGATTTCTGGACATCCCTAACCATCACGGCCAATTCAATGAAGATTTCCATAATTATTATACATGAGACCATCAAAACGTCGTGATTCGGTCGTGGGCGGCCGAATCAAAGGCGAGTGTGAAAATCAGCAAAGGTGGCTTCATCGCCTTGGCCAGCCACTTCCTTCTGATCTGGCTGGTAGACCTGAACGCTCCGCATGTCCTTGGGATGCAATGGGCTCACGCGTTTCTGCAGTAAACACGATGCAGTTAAAAGCCATCCGAAAGTTAAAAAACCACAGTCATGCAGCATGGCTATAAGAGCGAATTTTCGAAGTTTTCGGCATCTCCCTCCTCCGCCTAAAATTTTCTGAAAATTAATTTTCGGATTTTTTTGTTCCATTTTTTGCCGAGAAACACCTCGGTTAATAGATTTTCCAACGCTGAACACGATGTTGAAGTCAGAATTGCGATATCCCATTCCGTTATCAGATTAGAGCAGACGAACCAGGAAGAACATCTCAAGAAATAACCACGTTCCTTCATCTTCAAAGTGTTCCAGTTTGAGAATGGAATGAGATATCGCAATTCTGATTTCACCATCGTGTTCAGCGTACAAAAACCTTCAAAATGAGGTGTCACTTGTCAGACTGTTTCATTTTGGGAATTTATGGGTAATTTTCCCCCCCTAAAACTCTCCAAAACTCCCCCTTAGAGTGACCCGATTCTGCCCATCTTCGAACTTAGCCTGTCGATTGCCAAGACAGATTTTTCGTGCAAATTTGAACTTTTTATCTCAATTCTTTCGAGAGTTATCGTCTGGAATGACACATACATATATAAATATATAAATATATTATATAAATATATATATATATATATATATATATATATATATATATATATATATATATATATATATATATATATATAATTTTTGGTGTCTTTCGGCAGTGAATTCAGGATGGTCTGAAACGGATTTTGGTATAAAAATCTTTCGGAAATTCGAGTTTTAAAAATTTTGGACCGAGAACAATAGCTTCCTTTTCTTCGAAAATTCGCTAAAAGGTAGTCTAATTAATATTATCCTCCATGAATTGACCTGGGAGGGAAAATTATTCCGTACGGCAGACCGTTACAATGTTGGTTTATTATTTTCAATATTGGAATCGAGCATGAAAAAAAAATTCTTACCCCCCTCAAAATTTGATGGTTTACGTTTCAAGGTATGTAGAATCCGAAAATGCAATAAAAATATTTCTGTCTGTCCGCCGTACGCCGTACGGGCCACTTTTCTTAGTTACCATGCAAACAGATTAATGAAATTCGGATTGTAGGTTCCGTTCGGGGTCTAGTTGGTCCTCGAAGCTCGACGTTACTGTCAGTCATCTCTAAGGGGTTCAAAATAGGGGTTGAAATTTTCAGAACGCCGTACCTCGAAAACTTTCAATAGAAGGGTATGGTTTTTTTACGCTTTTAAATTGATCTTGAACTAGAGAATTTTTTGAGACCACCCGGAGCACTGTACGTCCAGCCGTTCGTGTGCACCAAAAAGCTTCGTCAACACGATCGTGAATCAAACGGTATAAATCCGGCCGGGATTTCATCACTAAGGAGTACCTGATTATAATCAAGGATGGCTGTATGAAGTCGAGTTGGTTGTTGTGCGATATTATTTCATTTGACAAGTGATGGACTATTGGATTTTGTTGGTAGGTACTTGTGAAACTTAAAAAATTTGAAGTATTATTGATGGGTAAATTATTTCGCAACGGCAAATTATTACACAACGGTAAATTATTCCATAACGGTAAATTATTACATAACGGTAAATTATTACACAACGGTTCATCTACCAAGAAGGGGCTGGATTTTGTTGACCGTTGAAGTATTATTGATGGGCATGTTTTTACACAACGTTTCATTATACTTGACCACGAGGGTAGGTACTGACCACAGAAAACAGTGATCTACGCAGAAGGGGCATCTATTTCACTCCACATCAACAATTTTCCTTCAGAACTTCATTATTTGCGTTTCTTTTCGCCATTTTAGTAACTGTTTGTCATCGACAGAATTATTTTAGCAACATTTAACGCGTGATTTAGGTAGGTACCTAGTAACGAGTACGGGGTTAGGTAGGTACTAACCTACGGAGGGTCTGCGATCTACATAATATGTATAGACTAGTAGATAAATATTATATAGACGGGTTATCTATACAGAGAGCTGTGATCTGTAACAGGAGGGTATTCTGTACAAAATAATAAACCGTTGTGCAGGGACTGGCAGCTTTTTTTTATTCCATTTTCTAGGTACCTTGAAACACATAATAGTAACATTTTGAATGGTGCTTGATTATTTTTTTTCCTGCGTGATTCCAAATGTTTGTTACTGAAAATAATAAACAGAAATGGTAATAATTAATTCAGTCTCCGACAGTGCAGCCGTCTGTGAGCAAAAAAAGCTGCAATTATTACACAGCGGTTTAAAATTTACCTGTCTAGATGGCCCTTCCGGGTAGATCATATTCTGCGGTCAATACCTAACCCCGTGCTCTCCTCCTGGAAAGCCCTGAATCGTGTACCTACTGGGGCCAGCCGGGCAATCAGGTTTCTTAAATAAGCGGCGGGATCAAGAACTCTATAATTGTTGTTGTTATTCAAGAAGCTATGCGTGAGTTCAAATTAAGAAAGTACCTATCAACAACATCCAAAATAACCATCAATCGTCAAATGAAATAATATCACAGAACAACCAACTCGACTTCGTACAGCCATCCGTCATTATAACCAGGTGCTCCTTAGCAGTGATAACTGGGCCGGAATTATACCGGTTGATTCACGATCAACCAATTTAATAACGCAAAAAAAAAAAAACAATACCGTTCAATCGAAAGTTTTCGAGATACGGCGTTCTAAAAAGTTCAACCCATATTTTGAACCCCTTAGAGATGACTGACAGTAACGTCGAGCTTCGCAGACCAACTAGACCCCGAACGGGACCTATAAACCAAATTTCATTAATTTCGGTTCATGGTAACCAAGAGAAGTGCAAAGTACCTACGGCGTACGGCGGACAGACAGAAATTTTTTTAATGCATTTTCGGATTCTACATACCTTGAAACGTAAACCATCAAGTTTTGAGGGAGGGGGGGGGGGATTAAATTTATTTTTTCATGCTCGATTCTAAAGGTTCATAATTGAAAATAATAAACCAATAACACTGAAATCACATAAATCTGCAAAAATATTCAGCTATGGACCGTTGACAGATTGGGTGGTTGGTAATGGCAGACTTGAAGGCGTCTGCAGCATCAATGTGAGACGCTGAGGGGTGAAATAGCCTACGGCCTTGCCCGTGAGATGGGCGACCAGTCCTCAAGGCCAAGTTCAATCCGGAAAGGGAAGTTCCGGTTTTGCATCCCACTGCATCACTGGGCCGGCAAACCAGTCCTCGGCATCCGAGGCTCCGGTGCGACCTCCCAACGGGGCAGGCACTTTTTTTTTACGCGCTGCAGGATCCGTAAACTGTAACAGTGCGGCTGCTCTCGAGCAGCTTTTTGCTCCGGTGGAGACGGGGTCGGTGGGCGAAAGCCTAATCGATATCCCTTCTTAACCGGTGATAATCTCGCTGGTATATGAGGTGGACTCTCGAGGGTCCACTGTCACACTCTGTCACAAACCTCACCGTGCAAAGCAGCCCACGAAACTCCAGAATCAGTCGAGTCGGCTGAGGCATCACTGTTTATAATCAACGAACGTGAGGGAGGCTTGGACTATATTATAATATATTATTATTATTATTATTATTATTATTATTATTATTATTATTATTATTATTATGATACGTTAGCTTTCCTGCAGCATGCAAGAATTTTGCTTACCACTCACTGAATATAGTGATCACATAGTTATCATGATGAAATTTGATATGCCAAAACCATGAAAGTAAATATTCACTTCAAATCTGGTATGCCAAAATCACGAACGTTCTATAAAGTGAAGGGGAGAGGGCTATGGTCGTAAAATTATTTTTTGGTCATTTATTAGCAGGTCTATGACCAGAAAGCGGTAGAAAAGTATTTAAATCAAAAACCTACATCCTGTTGAATTCAAACAAAATTTAAAATCTGGTTTTTTTTTCATTTTTCTCGAAACAACTGAATTGCACATTCATCGTTTTGGCATCAATGGGACGATATTACTTATATAGGCTCATTAAATGTTGTAGGGATCTTCTTTTCAATATTCAATGGGAGTTTGAGGGACGATTGAGATCCAGATATATTTAGAAAACGTTGTTTATTGAACACAAGCCTTCCAGTGCCCTCCGACAGTGCGACTATATATGTATAAAAATTGTGTTAAAACATCGAGAACCCCTGATTTTGCGCCCATGTTTCACCCATAACAACCCTGGGCGTATTCCGATCGGGCTGACGAGCTTCGGAGCACAACTAGGGCCCAAATGGAGCCTGTGTTTTTGGAATCTACGCACCTTGAAAAGTAAAAGAAAACATTTTGAGGGACGTTATACAATTTTTTCCTAAGCGAATACATAGGAGTATTCACAGAACAATAAACCAAAACGTGAAAAAGAGCGATTTCAAGACTTCCACAGCTCCGGCTACCTGTGTTGGCCTCTGCTGCGGTATCTGAGCTGAAGACAACGATAACCCTTCACATTTCTGTGTTAACTCTTTTTGGACCAATGTTTCATATTTGATACAACTTTTCTATGGTGAATAAAGAGCAAGAAACAAGGATTTAGGCTACTCTAAGGCCTTTGATCCATCAAATAGGTATTCAAGGCCGAGTGAACCTTTTGGTTACAATGAGATGACCTCAGGAAGGCTCACAACGTTAATTCGACTGAAGGTTAATCTACCATCCAACAACGTGACCCACGCAAAGTTTTTCTTGAATTTCTAAAAGTACATTATCCTTATTCAATTGAAGTATCATTCGCTTACAACAACGCGATTTCCCTTAAGAAAACTGCATTACATAGGTAATATGTATGAAATTTGATACATTGGAACGCTCTTGCACTTCAAGTCCCAGAATTTGTATAATATTTATAACACAATAGAACGCCCGTGTACTGTCATCTGAAGAAATTCGTGTTGACATATTTCAGGTGTAACCATGCCCGTCTATGAAGGATTAAAATTAAGGACTGAGGCAATATTATGCCTAGTTCCCAAGCACCCTCTAGATTCTGGGGGAGAATCTGATGACGAAGATGTTCCTGGAGAGGTGCTGGAACGGCGTATTCAGGAATTATTTGATGCTATTGAAATGGAACACAATCAGTAAATTTATGCAACCAAGGCTGCCAGTGTAACTGAGAGACTTTTACTTGATATTCCAAGTACTATGATTACCTATTTATTAGTACTACTAACTCGTAAACAATTTTCCCTACCTACTTACACAAGACTGAGTAGCGCTATTTCTCGTTTCTTACTTTTTAGATTTTATCTACTAGATAATCTTATTTTTTTATAATTAAACGAGTTACCTATCTACATTTCATGACTTTGTCTTCATTTCTCCCGCTGTAACATACACCTATGGAGTGCATGTTTTGGTACGGGCTGTACCAATGTGCCAAAAATGATACACTTGCTCGATATTGACTGGTACGGGCTGTACCAATGTGACAAAAATGATACAGTTGCTCGATATTGACTGGTACTGGCTGTACCAATGTGTCACAAATGATACACTTCTAATATTATTCTATAATTAATTATGGGGGGTTGCCGATTTTTTTTCTATTTTTCTAGGCAAATGAAACATCTTAACTACAAATTTCGATGGGAATTTTTCAAAAATTGGAGAAATTGGGGTTAACCCTACGTTACTTCTATAATACAGTAATACCAGTGTCTCTTAATAATATTGAAACATTCTAGCACGCGGAATGATCTGATTATTGAAGGATGAGGATTTAAAAATGGTTCGCCGATTCCCTTCGGGAAAAACTACCGTCGGGACGTACAAAAAAAACTGTGTTCACTCGCGTGGGTAATTAATTAGGAGAAAAATATCCGGGCAAACGGCACGTGGAGCCGGTTTCTTCGGCAGCAAAAAAAACGGCAGAGCCCATCTGGAAATTAAGGAATCAACGTGAAGATGTTTATGGAGCTCAAGCCATGAACACTTAATTCTTTTTATAGGTATACGTCGTGTCAAATTAATATTTTATTAACGGCTTGGAATAAAATAAATTATTAATTTGTTGCTTAATTAAATTATGAATGGAGTTTTGGTGCGGAAAATGACATCTACACCTCGAATGTCAATTTGGTCCAAGGTAAATCTGTTTCGCATTCGAGACTCGAAAGGTTACGATTCAAATTGATGAGATTTGACTACCTAATATATCAAGTTGAACACATCGCGGGGGAGGAAAATCCTTAGTATCACGTGTCACGCAACCCCCTGAGCGTTCAGGTATTCATAAAACGTCTGCCAATTCGAGTAGGCTGTACAGCTTCCTCACTTGAATCACATGAAGGTGTTGAATAGTTGGGTAGTTTCGTTTTGATACGGGACGATCTGCGATCCAACCAGCGTTTACACTCAAAATTTCAGCTCTCTACGACTATTTTTCGCGTTCGTTAGAAGCTTTACAGTGAAATGGTCAACAATTCATGTTAGCGCATGCGCAGACGGAAGTTAAGATAGGATTCCAATGAAATTCATATGAAACTATCAAAGTATTTTTCCTGATCCATCCTCCAAATCTAAACTCTTTTTAACGATATTTAAGGTAGTTATGGGCGTGTACCACGCTTCCGCATGCGCAGACAAAACGACTTTCATGATTCTGAAACGGGATCATCTGCGATACAACCCGCGTGTACCCTCAAAATTTCAGTTCTGTACGACTTTTTTCGCGTAGTTGATAGCGTTACAAAGAAATCATACACATTTTATGTTCACGCTGCGCAGACGAAAGTTTCCTCACGATCCCAATAAAATTCATAAGGAACTATCAAAGTATTATTCCTGATCTACCCTCCAAGTTTGAACTCATTTCAACAATATTCAGGGTAGTTATAGGCGTTCCAATTATTTCACGTTTGCGCATGCAATGACGAAAGTTACAGTGCATTCCTAATGATTTTGGTATGGGACCATTTGTGACCCAACCCGCACCTACCCTCCGAATTTCAGCCCATTTCGACCATTATTTCGGGTAGTTATTGGCGTTACAAGGAATTACCACAGACAGACAGACAGATACGGAACCAAAAATGTTCCTTGATGTCTGAAATGCAAAATAATTTTGCTTGCTGCCAATTTTCTTCCCTCGTTGTTGACCGGATCAGATATTTCAGAGAAAACCCTACGAGATGTAGCTTTGAGGGAGCTAACAGCGGGGGATGGGACAGAAAATATGACACCGATTTTTCAACATGCTTGTTAGGAATGAATTAGCTGTGACCGAGCGTAACGTTATTATAACAGGTTATTTAACTGTCGTACAACTGTCGTAAAAGTTGTCGAGATACCCGCTCACCGAGGTCACCAGGGTTTTCACAGAACCCGCAGATTTGCCGGTTCTGAAAATGGACTCCAAGGTTGAAGCGACTGTTCAAAAGTGCATCCCTTGTCAACCAATATCCATCCAGAACAAGACGCGATCCTATCAAACCTACAAAAATATCATTATAATGCTTGGGAACGTCTTTGTCAATGGACTTCTCAGTCTCACTTATCCCAATAACAAAAAACGCTGCGAAGTCCACATGGGTTCTACTGGACATACGTGTACAGAAATATTGGCTATTCATTTATTGTTTCTGTCATGTGCAATAATTGAAATAGCTTTCAAATTATCTTGGATAATTAATAGTGCCATTTAATTGTGTTGATTCACCTGCTGATACTACTTCTAGTATTATTACACAAATTTATGGTGATTTCAGACAATTTCCCAGGTTTTTTACTAATAAAAAATGGATTTTGGGAGCTCAACCTTCGCTACAACCTCACTTCTTCACACTTTGGTCAAAATCGACTTCATATTCAGTTTTCTCGCCCTAAAAAAACATGGAGAAGGATACCTCGCAAGCTCATGTTCACTAAAACCTGAAAAAAAACTTCGAAAACCCCTATTTTTCACTCTAACACCCCTGGGTGTATTCCGATCGGGCTCCCGAGCTTCAGAGCACAACTAGGATCCAAGTGTGTTCCCAAATGGGGACCCAAACTGTGTGCGGAAGAACGACGATTTTAGACCAAAATTTAACGTAAATTCAATGCCGAAACTTCGTTAGAACCTCAATTTTCCACTCTTTGGTCAAAATCGACTTCTTATTCGGTCTTCTCGCCCTAAAAAACATGAAATACGATACATCACAAGCTCGCGTTAATAGAACACCATTTTCACCCATAACACCCCTGGGTATATTTCGATCGGGCTGCAAAGTTTTGGGACGCAACTGGGTCCCAAATGGAGCATTTGAGCGAAATAACGAACTTTTTAGACCGAAAATAAATTAATATTCACGGAATAATAAATAGGCCAGTCATTTAAGACACAAAAATCGCCGAAGAAAGGAATAATTAAGGTAAACTTACTTTTGGTTTATTATTTTCAATAATGAACCATTGGAATCGAGCATGAAAAAAAAAATTCTTACCCCCCCCTCAAAATTTGATGGTTTACGTTTCAAGGTATGTAGAATCCAAAACTGCAATAAAAACGCTGCAAATCCCTGCACAACGGTTTATTATTTTGTATAGAATACCCTCCTGTTACAGATCACAGCTCTATGTATAGATAACCCTTCTATTTAATATGATATGTACTATTCTATTATATACATATTATGTAGATCGCAGACCCTCCGTAGGTTAGTACCTAACCCCGTACTCGTTACTAGGTACCTACCTAAATCACGAGTTAAATGTTGCTAAAATAATTCTGCCGATGACAAACAGTACCTAACAAAAAGAAACGCACATAATGAAGTTCTGAAAAGAAATTGTTGATGAGGAGTGAAAAAAGTTGCAAAAGTACCTACCAACAAACTCCAGCCCCTTCTACGTAGATGGTATAATGAACCGTTGTGTAATAATTTACCGTTGAGTAATGATTTACCGTAGTAATAATTTACCCATCAATAATACTTCAACGTTTGTTCAAGTTTCACTACCTACCAACAAACTCCAAAAGAGCCATCATTTTTCAAGCGAAATAATATCACAGAACAACCAACTCGACTTCATACTCCGCCAATATAATCAGGTGATCCCTACCAATGATTGGCCGTATTCACAAATTCCTTTTGTGGGCGCGTCTCTGGTTACGAGATTTGGTTTGAATTGTATACAATTTCATTCACACTGGAGTCGAAAATGCCTGTCGGTGCAAACTTCGGGGCCTTACTGTGAACGAACGGCTGGACGTACGATGCTCCGGATGGTCTTAAAAAACTCGCAAGTTCAAGAACTATTTAAAACCGTAAAAACATTTACGTAAAGAAATAGTATAGGCGTTTTGAAAATTTCAACCCCTATTTTGAACCCCTTAGAGATGACTCACAGTAACGTCGAGCTTCGAGGACCAACTAGACGCCGAACGGAACCTATAACCCGAATTTCATCAATTTTTTTTCATGGTAACTAAGAAAAGTGGCCCGTACGGCGTACGGCGTACGGCGTACGGTGTACGGCGTACGGCGTACGGCGGACAGACAGAAATATTTTTATTGCAGTTTTGGATTCTACATGCCTTGAAACGTAAACCATCAAATTTTGAGGGGGGGTAAGAATTTTTTTTTTCATGCTCGATTCCAATGGTTCATTATTGAAAATAATAAACCAAAATATTTCTGTCTGTCCGCCGTACGCCGTACGGGCCACTTTTCTTAGTTACCATGAAAAAAAATTGATGAAATTCGGGTTACAGGTTCCGTTCGGCGTCTAGTTGGTCCTCGAAGCTCGACGTTACTGTGAGTCATCTCTAAGGGGTTCAAAATAGGGGTTGAAAATTTCAAAACGCCTATACCATTTTTTTACGTAAATATTTTTACGGTTTTAAATAGTTCTTGAACTTGCGAGTTTTTTAAGACCATCCGGAGCATCGTACGTCCAGCCGTTCGTTCACAGTAAGGCCCCGAAGTTTGCACCGACAGGCATTTTCGACTCCAGTGTGAATGAAATGGTATACAATTCAAACCAAATCTCGTAACCAGAGACGCGCCCACAATAGGCATTTGTGAATACGGCCAATCATTGGTAGGGATCACCTGATTATATTGGCGGAGTATGAAGTCGAGTTGGTTGTTCTGTGATATTATTTAATTTGAAAAATGATGGCTCTTTTGGAGTTTGTTGGTAGGTAGTGAAACTTGAACAAACGTTGAAGTATTATTGATGGGTAAATTATCACTACGGTAAATCATTACTCAACGGTAAATTATTACACAACGGTTCATTATACCATCTACGTAGAAGGGGCTGGAGTTTGTTGGTAGGTACTTTTGCAACTTTTTTCACTCCTCATCAACAATTTCTTTTCAGAACTTCATTATGTGTTTTTCTTTTTGTTAGGTACTGTTTGTCATCGGCAGAATTATTTTAGCAACATTTAACTCGTGATTTAGGTAGGTACCAAGTAACGAGTACGGGGTTAGGTACTAACCTACGGAGGGTCTGCGATCTACATAATATGTATAGAATAGTACATATCATATTATATAGAAGGGTTATCTATACATAGAGCTGTGATCTGTAACAGAAGGGTATTCTATACAAAATAATAAACCGTTGTGCAGGGATTTGCAGCGTTTTTTGATATGTTGTGAGGGTCCACCCAGATAGTGTAAATCCAAATTTGCAACCCTCAAAAACACGAGCGACGCCCGTAGCAGCCGAAAAACCGCTAAATTTTTTCACTTTTTTCAGTTTTTGGCTAAAAAACCATAGAAGGAGCCATCTGATGAAAAAAACTATTCCTACCTTTTTTAATGTAGATAACATGTGCTACAATTAGCGATGTACTCCAGCTCTGTAAGTCTAGTGGTTCCGGAGATACAGCTGTTCAAAATTTGACAATTTTTCCCAAAATGGGGAAATTTTAACTTACGGCCTAGTTTTAAGCAAAATATTGCCTTGTGACCAACACACATTGGCTACATGTACATTATGTAAGTGTCCACTCTCACCAAAGGGGTCCACGGGGGCAGAAAGGACGGGAGATTGGGAGCTTCATTTGGAATGTGTTGCCATGATGCTGCCATTCTTCCATTCTGCTGGACATCTCAATTACGCTAAGAGTGGTAGACTGTACCTGCAGGACATGCTAGCCCTACAGCAGCGTATGACTCAACCTGAGTACGAAATGTTTACAAAAGGAGGTTTCACAATCCGTCGCTCTGACAAGTTCTGGTCTGGCCTCTGGACAGACATGACAATAGAACAGGTACTCATGAGGGCGCTGAAGGTTCGTGGCGGAGTTACTCAGGGTCGGGGGATCTCGAGCAGTGTACTTTCACGTTTTACAGAAGGAATGGTGCCGATGATCAACGTCTGCAATGAAGTAGAGCGTTTCACTGCCACTGAATCCTCCACGTCAGAACAACATGTGGATATGAGGGCAGCTCGAATAGTGAGAGACACCGCTGATGCAGAAAAACTTCAGAGCTGGTTCAATGATCACCCTCCATTCCGTTTCAACGACAAGTTAGTTTCTTTAAGTAGTGGACTAGTTGGAGGGCCCGATATAAACTGCCACCTGGCTCACGAGCTTGGGTCAGAAAGCATGAAGAGAATCGTGGGGGAAAAGTTTGGAATGGTAAAACTGAAACGAAAGGACAAGGTTAACACCTTGGCTTCACTGACCAGGTCGATTCAAGTGCTGAAGAAGAGAGTAGATGTGGATCCTCTGACTATTTTCCAGAGAGTTTGCATTACAAAACGATCTGACCAACAACTCAAACAGCATTTCAGGTATGAGCTTGCACCCTACCCAATGGCATTATTTACAGAGGATGGAATGCGAAAAGGCACAAAATCATCCTTTTATGCTGCGTTCAGCCCTCTTGAAGAAAACTTTTCGTTGACAAATGATGACACATGGGTTGTACTTGACGGCGGATACCTACTACACAAATTCATCTGGCTGCGCAACGTTTCGGTTAGAGAGATCGTGTTAGGGTACGTTAAATACTTATACAACCATTATGGCAGCAAGTTGTCCGTGGTTTTTGATGGATACCCAGAAAATGCAGCTCTCACAAGCACTAAAAGCGCAGAACGTTCACGGCGGTACGGTGCACTATCGGCTGACATCCAGTTTAATCTGAACACCCCAATCAAAATCCCACAAGAGAAATTTCTGTCAAATGAGAAAAACAAATGCCGCCTCATAAAAATGTTGATGGATGAATTTCAGAAGCAGGGCATTCATTGCAAGCAAGCTGATGAAGACGCTGACGTACTAATCGTTGAAACTGCCCTGGAAAAAAGAAAGGAATTAAAATCTGATAAGACGCGTATTTTCATCGTGGGAGAAGATATTGACCTCCTGGTCATACTGAACGGGTATGGGTGAAGCTCCCCTCCAAACGTGTACTTCCACAAGCCGGGCAGGGGTGGGACAGAGACCACTCAGTTCAGCACCTCCTCATTCATGCATGGAGACGAAAACACACCCCAAGGGCTGGTGCTAATCCTCCATGCCTTCGGCGGCTGTGATACAACATCTGCGCTGTTGTGGCAGGGCAAAATGAAGTACTGCGGTGTTCTGCAAAGGAACCCACACCTTGTCGAGGAACTCGAGGTTTTCCTCGATCCCCATGCCACCCCTGAAGCTGTGGAGAGAGCAGGAGAGGCATTCTTGGTGGCAGTGTATGGGGGAGATGGCAAAGAGACCATCAACTCTCTACGATACACTCTTTTCGTAAGGGCATCTGCCAACACGAAAATAGACCTGGCGCGCCTTCCACCAACTAAAGAGGCTGCAAAGTATCATTCGTACCGGGTCTACCACCAAGTTCAGAAGTGGCTGGGGGTACTCAAACCACCTCTAGACTGGGGTTGGCAATTAACTGACCAAGGGCTCATGCCGACTACTACCAAACAGCCACCAGCCCCCCAGCTGCTTCTGAAGAGCCTCTCCTGCAAGTGCAGGAAGGGGTGTTTAGGGGGTTGCTCATGCCGGAAAGCAGGGCTGAACTGCTCAATTCTGTGCAAATATTGCGACGGTGTGACGTGTGTGAACGTCCCACCGATGGAAATTGACGTCGACCAGGAAGAAGAAGAAGAAGACGTGGCCCAAGAGCAATGCATCCCATTGCAACTGCTCCCTGATGATCCACCCCTCTCCTCTCATGATGAAGATGAGGAAGAAACCCCACCAAAGAGGGCTAAATGACTGTATGTCCGTAGTATTATGTCTGTATTATGTCTGAAGTATTATGTATGATCGACTGTTCCATTACATAATAAATTGAATTTTACGAATTGCCGGATTATTACTTTTCCTTGAACCTGGAATGTTTTAATTTTTGAGCAATCTATGATACCTATGGGTCTATTTTCGTATTAAAATTAAGGTAATTGAATTTTTCAAAACTTCATTTCTCAGAAGTGTGTTATTAGGACGAGTGCTTGGCCGATATTCCAATCAAAAGTAGATAGTTTTGCACTGATTTCAGTGTTCTTTGCAGCAGACCAAAGTTCAAAAGAATTATTTTAAACGTGAGGCGCCTGGTCAGCGGACCCCACAGATGGTTCCGCGGACACCTACAGTACATAGGATACCTACATAGTGCATATGTAGTCAATGTATGTTGGTCAGAAGGCAATATTTTGCTCAAAACTAGGCCGTAAGTTAACATTTCCCCATTTTGGGAAAAATTGTCAAATTTTGAACAGCTGTATCTCCGGAACCACTAGACCTACAGAGCTGGAGTACATCTCAAATTGTAGAACATTTGATCTCCTTTAAAAAAGGTATGAATAGTTTTTTTCATCAGATGGCTCCTTCTATGGTTTTTTGGCCAAAAACCGAAAAAAGTGAAAAAATTTAGCGGGTTTTCGGCTGCTACGGGCGTCGCTCGTGGTTTTGAGGGTTGCAAATTTGGATTTACACTATCTGGGTGGACCCTCACAACATATCAAAAAAGGAAGTTTACCTTAATTATTCCTTTCTTGGATGTTTTAAATGACTGGGCTAAAACCAAAACGTGAAAAAGAGCGATTTCCAGACTTCCATAGCTCCGGCTTCCGATGGTCCCGAGGGTTGAAATTTGGTACACGTCCTCAGGAGCCCCTCGCGGATGGGTGTACGAAAAATCAACACCGGAGACCACCAGGCGGCGAGTTAAAGTAGGGTGAAAACCCCTATTTGTGTCGTGTAAACAGTATCTTGTCGATTGGCCCTGGAAGTGAATGCCAAAAAGTGAAAGGAAGGTACTGTGTGATCAGAATCGATCCCCTTCACTTTGTTCCCTTCACCATTCTTCTTCACAACCAGTCCCAATCGACCACCTTTGACTTTTGGGACAACTTATAAGGTCACCTCTCCAATGTGCCATCAGTTACTGTTTGTTACTGACGATGGTTTGAACCCCAAAAGCGGTATAACTCAGTGATTTTTCGTACTTTTTCGTGTATCAGTGGAAATAGACAACTTTTCAATAACTCAGTTTTTCTTTGGGCTCATATATTGGTTAAAGAAGATAATTATTGTTCAGTTGGAATAATAGCTTTTGATTTCCACCAGCCTGTGTGTGTATGGGATAATTTTCATAGAAATATCAAGTTACAAGTATAACAGAACGATTTAAAAAAATACCAGTTACATCCAATCCAGCCTCACTCCGACTCTGAATTCCACTCCCGATTTTCCCATAAGCTCCTGATCATAACTTCAATAGTTTTAAAACTTTCTAAAACTCACCTCTTCACTTTCCACACCCCATTACCGAAGGGCAATAATTAATAGGAAAGTATTGCAATCAGCTGAAAAATATTACTGAAGATCACCGAAACTGATAGCATAATCTATAAGTATGTTGCAAACATTTGCACGTTTGTTTACGAAGAATATGTAACCAGTGTACCTACAAGATTCCGTGCTAGACAAAAATTTTTGGTATCGAGGCTCGATTTCTATTCACCTTCTGTAGAAAAAAACTCGGCGCTCCGCGCCTCGCCAGGGGGCAAGCCCCCTGGACCCCCGGTTACCTCTATTTACATACTTCGGACGAAATTATAGAAACACAAAATGTGTTTTAGCTCACGCGTTTCACATAAACCTTTTTCGACTGATATATTGACTGCTCATAGGTTACACCAGGTTACACGATCCTTAGTTCCGTATCATCGGTACTTATATAAAGCTTACAATCGTGTTCACAATATAAATTATTGAGAATGATCACCTGTGTGTAAACAATTATTATTATTTAAACAATCACGCTCATACCGCAAATTGTCGGCCACGCACTCCGCATTGGTTAACGTAATATGATTAGGTAAATCGAGAGCTATCTCACGAGTGGTGAACGATTTTTGTACGATGATAACTGGCGAAGTTAAAGTTCCGTAGCAACGAATCGGTTGTACGTGAAAATCATTAGAAAATTTTCATAACAGCGTCCCAGATTTCTTTACGAAATTTCGTTACCTTTTGGTTTATTATTTTCAATAATGAACCATTGGAATCGAGCATGAAAAAAAAAAATTCTTACCCCCCCCCCTCAAAATTTGATGGTTTACGTTTCAAGGTATGTAGAATCCAAAACTGCAATAAAAATATTTCTGTCTGTCCGCCGTACGCCGTACGCCGTTTTTGGCTAGTTGTTAGTCCATGGCTAAAACACATTCTGTGTTAAAATATCAACTTTCAAGGTTCATTATTAGGTGAAAACTACGTGAGATAGACGGAAAATCGCAGTTTTTCATCACATCTTCAAGTCTCAATTTTTAAGCATAATTACAGTTTACGCTGGTATGAGGTAAAAGCCCTAGTACCGGATACTGTACCAGTGCCGGACATGCTCCAAAAACCTTGCAAAATAAGTATTTCAGTTGAGTTAAGGACTTGATGTTTTTGAAATACTGATCAAAAACGCTGCAAATCCCTGCACAACGGTTTATTATTTTGTACAGAATACCCTCCTGTTACAGATCACAGGTCTCCGTATAGATAACCTTTCTATACAACATAATTATGTGCGATGTAGGTTAGTACCTAACCCCGTACTCGTTACTAGGTACCTACCTAAACCGTTGTGTAATAATTTACCTGTATAGGTTCCCCTTCTACGGAGATAGAATAATGAACCGTTGTGTAATAATTTGCCCATCAATAATACTTCAACGTTTGTTCAAGTTGCAAAAGTACCTATCAACAAAATCGAGCCCCTTCTTGGTAGATGACCCGTTGTGTAATAATTTACCATTGTGTAACACATTAGGTACCGTGGTGTAATAATCCTAAAAAAAACACTCCCTTTAAAAAAAGATGCCAAGCTACAAAAGGTGTGATATCCAGGTTGTGCCAAGCACTGTGCCTAATAATCTTCCGTCCACATCCGGCAGTTCATTTTCGACGTTAATTTTGAGGTATAGACTAGACTTAGCTAACAGGGTGAAGAGTGAGTTAATCTTTAGGAAGTGTGCTGCTTGGCCGGTCTAGTTACTGATCTATTCAGTTCCTACACGAAGGATTCGAAGCCATCAAAATTAATGATTCACATGCTACGTGCCTGATATGTCGTAGACAGACAAGCAGCACACTTCCTAAAGATTAACTCACTCCTCACCTCAAAATTAACGTCGATTTGTACAGAATACCCTCCTGTTACAGATCACAGCTCTCTGTATAGATAACCCGTCTATTATGTATTATTCTATACATATTATGTAGAGCCCATACGGCTGGACGGCATACGGCGGACGGCGGACGGACATTGCATTTTTGGAATCTGCGCACCTTGAAACGAAAAAGAAAAAATTTTGAGGGGGTGTTATAAAAATTTTTTGCTGAGCGAATACATAGGTGTATTATTCACAGAATGATAAACCAAAATGCAATGTCCGTCCGCCGTACGCCGTATCACGTGTACCGGGTTCATTTTCGGTCTAAAAAATTCGTTCTTTCGCACACATGCTCCATTTGGGCCCTAGTTGTGTCCCGAAACTTTGCAGCCCGATCGGAATATACCCAGGGGTGTTATGTGTGAAAAATGGGCATAAAAATAGGTATTTTTGTGTTTTAGTAACACGTTTGTAACATGAGCTTTTGACGTATCGTTTTCCATGTTTCTGGGACGAAAAGACCGAATATGAAGTTGATTTTGACCAAAGAGTGGAAATCTGAGGTTCTAAGTTTCAGCGTTAAATGTACGTTAAATTTTGGTCTAAAATCTTCGTTCTTCCACAAACACCTTGGGTCCCCATTTGGGAGCACATTTGGGGCCTAGTTGTGCTCCGAAACACGGCAGCCCGATATACACACACCCAGGAGCGTTATGGGAGAAAAATGTGTGTAAAAATAGGGGTTTTCGAGGTATTTTTGAGGTTTTAGTGAACAGGAGCTTGTGAGGTATCGTTTTCCAAGCTTTTTAGGGATTGAAGACCGAATATTAGGTTGATTTTGACGGAAGCGTGAAGATTTGAGGTTGCAGGGAAGGTTAAGTTCCCGAAATTCATTTTTTATTAGTCAAAAGCATGGGAAATTGTCATAAATCACCATTTGTATAATAACTCTAAAAGCAGTATCAATAGGTGAATCGAGGCAATTAAATGGTACTATCAATGATCAAAAATGAACTGTTAAAAAAACCGAGCCTGATTCGTGGTTTTGGGGGCCAAAATTGGTGGAAACCAACAAAATTTGCCATTTCAATTACTGCACATGGACCGGAAAAAACAGCCAACAATGAACAGCCAACATTTCTGTAGGTGTGTCCAGTAGAATAAAAAACCCATGTGACAAGGACTTTGCAGCGTTTATAGGTGATTTCACTTTTTATATGTTCAGGAATGGAATGAATAAATTTTCACTTAGATTAGACGGGTCTGACTAAAGGCGGACAGGGGTGTCCATTACTGATGCTAATGTATGTGTCCGCAACTAGTTCAACCTGTCCGCTACTAGAACTTGGAATGTCCCCCATTAGTTCATTTATAAATAGTAAAGGCTCTTTCTTGCCTGGTGTGACTTTGGATTTACCAATACGTACCTTGTCACGAGCTTAACTACTCGCAGGTTTTCATTTTGTCATTATTTTATTAGGTATTAGTAGTATAACAATAATATTATGTGCAAGTTGTTTTTGTACCTACTTTACGTTCGTCATCGTTAAAATAAACATTTTCCAATTAAATGATTGATGGTATTTTATATTATTGCTAATTTTTGCTGATCAAAATGTTAGGGAAAGTTCAGAGCACACTTTGAACACCAGGAAATGAATTGTACTCGTATTAGTCAAAATGCGGAGTGAGAAACAGCAGAGATTTCCTTGATGTTCGCTACTGGGGCTTTTACCTTACTAGTGTTTCTAACACTTCAATTTTCTCATCGCTATCACATTATTGATAATTTTCTGACAAGGGCCCCATTTAGTATCACAATATCATTGAGTGCACGCCATCACGCGAGTTGACTCGAAGACAAGTTGAATGATTTAATTCAAGTTCAGTTTTCATAGCAAATGTCATATCGCTTACATCCGGGAGTAAACCAACTACTCGCCGTCCTTGCATGACTCTAACCGGGTTTGAATTGGTGCCTTTATTACCTGTATTCCATTTACACACGCTATTGGTTTATTGGAGATCGTAATTTACGTTTTTGGAGTACCAATAAAATTCTGTGTAATTTAGAAAAAGCTCTTCTGAAGAGCATACTGGGACGTATCGAGTTTTCCGACACGCGTAGAGTGAAAAACATTGCAAAATCCTTGTCACATGGGTTTATTATACTAATGGACATACGTACAAAAATTTCGACTGTTCATTTATTGTTTCTTTCATTTCGAGTATTCATTGAAATGGCTATTGACGGTTTCCACCAATTTTGACCCCCAAAAATCACGAATAGGCTCGGCTTTTTTTTAACAGAATTTTTTGTTTTTTTGGTTCTTTTTTTTTGATTTTTTGAAATGGTGATTTCAGACGATTTCCCATGTTTTTGACTAATGAAAAATGAATTTCGGGAACTTAACCTTCGTTGCAACCTCGAATCTTCACGCTTCCGTCAAAATCAACCTAATATTCGGTCTTCTCGCCCTAAAAAACATGGAAATCGATACCTCACAAGCTCATGTTCAGTAAAACCTCAAAAATCCCTCGAAACCCCCTATTTGTACACCCATTTTTCCCCCATAACACCCCTGGGTGTATGCCGATCGGGCTGCCGTGTTTCGGAGCACAACTAGGACCCAAATGTGTTCTCAAATTGGGACCCAAACTGGGTGCTGAAGAACGACGGTTTTAGACCAAAATTTAACGTAAATTTAAGGCTGAAACTTCCTTAGAACCTAAATTTTCCACTCTTTGGTCAAAATCAACTTCATATTCAGTCTTTTCGTCCCCAAAAACATGGAAAACGATACCTCAAAAGCTCATTTTACTAAAATGTTACTAAAACACAAGAAGTACCTATTTTTAGACACATTTTCACTCATAAAACCCCTGGGTGTATTCCGATCGGGCTGCAAAGTTTCGGGACACAACTAGGGCCCAAATGGACCCTGTGTGCGAAAGAACGAATTTTTTAGACCGGAAATGAACCCGGTACACGTCATACGGCGGAAACCACGCACCTTGAAACGTAAAAGAAAAAAATTTGAGGGGGTGTTATAAAAATTTTTTAATGAGCGAATACATAGGTGTACTATTCACAGAATAATAAACCAAAAAGAAGAAAGAAATCCGTCAGTTTCATCAAACTCGGATTTAAATGAGTAATGGGGTGGGGGGGGGGGGGTACGTGTCAATTTGCGTTTGCGCATGCGCAGCCGACAGTTCCAGTCGGTTTTTGATGTAATTCGTTTGGGACCATAATTATCCAGGGCCATCCTTAACATGTAGGTACTCCTGATAAAATTGTGCAATCGAAGTCTGATAATAATTAGGCGTGCGGATTTTGGGGAAGCAGGCAGAGTGACGGAAACAGAACTACGTCTATGCTAGCTAGCTATTCATGTATTTATTTATTTATTAGTTTTAATGTAAACATAACATTAAACTATTTCCATTTTGTATAACATAACTCGTTTGCAGGGCAGTAGGCTATAAGTCTGTAGCGCCCTGCAGGAGTAGTGACAAACTAAAATTTAATTTTAAACTTCGAGAACAAAAATTAAAATAAAACGCTGCAAATCCCTGCACAACGGTTTATTATTTTGTATAGAATACCCTTCTGTTACAGATCACAGCTCTATGTATAGATAACCCGTCTATATAATATGATATATACTATTCTATTATATGCATATTATGTAGATCGCAGACACTCCGTAGGTTAGTACCTAACCCCGTACTCGTTACTTGGTACCTACCTAAATCACGAGTTAAATGTTGCTAAAATAATTCTGCCGATGGCAAACAGTACCTAACAAAAAGAAACACACATAATGAAGTTCTGAAAAGAAATTGTTGATGAGGAGTGAAAAAAGTTGCAAAAGTACCTACCAACAAACTCCAGCCCCTTCTACGTAGATGGTATAATTTACCGTTCTGTAATAATTTACCGTTGAGTAATGATTTACCGTAGTAATAATTTACCCATCAATAATACTTCAACGTTTGTTCAAGTTTCACTACCTACCAACAAACTCCAATAGAGCCATCATTTTTCAAATTAAATAATATCACAGAACAACCAACTCGACTTCATACTCCGCCAATAGAATCAGGTGATCCCTACCAATGATTGGCCGTATTCACAAATTCCTATTGTGGGCGCGTCTCTGGTTACGAGATTTGGTTTGGATTGTATACAATTTCATTCACACTGGAGTCGAAAATGCCTGTCGGTGCAAACTTCGGGGCCTTACTGTGAACGAACGGCTGGACGTACGATGCTCCGGATGGTCTTAAAAAACTCGCAAGTTCAAGAACTATTTAAAACCGTAAAAATATTTACGTAAAAAAATGGTATAGGCGTTTTGAAAATTTCAACCCCTATTTTGAACCCCTTAGAGATGACTCACAGTAACGTCGAGCTTCGAGGACCAACTAGACGCCGAACGGAACCTATAACCCGAATTTCATCAATTTTTTTTCATGGTAACTAAGAAAAGTGGCCCGTACGGCGTACGGCGTACGGCGTACGGCGGACAGACAGAAATATTTTTATTGCAGTTTTGGATTCTACATACCTTGAAACGTAAACCATCAAATTTTGAGGGGGGGTTAGAATTTTTTTTTTCATGCTCGATTCCAATGGTTCATTATTGAAAATAATAAACCAATAAGTAATAATAACAATATCAAGTGCTTGAAAACACACTCTTCTGAAATATTATTATTTTTACAAATTGTGTTACATGTATGCACTAATAATGATATTTTCCGTTTCATCCATTCCCATCTTATTAAACCACTCCACAATTTAAAAAAAAAATGTTACGCGGTTATATTACTGGGGAGATTTGAGAGATGAATCTAAAACGCCATGGCTCATATAAATTATGTAATGGGGCCTTCTTGTTGTATGAGTTAGTGCAGGCTTAGGTGCAACTACATTTCCTAAAATTCTGAATCGCGTTTGGTATTCATGCTGCTGGATTTGAACTATGGACGGAGTTTTATGATACATCAGCAAGAGGGATTTCAAAAATAATTTTCCGGGGGTGAACACTTCAAATTCACCTGGGAGAAAAAACGGACTTATTTACAAAATAGTCTATTTCCACTAATTATACACCAAAAAACGCGAAAAGCACTGTTATACCCCAGTTATTGTTTGTTACTGACGATGGTTTTATCACCAATACCGACTTAACAGTGTTTTTCGCGTTTTTTTTTTTTGAGTATTAGTGGAAATATAGGTACTCGTACTATTTTTTCAATAACTCCGTTTTTCTTTCAAATGGGTTTCCAGGATTTCTTGGCGAGTGATTTAGTTCGTATGATTTTAATTATATTCCTCTGAATAACATTAATTCTCCCCAAATGAGTCGGAAAAGTACCCCCCCCCCCCCCTCACCATACACCTATGCCATACTGTACGATGGACTGTACTAAAGCCATGCTAGTGAACTATGCTAGTGAACACATAGGTATTTGCAGAACATGCGAGCTCGGCCCAGCCCATACGCGCGAACTTAAATTTTCATCATTCGATTTGAACACTAGGTTAGGTACACTTCGGCGTTTGCATGTTCGAGATCGATATCAGACAGTTAGTTCTGTCTAGTTCAACATAACCAACTAGAATACCGTACTTAGGTACTTACTGCTACGATCCGAACCGCACACTCGTAAAATTCACTCGACTGCAACGGCCTGCGGTCGACCGCAAAGCTCCTTATTGGAGAACGGTTTGCGGCAGTTGCTCTTCGGAATGACCGACGCGATCGCCTGTTCGAATTTTCAGCAACCTACCTCTGGAGGCTCCAGAAGTCGTAAACACTACACTGCCGTAAAAAGGAAGAACGCCTCATCTCGAAAATTGTCGAAAATGGAGTTTTCATGTAACCCCCACCCATCACTTTTAGAAGCTCTTTCCATTGGGGAAGTCAAAAATTAAAAATTTAATTCGGAAAATGGTCAAATTTCAATTCAAAAATTTGAAAAAATGTGGCAATAAAAGGTAAAACGCCTTTTAAAAAAACTATTTCAAGGTAAAACGCCCCAAATCGGCATCAAAAACCCCTCAACTCGTTAGGTCGTACCTACTTTGGATTCAAAGGTAAAACGCTTCATCTCAATGAAAATCAACACAAGGCGTTTTACCTCTTACTCGCTGACTTCATTTCCGAGGTTGAGGCGTTGTTGATCTGATCACACACCAAAATCATTGAGAAAGTACAGTAACTTTCGTCTGCTCATGCGCAAACGTGAAATACTGGAAACGCCCACAACTACCTTCAGTATCGTTGAAATGAGTTTAAACTTGGAGGGTCGATCAGGAATAATACTTCGATAGTTCTGATAGGTCCATTTCATTGGAACAGTACAGTAACTTTCTTCTGCGCTTGCTTGAACATGGAATGTCCATTTCCCTGTAACGCTTCTAAGAACGCGAAAAATAGTCGTAGAGAGCTGAAATTTTGAGGGTACACGTGGGTTGGATCGCCGATGGTGCCGTATCAAAATGAGCCTACCCGACTATTCTATAAGTTCATGTGAGGCAGTGAGGAAGCTGTAATACTGCCTACTCGAATCGGCAGACGTTTTCTTGAATATCCCGGGGAGATAGAAAGTGGCAATCTCATGCCTGGCAATGCGGATACATATTTCTATAAATCTTGCAATTATTACAATGAGTAGCAGTATTACAAGTAGGTACATTAGTTCAACATAAACAACGCCAAAAATACAACTGAAGAAAATCAGGGCGAAAAAACCTGCAAATTGTTACACAACGGTTTATTATTTACCTGTACCACCGGCCCCTTCTACGGGTATCACTGTTTTCTTTGGTCAGCACCTACCCTCGTGCTACTCAGGAACGCCTTAAATCGAGTACGGGAGCCGGCCCGGGAATTAATTTTTCATACTAATGCCCGGGATTCAATAATGATATCTTAATAATTATTTGTTGTTATCCATGAAGCATAAAGTTTGTTCAAGTTACAAAATTATCTATCAAAAAAATCTAAAAGAGCCTATTATTTCATTCTTCAAATGAAATAATATCACAAAACAACCAACTCGACTTCATACAGCCATCCTTGACTATAATCAAGCGATCCCTAGCAATGATATCAATGATTGGGGGAGCTCGACGGTAGGTACTGACCACAGAAAACTGATCTATGCTGGTAAATTATTACACAGCGGTTTCATACACAACGGTTTCTAATTTTACCTTATGCTTCACGAACAACAACAAATAATTAATTAGGTATTGAATTATTGAATCCCTCGCATTTTTATGAAACTGTAATTCCGGGGCCGGTTCCGGTACGCGATTTAGGGCTTTCCTGGGCCCTGGTTTGACCACAGAAACAGTGATCGACGCAGAACTGCCATCTATACAGGTAAATAATACACCGTTGTGTAATAATTTGCAGCGTCTTTTATTCCACTTTCGGATTCCACATACCTTGAAACGGAAACCATCAAATTTTGAGGGGGTGTTTAAAAAAAAATCATGCTTCATTGAAAATGATGAACCAATAATTTGTCTTCTTTTACTTTCAAAGTGGTTTTATACTCAGCCTATAATCCTGAAGATACAGCGATTTTTTGATTTTCATTTCCTCTGGCCTTTCGATGAACGCTTTTTATACTGAGCCGCTCTAAATTCCTTGTTGAACCGTGGGTTTCCCCTTGGACGGTAGACAATGAACTTCGGCTTGAAAAAACTTAGTCTGGCGAGTTGTTGTTCTCACGCTTAATGATCAATGTTACGATAAACAATAAGAATCGAAAACCTTGGCAAACAGAAGTCCTATAAACCGTTGAGTGTTCTAATATTATGAAATAAGTTCTAAATAAAAGGTTCCTGTGAGATAGGAGCGACCTTTGTTGCATATGAGGGTTTGTACCGCGCCGTTTTTTAATCAACGCTCTTAATTAAGATTAATTTGATTATTCCTTTATCAATTAACATAACTCGGTGGCTGTGGGAAAGTAGAAAAATAATAGGATCACGGTTTAAATGTTGTGATGAAACCAGTGTGACTGCGAAATAGTGTGAGATACCTTCACGTTTACACGAACGATGTTATACCTACCTATTCAGTATGTTTGAACCCAAGATCAGTTTTCTACCTGAATTAACACTAGGAGGAAGATAAACGGTAAACTAAATTTTAATTTAATATCTCAATCAGGCTTGAAATGGAAAATAAAAATCAAGAGCTTCCCAACGAGTGGTGACAGGGGCGCCATTTCACCAAACTGTTGGGGGGGGGGGGGGGGCAAACACCAGGGGGTATGGGGAGTATGACATATCTACTAAGGAAAGGGGGTCCAGGGTTTTTCCCCCGCAAATTTGTTTAAATTAATATTACATTTAGATGTAGGCTAATTTTATGCTTCCTTTTACATATTTAAAGTTTCAATAAAAGAATAAATACAAACAAAATCAAAGTACCCTTTTTCAATTCATTAAATTAGCATTGCTACATTCCAATAATATTCATTCAAAATATTCCTTTTTAAAAGAATAACTTTTTAAAAGAAGGCTATGATATTCTAGATAACTCCAGTAGTCATTTTCATTATTTATCAATTCCCCTTAAATGGCGCCCCTGAGTGGTGAACGATTTTTGTACGGCGCAAAATGGCGAGGATAAAGTTCCGTAGCAACGATTCGGTTGTAAGCGAAAATCACCAGAAAAGTATCCGTGAGCATTTCTTCGTAACGATTTTTCGTGAGCAATTTTCAATTCATGTGCCAGAGCTAAGACATGAAAATGTCAAAAATACGTGGGTACCTACTCCTCATTATAGTCATACCCGTTGCCCAGGGAGACTTAGTGGTATCAATAAATAATTATCTCGAATGTAATTCAATAGTAGTTACTCACCAGAACGTGTTCATTTTGCAGACTTTTCTGTTTTGGCGGAATGATGAGCTCCAGAATCTCTTTGAGGATGTAAAACACAGTTAGCACAACACCGTACACCACTTCCGAAATGAATCTAGTCCAATCGATTATCTCCCGCTCGACGCGTTTCGGCGAAGTCATACCTGCGAACAGATGAAAGTATTTTTGGCAATGTTCAAAAATATTTACTTAATTTATTCAACGCGACAGGAGAAACAAAATCGATGTCAAAACATTCTAAAATTATTGTCAGGAGACACAAAATCGACGTCAAAACATTCTCAAATTATCGGTAAACAGGAATATGAATGTACGTCACAACCTGAATTCATTGTGGTTTCACTTTGCAGCTGGTACAGAAAATATCAAATAAAAATTGCATGGGAAGTGCCAACGATGTCAAACCACCTAATTTTGACAATTTTGCACAACGCTGAGGTTCGAGAGCGTCGCCAGAACACGGCACTGTTGTGTTACCGGAGGAAAGTAATTGGTAACGTCAGAAAACCAATGTACCTACCTAATGTAGCACAATTTACTGTTTAAAACAACATCTAATAACGACCATAGCTCGCATTTCAAAAATGTCCATTGAACCGTGCTTGTCAATTAATTATGATCCATGTGCAGAAGATTTATCATCTTTTGGTACGCCCTTTAATTTGGGCGATTCTGGGTTAATTTGATTATTCAAGGGTTATAACTGAGTACGAGCATGGGTAACAAAAGGGTAACATATTATTATTTTTAAACGAAACTCGATTACTTTCTGAGAACTTTGACACCAACCGCACTGTCCTAAGATAAGTAGGTACTTAATTCTTTTTCTATGATTTTTCAGTTTCAACCAATTCTGACGTCACAATGGGCAGAGGCGGCGAGTGGGTGGGGGCAATGACGTCAGAATGGGCAATTTTACTGGTTTTTATTTTATTTTCTCAGCGAGTGCTTTCCGAAAAGATGCTATAAGAGGGGTATCCGATGATCGAAAGTGAGCAATGACCCAGTGGAAAGAAAGAAACAAACTCTGCAAATTATTACACAAAGGTTTATTATTTACCTGTATAGATGCCCCTTCTGCGTAGATCACTGTTTTCTGTGGTCAAAGCTGCCCTCGTGCTCCCACCAGGAAAGCCTTAAATCGCGTACCGGAACCGGCCCCGCAATTACAGTTTCATAAAAATTCAAGGGATCCAATAATTCAATAAGTTATTATTTGTTGTTGTTCATGAAGCATAAGGTAAAATTAGGAACCGTTGTGTAATAATTTACCTGTATAGGTGCTCTTTCTACATAGATAGTATAATGAACCGTTTTGTAATAATTTACCGTTGTGTAATCATTTGCCCATTAACAATATTTCAACGGTTGTACAAGTTGCCAAAGTTGGTATGTACCTATCATCAAAATCCAGCCTCTTCTACGTAGATGGTATATAAAGAACCGTCGTCTAATAATTTACCGTAGTGTAATAATTTACCAGTGTGTAATAATTTACCCATCAACAGTACTTCAACGCTTGTTCAAGGTACAAAGGTACCTATCAACAAAATCCAAAAGGTCCACAATTTTTCAAATGAAATAATATCACACAACAACCAACTTCGGCTTCATACAGCCATCCGTGATTAATATCAGGTGCTCCCTAGCGATGATACCTGGGCGGATTACCTGATACCGTTTGATTCACGATCATGTTGACGAACCTTTTCGGTGCAAACGAACGGCTGGTCGTACAGTGCGCTGGATGGTCTCAAAAAATGCTTTAGTTTAACATCAATTTAAAAACGTTAAAAAAAACCATACCCTTTTATTGAACGTTTTCGAGCTACGGCGTTCTTAAAATTTCAACCCCTATAAAATGAAATAAAATAAAATAAATTCGCGCGCATACCCCAGTTATAGCGGACAATTCTGGTTTTTCACATAATGTGCTTGAGGTGACTGTGGTGGAACCAACGCAAGCAACTAAATTGGCAGTGGTCGATTCCAACAATGGCGGTTTGAGAGTTTGTGGAGTGATATTGGTCAAATCGGGATATATTTGACAGTTCACAGACACAGGGAAAATGACATCCACTGTCTCACCAATGGGTTGTAAACCAGACGAATAGAACGGATAGTCGCATTTTCAGTTTATTTCATTTCCAGTACAATCACCTCCATTTCCTTCAACGGCTTCACCTCCCTCAACCAGTATTTTTTTGCTACCATTTCGGGATATATGACTCTGTGTACGAGGGTGGTTCTGAATCCTTCCAGTAAGGATTTGTAATATTACAGCATATCGCATCACGGCTTGGTAATTCCTGAGGGCAGCAAACCAAAGAAAACAGGATTTTTTTAATAACTTCTTTTTTTTTAATCGATTTATTAGCACTGTCATAAATAGCTACCAGACTTTATCCGATCTATACGAGAGTTTTATTAACGTTACACCGCGATGAGCCGCCGAGGCGAAGCAGTAAAAATCCTCGCTCTTGGGAAAGAGTTCCTGCTTCCCAAATGAACACTTCAAAAGGCTCACGAACAGCGTTTCATTCGAATGTTATAACAAAAATGTCGACTTGGCCAACAGAAAACACCGAATCAGCATCTTTGTATGTTATGCAGTTCGGTATGCATGTACGACATGGATGTATGGTCCTATGAGTAGACTGACCAGACGTTCTGCTGTCCTTCAGACCCCTTGAAAGGGCGCATTAAGGTAATTCTTTTCTAAAGGTCCCTGCTTTCAAAGGACAATTCTGACCTAAAAATAAAATTAAATTTCGCCAAATATTATAACACATCAATTTAAAAAAAAATACAATTTCAGGGGACGTTCCTTTAGATACGGAATAAATAGCTACCTACGTTAACACCAGTAGCTAACATTATTAATACTGTACAGCTTTTTTGAATTCATTTTGGTTTGCTTTTTAGTGCGATTTTTTAATAATTTGGAATAATCTATTATCATATCGTTATTCTTGTTAATGTTGGCTACAAACTGGACCAATCATTACAAAAATATATTGGGACCGCCGGGGGATGATCTTCTTTAATTTGAAAAAAAGATTCATCGGAATCAGTGCAGTAGTTTCGGAATAATCGCTGGACAAACATTTAAAATAAATAAATAAGTCTGCTAATTCGAGTAGGCAGTACAGCTTCCTCACTTGTATCACATGAACGTATAGAATAGTTGGGTAGTTTCATTCAGTGGACAGTTGGAGCATCTATGCATGGGTTAATGACTGAACGACTTTGGCCACTTGGAGTAATATAATTAGTTGGGTACGCTCAGTTTTCGAATATTTTTCGCGTAGTTAGAAGCGTTACAAGAAAATGGTCAACATTTCATGTTCGTGCATGCGCAGACGAAAGTTACAGTACTATTCCAATGAAATTCAAATGGAACTACCAAAACTATCGAAGTATTATTCCTGATCGATCCTCCAAGTTTGAACTCATTTCAACAATATTTAAGGTTGTTGATTGACCACAGACAGACACACAGACGGACGGACTGACAGACAGACAGACACGGAACCAAAAATGTTCCTCGATGTCTGAAACGCAAAATGGAAGTGGAAATTTCCATTTTGCAGGACATAATTTTTGGTTTATTATTTTCAATAATGAACCATTGGAATCGAGCATGAAAAAAAAAATTCTTACCCCCCCTCAAAATTTGATGGTTTACGTTTCAAGGTATGTAGAATCCAAAACTGCAATAAAAATATTTCTGTCTGTCCGCCGTACGCCGTACGGGCCACTTTTCTTAGTTACCATGAAAGAAAATTGATGAAATTCGGGTTATAGGTTCCGTTCGGGGTCTAGTTGGTCCTCGAAGCTCGACGTCACTGTGAGTCATCTGTAAGGGGTTCAAAATAGGGGTTGTAAATTTCAAAACGCCTATACCATTTTTGTACGTGAATATTTTTACGGTTTTAAATAGTTCTTGAACTTGCGAGTTTTTTAAGACCACCCGGAGCGTCGTACGTCCAGCCGTTCGTTCACAGTAAGGACCCGAAGTTTGCACCGACAGGCATTTTCGACTCCAGTGTGAATGAAATTGTATACAATTCGAACCAAATCTCGTAACCAGAGACGCGCCCACAATAGGAAATTTGGCGGAGATGAAATCATTGGTAGGGATCACCTGATTATATTGGCGGAGTATGAAGTCGAGTTGGTTGTTCTGTGATATTATTTCATCTGAAAAATGATGGCTCTTTTGGAGTTTGTTGGTAGGTAGTGAAACTTGAACAAACGTTGAAGTATTATAATTGATGGGCAAATTATTACTACGGTAAATCATTACTCAACGGTAAATTATTACACAACGGTTCATTATACCATCTACGTAGAAGGGGCTGGAGTTTGTTGGTGGGTACTTTCGCAACTTTTTTCACTCCTCATCAACAATTTCTTTTCAGAACTTCATTATGTGTGTTTCTTTTTGTTAGGTACTGTTTGTTATCGGCAGAATTATTTTAGCAACATTTAACTCGTGATTTAGGTAGGTACCTAGTAACGAGTACGGGGTTAGGTACTAACCTACGGAGGGTTCGCGATCTACATAATATGTATAGAATAGTACATATCATATTATATAGACGGATTATCGATACATAGAGCTGTGATCTGTAACGGAAGGGTATTCTGTACAAAATAATAAACCGTTGTGCAGGGATTTGCAGCGTTTTTTAAACTCAATCACGAATCCAAGGTTTCCCTACCTTCCTGCAGTGAGGAAGCAAAGTAACATATAAACAGGCTGAATGCCTCCTCCTTATTTTCTGAAGTCGGTTAAAAGTGATTATTGCAGAGTAGTCGAAAGTTTTGTGTTGAATCAGATTATCTGAAATTGTTCAAGTTTAATACTGAATGCTATCCTGTGTTGTTCCTTATTCAAGTATGTATTATTTACGATCCTTTAGATTATTCCTCGAATCATTCATAGTCAATACCTATAGTGAACCGTTGTGTAATAACTTGCCCATCAATAATACATCAACGGTTGTTCAAGTTGCAAAAGTACCGATCAACAAAATCCAGCTCCTTTTTGGTAGATGAACCGTTGTGTAATAATTTGCCGTTGTGTAATAATTTTCCGTTCTGTAATAATTTACTGTTGTGTAATAATTTTCCGTTGTGTAATAATTTACCCATCAATAATACTTCAAAGTTTGTTCAAGTTTCACAAGTACCTACCAACAAAATCCAATAGTCCACCACTTATCAAATGAAATAATATCGCAGAACAACCAACTCGACTTCATACAGCCATCCTTGATTATAATCAGGTGCTCCATAGTGATGATATCCCGGCGGGATTTATACCGTTTGATTCACGATCGTGTTGACGAAGCTTTTTGGTGTTCAAAAAATAGTTTAGCTCAAGACAAATTTAATAACGTAAAAAAAACCATACCCTTCTATCGAAAGTTTTCGAGCTACGGCGTTCTGAAAATTGCAACCCCTATTTTGAACCCCTTAGAGACGAGTGACAGTAACGCCGAGCTTTGAGAACCAACTAGACCCCGAACGGAACCTATATCCCGAATTTCATCAATTTTGATTCATGGTAACTAAGAAAAGTTGCCCGTACAGCGGACAGACAGAAATATTTTTATTGCATTTTTGGATTCTACATACCTTGAAACATAAACCATCAAAGTTTGGGGGGGGGGGATTAGAATTTTTTTTTTTTCATGCTCGATTCCAATGGTTCATTATTGAAAATAATAAACCAAAAATAACGTAAACCGCTATTGTTACACACATACGTACCTACTGGAAGGCGGCCACCATCACACTCACCATTGACGCCGATTTGTAATAAAACTCTCCACCTAATTCCCCATCCTAATGACAAGCGTTGAAATGTCATCCTCACGTACCAAGCAAGTTCAAGTGACAGCCTCTCGGCCATGAAACCTTCCCGAAGGGTCCTGGACCAGCCTCAAATTGCAAAATAGATCGATAAAGGCGAAGGTTCCCATTGACCCAGTGAAACACATACGGGGCTCCTGACATAACACTCCTCTTTAAGGAATGCCGCCACTTTCCAATTCATTGGGTGTTTTTTTTTCCTGTAAAAAGTCACATTCACATCCCTGCTCAGGTTCTTTTCACTGAACCAATCAACCAATTAGCAATCAATCGAGCGACGAACAAGGGAACAAAAATGGTCTATAGGCACTTTTGTGTGTGGGGCATTTATTTTAATGGCTCCACCGGACTCTGGCAGCTGTTCCCACTGATGTCTGGTTTTCTGACTGAATATTTGTATTTATCATTTGTCATAATTAGGTGAGGCAAAGTAAATTTGTCGTGTGTAAGTAAGTAATTTATTTTTTGATACCGTAACAACTGCTAACACCAGCACAAGTTTTCAACTTGAAGGTGGTCAGTAGTATTTAAGTTTTTATATTCTTTCTATCATATTGTAATCTTGGAAAATAGATACATTATTGGATTTTTTTTTTTTTTTTTTAATGAACCAAATACAACTCCCCCAAAATCGGAATTGAAGTATGAACGCCCATTGCGAAAACCCCTTTTCACTGCGGTATCGTAACCCGCGGCTAAAACCGTACGTTACATCAATTTAAAGCTTCGCCATCCGTCCGATGTTTGCTCACCACTCTAATGTCGGCTAATGGTGATCAAACAAAACTTTTACTACCTACCGAAAACCAACAAAGAAACGAGCCGTTTCAAAAAGAATGGGGAACAGCAAATAGAGAAGCTGGAATTTCTGATTTGAAAACGTGCATGTTCAGCTCATTTCTTATCGAATATTCATACTCCAGGCTGGATATTCTGCTGGTGATGTTCAGCAACGCGACTCAGAACGTTCAAAGCTACTCAAAAATTGAGTTCATGTGAATTCATGTTTAAAAATTGAGTTTCTTAAGCTGAGTACTACTTATTCCTTAACTTAAGTATTATTCCTAAGACTTTCCAAAACGACGCCCATTATTCAGATAAGATCAAGAAGGATGACGCCTAAACGATGAACAATTCTTTAGAATTAAAGAATTGTTTCGCTCCATCAGTGTAATGTGTGTTCTTTCAACAGTGTTTTTTGCTTTCGTCTTGTCTAAAAGTTTTTGAATTAGGTGCATTTCATGCTTGTATTTCTAACCTACCTTACACCAGAACTTGTAACAACAGCAATTTAAAAATTCCTTTAACCAGAACTGAGATCTACAACCGAGGTTCTTTCGTGCAGGCTATTAAATTACTTTATTCCAATAATATAAATCCTAATGACTTTATAAGTGTGAGCCACTTAAATAAGTATTTGTTATCTCAAATTCTTTTACTTTCATAAATATTCAGCTGTAAATTTAATTTTCCTTTTTGATGATTTGATGTCGATGTGATACAGACGCCTCCGCTCGGCCTAGATTAAGTGGCTCTGCCAGTTTACACAAGTTCTTATGAACTTTTCAACTGGCAGGCATTGGTATATTTTGGGGTGTTTATTTAATTTGTTTTATATTTTTCATTTCTTAAATGCCAATAAATACATATTTTTCTTCTTCTTCTTCTTTCAATTTTAGTAAGTACGAATAATTTAGATTGTCTTCTGGTTTATAAAAACTCTTGTTTTCGTTCGTTTTTCCTTATATCGGAGTCGTATCGCAGGTACTTATCACATCCAGAACCAGAACCAGTGTTCTTTATCGGAGATAATTATTAAACAATGCGGACTCCATAGTGATATATAATGCACTCTCACTAACCAACTTTTCCTAGGTCCCAACGTTCTCTCTCAAGCTTCAGGGCTGAAAACGGCGAAGAAGCAAAAACTATGAGGAAATACTCAATGAGGACACGTTGACACCATTTTCCTTATATCAAAGTCATTTTCCTTATATCATACTATGGAAAGCAGCATGTTTGTGGACTACTGGATGATTTGAAGTACTATGAATGGTAATATCGCTGTAAGTATCTTTCCTATATATGGAAAACTCATGTTTTCCATTATTCAACGAAATGGAAAGATCAAGAAAATTTAGGTGATTAGATCCGAATTCTAAGGTAAAGTTAATGAATGGATCTACGTTATTAATTTGTGTATGATATGAACCAAGTTGTCTTTCAGTCCCTTTCCAAAGAATGACGATATCGTCTACATGTAAATCAGATAGCCTCCTTTATTGGTATAGATATGTAGACGATATCATCATTCTTTGGAAAGGGACTGAAAGACAACTTGGTTCATATCATACACAAATTAATAACGTAGATCCATTCATTAACTTTACCTTAGAATTCGGATCTAATCACCTAAATTTTCTTGATCTTTCCATTTCGTTGAATAATGGAAAACATGAGTTTTCCATATATAGGAAAGATACTTACAGCGATATTACCATTCATAGTACTTCAAATCATCCAGTAGTCCACAAACATGCTGCTTTCCATAGTATGATTAACAGAGCTTTATCTATACCAATGAGTGAACAGAATTTAGCTAAAGAAAAGTTAACTATTAAAAGTATAGCGGCGAGTAATGGCTATGGGGGAGATCTCATTGATACAATATAGAATAGGGTTCTTAGAAAAAAGAGTAGGGAAGGAGTTTCAAACCTAGTTAGGGAAGCTACGACTGAGGAAAAAATTTGGATCAGTATACCGTATTACGGAAAAATTTCGGATACAATTGGTAAAATATTAACTTCTAAAGGGTTCAAAGTAGGATATAAAACTAAACATAATCTCAAATCTTCATTAAGTTCAGTCAAAGATAAAATTAATGTTCAAGATAAAAGTTGTGACGTGACGAAATTCCCAAAACAACTGTCAATGTAATAAATTAGAATATTTGATGAAATACGGGCGAATTTCGTCATGTCCCTCCTTCAATTTGTAACTATATAAACTCTCCAATATTCGGAAATAATCTCTCTCAGTATGGCCTCAGTCATCAATCCACCGTTTTACCGGGGCCCCCTTTTCCTGGGATTCGCTCGGTCGCCCCTCTCCTCAGAGTATACGATTTTCTTATTAAACGGGGAGTGGGAGGTCGGAGTTGACTTGGGAAAGGGAGAAGTCGGAATCTGGACATTTTGCTGCTGAAGATTCCCTGGGCTGCTCTCCTCCTGCTGCATTAAGGTAAGATCTTGGTTCTTTCCTCCTAGTCCAAATTATTAGAGTTTCCTAACCAAAGTTAAAGTCCTAAATGAAAATGCTAAAACGTAAAGGTGTTACGGACTCTAGGCACTTTAAAGAAACCTATATCTTTTTCAAATTTACCATAATAGCTTCGAAAATCTCGTGGGCAATTGGCCGTTATAAAAATTATTCCTTGTGGTTTGATCAAGTGAGAAGTATTATAAGAATATATGGGGATAGGGTTAAGTTTTTTTCCCCTTTTAAATTAACTTTGCCCTCAAGGGTTTTTTTTTCTAACTTAACTCTATCTCCATGCATAGAAATAAATGTGTAACACTAAAATTAATTCAAATCTTGTGAAGGTGGTTCCATCTCAAAGCTCTTTTCTTCGGGGTTTCCGTGAGAGTATTTTCTAGGATTTTGGGGAGAATTTTCCTTTCTAAGTTACTTTACGGAAAAGATTATTCATTAAAGAAAAATTTGTAAAAGTATCGACCAAATTATTAATTTAGGTTCTAACAAGATCATGCTATAGATTCATTTGTGGGTAGAAGCTAGGCCTTTCATTTTGTTTTCATATCCCTTCAGGTTTTAGTACATTTCTAGTTTATTAAGAATTTATAGAATCTAAGAATTCATTATCATTGTACTCACTTCCTATCCATGTTTTCCGATTTCACTTTCCATTCTTTTTAGTTTAATAAATTATGAGGGCTTGAATGTGGATTTTGCTCCTATTTATCACAAAACCCATGTCCTTTCCTCGTGATTCAGTTTTGGTGGCATCTTGTCCCACTTCGTAGGTAGTACACACTTTTCCCAACGTTCAAAATCTCCATCTAGACTTCGTTAGTTTCTCTCTTGGCTTACAACCTAATTTCTTAATCACAGTATTTTCCGTCTATCCCCTCGGGAGACGTTAGGCTATATTTTTATGTTTTCCTTGAAGTAACTATAAATGTGATCACCTCCTGCCATGTGGCTATAAGCCACTCATTGTCGGCTTGGCCACTCCTCTCATAAGACCCTGAGCTCAAGTAACTTTTCAAATCCAGAAAAATTTCCTCCTTTCGTTCGAATAGGTTGAAAGGCCGGATTTTCGTGAACTTCCTTGTCTTTTGGGATGGACCTCGGAGTTTTCAGGAGCTAGTAAGCCTGGATCCATTTCTTTGGGATCGAGGTTTATTTCCTCACGAATCCACCGTGGCCAATGATAGTGCCTTGGGATAAGACGGATCTTTCGGGAATTATTTGCCCTAAAGTTCCTACTTTCCCCCTTCGCGATGTTAGGAAGTTTCCTTTCGCAAAAGACAAGCAAGTTGGGTCAGGGAGATTCGAGAGCCTGAACAATAATACTCCAACATTTGTGGAGTTTTGCTAAATTGAGCTCAGGTCTTATAGTGGAGTTCTAGGGAACAAGGTAAGTCCATGATTATTGATGGTTGTTTTCTTCTGGAGGTGATCTAGCACTCTTGCAGTGATTTTTCTGACACTACACTATCACTTTTACAAGTTAGGCTAGGTCCGATTTTCAGAGTAGGTTTGTTCCAGAAGTGGAGGACCCATCGTAATTAATCCGATAATCACCCGATAGGTCTTTTAATTGCAATAACTCTAAGTAGGTACACCAATAGAATTTGGGACAAGATGAGTTTGGCAAAGCTGCGAGACCAACGATGGTATGGAAGTCACTGGCTTCTTGGGTTGTGGGGATGGGGGATGGTGTATGAAGAGTAGCTCTACCTCGATTTTTGTGTAACCTAAAAACTAATATTTTGTTTACTGTTTCCTCTCTCTTTCATGGGAGGGAAACAGTTGGTGGAACGCCCCCTTTAGAATAATCACGTAAAGATAGGTAATTTCATTTTTCCTAGTATTTCAATTCTCAAAAGTGATAGTTAGAAGTTTGCATTTGTTTCCCACTATTCAGGGAAGGATTAGGAGTACGGCAGGGAGAGAAGGATTTAGCGGGGGTGGTTTTGGGGGCTTCATGCCGCAATGGGGTGAAGCCTCGACCGAAATCATCTCTGCTCCACCCCGAAGTCCCCGCTTTCGTAACAAAAGTGGTGTTTATAAATTAAAGTGTTCTTGTGGGCTTGACTATTGTGGTCAAACTGGTAGGAAGTTTAGAGAAAGAATAAAGGAACATGAAAAAGATTTCAGGGATAATAAGGGTGATTCGGCCTTTGCACGTCACTTGAATGAATCCAGTCATAGCTTCAATTTTGATCTTGCAGACAGACAGTTCATTGAATATCTTCATTTTTGCCCAAAAGGGAGCATGTTGGATGTACTTGAAAAATTCGAAATTATTAAGAGTGATAGGTTGGGTAAATCTTTGAATGATGTAGTTCCTTTAAGTTTTTCTCCATTATTGCATTCATTTCTGTAACAGCTTGGTTCCACCCCTCTTCACCCCACTCATCACCTCCCTATCACCTCATGTTCCTTTCACTTTTTGGCATTCTCTTCCTGGGCCAATCAGAATCGACCCCCTTCCTTTGTTCCCTTCACCATTCTTCTTCACAACCAATCAGATTCGACCACCCCCCCTCTGTTCCCTTCACCATTCTTTTTCACAACCAATCCCAATCGACCACATTTCACTTTGTGACTATATATAAGGTCTCCTCTCAAACATGCCTTCAGTTATTGTGTGTTACTGACGATGGTTTGATCACCGAAACCGGTATAACAGTGTTTTTGCGTTTTTCGTGTATTAGTGGAAATAGACTATTTTTCAATAACTCCGTTTTTATTTTTTTATTTTTATTTTTTCTTTGAATGATGTCTGGACTGGATGTATACTGTATGACTCACACGCATGTTGATGAAGCTTGTCAGATCAATCTTCAGGGCCTTGCTTTGAACGAACGTCTGGAACGAACGTGCTGCTCCGGGTGGTCTAAAAAACACCTCAAGTTCGGAATCAATTCAAAACTCATAAAAACCATACCCTTGTATTGAAAGTTTTTGGGCTACGGCGTTTACGGACTTCCAGGCACAACTATGGACCAACTAAGTAGGCCCCAAACGGGATCTACAAACCAAATTCCATTAATTTTGGTTCAGGTAACTAAGGAAGGTACGGCAGACTGACAGCATTTTGGTTTATTATTTTCAATAATGAAACATTTGAATCGAGCATGAAAAAAAAAATGCTTACCCCCCTCAAAATTTGATGGTTTACGTTTCAAGGTATGTAGAATCCAAAACTGCAATAAAAATAATTCTGTCTGTCCGCCGTACGGGCCACTTTTCTTAGCTACCATGAAACAAAATTGATGAAATTCGGGTTATAGGTTCCGTTCGGGGTCTAGTTGGTCCTCGAAGCTCGACGTTACTGTGAGTCATCTCTAAGGGGTTCAAAATAGGGGTTGAAATTTTCAAAACGCCTACCTATACCATTTTTTTACGTGAATATTTTTACGGTTTTAAATAGTTCTTGAACTTGCGAGTTTTTTAAGACCATCCGGAGCGTCGTTCGTTCACAGTAAGGCCCCGAAGTTTGCACCGACAGGCATTTTCGACTCCAGTGTGAATGAAATTGTATACAATTCAAACCAAATCTCGTAACCAGAGACGCGCCCACAATAGGAATTTGTGAATACGGCCAATCATTGGTAGGGGTCACCTGATTATATTGGCGGAGTATGAAGTCGAGTTGGTTGTTCTATGATATTATTTCGCTTGAAAAATGATGGCTCTTTTGTAGTTTGTTGGTAGGTAGTGAAACTTGAACAAACGTTGAAGTATTTTTGATGGGTAAATTATTACTACGGTAAATCATTACTCAACGGTAAATTATAACACAACGGTTCATTATACCATCTACGTAGAAGGGGCTGGAGTTTGTTGGTTGGTACTTTCGCAACTTTTTTCACTCCTCATCAACAATTTCTTTTCAGAACTTCATTATGTGTGTTTCTTTTTGTTAGGTACTGTTTGTCATCGGCAAAATTATTTTAGCATCATTTAACTCGTGATTTAGGTAGGTACCTAGTAACGAGTACGGGGTTAGGTACTAACCTACGGAGGGTCTGCGATCTACATAATATGTATAGAATAGTACATATAATAATTATTATATAGACGGGTTATCTATACATAGAGCTGTGATCTGTAACAGAAGGGTATTCTATACAAAATAATAAACCGTTGTGCAGGGATTTGCAGCGTTTTTAATTGCACTTTCGGATTGAATTTTGAGGGGGGGGGGGGGGATTTTTCATGGTAGATTTCAGCGTTTTATCACGAAAAAAAAAAAATAATAATAAACCAAAATTGGGCTAATTTTAGCCATAGGTAAGCTGCACTCTAATCGAAACGCATGACGTGCGAAAACTCGCAACAAAATGCTGGAGTCGTGCGTAATAATTGACAATTCAAAAGGATCATTTTTGAAAATAATAAACCAAAAAATTGCTAAAATGAGCGTTTTTGTGTTTTGGGGCACGAAATCAACAATAAATTATTTCCAATTCTTAGTACACGGCGGATCGACTTGCGGTAGTATTGAACAGGATTGGGAGGGACTGGGACTTAGGGATTCTCGAACGTTCTGCACGAAAATTTTTTTTAAAACCCTCTCCAAATCCTTAAGCGCTTTTAGGATGAATATCCGGGACCTCAGGGAAAAGTCGGGAGACTGGCGCAGCTGTCTGTCTTTTCCTCGTAATCGGCAGAGCGGAATCGCTCGATCCTCCTCCCCGCCTGTACTTTTTGTTGGGTCGAGTCCAAGACCGCCGAATCCCGTCGAGTTGCCGGATGATTTCAGGTATCTCACTTGTTTTATTATATTTATGTGCCATTATCACAGGAGCTGCTCAGAGCAGTGCTCAGTTTGATTCCTCAGCGCTGGAAGTTATAGGGAAGAAACCAAGAACCAACTTCATCTTACAAGATAGAAATTGGCTCTCATGTGTATTGAATGTTGAAAAACGCTGTAAATTATTCCACAAAGGTATTTACCTGTATAGATGCCCCTCCTGCGTAGATCACTGTTTTCAGTGGTCAATACCTCCAGCTACCAAGTACAGACGCCGGCCCCGGAATTAAAGTTTCCTACAAATGCGCAGGATTCAGTAATTCAGTTATTAATTATTAATTATTCTGTAGTTATTCATAGAGCATAAGGCAAATAATAAAACGTTGTGTAATAATTTACCTGTATAGGTGCTCTTTCTACGTAGATAGTATAATGAAAAGTAGTGTAATAATTTACCGTTGTGCAATCATTTACATTGTGTAATAATTTACCCATCAATAATATTTCAACGATTGTTCAAGTTTCACTACCTATCAACAAACTCCAAAACAGTAGGGAAGCCTTGGATTCGTGATTGATTAAAAAAAATTATGGCCTCCAAAATGAAAATTTCCACAACCATTTTGCGTTTTAAACATCCAGGAACATTTTTGGTTCCGCGTGTGTGTCTGTGGTAATTCCTTGTAACGCCCATAACTACCCGAAATAATGGTGTCGAAATGGGCCGAAATTTGGAGGGTAGGTGCGAGTTGGGTCGCATATATTTATGGTCCCACACCAAAAATCATTGAAGAAGAACGGTAACTTTCGTCGGCGCATGCGCAAACGTGAAATAATTGAAACTCCAATAACTACCTACCTTAAATGTTGAAATGAGTTCAAACTTGGAGGGTCGATCAGGAATAATACTTCGATAGTTCCACATGATTTCATTGGTATCGTACTGTAACGTTCGTCTGCGCATGCGCGAACATGAAATGTTGACAGTTTTCTTGTAACGCTTCTAACTATGCGAAAAATTGTCTTGGAGAGCTGACATTTTGAGGGTACATGCGGGTTGGATCGCAGATGGTCCCGTATCAAAACGAACCTACCCAACTATTCTGTACGCTCATGTGATTCAAGTGAGGAACCTTTACTGCCTACTCGAATTGGCAGACTTTTTTCCTGAAAGTTAGCATCAATTGACTCGTTTTGCTAATTTATTTTATAGGTACTTTTGATTAGAATAACGAGTTATCCCGTATTTTTAATTGACTGGTCCGTTGTGAATTTCGTCACAAATAGTTGATGACAGCCAGAGCTCTGCGCGTGGCGAAGGGTTTCACATTTGCGCATGTGCACATGAAAGTTACAGTCAGATTCGTCCTACGGCAACGGCGGGTTCGTGAACTGTGCTTACCCTCCTCGTGACCTACCGTAACAAAGGAAAACCTCCGAGCAAACGGATCACACCTTCCTAACGACATTGGAATCGAGGTTACTGTTGGGGAAACGAGGGGCACACATGAAAGAAACAGACTCAAATGGATTAACGGTCTGATCCCCCACGCTCAATGGTGACGATATAAATGTCGCCTGCCCATAGGCCTTTTCTCTCCACCAGGCATCCGCAAGCTCAGAAAGTTTCGCCTCTTCAGTACTGGAAGCCTCGTTTATTCATACGGGAACTGAGAAAAACTTGAGTCCCCCAAAATATAAAGTTCTGCTTGCATTTTGCTTTGCAGGACCAACGGACAAATTTGTTCCGTATCTGTGCACAATTCTTTGTAAAATATTGTCGAACGAATAATCCGAACGAGCTGAAATGTTGAGGGTAGTACTGCCATCCAAAGCAAGAAAGCCGTAGAACAAGGAAATCTAGTTTTGAGGAAAACGCAGTTTAACTTTTTTGGCTGTAAAATGAGCATTATTCAATATTTTCCAATGATTTGTTTGCAATTGATCCAAATTTAGTTTGGACTTCTGTTGCAGCAAGGCGCATGAATTTCGGAAGAATATACATAAATTTATATAACTGTCATGGTACCCGCCTATACCACTCAAACCTTTACGATAAGATTATGCTCAATAAAGCAAGTAGAAGGAAGGGGCCTACGTGACCAGGAGAACGTGCACAGCCGGCTCCCTCCAACAGTCCCTAACCCCTCCAACAGTCCCTAACGACTGTGGGAGGGCCTGAGGAGGGTGGAACAATCCCTAAAAAACCGATGATCCTGCCAGGCTTCTTCATTCTAAGCATTTGCCTTGAGTCGATGACCTACCTCTCTCTCTCTCTTGCTACCTTCCTTCTTCCTCGAAAAGATCTCGTAGAGTGGTGTAACCTGCCAGGTGAAGCCTTCGGGTAACCTGTGTGGTGGAAACCTTCCGAGCTCGTCATCAGATACCTCACGTTCCATCACAACCTCACCTATCCCAGGCACACACTTCAATCACCACAGTAACCAACTGTTTTTCTCCGCTGTAGACGCTGCTTTTTTTCGTTGGACGCTCTTGCTACGGTTGTTTCCCCACTGTAGTTGCTGGAGTTCTTTCACCACTTTCCCAAAGAGAAAAACAGTACCTTTACTTTTCCTTGCAAAATATGACTTACCGCGATGTGGAAGCCACCTACGGTCGATCGCTCGAAGCTTTTGGCGCTCATCACAAACCTGAAAAACGGTACTGCCTGACGAATTCAGACAACTATGAGAGGGATGCAACAAAGAATACACTGCCAAGGTGGTGGCACAGGAGCTTCCTCGTCACAATCAGAGTGACCCATTATAAAATAGAACAGACTCGGAAGCAAAATAACATAACATTACATTACATTACATAACATTACATTACATAACATTACATTACATTACATTACATAACGTGAAATATACATATTACATAACATTACATTACATTACATAACATTGCATAACATTACATGAAATATACATATTACATAACATGACGTCCATAATACATTACGTCCATTATACATAATTGCGAAAGTTATGCGTGTTTGAAGAATTTCACGTTAGCGCATGCGCAGGGCGAACCGCTGGCTCTATCATGTTGAAATTTATATGGGACCTCAATGGGCCCTACCCGCTTAATCCCTGAGAATTACATTGAAATTGGGAGAAATCTTTGGTTACTACGGCTGTAACAAGGAAATTGAATCTATTTCACGCCAGCGCATGCGCAGAGCGCACCGAGGGTCCGATCATGCTGAAATTCATATGTACTGGAACTCACTAGGCCTTGTCCAAACAACCCTTGAAAATTTGAGCGAAATTGAATCAAAATTGTGAAAGTTATGCGTGTTTGTTGAATTTAACGTTAGCGCATGCGCAGGGCGTACCGCTGGATCAATCATGTTGAAATTTGTATGGGACCTCAAGGGGCCTGATCCGCACCATCCCTCGAAATTTGAGCTGAATCAATTCAAAATCGTGGATGTTATGGCTGTAACAAGGAAATGCGGACAGACTCACAGACTCACAGACTCACAGACCCACAGACTCACAGACTCACAGACCCACAGACCGACAGACACGGAACCAAATTTGTTCAGTAGGCTTTGAAACGCAAAATGCAAGTGGAAATTTTGATTTCTGAAGACAAAAATTTTTTGGCTCACGAAAGTGAACACAAGGCTTCCGCTGCTTCGCAGACTCGGAAGCAAAACACTGAACACACTTCACTGTTCCAACGAATTAACACCGTTTGTCTGGGATCTGCTGTTTTTTTTTTGGTTGGAAAACCATAAAAAACTCGAGAAACCGTGCACGTTTTCCTTGAATACCTGACTTTTTTTGGGAAATTTTCCCAACTTTTACAACTAGATACCAAAATAGGTCTTTAAGATACGAATCCAACCACACCAAAATCTCTAAATTAGAAAAAATCGACTCTACGGTTTTTTTACTTAGGAGGGCAAAGTACAGGTTAATACCCCGATCTTTCTATCGATTCTGACGCAGCGAGGAGCAGGTTGGGTCCCAAAGATCCAAATGAAACGTTGTCTGCGCGGGCGACTACGGATTTGCTCCCGCGGGTTGTGATGTGAGCGGCGTAAAAAGGAAGTGCAAGCGGGCCGATACAAGCTTGCTCCCGGTCGACATTGCCCGAACGAATTTGCTCCCTACTCGTGAAGAATACAATAATAGTGACCTAACATCTACGTATTCGTCCAGGTTTTTTGCTCCAGGTACAAACAGAGACGTATGCAAAGCTGAGCTCCATCCGCCATTCGCACAAGAAAACGCCAAAGCCACACGTACTCAAGGGACAAAAATGGATAGAGAAGTGCACTAGGAGGCAGGAAGAAGGTCAGCCCATGTACAAATTTGTGAAAAGAATTTCCTTGAAACTCCAACCACATTTTGACTGATTTTTTTTTCAATTGTTTGGTTTTTTTCTATGCTTTTACGTTGACAACATCTTCTGGATGGCCACCCCAAACTTTTTTTAACCACAATTGACGACTTCCAATTCAGGAGGAACTATTATTTGTAGGTTTTAGTTTGACAACATCTTCTGGATGGCTAGACAACAAATTTTTAACCACACCTGCACGCTCGCAGACAGTCCTCAGTCTGTCAAAGTGGGAAGGAAAATTTGAAATGTTTACTAACATACTAACTGCACATCGGGAGCAAGTTAGAACCTCACATTTCTGGGAGCAAATTGGTCATGCGAAAATAAACGAGAGGCCGGGAGCAAGTCAGTCAGTGAAAAGGGCTCCTGGGAGCAAGTTTGCGGACTCCGGTCTGCGCATGTGCCAACGACGAAAACCTTGGAATGCTTATGTCTTCGGTTCTATCCAACAGATTTTAATAAATAATTCAGGGGCAAGGGATGGTGGGTCCCCGATGGGCTACTATGTATTATTGCTAAGAATAATATCTTGTAGACCTACAACTACCACTTCACTCGAGGCATTATTACAAGTAGAAGAAGAAGAAAAAAATGTATTGTTCATAATACAAAATAATGCGATCTTATTTGGAAAAATAAATAACACGGCTTGGTTTTTCCAACAGTCTGTCGGAAATTTTGGCCTTAGTATTGAGACACATTGTTGAAACTCATAAAAATAACAGTGAAATATATAATAATAACCCACCGACGAATTGATGAAAAATTTGGCCTTAGGTCTTCAGGAAGGCTACTAAAGGGAATTGTCAATATACGAATTTATGACTGATGATGATTATTACAAGTAGGTATTAACAAGTATTATATTACGTAAGTAAAGTATTATTACATTTATTCTACATCAATTTTTATTTCATCCACTCGAATTTCTTATTGTTTTCAGATTTTCGTATCGTAAAACAGTACTTAGTCTCACTCTACGTCTCACCCACTTATCACTGAAATTTCTCCCGGAAAAGCTGGCCTCCGTATAATTAAAATAATTCTAATTATGTGACTATACAAAGAGCTGAACAGCTGGAGAGAGAGAGAGGCAGTTCAACACTAATCCAGAGGGGAGCTCGAATGCCCAGAAAAGTTGTTGGATGTTGAACATTAAATCATTGCAGATGAAAACGAACCATCTGGATTCACATCACGCAGTAGTTTTGCTTCTGTTCCCGCTCAACTTCCTACACTAGGTACCCGATCTCCATTAGGTTACGAACTTCGGTCTCAACTGTGAGATAACCGATATTTATACTGAACTAGTCGAAGTTTCGCATTTTGCAGCAGTCGCCGGAATTCAACAGAAAGTTACGGTCCGGTTCAGATGAAATTTATGTGGAACCTTCTATGGCTCAATTTGCACGTGGCCTCCATATTTCAGCGTGTAGCACCAGCCTCCCCTTCTAGGTACCTATTGAAAGTAATAAACCAGAATTTTGCTGAGCGAATATACAGGTGTATTATTTACAGAATAATAAGCCAAAATATAAACAACAAACGAAACGCTAAAAAACTAATGAGCACAGTAGGCAATTGACCTTACAATGCACGTCAACAACTGCGTTATCAATCGCAGTCACCACCAATGCCACCATTTTGGTGGACCAATGCCTCCATCATAGCGTTTGTCGTAAGCCTGGCCGTGGGCTTATGACAGTCAGGCGGAAGGCTGGATGAGTTTGGATGAGGTTGGTTTGGGTGTGGTTGGATTGGATGAATGAGTGGAGGATGTGCTCCGTAGGAGTCTTTTGCTACCACCCCAAGGTTATCACCACATCGAGTGTTAGAGGAGAGAGAGGTTGGCGACCCGTGGTGAGCCATTATCACCACCGCAGGTATTCTTAGAAGGGAGCAGCACCCCGCGGTTATCACCACACCACGCACAGGAGAAGGGCAGGAGAGAGACAGAGAACTCGCAAGTCGGAGAGTGGTCTGTCCAATGAGGAGCTGGGCTAACAGGGCTGCTTAAAAAGGCCCCTTTTCACCCGTCCATCAATGGCCGTTACAACCGTTGAGGGGCGATGGAGGGGACCCTTCTCCTACTTTCCCCTCGGCTTCGCTCGTCGTTCCCTTCGTTTATTTGTTTAAATCATTTAGGTATTACACAGGAGTGGTAAATGTAAGAATTTGAGGGGTACGACGACACCACTGAATCGACGATTACAATTTAAATCGACGTTTTATGACACTTGTCAAACCCACTTGTCCTTAACCTGCGCTTAAAATCTCCCATTCGATAAAACACTATTTCCACCATGGTTAGAAAGTACTGGTGAATAAAACAGACAGATGCCGCGATTCTAAATATGTAGGTACATATAATTCAAACAAGTCCTTCAAATCGGTCGTTCAATGTGGCCGTGATAACTGCGTTATTGTCAGATTACTATCACCGGGAAAACATCACCGCTTCTATACTTAATAGGTGTTTGAGCGTTACAGAGTAATGAAATTTATCGCCAGATGTTATCACCGACACAATCGTTGTTATTAACGTCGACGGCAGGGACAATAGGTTTGCAAGCCTTATCGCATCTTATTCCGATGGTTCGTGTGGAGATCCCCGTTGAAAAGCTCATTTAGAAGACAAGTATACGTACCTGTTCAACATTTAAAATGAACCAGTAGTTTTAGCGAATTTTTAAAGAAATTGAAGGTATTTCAATGGGTCCCAAATTTCCAGAACACGAATTTTTGCGATTTTTTTAAAAGGCATTCTGAATTCATCCCTAGATTTTAACAAAAATGTATAGTATGCATGTATATGTGAACATAATATATGTATTTATATATTTACTTATGTGTCACTTCAGACGATATCCGACCTTGGGAACATTATAAAAATACCATATTTCGCCAAAATGTGAGTATTGCCAAACAAAAGGATGAGTTCAAAGATGAGCAATTTTCAAAAATTCTAAGGGGGTCAAATTGGAGTTTTTAGCGGTAAAATATATGTAAAATCGGCTGAAAACGCGAACATTCTATATAAAATCACTGAAAGTGGTATGGAAAGGTGAACGAAGACAGAAAAACGCTGAAAAGGACCATTTCAGTTGTTTTTCATACAGGGGTCAAATTTGGATTTTTGGGGTCTAAAATTGATATGAAGGGCTAAAATCGCCTAAAATCATTATTAATTCTTCTGACGTTGTGTGGGATGGTGATTCTCGACAAAAAGAGGGACTTTCGAAGATACAAAATATTTTTCTCAAAAAATAGTGGGTCAAATTTGACTTTATAAGTGCCAAGTATCGGCAAAATGGCTAAAATGAAAGGTATAAATTTACGAAAAGTGGTATGGAACGGTGATTTGATACTGAAAACCAAGGAGTATTTCATGTGCGAATCGTTCCTCCGTTGTTCGATTCAAGATAAAGACTTATAATATAAATATAACAAAACGATCACAATACTTCGATTGAAATGTTTGTAAGATTAATAATACCTGTTATCTACTAACCCTATATTATTAAAAGTTCAATTTTAGGAGGTATAGAGAAAATGATGAAACAGAGGTGAGGTTTTTGTCGAAAACTTGGCTGAGACTGCTATTTCACTATTAATTATGACCTTGAAAAAACAATTCTTTGAGGGGTTGTTCAAAAAACTTTTTTCTGAGCGAATATATTATAATACTAAACCAAAAGTAGTTGGTAATTATATATTATTATATTGATTCGAAGCATTTGTCATAGAAGTTGATCATTTAGATTATCTACCCATCTACTTTTGGTTTAGTATTATAATATATTCGCTCAGAAAAAAGTTTTTTGAACAACCCCTCAAAGAATTGTTTTTTCAAGGTCCATAGATTCCAAAAATGCAACGTCCGTCCGCCATGAGCCATATCATCCATATATATATCTACTCTATTTTCGCTCTAAAAACTGGTGTTTTTTGGTGTTTTAGTAACATGAGCTTGTGAGGTATCGTTTTCCATGTTTTTTTGGACGATAAGACCGAATATGAAGTCGATTTTGACCAGAATGGGAAATTGAGGTTCTAACGAAGTTAGTAACGAATGTTAGTTTTAGTGTTACGAGGCCTTAACTCGCCAAATCAGGCATCGCTCATCAATTCCCAACAAAACCGAAAAACTCGAAAGCTGCCAACAGCAATGTTTACACGACAGAACAAGCAGGGCTTTACCCCCCCCCCCCCCTTCCATCATACGTATAACTCTGCTCCTGGGATATCTGGTGTTGATTTTCCCACCGCAGGCGAAAAGCTCCCGACAAACAGCACTGAAAGAAACCTCGAGGTCTGAGGGGAAGGAACAGGTTTCCATCATGTTCATATCCGACAGAAGGGGAAGGAACAGCTACTTCGGCCAGTAAATTGGATATCCATTCTTTTTGCGTCTGAGGAGGGTTTTCTTTCTTTTGGTTTATTATTCTCTGAATAATACACCTATGTAATCGCTCAGCAAAAAATTTTTATAACCCCCCCTCAAACTTTTTTCTTTTCCATTTCAAGGTGCGTAGATTCAAAAAATGCAATATCCGTCCGCCGTCCGCCGTACGCCGTACGCCGTCCGCCGTCCGCCGTATCACGTGTACAGGCTTCATTTTCGGTCTAAAAAAGTCGTTCTTTCGCACACATGCTCCATTTGGGCCCTAGTTGTGTCCCGAAACTTTTCAGCCCGATCGGAATATTCCCAGGGGTGTTGTGAGTGAAAATGTGTGTAAAAATAGGTACTTTTTGCGTTTTAGCAACATGTTGGTAACATGAGCTTTTGAGGTATCGTTTTCCATGTTTTTGGGGACTAGAAGATCGAATATGAGGTCGATTTTGGCCAAGGAGTGGAAAATTGATGTTGTACCAGGTGTTCAGCTCCCAAAATTGATTTTGTATGAGTCAAAAACCTGCGAAATCGTCTGAAATCACCATCAGTTTGTAGAATAACACTAGAAAAAGTGTCAACACGTGGATCAAGACGATTAAATGGCACTACCAATGATCAAAGTTAATTTGAAAAAAAAAAAGATCGTACCTACCTAATTTGTGTTTTGGGGGCCAAAATTTGTGGAAACCATCAGAAATAGTTATTTCAATTATTTCACATGAAACAAACAATAAATGTACAGCCAACATTTCTGTAGAATAATAAACCCCATGTGACAAGGACTTTGCAGCGTTTTTCTAGAGTGAGCAAATTTTTATTATAACGGGGCTTTTGGGAGAGTGATGCGGGGAGGGGGGGGGGGGGGGGTCTGAATCGATACCTTTTATGAAGCAATTTGTTGTTGAAGATTGTATTAAATTTCACACACAGGGGTTTGCGTTCATTTTAGGTTTAGGAAGACCTACAAAACTAGAACTCAACCCGACTACAAAAAATTCAAAGTTGTTGTTTTATCGTTTTCAATAACGAACATTTGGAATCGAGCAAAGAAAGTTTAACCCCCCCCCCCCCCTCCCCACATCATCCTAAAAATTTGACTGTTTCCGTTTCAAGGTATTTGGAATCCGAAATTAGAATACAAAAATTTCTATCCGTCCACCATACGCAGTGCGCCGTACTTCGCACTTTTCTTAGTTGCCATGAACCAAAATTAATGAAATTTGGTTTTGTAGATCCCGTTCGGGGTCTAGTTGGTCCGCGACGCTCGGCGTTACTGTCAGTCAGGTGTGAAAAATAGGGGTTGAAATTTTCAGAACGTCGTAGCGCGCGTTTTTAAATTGATCGAACTAAATAATTTCTTGAGACCACCCGGAGCATTGGAAGCCAAGCCGTTCGTTTGCAACTAAAAGTTTCGTCAACACGATCGTGAATCAAACGGTATGAATCCCGCCCAGATATCATTGCAAGGGAGCACCTAATTCTAATCACGGATGGCCATTTGAAGTCGAGATGGGTGTTCGGTGATTGAAAAATGATGGCTCTTTAGGATTTTGTTCATGGTACCTTTGGAACATAGGTACGTTATACTTCATGAATAACAGCAAATAATTAATAACTGGTTATTGAATACTGCGCATTTTTGTGAAACTCTAATTCCTGGGCCGGCTCCAGCGGCTCAAGGTTATTGACCACAGAAAACTGTGATCTACGCAGAAGGCATCTGCATCTACACAGGTAAATATTTTGGTTCATTATTCAGTGAATAATGTATCCGTGTGTATGTATCCGTTCAGCAAAACATTTTTTTGAACTCACCCTCAAAAATTAAAAGACTGATAAAGGTTGCCCGACAATGCAATGTCCGTCCGCCGTCAGCCGTAAGATCCACAGCTAGGTACCTTTATTTTCGGTCTAATCAAATTTTTCTTTCGCACACAGGCTCCATTTGGGCCCTAGTTGTGTCCCGAAACTTTGCAGCCCGATCGCCATACACCCAAGGGTGTAGTTATCGATGAAAAATGGTTGTAAAAATAGGGCTTTTCGGTGTTGAGTATTATGAGCTTGTGAGGTATCGTTGTCCATGTATTTTGGAGCGAGGAGACCAAATATGAAGTCTATTTTGACCAAAGAGCGCAGAATTGAAGTTCTACCAAAGTTTCTCAATTCAATTTATCATAAATTTCGGTCTAAAATTTTCGTTCTTTCGCACTCAGGCTCCATTTGGGCCCTAGTTGTGCTCCTAGTCGGAAAACGCCCAGGGGAGTTATGGGTAAAAATGGGTGTAATAATAGGTTTTTTAAATTTATTTTATTTAGATAGGTTTTTTTGAACGTGAGCTTTTAAGATATCGTTTTCCATGTTTTATGAAACCGTAATTCTTACTCGATTCAGGGCTTTCTTGGGGGGAGCACGAGGGTATTGACCACAGAGAACAGTGATCTACGCGGAACGGGCATATATACTGGTAAATAATAAACCGTTGCGTAATAATTTGCAGTATTTTACTATATTATTCACGGTGACAATTCATTTTCCTCATTAAAACTATCTGCCCGTTTTACGTTCGTTCGCACAATAGCAGTTAGTTGCAATTCGCACTGATCGCCTGAATGACATAAAATTACATGGCTGAATGGCATGAAATAGGTATGGCAAGGATAGCTCAAATGGTGAGCACATCGGGATATAACCATTTTGATACTCGTCGAGATAGGTACGGTTCAAGTAAGACAAGGATGCAAAAGCTATACCTACGTTTACTATGTTTGGTTGTCATTACAAAATTTAACAACTATGAGTTCCCCCGCAGTCAGCTGGTTTTCTAAAACATACCAGCATTTTAAAAACGCGCTTCCCTACCTCTCAAGTTTTTAAATTATTCAATGTATTGGATGTTCCTAACATATTATATAAGAAAACTGTACTCATCCATATTTATAAAAACTTATCGCAGTATGAGGCAGTGGCCGGCCACACTCGTTCAGCTGACAATCTGGCTTTGAAACTCCCTTTCCGACTCACATCTAAAGGTCAACATTTTTTCTCCAATGAGGGACTCAAAATGTTTAACGACCTTCCTAATAAAATAAAATGTGTTCTTAGCTCGAAAAATTTCAAGGTGCTTATCAAGCAGTTCATTTCTGACGAATTTTTTTGTAGTTTAGCAGATAGTCAGTAAGCAAGTAGGTACCGAGTGTAAGCATGTGTAGTGACTTTAATTTGAAGGTAGATTGAAGCTATGTCAATAGGTTAAGGCGACTCCCCCCCCCCCCCCCCCCCCAGCACAAGTTATATAACTTAAAGAGGAGGATACGCATTTGGTGTTGCGCGTGTTTGGTGTTTTTGTGTTACGCGTTTGGTGTTTGGTGTTTACTTTTTCTAGCATTTCTTGTATACGATTTGTATTTTCAAGGTTATACTGTGTGTTAGCGAATTTTCGAAGAAAAGGAAGCTATTGTTCTCGGTCCAAAATTTTTAAAACTCGTATTTCCGAAAGATTTTTATACCAAAATCCGTTTCAGACCATCCTGAATTCACTGCCGAAAGACACCAAAAATTATATGTATATATATATATATTTATATATATATTTATATATATATTTATATATATATTTATATATTTATATATGTATGTGTCATTCCAGACGATAACTCTAGAAAGAATTGAGATAAAAAGTTCAAATTTGCACGAAAAATCTGTCGTGGCAATCGACAGGCTAAGTTCGTAGATGGGCAGAATCGGGTCACTTTAAGGGGGAGTTTTGGGGAGTTTTATGGGGGAAAAATTACCCATAAATTCCCAAAATGAAAAAGTCTGACAAGTGACACCTCATTTTAAAGGTTTTTGTACGCTGAACACGATGGTGAAATCAGAATTGCGATATCTCATTCCGTTCTCAAACTAGAGCACTTTGAAGATGAAGGAACGTGGTTATTTCTTGAGATGTTCTTCCTGGTTCGTCTGCTCTTATCTGATAACGGAATGGGATATCGCAATTCTGACTTCACCATCGTGTTCAGCGTTGGAAAATCTACAAACCGAGGTGTTACTCGGCAAAAAATGGAACAAAAAATTTGTTACGTAGGTACCTAGGTACCTACCATACCTATTTGATGCATACCGAATTAACCGAATAGCGTCATACTTGAATACCTATAATTACCCAATAAGTTTAAGATTGCCCATATTTGAATGGGACATCCCAAAGATCACATTTTATATAAAATAAGTTATTTCTTCGAAAATTCGCTCTTATAGCCATGCTGCATGACTGTGGTTTTTTTTGTTATTTTTTCCCCCCGAATAAATGCATTTAAAAAAAAAATTCCGGCAGTATAACGTGGATCATATCCTGCGCAACGAACGGGTGATCCAACTAGTACAGTGCAATTTATGGTGTGTTTGATCGGGCTTTGAAGTGGCGTGCATCCGGTGGTCCCAACGACGTGCGTCTCATTTTACATTTTGAGCGTCCAATTATAACAAAACCCGTTCCGCGGTTTCCAAAATCCTCCGAGTTCGTTACACCTGTGTCGCCATCACAAACTGGTCCGGCGGCTGGGTGTTGCAACTGTTAAAGGGAAGTCCCCCTCCGCTGCAACAGAACATACCAGCACCTTCCCCGAGCATTGCGACGGCACCGCCACATTGCTCGGATATTTGACAGGTTGGGGAATCAAGTCCCGTTTGAAAGACATCGACTGCATAAATTTCAAAATTTCCGACTATTTGTGCAGCTTCGCAACGCCATTGAGCGCAGATCGAGGAGGATTCTATGAATCATTAGCTGACCCGGCAAACGTTGTTCAGCCATGTAAATTATTTCTATTGAATATTTGGTTCTTAAATAAAAAATAACGAATATTGCAAGTGTGTGGGGGTAGAATGTATGATAAAAGAAGGGAAAAACGCTGCAAAGTCCTTGTCACACGGGTTTATTATTCTATTGGACACACCTACAGAAATGTTGGCTGTTCATTTATTGTTTCTCCCAAGTGAAATAATTGGAATAGCCATATCTGATGGTTTCCACCAATTTCGGCCTCCAAAACACGAATTAGGTACGCTCCTTTTCTTCGAATTATCTTTGATCATTGGTAGTACCATCGTCTTGATGCACGTGTTGACAGTTTTTCTAATGTAATTATACAAATTAATGGTGATTTCAGACGATTTTCCAGGTTGTTGACTCATAAAAAAATCAATTTTGGGAGCTGAACGTTTGGTAGAACCTCAATTTTCCACTCTTTGGTCAAAATCGACTTCATATTCGGTCTTCTCGTCCCCAAAAACATCGAAAACGATACCTCAAAAGCTCATGTTACTAAAACACAAAAAGTACCTATTTTTATACATATTTTCACTCATAACACCGATCGGGCTGCAAAGTTTCGGGACACAACTAGGGCTCAAATGGAGCATGACGTGTTCGAAAGAAAGAATTTTTTAGACCGTAAATGAAGCCGGTACACGTGATACGGCGTACGGACATTGCATTTTAGTTTATTATTCTGTGAATAATACACCTATGTACGCGTAATGGCTCAGCAAAAATTTTTTATAACACCCCCTCGAAATTTATTCTATTAAGTTTCAAGGTGCACAGATTCCAAAATGCAATGTCCTCCGTACGCCGTCCGCCGTATCACGCGTACCGGCTTCATTTTTGGTCTAAAAAAAAGTCGTCCTTTCGCACACATGCTCCATTTGGGCCTTAGTTGTGTCCCGAAACTTTTCAGCCCGATCGGAATATACCCAGGGATGTTATGAGTGAAAATATGCACAAAAATAGGTACTTTTTGTGTTTTAGTAACATGTTAGTAACATGAGCTTTTGACGTATCGTTTTCCATGTTTTTGGGGACGAGAAGACCGAATATGAAGTCGATTTTGACCAAAGAGTGGAAAATCGAGGTTCTACCAAATGTTCAGCTCCGAAAATTGATTTTTTATGAGTCAAAAACCTGGGAAATCGTCTGAAATCACCATCAATTAGTATAATAACACTGGAAATAGTATCAACACGTGGATCAAGACGATAAAATGGCACTACCAATGATCAAAGATAATTTGGAAAAAAGGAGCGTACTTAATTCGTGTCTTAGAGGCCAAAAATGGTGAAAACCATCAGAAATAGCTATTTCAATTATTTCACGTGAAATAAACAATACCTAAATGAACAGCCAACATTTCTGTAGGTATGTCGAGTAGAATAATAAACCCACGTGACAAGGACTTTGCAGCGTTTTTGGAATCTACACACCTTGAAACGGAAAAGAAAATTTTTTGAGGCGGTGTTATAACAATTTTTTGCTGAGCGAATACATAGGTGTATTATTGACAGAATAATAAACCAAAAGCGCTGTAGACGATGACCGCCGATAAAAATGAAATAAATATACTAACCAAAAAAAATAAAATAAATACACTAACCAAATAAAAACACTAACCATTCATTTTCTCAATTCCGTGTATTTCATTAACAGAACGGACATATTCATTGTTTGATGTCTTAAAAGTAAGACGTGAAGAAAATAAAAGTAATATAATTTTCATTCTAAAGTAGTAAAATTAAGTTGTGAAAATCAATATCAATTTAGAGGAGCACTTGAGTGTGCGATATTGCTTGTCATTCCGTCTTTAGCCAACACAAATAAGCTCGATGGTTTGCCCACGCGAGAGAATGTCACGAATGTTCCTTTCAATTGTTAGATTTATAATTAGATATGATTAGAGTAGAGTAAACGAGCCATGCACAAACGAAGAGGTATAGCTGCTCATGTTAATCAAGATCGTTGGATGTTAGATAGGGCTTGTCAATCCCTGGATATCGGTTGGGTTCAATTAGATGTTTCTATATTTCAATCCGCTTGTGTGAAGCTACTTACTATTCATTTTTATATAAATAAATGTAAATCTGATGGCATCTCTTATATAGCATTTCCAAATCAATTTCAACTTTTTCCCATTTCAAATTCAACTTTCCCCTACTTCAGCAAAAAATATAAATTTTAATAAACTGAATTGTGAACCCCATTACTAACTATTTTTTTGCATTATTTAAGGCTTAAATTAAACCACGCTATAGTGCTTCAGTGCAGGTACTAGTAATGTGTTTTTTTTTTTGTTTTTTTTCCATTACAATTTAAAAGTTTCCTTTTTTGAACCTTCAACTGAAGTAAGCAAATTAAGTAAGTTTGCAAATTCTTCGTGTTTACTTCTTCAATGCCTATTTCGTTGCCCATCAAACTTCTGATTAATCGAACGCACCTCATCTTATATCATACGAAGTAGCGAGGGACTGTGCAGTCGCTATCTGATGTCATACGAAATTCAATTTAAGCCATTAAATAATGCAACCAAAAGTTAGTAATGGGGTTCACAAATTCAGTTTGTTAAACTTTATTGAACTTAATATTTTTTGCTGAAGTAGGGGAAGGTTGAAATTGAAATTGAAATTGAAAAAGTTGAATTTGAAATGGAAAAAGAATTTGTCTTGGAAAAAGTTGGATTTGACTTTGAAATGCTATGTATGCGCGTCCAGGGACTACGTTCTGGATCAATAGCTGCTTGTGTATATCGAGCGAATATTGTAAAATATTCATGTACCTATTGCAATATGAGCAAAAATGTTAATAGCTAATAATCACGGAACAAGTATATATCTACATTTATCAGTAAATGGATGCCCGTTACTGTATATTTTTATCAATCCTACATCACCAAATCCAAATCCAAATGACCTACTATTGTAGGTAGAAGCATTATCTTTTTCTACCTGCTCTTCGGCGAAAACGGTAATGACTGGGATGATACTCACCTGAAACAAGCAGAAACTCTACATTAACGATATAATCCACATGAAACAGACTCAATAATCCTATAGAAATGAAGCATAACAGGTCTATTCTGTATGGTTTTCACCATCAGCTGGAGATCTTTTTAGGGTGTGCTCCCCACGGTTTTCACCAACAGCAGGAGATCTCTTGGAGTGAGCTCCCCGCGGTTTTCACCAACAGCAGGAGATCTTTTATGATAGGGGAGAGAGGACGAGAGAGGTTCCAGGGAGAGAGGTTAGAGAGAAGTCACAAGTCGGGGGTTGGATCATCGTGGAATGAAGAGCTGGGCCAGAAGGGCTATTTTTATAGGGACTTTTCCACCCGTCCCCGGTCCACAATCGACCGTTAAAGTCGGTTGAGGCGGATGGCGGTTGGGGAAACCCCGGGTTGTTTACCAGCTCGACCTTCTCCGCGTTTCTTTGGTAAAATCACACAATATTACAGGAGTGGATTCTGAGAGGGAATCACGACAACAATAATTTAAGAACTGAAGATAAACACTAATGAATAGAGTAGTAGACGGGTGTAGTAAGCTGATATCAAAGCACGCTCCTGGGCATCCCCTGCAACGGATGTTATCCAGCACTAGTGCACAGCACAAGTTTCCACGTGATTGTAATTAATAATGGGTAGTATGAAAAGAAAAAGTGCACGTTGTGAAGTCCTTATATAAATTATTATTCTATGATGAGGTTCTTTACCGCTGGAATAAGTAAGTTAGGAAGGTTCCTTAGGTTCGGCCAGTGAAAACGTTTCGTTGAATTTATTCAACATCTTCAGGGCTAATGACAAGCAACATGAGTGAAAGTGAGTAAATGATAGATCATGACTAGGGTAAAAATAAAATTATTATGAATGAATGACAATGTGGTAGGTTTAAAATACAGAATATGGGCAGTACAGAAACGTACCTTAGAGATTATGATGATGAACTGATGAAGATTATGATTGTGATGAACAGAAGTTGATGGTGATGATGAAATGACATTATTGTCGGCAAATTGTTTAATTTTATCATCACCATCAAGTTCTGTTCATCACAATCATAATCTTCATAATTTCATCATCACCATATTCTCTAAGGGACGTTTCTGTACTGCCTATATTCTGTATTTTAAACCTACCACATTGTCATTCATTCATACTAATTTTATTTTTACCCTAGTCATCATCTATGATTTACTCACTTTCGCTCATGTTGCTTGTCATTAGCCCTGAAGATGTTGAATAAAATCAACGAAACGTTGGCATAAAGAAAATTGTTTTCACTGGCCGAACCTCAGGAACCTCCTAACTTACATAGATTATTATTATTGTACTCAACTTGTACTGTTATCATCAGTTAAATAAATGCTTCTACTAACTAGCAAGCTAACAAACTACACAGATCTTGTATGTTCGGCAATAAGAAGATGTCCTGTTTCGGCTTCGCTACTTTGAAGGAATCCCCTTTAGAGCTCGAAAGTGTACTGATATGTTTTCCGCTTCTGAATGACGAATAGACGCGCATTTTTTTTAAATTCTTTCAAGTTGTAGGTCCAACGGGGAGCTTTCTAAAAAGGTGCAGTATGATGGGTCGGAAATGAACGGAAATAGGCAAAAACACTGCGAATTCCTTGTCACTAGGATTTTCTATTGAACATACCTACAGAAATGTTGGCTGTTCATTTGTTGTTTCTTTCATGTACAATAACACTGAAATAGCTATTTTTGATGATTTCCACCAATTTTGGCTCCCCGAAAACGCGAACTAGGCATTTTTGACGAATTATATTTGATATTATCGATAGTGCAATTTCACTAACTTGATTCACCTGTTGATACTACTTCTAGTGTTTATACAAATTTATGGTAATTTCAGACAATTTTCCAGGTTTTTGAATCATAAAAAATTAATTTTGGGAGCGGAACCTTCGTTACAACCTCAATTCTTCACTCCTTGGTCAAAATCGACTTCATATTCGGTCTTCTCGCCCTAAAAACATGGAAAACGATGCCTCACAAGTGCATGTTACTGAAACACTTAAAAACCACTTAAATCCAGGGTAAGGGAATGTAATTTAATTGAATGTTGAATAACGTAGGTACCTAACAAAATTAAGCACAATAATTTGATGAAGTGACGTTGCTTGGTGATGCAATAACAACAAAGTTCTGTACTAATAATAATTATTTATGGATATTCGATCTTGTAACGGCTTTCCTCCGAATAACGGCCATTACGCCATGGCTTATGTGTATTTTGACAATTATTCACGCGTATCTACTCTAATTTCGGTCTAAAAAATTCGTTCTTTCGCACACAGGCTCCACCCAGGGGTGTTATGAGAAAAAAATGGGTGTGAAAATAGGAGTTTTCGAGGTTTTGGTGAACACGAGCGTGTGATTTATTGTTTTCCATGTTTTTTAGGGCGAGAAGACCGAATAAGAAGTTGAGTTTGACGAAATAGTGAAAAGAATTGAGGTTGTAACGAAGGTTACGCTCACAAAATTCATTTTTTAAGAGTCAAAAACCTGGGAAATTGTCTGAAATCACCATACATTTGTATAACGACCCGTTGCTGCGAAATTGCCACCTGACCACCCTCGAAAACCGTCGTAGCGCCGCTGATCTCACCTTACTCCACAAACTCCTTAACAACGACATCGACTGCCCGGCTCTCATCTCGAAAATATATCTTCTCGTCCCTCGCCTTTCCTCTCGCTCACCGCCGCTCTTCTACATCCCCTTCATGCCGACGAACTACCAACGACATCGTCCCTTCCGAAGAATACCTCGCTGCGCCAACCTATTTCTGTCCCTCAACCCCGACTTCGACTTTTTTCACTCCTCCCTCTCAAATCTTAAATCCATCATCGCTAGTTCCCCCCTTATATTCAACTGATTCCACTTCTCTGTTTAAGTATTTCCACTGTTTTTTCCCTCCATGATTTATTGTCATTCCGTTGTCCCCTCTTCACCCCACTCTGTTAGAATGGTTTTAATGTATGTATTGTAATTGGGCTTGCCCGTAATAAATAAATAAATAAATAAATAAATAACACTGGAAGTGGTATTAGCAGGTGAATCAACACAGTTAAATAGCACTATTAATTTTCAAAGATGATCTGGAAAAAAAGAGCCGAGGTCGTGTTTTTGGGGGCCAAAATTGGTGGAAACCATTTAAAATAACTATTTCAATTATTGCGCATGAAAGAAACAATAAATTAACAGCAACATTTCTGTAGGTATGTCCAATAGAATAATAAACCCATGTGACAAGGACTTAGCAGCGTTTGTTGTTTTGTATTTTTAAATGTATGCACTGTAGATCCATCTCGATCTATCTATAGATTTATCATCTTTGGATCATAAGCACGTGGATGTTGAAGAAATCAGCTAAAAACATACGGAAGCACGTCATACTTCAAATGTACCCACCACCCTATGTCATCTTTTGGGCTTCGTACTACGTTAACGCATGATGGTGAAGCGAACACAACAGCTTATCGCGGCAGCGCCTGAGCGACACAGAAGACCTCGTGTAAACGCTTTGGACAGTCTCGCGTGAAGACAGAAGATGACCGATCTCGTTTTAATCATCGGTGCCACTAACGACGGAGTAAGCTCCAGGTTCGAAGGGTATTACGAACAGGAGGTCGTAACGTGGCGGTCAAAGGATTTTGAAAACTGTGCCGACCGATTACGTTGTTTCCCAACGGTGCATTTACCGCTCATCCTGACTGATCGGCGGGGAGCCCGGCAATTATTTCCATCAGCTCCGTGACGCAATACGACCGAGCGCTATCAGCTGTCGCTACTCACAATATCGTTACCTCTTTGAGTTGGCGTAAATGACGTGGAGGGCAGTGCCTGTGTGGTTTGAACGTCGTTGACCCTGACGACAGTCGCATGGATAGCATGCAGCGGCGTAGCCAGAGGGGTGGGGGGGGGGGGGTTAGTGGGGGTCATAACCCCCTCGAAAACTCGAGGCTCGAAAACTTTATCCAAAAATAACAAACAAATACAACAATAACAGATTAACCGGTAAATCAAACATGATTAAACAGGAAGTAATACCTATTACATTTTATTACAAACGATCTGTCCCAAAAATTTGACCCCCTCTTTTTGACAAAAATACTTATCGAAATAGTCCGTCACCACACTTCAGGTGAATAATATTGATTTTAGGCCTTAATACCAATTGTAGACCCCCAAAAATCCTAATTAGACCCTTATTCTGTGCGAAAAAACTGAACTGGTATTTTTCTGTCTTCACTCATCCTTCCATACCACTTTCAGTGATTATATATATCAATTTTAGCCGTTTTTACCAATTTTTGACACCTTAAAAACTAAAATTTTACCCCCTTCGGATTATTGAAAATTGCTCATCCTTATGTTTGGCAATAAGAACATGCTGGCGAAATTTGGAATTTTTGTCACGTCCCCATGGTCAGATATCGACTGGAGTGACACATAAATAAATATATATAATATACGTATACATTTTTATTAGAATCTAGGGATGAAATCAGGGTGCTCTGAAACGGATTTCCCTATAATTTCAAAAACTTGATATGTTCTGAAAATTTTGGACCCATTGCAATACTTTCATTTTCCTTGAAAATTCGCGAACATTGTTGCAAAATAAATATTTTATTTCATCAGTTTATCTTACCTAACGTTACCTGTAAAGTTTAGTGCTTTGTGAAATTTAATTTAACTTCAGCTCTGTATGTAATTTCAACCTTATAAACGAATTTTCAAAGAAAATGAAGCTGCTGCAATGAGTAACATTTTCAGAACATGAATTTTTGGGCAAATCCGTTTCAGAGCATCCTCATTTCATCCCTAGATTTTAACAAACATTTATATACTCGTATTATGTATATTTATGTCCTTGGGCATATATTAAAAATTCCAAATTTCTCCAAAACGTTTGTATTGCCAAACAAATGGATGAGTTCGAAGATGAGCAATTTTCAAAAATTCCAAAGGGGTCAAATTGGAGTTCTTAGGGGTCAAAAGTCGGTAAAACGGCTAAAATTGCACAGTTGATATAAAATCACTGGAAGTGGTATGGAAGGGTGAGTAAAGACCGAAAAATACCATTTCAGTTGTTTTTCACACAGAATAGGGGTCAGATTTTGATTTTTGGGGGTAAAAAATTGGTATTAATGGCTAGAATCAATACCAATTCACTGACGTTGAGTGGGATGGTGAATCACAACGGAGAGACTATTTCGATTATGAAAATATTTTTCTCATAATAGAGTTGGTAATATTTGACTTTATAATTATGCCACTGTTCTTCTACTGAGACTCATATTCCCTGAAGATGAACGAATAAACGTTCGAAACGTCGGAGAAATAATTTTTTCACTCAACCGCACCTCAATAACCCTCACAAAATCTTTGGATTTTGGGAAATTATATTATATTATATATTATTATTATATAATTATTATATTCACAATTGTATTATTATTCAGATATTTTGTTCAGAATACAATTCTGAAGATGAAGAAAGACGAATAAAATGTCGGAATCCCCAGGTATTTGTAGATGACCGACATCAAACGTTGTTATTCCACGTTACGGCAACCGAAAACACCATCTGGTTGAATTTATGTTTCGTCGGATACACCACGAATATAATTTGCGCATACATGCATTGTTAAGAACGAGTGGACGTTTGCATAGCCCCGAAAACGTGCCAGCGCCTCCAGTTGACAGTTCTGAGGACGACGACTTCTAAGGGTGAAATCTCCAAATTTTGGTCTATTATTCTGTGAATAATACACCTATGTGTTCGCTCAGCAAAAAATTTTTATAACACCCCCCAAAATTGTTTCTTTTTCGTTTCAAGGTGCGTAGATTCCAAAAATGCAATGTCCGTCCGCCGTATCACGCATACCGGCTTCATTTTCGGTCTAAAAAAGTCGTTCTTTCTCACACATGCTCCATTTGGGCCCTAGTTGTGTCCCGAAACTTTGCAGCCCGATCGGAATATACCCAGAGGTGTTATGAGTGAAAATTTGTGTAAAAATAGGTAACTTTTAGTGATTTAGTAATACGTCAGTAACATGAGCTTTTGAGGTATCGTTTTCCATGTTTTTTGGGACGAGAAGACCGAATATGAAGTCGATTTTGACCAAAGAATGGAAAATTGAGGTTCTAACAAATGTTCAGCTCCCAAAATTGATTTTTTTTATGAGTCAAAAACATGGAAAATCGTCTGAAATCACCATAAATTTGTATAATAACACTAGAAAAAGTGGATCAAGACGATTAAATGGCACTACCAATAATCAAAGATAATTTGAAAAGAAGAAGAAAAAAAAGGAACGTACCTAATTCGTGTTTTGGGGGCCAAAATTGGTAGAAACCATCATAAATAGCTATTTCAATTATTTCACATGAAAGAAACAATAAATGAACAGCCAAAATTTCTGTAGGTATGTCTAATAGAATAATAAACCCTTGTGACAAGGACTTTGCAGCGTTTTTAAATTGATCTGGAACTGAAGAATTTTTTGAGACCACCCGGAGCAACGCATGTCCAGCCTTCCGTTCACAGTAAGACCCTGAATTTTGGTTTCGTTAACACGAACGCGAATCAGACGGTGTACATACAGCCCAGATACCATTGCTAGGCAACATCCGATTATAACCACGCATGGCTTTATAAAACCGAGTTGGTTGTTCTGAGATATTATTTCGTTTGATGAATGATGGTTATTTTGGATTTTGTTGAAAGGCACTTCTGTAACTTTAACAAACGATATGTGTGCTTCATGAATAACAACAGCAAGCATTCGTATTGCCTAGCGATGATCCATAACATTTACTGTAGGCACCTTCAGGGTTTCAGGCAAACCATTGCAAACAAAAGCAAACCACAAATTTCCTCGACATTTCGCTCAATTGTAACTGGTGTTTCAAGTGAGTTCACAATAAACTGAAAGTTAAAATAACAGTAATTTGAGCTTTAGGGCTGAACGCTACGCGATATTTGTTCCGTTCTATCCCATTTTCCCACGCAGAAAGGATAACAAACAAACTGGGATGAAGAAACCCATGAACTTGAGAAAATATCGTTTAAATCCCGTCCCTCGCCGTTTATAACGTCTTAAGCTCAGTTGTTTTTTGCACGTTTTTACCTTTTCGCAAACTCTGATGCCGAGAACAGCGCAACAACCGAGTCTAAATACCTCTTGGTAGTAGGTCGGGAGCGAAAAAACATAACTTTCCCGTTAACGTCCTGGGAAAACTCGCTTCCCTGTAGAGGACCGGGAGAAAAAATGTGAGCGATTTGTTCTCGCTAGAGAATTTGCCTTCCCTTGCCAGACAGCACTCTAACTAATTCCAAGCGTTTTCGACTAAAATTCGTAAGTAGCTACAAGTTACAAAGACCGAAAAGTCCTTGTCCTTGTCCTTCTATTGGACATACCTACAGAAATGTTGGTTGTTCATTTATTGTTTCTGTCATGTGAAATAATTGAAATAGCTATTGACATTTTCATGTCTTTGCCGTGGCACACAACCTAAAAATCGTTAGTGACGAAATTGGGTGACGAAATACCGTTACGTTATATATTTCTGATGATTTTCGCTTACAACCGATTCGTTGCTACGGAACTTTATCTCCGCCAGTTATCATCGTACAAAAATCGTTCACCACTCGTTGGATAGCTCTCGATTTACCTCACCATATTAAGTTAACCACTGCGGAGTGCGTGGCCGACAAGCTGCGGTATGAGCGTGATTGTTTAAATAAAATTGTTTACACACAGGTGATCATTCTCAATAATTTATATTGTCAACACGAATCCGACCCTCTCCACATTGAACTACTATCGAAAAAATCAACATTTTGCTACGACTATTTGGACAATATATCGAAACTTGCCGAAACCACTCTACCTTCCAAAGAAAATTTCTTTTCAGAGCTGTACGAACAGGACATCACACAGGAAAAGTACGATAGGGTCAAGCTAATATGGGACACATTTGGTGTTAAAACATTGGGGCAGTTGGCTGACCTTTATCTAACATCTGACGTATTACTATTAGCAGAGTTTTTCCAAAACTTTCGCTCGGAAATGTTAGCATCAGAATATCGATCGACCATTCCATTTATTATATTCCTTACCCGGCATCGCACAACGAGCAATGCTTAGCCTAACCGGCGTGGAAATCCAATTAATAACCGATGACAGTATTTACAGCCTTTTTGAACAATCAATTCGTGGCGGGTACTGTGCTGCTTCCCTTAGACACGCTAGCACCGATGAATTGTATGAATTATGTTATATAGATGCAAATGGTCTCTATGCTCACTGTATGAAAAATTATTTGCCGATATCAGATTTTGAGTATATTCCACCAACGGCTGTTGACCTCCTTAGCATAAGTGATGAATCCCCTTATGGATATTTAGCCAATGTTAGTTTAGTTACACCCCCCCATCTACACGAGACATTCAATGATTTCCCCCCAGTAATTAACCACAAGCTAATCCCAGGCTCAAAGTGTAAAAAACTGGTAGGAACGCTCGAAAAACAGCCACATTTTGTTGTTCATTATAGATTGTTACAACTTTTGGCTAGCTTAGGTGTTGAGATCATACAGGTGCATGAGGTTGTACGTTTCAAACAAAGCCCATGGATTCGACCGTATATTGAATTTAATTATCAAAACTTGCATACGAGTCTGCAACCCATTGGGACATTTTCATGTCTTTCCCCTCCTTCCTTCTCACCTACCACATTAGGTAGGTAGGTACCTAATTATAAAGTCGCAATCTAAGTTGTAGTGTTGATCATTCTCCCGTAATAAAACAAATAAAATAATAAAACGGCGGACGGACAGAAATTGTTGGTTTTTTATTAAATTTTCGGATTCTATGTACCCTGAATCGGAAACTATCAAATTTTACGGTGGGGGGGGGGGTTAAATTGTTATTTTTGTCATGCTCGATTCCAAAGGTTTATTATTGAAAATAACAAACCAACAATTTCTGTCCGTCCGCCGTTTTATTATTTGTACGTTTTATACAACCTGCATTCCGTTGTCGTAAGACTAATTACCAATTCTTTTATGATCAACACTACAACTTAGATTGCGACTTTATAATTAGGTATCTACCTAATTTGGTAGGTGAGAAGGAAGGAGGGGAAAGACATGAAAATGTCCCAATGCGTTGCAGACTCGTATGCAAGCGTTTATCAACGACTGTTTTCTTATGATTTATTTTAAATTATCTTTGATTACTGGGAGTGCCATTTAATTGTCTTGATTCACCTGTTGGTTTACCTTTATAGGTGCCCGTCTTCTTAGATCACTGTTTTCTGTGGTCAATAACCATTATTCTTAAATATGGAACAACATTACGACCGGCCAGCCGGCCGGCCGGCCGGCTCCAGTACTCGATTTTGGGCTATCCTGCATGGAGCACGTGGGTAGGTATTGATCGCAGATAACAGTGATTTACTCAGAAAGGGGCATCTATTCAGGTAAATAATTAACCGTTCTGTAATAATTTGCAGCATTTTGGTTTATTATTTTCAATAATAAACCTTTCGAATCGAGCACGAAAAATGTTTCCTTAACCCCCACTCAAAATTTGATGGTAGTTGTGTTAAAGTAACGTAGAATCCGAAAACGGAATAAAAAAATGTCTGTCCGTCCGCCGTATGCCGCACAATGGGGCAAACGCTGCAAAAATCCTATTTTTCGAAAGTGGGAATTTTTTCTGACGGTTTCCACCAACTTTGGCCCCCAAAACACGAATTAGGGACGCTCCTTTTTTTTCAGATTATCTTTGATCATATGTAATCGTCTTGATCCACGTGTTGACACTTTTTCTCGTGTTATTATACAAATTGATGGTGATTTCAGACAATTTCTCAGGTTGACTCATAAAAAATCAATTTCGGGAGCTGAACCTCTGGTAAAACCTCAATTTTCGCCTCTTTCGTCAAAATCGTCATCGTATTATTGGTCTTCTCGTCCCAAAAACCACGGAAAACGATACCTCAAAAGCTCATGTTTCTAAAACACAAAAAGTACCTATTTTTATACACGTTTTCACTCATAACACCCCTGGGTATATTCCGATCGGGCTGAAAAGTTTCAGGACACAACTACGGCCCAAATGGAGCATGTGTGCGATAGAACGAATTTTTTAGACCGAAAATGAAGCCGGTACAAGTGATACGGCGGACGGACATTGCTTTTTCTGAATCTACGCACGTTGAAACGGAAAAGAAAACATTTTGAGGGGATGTTATAAAAATTTTTTGCTCAGCGAATATTATTCACAGAATAATAAACCAAAATATGGCCTAAGGAGGATGCGGATCACCGTTCATTCAAACGCCTGGATATTTTCATGTACTTCCAGATACGACTTGGCAGTTAACGTCGTATTTCACGAGAAGTCTTATCTCCCGGATGTCTTATATCTGCCGAGAGCCGTTTCAAGAGCGTCGGAGAGCGATAGAGAGCAAGAGGCGTTTCGATAGGACATACCAACCTGAATAAGAGCTGCGAAAAATTTGACACCTTCAGATTGGATGTTCCATAGACAAACAGAGGTTGACACGGGGTGTCGTGTGATTGAAGAAAAATAACAACACGAACGGTTTACCGCCAACAGCACTGTTCAAACTTCCAATTCCCACACGGTTCCTGCTTATTGCTTCCAAGTATACCAAGGTGGAAAAACGCTGCAAAGTCCTTGTCACATGGGTTTATTATTCTATTGGACATACCTACAGAAATGATGGCTGTTCATTTATTGTTGCTTTCATTTGAAATAATTGAAATAGCTATTTCTGGTGGTTTCCACCAATTTTGGCCCCCAAAACTTGAATTAGGTACGCTCCTTTTTTTTTCAAATTATCTTTGATCATTGGTAGTGCCATTTAATCGTCTTGATCCACGTGTTGACACTTTTCTAGTGTTATTATACAAATTGATGGTGATTTCAGACGATTTCCCAGGTTTATGACATTATGACTCATAAAAAAAAAATTTGGGAGCTGAACATTTGTTAGAACCTCAATTTTCAACTCCTTGGTCATAATCGACTTCATATTCGGTCTTCTAGTCCCCCAAAACATGGAAAACGATACCTCAAAAGCTAATATTACTAACATGTTACTAAAACACAAAAAGTACCTATTTTTATACACATTTTCACTCATAACACCCTTGGGTATATTCCGATCAGGATGAAAAGTTTCGGGACACAACTAGGGCCCAAATGCAGCATGTGTGCGAAAGAACGAATTTTTTAGACCGAAAATGAGGCCGGTACACGTGATACGGCGGACGGCGTACGGCGGACGGATATTGCATTTTTGGAATCTACACACCTTGAAACGGAAAAGAAAAAATTTTGAGGGGGTGTTATAAAAATTTTTTGCTGAGCGAATACATAGGTGTATTATTCACAGGATAATAAACCAAAAGCTTGCCAATCACTTTAAAAAACAAAAAATTGTTTCCTCCAGAATCAAATTTTTTTTTCTGAACCTACGATTTGCTACCAACAACAATAGGTACGAACTAAATGACTCGCGATGAGATAGTGGAAACCCATGTCAAGGAATAAAAACGCTGCAAAGTCCTTGTCACATGGTTTATTATTCTATTGGACAAACCTACAGAAATGTTGGCTGTTCATTCATTTTTTCTTTATTTTGGCTGTTCATTTATTGTTTCTTTCATGTGCAATAGTTGAAATAGCTATTTCTGATGGTTCCCACCAATTATGGCCCCGAAAAACACGAATTAGGCTCGGCTTTTTTTTTAACAGATTATTTTATCATTGAAGTACAATTTATTAATATTTATAATAATATTTATCAATTGTATTGATTCACCTGATGATACTACTTGTAGTGTTATTATACAAATGGTGATTTCAGACAATTTCCCACGTTTTTGACTAATAAAAAATTAATTTCGGAGCTTAACCTAGGTTACAACCTCAATTCTTCACTCTTCGGTCAAAATCAACCTAATATTCTGTCTTCTCGCCCTATAAACATGGAAAACGATGGTACCTACCTCACAAGCTCATGCTCACTAAAACCTCAAAAGTCCCTCGAAAACCCCTATTTGTACACCCATTTTTCTCCCATAACACCCCTGGGTGTATTCCGATCGGGCTGTCGAGTTTCGGAGCACAACTAGGACCCAAATGTGTTCCCAAATGGGGACCCAAACAGTGTGCGGAAGAACGACGATTTTATACCAAAATTTAACGTAAATTTAAGGCTGAAACTTCGTTAGAACCTCAATTTTTCACTGTCAAAATCGACTTCATATTCGGTCTCCTCAAAAGACCATGTTAACTAAAACACAAAAACGCTGCAAAGTCCTTGTCACATGGGTTTATTATTCTACTGGACATACCTACAGAAATATTGGCTGTTCATTTATTGTTTCTTTTATGCGTAAAAATCGAAATAGGTACCTATTGCTGATGGTTTCCATTAATTTTGGCCCCTAAAACACAAATTAGGTACGCTCCTTTTTTTTTTTTAACTATCTTTGATCATTGGTAGTGCCATTTAATCGTCTTGATCCACGTGTTGACACTTTTTCCAGTGTTATTATACAAACTGATGGTGATTTCAGACGATTTCCCAGGTTTTTCAATCATAACAAATCAATTTTGGGAGCTGAACATTTGGTAGAACTCAATTTTCCACTCTTTGGTCAAAATCGACTTCATATTCGGTCTCCTCGTCCCCAAAAACATGGAAAATGATATCTCAGAAGCTCATGTTACTAACATGTTGCTAAAACGCAAAAAGTACCTATTTTTCCACACATTTTCACTCATAACACCGCTGGGTATATTCCGATCGGGCTGCAACGTTTCGGGACACAACTAGGGCCCAAATAGAGCATGTGTGCGAAAGAACGAAATTTTTACACAGAAAATAAAGCCGGTATGCGTATACCGGGGTCGGTGGACGGCGACTACGCACGTTTAAAAAAAATTTGTGAGGGGGAAAAATTTTTTGCTGAGAAAATCCATAGGTGTATTATTCACAGAATAATAAACCAACAAGTCTGATCATCAGGAGTCACTTCGTTTTCTTCTGGTGCGTAGGAATGATAGCTGAGATTCAGGATATTAACTGGGATTCAACTGTGATAAAAACGCTTGCTTCTTCACAATGTTCCACCTGCTCACCGCTGTCAAAATTTAATTCCAAGCTGAATTTCCCACAGTTCTGCTTATACAGCAGCTGGCGATCCTTCATTTGACTATTGTTCTTAACCGCCCAAAATAAATCCCCCTCAGACGCGTCGAGGGCCATTAGAGGATATTCGATAACCCGTCAAAACTCGAGAGTGAAACCCATTATTTACCACACGGGTTGAACGATATGATGTCCCCATCGCTCTCGCGTAATTGAGCCCGGCGCTCGTCACAACACCCGTTTTCACTCAATTGCGGAAAGTCGTTTTCTGTTCGCAAATTACTGACTCCACAACAGCCGCTTAGTCACAAACCGTAGCCATCCATCCTGATTCCACAAATCCCTTCTAGCAAAATGATTTCTTACGATTCAGAATCACGATACGCACCAACAGTATCTTCCCATCCAAATGCCAGTTTATGCAAATTTATTTAGGTACCTACGTACGAATATATAATTATTATAACCTACCTACACTACCTATAACTTTTCTCGATTCGGCTTTCAACCCTCGACCAAAGAGTTTGTATCTTCTCTTTCGTCAACCCGATCGACATAAGCCAGTAGTTCAAAAACCAGCGAATTCTTCAGTCACCGAATTTTTATGGAGAATACGCTATAATGAGTTCAAAATTTGAGTTTTTGAGGTTCAAAAACCTCTAAAAAGCTGTACAAATGGCCTCATATCACCGAAATTCGTTTATTTAAAAAAAATTAATCAAATTAAAAACAAATTCATTTATTTAAAATGTTATAATTTATTTTAAAGATTAACCATCAGTGGCACAATATTATAATGATGACGCAAGACAGAAAAATAATTTGCAATAGTAAAGTAACACAGAGGTGCCAAAATTAGTTGGATATCAACAATAACTAGGTAGGTAGGTACTTCAGAATCACCAGAAGGTGGTATAGGACCGCTCTAGAGACAGAAAAATACGATATATTTTTTTTTGGTTTATTATTCTGTAAATAAGTAAGCTCGGCGTTACTCTCAGTCCTCCCTAAGGGGGTGAAGAATAGGGGTTGACCTTTCCAGGACGCCGTTATCTCGAATTTTTTAACGTTTTAAAAAATAGTTCGTAGTTTTTAGCGAATTTTCAAAGAAAATGAAGCTATTGCAATGGCTTCGAAATTTAAATAATATAAATTTTTGGAAATTTTCTTCATAGAAATCCGTTTCAGACCATTCTAAAACGATTCCTGAAATTTAACACTTTTTTATATGTATATATATATATATATATATATATATATATTTATATATGTGTCACTCCAGACGATAACTCTCGATAGAATTGAGATAAACAGCTCAAATTTGCACAAAAAATCTATCTTGGCAATCGAAAGGCTAAGTTCGAAGATGGGCGAAATTGGCCTACTCTAAGGAGGGTTTTGGCGCATTTAAAGTGCGCAAAAATTACCCAAAAATCCCCAAAATGTTATTTTCCAACAAGTGACCCCTCATTTTAAAGGTTTTTGCACGCTGAACACGATGGTGGAATCGGATTTTAGATATCTTGATCCGTTCTCAAATTAGAGCATTTAAAGTGCGCAAAAATTACCTAAAAATCCCCAAAATGTTATTTTCTAACAAGTGACCCCTCATTTTAAAGGTTTTTGCACGCTGAACACGATGGTGGAATCGGATTTTAGATATCTTGATCCGTTCTCAAATTAGAGCATTTAAAGTGCGCAAAAATTACCCAAAAATCCCCAAAATGTTATTTTCCAACAAGTGACCCTTCATTTTAAAGGTTTTTGCACGCTGAACACGATGGTGGAATCGGATTTTAGATATCTTGATCCGTTCTCAAATTAGAGCATTTAAAGTGCGCAAAAATTACCCAAAAATCCCCAAAATGTTATTTTCTAACAAGTGACCCCTCATTTTAAAGGTTTTTGCACGCTGAACACGATAGTGAAATCGGATTTTAGATATCTAAATCCGTTCTTAAATTAGAGCATTTAAAGTGCGCAAAAATTACCCAAAACTAGGATAATCTTTAAACTCTTACCCCCACCCCCTTAGAGTGGTCAGATTGAAAAATGTGAGAAGTATTAATTGAAGACGAGAGTTCGAAGCAAAAAAGGGGGAGGCAAACGATTAGTACAACTCCTTGAATTTACCCACAGCGATCAAATAAATAAGCACTTAGTACAATTACGTAATAAACAAACGGTAGAATCAGGATGGACAAAACGTACAAATTAAAATAAATACGAAGAGAATATACATAGAAAACCAAATTTTAGACCGAAGTTTTCCTTTATTCAAAACCATAGCCATTAATTCGAATATTTCTTTGAAAATTCGCTCATTAAGTCATGCTGCATGACTGATTTTTTTTTTTAGAACACCCGGAGCTTCGTGCGTCCAGCCGCTCGTTCACATGCACCGGCAGGCTTCGTCAACAGGAGGGTGAATCAAATTGTATACATTCAGCCCAGATATCACTGCTAGGGACGCCGGCGGCATTCTACATACATTCTCCAGTTCTACATACCTTGAAACGGAAACCATCAAATTTTGAGGGGGGTTAAATTTTTTTTCGTGCTCGTTTCCAAAGGCTCATTATTGAAAATAATAAACCAAAAGTAACACATAAATCGGTTGAGAACAAAGCCGTGGGCAAAAAATCCACGTTTTTTCAGCATTTCCCTTCCTCCCTTCTAGAACTAAATCTCGAAATTCCGGCGACTTGGGGCACAACTAGACAGTTTTCCGCATCGAACAAAAACAAAACACACACACTCACACCTATGGTGCTTTTCACGAATTTGTATTCAGGAGGGTCTGAAACGGATTTGAATGAGGTTCCTTTCATTCTCGGCTGTCTGTTGTCCTCTTCTGATCAGATCAAATACATAAGGACGTCTCTTACTACAGAGGGACGTCTTAAAAATCCCACACACAGCCTTCATAATTGTATCCCTCGGGTTTTTGCTACATTTGGTTTATATTGCTTGGTCACATTTTTGTTGAAATTTGGCGCAGACTTCAAAAATATTGTTGTATCGGCTTCCAAAAAAAAATTACTTTTTTTCAGCATACAAATTATTCCAATGTTCAGTATTATACACCTTTTTTGGACTATTTCTTTTTTCATTTACTCGTTTTTATTTTTTACAATCCCCCCCCCCCCCCTTTGAAGCATTTATTAAACATTTGTAATAGGCAAAAACAAAATACTGAATTCTGTGAGCCCAACTTATGGACAATTACACACTGCACTTCAGCACTATACACCATGATCTCTATTTCTGTAAACAAACCCACTCACAATTTAAATTCATTCATTAAATCTAGATTTAAATAAATTCACTCATTCAAAATTTCATTCAAGGTTCTCAAATTCTTTTTAATAAGTAGTTTATCACATTTCTGCCGACTGCTATTCGTTGAACTTTAGTAGATCTCTGTGGTACTATCCTACTTTAATTTGCCCTGGTTCTGGTTCTTAATGTGTATATTATTGTTAGACTAATTGTTTCTCATGCTTGTCCTGCTGGATATTCTAATCCGTCGTGGGGGCGCTCGTTTTGAGCGCGTTTTTCTGTCAATTTCGGGTATATTCATTTTGGGTTTATAGCACTCTATATACCAGTAGGGTGCCTACTTACAAATTTACCTCATTTCTGTATTTACGTTATTTAAAATTGTTCATAGTTTCTGCTATGAAACTATTCGTAATTAAATTCTGTAATAAGGAACTTCCTATATTTTCCTGCTTCTCTCATATATTTAGCTAAATTGTCAAAGTTACATTTGCCGTTCAAAATGTCGATGGTTTCACTTTCTGAGAGTGTCATTTTTCCTAGGCATGTGACTCTAAATTCCTTCAAAACTGGGCACTGTGCCAGAAAATGCTGAGAGGTTCTCTCGTTCGTTTGAAAAATTTTTACAATTTATTTGTACACATTTTCAATTATTTTCTTCGTTAACGCGCATTCTGGATTCAGTGTAGGTATTGGTACCCGTACATGCGAAAAGACATGACGTAATATGAATGTTCCGTCTTGTTGTACTTCACATTCCTCGCTCATTTCACGAACGCAATAGAAGCGAATAATCGTCTAAAAACATGCGGTTACTGATGACTCACTTCCATTAAACTAATCAATGACTTAGCGAGAACTGTACCCTTGCAAACTCAGTCAATCTTGAAGCACCCGACCTCGGAACAGGCGTAACAAGGTTTACCGGCAAGATTAGCTCACTGATTCAGCGATATTTTTAAAAAGGACATTAAAAAGAACATTAATTCAATCCTTTTGAAGGGTAAACGTCCGCACGGAGCGACAAGGGCTGGGATAATGAAGGTCGTGATACGCGGGTTTTCCGTGAAGATTTCGACTGATGACATTACGGAAAATTGCGGACCGTTTACGGTGATATAGGAAAGGTACAAGATTACTCTCGGGATACTCAACAATCATTGGCTTTATTCGCATCGTTTGTCATGCATTAATCGCGTTAACGATTTCCGTAAGCCCCACGCCACGTCGAACCTGAGAGAGTGAAGAGAATTTATTCATCATTTTTACCGAGTAAGATTATCGTAAAAAGGTTCAAATTACTAACATTACCCAACTGTAGGCTAGGCCTGACGAGTTGGGTAAGAGTCGCTATTTAGCTTAAAATCTGTTAGGTACCTATCATAGTAAAGATACCAATTTAAGATGAATATACCTAATCCAGAAAAAATACATGCAAAACTACGCTTTTAAAGTAGGTAAATATCGAAGGAAAAACATTCTTTCATAATCGGCCAAGAGAAGGTTAACTTTTTGTATGAACTTCTCTTATATTCAGTTGGATGTCTCAGCTCATGATTGAGATACTTATGGAGAACGTGTAGCAAATAAAGTGGGCTTCTGGTGGTCAAAACTAACGAGGCTTAGGATTTACAATATTGCCTTGTAAAATAAATCTAGCGGGATACAATATTGGTCTGTCAGAAAGAAAAGTAAAAGGTTTTTGGCAAGGAGCTGCTTGACAGTAAGAATCCTTCCGGAAGTGATACGAAATTTGTGGTGTCGTCAACCATAAGAACTTCATCTATGGCAACTTCATCTCAACAGAAGCCTGCTCTATACTTTGATATCTGGTTGCAGAAACACTAAGAAGTTCTTAATATTAGAAGTATGTATTAGATAGTATCTTGTGAATCGAATTAAACATTTTTAACTTACAGTTAAACATTTTTCTCTTTCAATTCAGCTTAAGGCCCCCCTCATTCCCCAGGGTTGCGCAAAATAAACTGCTACCAACGGCCAACTACCCTACTGCACCACCTACATTGAATTCTTCGAGTTTATTTATTTGATGGCTTTCCCCCATTTGAATTTTAGTCCTTCTATTTCTTGTTTTGTTTTACATATCTGCTAATTAGCTACCTACAAAATTTGTTGATATGTTAAAATTAAAAAAAATTTCTATGAAATATTTTTAAAGATTTTATTGAAAGCGAAGAACGTTTAATTGACAATAAAAAGTTTTAATTGAAAGTAGAAATACACTGCCAAGGTGATGGCACAGGAGCTTCCTCGTCACAATCAGAGTGACCCATTATAAAATAGAACAGACTCGGAAGCAAAATAACATAACATTACATTAAATTACATAACATTACATAACATTACATAACGTTAAATATACATATTACATAACATTACATTACATAACATAACATTACATAACATTACATGAAATATACATATTATACATAACATGACTTCCATAATACATTACGTCCATTATACATAACTAGCCTGACCGCTCGCTTCGCTCGCTATCCGAGATTCGCTGTACGCAGTATCGTGGAACCAACAAACGACGGAAAAATCCCATACCCTACCGGGTATTTGTGCCCAATTTTATCAAAATCCGTCAAGCCATTCAGGAGTTGACCATGGTCGACCATATTTCCGCTATGGTCAGGGAATTAAAAATGCGCCTACGTTCAACTTGGGAGGCTACCGGATATTGGTGCCAAATTTGGTCGATATCCGTTGAGCAATTCGGGATTCGACCATGGAGGGGCCCATGGATGCGCTAAGGTCGACCGCGGGGGTAGTCCGAAGGGTCGATCGTAGATAGAATTTCACGTAGATTACGAATACGCGATAAAAAATAGGGGTTACCATTTCAATTAACGAAGTTGACCATGGTCGACCATAGTTCCGCTATGGTCAGGGAATTAAAAATGCGACGTTGCACAACTTGGGAGCCTACTGGATATTCGTGCCAAATTTGGTCGATATCAGTCAAGCCATTCAGGAGTTGACCATGGTCGACCATAGTTCCGCTATGGTCAGGGAATTAAAAATGCGACGTTGCACAACTTGGGAGCCTACTGGATATTCGTGCCAAATTTGGTCGATATCCGTTGAGCAATTCGGGATTCGACCATGGAGGGGCCCATGGATGCGCTATGGTCGACCGCGGGGGTAGTACGAAGGGTCGATCGTAGATAGAATTTCACGTAGCTTACGAATACGCGATAAAAAATAGGGGTTACCATTTCAATTAACGAAGTTGACCATGGTCGACCATAGTTCCGCTATGGTCAGGGAATTAAAAATGCGACGTTGCACAACTTGGGAGCCTACTGGATATTCGTGCCAAATTTGGTCGATATCCGTTGAGCAATTCGGGATTCGACCATGGAGGGGCCCATGGATGCGCTATGGTCGACCGCGGGGGTAGTCCGAAGGGTCGATCGTAGATAGAATTTCACGTAGCTTACGAATACGCGATAAAAAATAGGGGTTACCATTTCAATTAACGAAGTTGACCATGGTCGACCATAGTTCCGCTATGGTCAGGGAATTAAAAATGCGACGTTGCACAACTTGGGAGCCTACTGGATATTCGTGCCAAATTTGGTCGATATCCGTTGAGCAATTCGGGATTCGACCATGGAGGGGCCCATGGATGCGCTATGGTCGACCGCGGGGGTAGTCCGAAGGGTCGATCGTAGATAGAATTTCACGTAGATTACGAATACGCGATAAAAAATAGGGGTTACCATTTCAATCAACGAAGTTGACCATGGTCGACCATAGTTCCGCTATGGTCAGGGAATTAAAAATGCGACGTTGCACAACTTGGGAGCCTACTGGATATTCGTGCCAAATTTGGTCGATATCCATCAAGCCATTCAGGAGTTGACCATGGTCGACCATAGTTCCGCTATGGTCAGGGAATTGAAAATGCGACGTTGCACAACTTGGGAGCCTACTGGATATTCGTGCCAAATTTGGTCGATATCCGTCGAGCCGTTTGGCCGTGCATAGAAGGACAGACAGACAGACAGAGCGCATGCGCAGGGCGAACCGCTGGCTCTATCATGTTGAAATTTATATGGGACCTCAATGGGCCCTACCCGCTTAATCCCTGAGAATTACATTGAAATTGGGTGAAATCTTTGGTTACTACGGCTGTAACAAGGAAATTGAATCTATTTCACGCCAGCGCATGCGCAGAGCGCACCGAGGGTCCGATCATGCTGAAATTCATACTGGAACTCACTAGGCCTTGTCCAAACAACCCTTGAAAATTTGAGCGAAATTGAATCAAAATTGTGAAAGTTATGCGTGTTTGTTGAATTTAACGTTAGCGCATGCGCAGGGCGTACCGCTGGATCAATCATGTTGAAATTTGTATGGGACCTCAAGGGGCCTTATCCGCACCATCCCTCAAAATTTGAGCTGGATCAATTCAAAATCGTGGAAGTTATGGCTGTAACAAGGAAATGCGGACAGACTCACAGACTCACAGACTCACAGATTCACAGACTCACAGACTCACAGACTCACAGACTCACAGACTCACAGACTCACAGACTCACAGACCGACAGACACGGAACCAAATTTGTTCAGTAGGCTTTGAAACGCAAAATGCAAGTGGAAATTTTGATTTCTGAAGACAAAAATTTTTTGGCTCACGAAAGTGAACACAAGGCTTCCGCTGCTTCGCAGACTCGGAAGCAATAAAGGATTGAATTCGAAAATAGGTCCTAGTACCTATGCAATATCAGTATGCATTCATTGGCTCAATATTTAATAGAACACTCTGATTCCGACATTATATTTATGAAAAGTTATTTAACTTGCAGATCCATTTCGGAAATTATGAGCAAATTAATTAAAAACTTGCTCGTTGTAATGGACAGTATTTTAACATGAAATTGAGATTGTACCGTGTTGTACTGAATAGGTACCAGGGTATTTGCGAATTTGCATACAAAATAACATTCCAAATTCGATTAAATTCACACCGTGCTGCTTGGTATCTAATAAAATAACCTTAACCGAGAAAATTTGTCGATTTTTGCGCCTGCGCGAAAGCTTCTGCTTGGTTCGCGGCGTCCCTGACCTTTGAAGAATGGCTTTTTGAATGTTTTCAGCATCTCCAGTGGGTGGAAAATCCGTTTTGCGATGGCTCGAAGTGCTTGGAGCAATGGAGAGACGTTCCACGTGGCAGCGCGCCATAATAAACAAAATCATGAAAACAACATCCCCAGTTGTACTCTCTTCAGGGGTCTGGCTAACTCGCAACCCTCGCCATCTCAGTCGGTTCCAGGTTCCAGGCGTTCTTGAGGAGGTTCCTTACTTCGGCACCCCCGCAGAGGGCACCGTGTGGCCAGTAGTCATGCACGAAGGGATCGCCGGCTTTTGCTGGTTCTGCTGTTTTCGCTGATGATTTCGAGCACGCACACGGAAGAAAACAAGTGGCGGATCATTCAGTAATAATAATAACAATAATAATAGCACCATCAGCCCCATTGCGAACGCAGTTTATCAGGTGGACGAGAGCATTACACCCCTCAGTCTGTACGTGCCCAATGCTGTCCCTCTTGGGAAAGTGATTGAGGATGTGACCGAACCTGGGGAGCGAAGGAGCTGCATGGGCGATTCCGTGCACAGCTTCTACCTCTTGCAGATGGTTGGTGACTGGTTCCCTGGAAGTCGAAACCGAAGGGATTATGATCGCCATACAGGACCCCAACGGCCTTATCAGGTAGAATAAACCGGTTCCCGTGAGATCACCGAAGTTAAGATACCTCGAGCGTGGTTAGTACTTGGATGGGTGACCGCCGTGGCACGCTGTGAGATGTCCAAGTGTGATCCGTGTAGCTGCTGGGCGAACCCCTCTCCACTCATTGCCTCGCCAATGAACAGCCAAGTAAAGAGCGAAATGGTCACACCGAATTCTGATCCTCTCACTGGACGGCAGCTGATCACGTCCGCGACGGTCGCAGGGCAGTAGGACGAAAAGCCCCAGCCTGGAATGGCTGTTTACTTTACTTACTACTTACTTTACAGGAACAGGTCGCTGGACCCGCGACTACCGGAAGTACATCATCCGGCAAGCCAGCCCACCAAGTACCTGTTTCGGCATAACATGGTCACGCGTATAGTCCACCAGGAGCTGGCTTCAAAAGGGCGTTCTTGTTCAGGACAGGACACGCTATTTCTAGTATGAGCCAGCCAGGTACTTGGAGAATGAAAATTACAAGATGTATTGGGACAAGAAGCTACCAACTGATCTACCAATCACCGCGCGCCCGCCTGATATTGTCCTCCTGCGCGAGGCGGTGGGAACGACCTACCTAACTGACATCTCAGTACCTGTCACATCGAACCTCAAAGCCAAGCACAGGGAGAAGGTGAATAAGTATTTATCCCTTGCTAACGAAATAAGGACGATGTGGGAGCAGGAGGTGCTACGGATCGTTCCCGTGGTCTTGTCTGCCACTGTGGTGATACCCAAGAAACTCCATGAAAGCTTCAGGATCCTTGGTTTGCCCAGTGGACTTTACGAGGACATGCAGAAGGCCGTGCTGATTGCCTCGTGCAGCCTGGTGAGGGAGTTTTTGGGGGAAAACTATTATGCCCGACCAATGAGCCCTCCACATGCACTTGCGGGTGGGAATAGGCCCTTGGGCTCCCACCCCCGCCGTGGCACTTTTTACCCCCCACGGGTGATGACCACCGACATAATAATAAATTTATTAATGTTGACATACAGTATACGCATAAACACAAGTCAATATTTCTTATAAACATGGAAGAACAATACGTCTATATAAATTAACTAACAATTACCATGTCTTGCCAAAATGGAAAGGAAATCGTATACGGTACACAATGGGACCTCACTTAGCTTCAACCGTACTGCGCGTAGGAGATCCTTTTCCGGAACAACTTTCATGCGATTTGGCAAGGTGTTATGAAGCTAAACACCCCAGAACACCACACTGTACCGCTGAGGAGAAGTGAGTCGGAGTTTGGGTATTCTCAGGTTGCCGGAGTTTCTGGTAGGGTAAGGGTGGTAGTTCTGACGGTCCAAAAGTTCAAGATTTCTGCGGGTATCTTAAAGGCAGACAAGGATATATCTATCACACACTGTCACTATTCCTAGCTTCGTGAAGAGCGGACGACACGAAACCCTCGCAGCTGCTCCGGAGAGAAGCCGGATTGCTTCTTTTTGGAGCACAAAAACGTCAGCAGCCATCAGGGAGGAATTTCCCCAGGGTAGGAGGCAATAATCAATCTTTGATAGGAAATATGCAAAATATAGCGAACGGAGGACTTACAGAATGTCACAAAGGACACAACAAAGTCTTGCAAAAGAGTCAAAGCTCATATACCGTGCAATAACGTCGATTTAAAACAGACAACATAAAGTTATTGTTTGTTACTGACGATGGTTTGATCACGGAAACCGGTATAACAGTGTATTTTTCGCGTTTTTTCGTGTATTAGTGGAAATGGACAACTTTTCAATGACCCCGTTTTTCTTTTAAATGGGTTTCCATGATTTCTTCGCGAGTGATTTGGTTCGTACCAGACGATAACGTGAATATTGGCATAATTCGGCTGTATGTGTGGTCACTATAGATTATCTGATGTTTCATGTGATAGAAAACCAAGTAACTTACACTACCCAATGCCAAGTACAGGTAATCCAGAAAATCAAGGCATACTTATCTATCGTCAGTTTAAGGGTAAATGTCACGGATTTTAGTGAGAAATAATTTCAATAGATGGCTGCACCGTCGGGGGCAATCCAATATTCGGTTTACCTCTTGAACGGGCCGATTTTCAATCTGTAAAATGTTCTGTAATTGTTATAAACAACCTCAAGTGGCGACATTCCGTTTTGAATTTGAAACTTATTTTTCATGGAGTTCCCGCAATTTTTTAACTCAATTTCAATTGTTTTGGAAAAAGCAACTAGTACTTTTGCAGCAAAAAAATCGAAGAATCCAAATCCGTTTTCAGATTGAAAATCGGATCATTAGATCGAACGGCATCTGGGAAAGTCACTATAACAATAGGGGCCTATTGTTAGCCCTCTAATCCTCTGGGGGGCTCCACCCCTAGGCTGGTGCGACGTTGCACTTCTACTTCCACGTGGTGAGAGTCTTCCAGGGACCCTGGGGGTCCTGGGGAAGTTTTCTAGAACCAGGGGTCTGGGGAGTTGGTGGATTTCCAGGTTCATTATACCTAATGTATGATGTATATAGACTCTTATGTATATAGACTCTCTAAAAATCATTATATTTGTTGTATAAAGTATTTGCTGAATAAAAAAATTGAATTGAATTGAATAATAGTTGGACTTTTTTCAAAAGGTAAACCGACATGTCTGACCTCATGCCGTCGAATTATTCTCAACAGTATTGGTAATACGCCGGCCGACAGGCAGGAGGTACAGGAAGCTATCAGGGGAAAATTAATAGTTATGAACGAGAGCTTTCAGCCCTAGCAAAGATGAGTCAATTAGATGAGTTCAGACAATGTGTTTTGACTGTAAGGGTAATCTAGAATGATTATCTCACAGATTATATGGTGTAATTGTTTCAAAATAAGGAGCTAAAAACCAGAGCCGACGGGTATTTCATGGTCGTTTAACAATGTGATTACCCAGCACCTGGAAATTATCGTCATCCGACGTCATTAGGGTCGATTACCGGAGTTGTTAATTGCATCGGAACATGCCTATGACATTCATCTCCCTCATCCCCTGGACTGATCGAAACAGTTGGAATACCAAGTGGTTCAATTATGCCAACCACTGAGACGCGCATAAGTCAGGAACTAATGGGAAGTGGGACTAGGTATCAACAGTTTTTAAGTCGACTTACTTGCACATTTTTTCCCAGTCGCAAGGGAAAACGGTGCAAATCCCTGCACAACGGTTTATTATTTTGTACAGAATACCCTCCTGTTACAGATCACAGCTCTCCGTATAGATAACGCTTCTATATAACATACCTATGTACTATTCTACACATATTATGTAGATCGCGAACCCTCCGTAGGTTAGTACCTAACCCCGTACTCGTTAATAGGTACCTACCTAAACCGTTGTGTAATAATTTACCTGTATAGGTTCCCCTTCTACGTAGATAGAATAATGAACCGTTATGTAATAATTTGCCCATCAATAATACTTCAACGGTTGTTAAGTAGCAAAAGTACCTATCAACAAAATCCAGCCCCTTCTTGGTAGATGAGCCGTTGTGTAATAATTTACCGTTGTGTAATAATTTACCGTTGTGTAATAATTTACCGTTGTTTAATAATTTGCCATTGTGTAATAATTTGCCATTGTGTAATAATTTACCCATCAATAATACATCAACGGTTGTTCAAGTGGCAAAAGTACCTATCATCAAAATCCAGCCCCTTCTGGGTAGATGAGCCGTTGTGTAATAATTTACCGTTATGTACAAATTTGCCGTTGTAATAATTTACCCATCAATAAAACTTCAACGGTTGTTCAAGTTTCGAAAGTACCTATCATCAAAATCCAGCCCCTTCTGGATAGATGAGCCTTTGTGTAATAATTTACCGTTGCGTAATAATTTACCGTTGTGAAATAATTTACCGTTGTGTAATAATTTGCCGGTGTGTAATAATTTGCCATTGTGTAATCATTACCCATCAATAATACTTCAACGTTTGTTCAAGTTTCAGAAGTACCTACGAACAAAATCCAATTGTCCATCACTTGTCAAATGAAATAATATCGCAGAACAAACAGCTCGACTTCATACAGCCATCCTTGATTATAATCAGGTTGGTGCTCCCTAGTGATGATGTCCCGGACGGATTTATACCGTTTGATTCACGATCGTGTTGACGAAGCTTTTTGGTGCACACGAACGGCTGGACGTACAGTGCTCCGGGCGGTCTCAAAAAATGTAATGAGCTCAAGACAAATTTAATAACGTAAAAAAACCCATACCCTTCTACCGGAAGTTTTTGAGCTACGGCGTTCTGAAAATTTCAACCCCTATTTTGAACCCCTTAGAGATGACTGTCAGTAACGTCGAGCTTCGAGGACCAACTAGACCCCGAACGGAATCTATAACCCGAATTTCATCAATTTTGTTTCATGGTAACTAAGAAAAGTGGCCCGTACGGCGTACGGCGGACAGACGGAAATATTTTTATCGCAGTTTTGGATTCTACATACCTTGAAACGTAAACCATCAAATTTTGAGGGGGGGGGTAAGAATTTTGTTTTTTTTCATGCTCGATTCCAATGGTTCATTATTGAAAATAATAAACCAAAAACGCTGCAAATTATTACACAAAGGTTTATTATTTACCTGTGCCCCATCAGCGTGGATCACTGTTTTCTGTGGTCAATACCCTCGAACTCCCCCCCCAGGAAAGCCCTAAATCGAGTACTGGAGCCGGCCCCGGAATTTATGTTTCATGCAAATGCGCGGGATTCAATAATTCAATCATTAATTATTTGCAGTTATTCATGAAGCATAAGGCTAATAATACACCGTTGTATAATAATTTACCTGTACAGGTGCTCCTCCTACGTAGATAGTATAATTAACAGTTGTGTAATAATTTACCGAATAATACTTCAACATTTGTTCAAGTTGCAAAAGTGCCTATCAACAAAATCCAAATTCTAAGTACACAACTCTGTTTACGTAAACAGCCCATCTTATCTTGGGTATCAATCTGAATCCTTCTTATCAAGGTAAGGACGTTTCGGCTCCTACTTTCGAGCCTACCGAAGCTCCCCTTTTCGTGTTTACGGGACCAATTGGCATCCCCGCGGTGGATGCAGGAATAGCACTGGACATACCGGACATGGTCTAGATCAGTGGCTCCCAACGGGGCGATTTGGCTCCTCAGCGGGGGCAATGAGTTTCCAAAAAAAAATTTAAAAATCCAGCGAATATCAAAATTGAACACTTATACCCGACATGGAATCGAGATTTGAAGACTTGACCAGATTAGAGGAAATTCCGGATTGGATTTTAGATCCATTTTCTCTGGAAGCTGTGGATAAGCTCGATTCCTCTCTTCAGACGGAGTTTCTAGATCTGAAGTACGACTGTTTTATCTGTTTTATTACGGGAGAACCCAATTACACGAGAAGACTTAGAATATAGTAATGTATAATAAATAATAAAAGAATAGAATAATAATATACTTAGTAATAAATGAAAGAAGAGAGAGAGTTGAAAGAAAAAGTAGAAAATGTGCATGAGATGCGCGAAAGTAGAAAAATAATGGAAATCAAATAGATATCAACAGATATTAAAACAAAAATAAATAAATATTTGCACTGAAGGTTATAAGGTCGGGGAAGATGCCATTTTGGATTTGATGAACCACAAAACCACCACCCGCTCCAATCTTTGTGGGTTTTTTGTGGATTTGTGGACTGTGCAAAAATCGTTTTCAAACAGTACGGTTACGAGTTGGCCTCGGTGAAGCTTATGGGCAGTTATTCATAACTGTTGTAAAAACTGAACAGCTCTCAGTCTCGTTCCTGCCAATATATTTAGGTGAAAGAGGATTTAGTTCTGTCGTCCAGCTCCTTACAAAGCAAATAAATAGGATGGGCATTTGCTTCAAAGGAGGCCTGCGATTGAATTTGACGGAAATAAAGCCTGACATTCAAGCTTTATCTGAAATCCACCAAGCACAAGGCAGCCTTTGAAAATATAATTATGAACAATAGAATTTGCCAGACTTCATTTTTTTCAGATTTCAGTTGTCAACGTTTTAAATTCTTCCACATTCCAAATAATAAAAGAAAATGAATTAATAAAATATTTACTCCTGTTTTTGAAATGCAGGTCAATTATCTTAGTTAATTATTTCCCTTCAAATATCAGTTCTTTTTGAAGGGGGAAAAAACGTCTGCCAAGTTGGGTGGGCAGTACAGCTTCCTCACTTACTGTAACATGGACGTGTAGAATCAGTTGGTGAAAAAATTATGATTCAAAATGATTTAATAGCAATAAACAGAGTAGCAATAAATTACCTAACATGCGAAACAGGATCAAACATTTCAACGTTTCATGTTCGCGGATGCTCAGACGAACGTTACACAACGATTCCAATGAAATTCATACGGAACTATCAAAGTATTATTCCTGATCGGCCCTCCAAGTTTGAACTCATTTCAACGATATTTAAAAGGACGTTTCAAGTATTTCCCGTATGCGCACGCGCAGATGAAAGTTACGGTACGACTTTAATGATTCTGATAACGGACCATCTGCGATCCAACACGCGTATACCCACAGAAGTTCAGCTCTCTACGACAATAATTTTTCGCGTAGTTAACAGCGTTGCAAGGAAGTAGTCAAAATTTCATTTTCGCGCATGCGCAGACGAAAGTCACAGTACTATTTCAACGAAATTCGTACGGAACTATCAAAGTATTCCTGATCGACCCTCCATGTTTGAACTCATTTCATCGATATTTGAGGTAGTTATTTCACTATCCAACTATTTCACGTTTGGGCAAGCGCATTTGAAACGTAAAAGAAAATACTTTAAGGGGGGGTGTTATAAAAAGTTTATGCTGAGCGAATACATACATAGGTGTATTATTCGCGGAATAATAAACCAAAACGGGATGATGTCTAGAAAGGTAGGTTGACGATAAAATCAACGTCTGAACCGGCATAAAAGGGAACTATGTATTAGGAGTTCCGAAAATTTCTGGAGCTAAACGAGACCTTTGCCGAACCGAAAACAAAATCATTCGATCAAAAAAATCATTCGAATACTCGGTATTCGATTGTAAAATTCTTACGGAATCGCCCATCACAATTCTAATGTCATGCTGCACAACTGTAGATGCTCTACTGCTAGGCGGCATGAATTCTGAGTCGACCATAGTAGTGATTCAGTAGATCATATTTGTAGGTAACGATGCTACGACCTGAGACGTAGTACAGCAGTTCACAAACCCATCAGTGGGTTAGAACCCAGCTGCCCTGTTTATTATGATTATGTACAAATTTTCTTAAGTAAAGGTTTTACCTTGGAAACTTGTAGTCGGATTTTGATTGATTTTGGAACATTTGGAGACCAACCTCCATCTACCCTCAATATTCCCGTCCATCAACAGATTTCTGTCGTAAATCGACGTGTCAAAATATTGCTTACCCACAAAACGGCGATATTGACAGAGAATTTATTTATATGGAGCCTTCCACAGCAGAACAGCGTTTTTTTCATGGGAACCCAATACGTCAACCTTTATTCATGTCCATAGCATCTCCTTCAATATTACTCAGGCAGTTCTATTCGCAGAAAACGAATTGCCGAGTCAGAAAAACACCTTTTGTGGCCGCTTCAGGTAGCGAATGGGTGGTGTATACCGTGAAAACGAAAGAGCGCATTCACAAGGCCTCGTGAGAGGGAGCCTGGGAGTTTTATGAGATCCGTGCAATAAAAGCGTCCTTGGATGAGATTTGAAATGGGCTGCGTACACGGCGACCGACAACAAAATATTGAGACGACATCAACATGATCGTAAAACTCCAGCAATTGCGTTGGGAACCCAGTGAATGAAACGGTTGCTTTCTGAGTCAATCGACCTCAATTCGACCTTTCATTCTACAATGACTAGAATTTATTTCTTAAAAATACGAATAACGGAGACACAATAATGATGCATCACTTAAGAAAGCGGCTTTTTAATAGCCTCATAAACCTCAAGTAACTTTTCTGCCGTTGTGAAGGTTAACGCGTGTAAGTTATATTCTGTTCATCCCAACAGACGAATGCGATAAAAACTCCCTGGGTGTCATAAAAGTAACTGCTTTTAACACCGTACTGGTAAATAAATAAGTAAGTAAATAAGTTAACGTAATTTACACTTGAGCAATACAGTTTTACCTACTACCCAATCAGGAAAGCCGATATTTTCATATGAACTTCAGTACCTATTGTTATTTGTCCTGAAGGTCTCGGGTCATGCTTCTAGTTGATTTGATGATTTTGTGGAAAGCAATTGAGCGTCATATAAACAGAATGAGATGTCAAATGCAAAAATGGCTGACGACAATTTAAAGAGATACAGTGTTATTTATGATTTCTGCACACCGCAAATGAGACACACAGGCACTGGCTCGTCCTATAAGCTGATATTTTGTTTCTAAACGGCAGGGAGAAGTATTTGTCAAGAAAACCGATAGTCACGACGCAATTTCACGACTGCTTACGAGATTTTAAATCCCTGGTTAGTTGATAGTAAGCAAGTGTATTATTATCTTTAAATATACAGTGTCCAGTTTAGCCTTAAAACACGTTTAGTTTTTTTATTAAATAATATAAAACAGTAACAACGATATAAAGTCATTTCTCTAAATTTTATTGATTAGAAAAATAATTTAATTTTCAAGTATGAGGATTTGCTAAATGAGATTTTAACCCCTTAACAACCAAAACAATTAGTTCGATTTTCGTAATCCCACAGGTCCTTCAAGTAGAACATGGTACAGTAGTGTATCAACTTCATCTTGCCTAACAAGCTACATATTAGTAGGTATGATACGATCAGTAGTTCCAACGGAATCTGTCAGGTGTAAGACTTGACCCGTGTAAGATTTGGTAATAACTATTGCAATTCGTGAAATGTTGTGATGTCTGCTTGTTTATTATTTTCATAATTATGTGGCTAGGAAACGTCACCCATTTGAAATTAACTACCTATTAAGCGTATACTATGTAATATTTCCGTTGAACTCGATGTAGAACGAGTGTGCTGTTCCTGTTTCTCTTCGGCCCGTGCAAAGACATCGGAATTACAGCTATCAGTTCACCGGAGCGTCATTCAAGCCTCAATTCTCCAAACGTTACGGCGAATAGTTTGCTCTATTTTTTATTCGAAATATAGGTTTTCGAAGAGAAGAAAGTTGTACGTTGCGACATGATCGAAACCGAAACGAAATCACGTATTGAACTTACGTAATGCCATTAATCACAAAATTGTAATTGTTTATTGAGGAATAAATTTCTTTGTATCGCCAGAAAGTCGTGAGTTAGTCACGAATGGATAGGAGCAGGAGAGAGATGGAAGTGAGAGAAAAGATGGATGTGGTTCCTCCTTATGGGATCTTTCGCCTAACTCCCCGCGGTTTTCACCAATAGCAGGAGATCTTTTAGGATATGCTCCCCGCGGTTTTGACCAACAACAGGAGTTCTTTCAGGGGTATGCTCCCCGCGGTTTTCACCAACAGCAGGTGTTCTTTCAGGGGTATGCTCCCCGCGGTTTTCACCAACAGCAGGAGATCTTTTAGGATATGCTCCCCGCGGTTTTGACCAACAACAGGAGTTCTTTCAGGGGTATGCTCCCCGCGGTTTTCACCTACAGCAGGTGTTCTTTCAGGGGTATGCTCCCCGCGGTTTTCACCAACAGCAGGAGATCTTTTAGGATATGCTCCCCGCGGTTTTGACCAACAACAGGAGTTCTTTCAGGGGTATGCTCCCCGCGGTTTTCACCAACAGCAGGTGTTCTTTCAGGGGTATGCTCCCCGCGGTTTTCACCAACAGCAGGAGATCTTTTAGGGTATGCTCCCCGCGGTTTTCACCAACAGCAGGTGTTCTTTCAGGGGTATGCTCCCCACGGTTTTCACCAACAGCAGGAGATCTTTTAGGGTATGCTCCCCGCGGTTTTGACCAACAGGAGATCTTTTAGGGTATGCTCCCCGCGGTTTTCACCAACAGCAGGAGATCTTTTAGGGTATGCTCCCCGCGGTTTTCACCAACAGCAGGTGTTCTTTCAGGGGTATGCTCCCCGCGGTTTTCACCAACAGCAGGCGTTCTTTCAGGGGTATGCTCCCCGCGGTTTTCACCAACAGCAGGAGATCTTTTAGGGTATGCTCCCCGCGGTTTTCACCAACAGCAGGTGTTCTTTCAGGGGTATGCTCCCCGCGGTTTTCACCAACAGCAGGAGATCTTTTAGGGTATGCTCCCCGCGGTTTTCACCAACAGCAGGAGATCTTTTAGGGTATGCTCCCCGCGGTTTTCACCAACAGCAGGAGATCTTTTAGGGTATGCTCCCCGCGGTTTTCACCAACAGCAGGTGTTCTTTCAGGGGTATGCTTCCCACGGTTTTCACCAACAGCAGGTGTTCTTTCAGGGGTATGCTCCCCACGGTTTTCACCAACAGCAGGAGATCTTTTAGGGTATGCTCCCCGCGGTTTTCACCAACAGCAGGTGTTCTTTCAGGGGTATGCTCCCCGCGGTTTTCACCAACAGCAGGAGATCTTTTAGGATATGGGAGAGAGGACGAGAGAGAGGGTCGAGAGAGAGGGATTCGAGAGACAGAAGTCGGAAGTCGGGGGTCGGATCGTCCAATGAAGAGCTGGGCCAGAAGGGCTATTTTTATAGGGACTTTTCCACCCGTCCCCGGTCCACAATCGACCGTTAAAGTCGACTGAGGCGGATGGCGGTTGGGGAAACCCCCGGTTGTTTACCAGCTCGACTTCTCCACATTTATTTGGTAAAATCACACAATATTACTGGAGCGGATTCTGAGAGGGAATCACGACAAGCATCATATATGAGAAACTTGCGGGCCGCTATGTTGCCAACTAAATAAAATAAAATCGTCGTAAACTCTCAAAGTTTCCCTTCATAAGTAGTCAATTATTTATGTCAAGTTGGTAGCAATGAAAGACGTGTTTCCACCGTAAACGGCACCCGAATTAAAGAGAAGGGATGTGTTAAAAACCATCAAATACGGAAGAGGTACGAAAACGCTGCAAAGTCCTTGTCACATGGGTTTATTATTCCATTAGACATACCTACAGAAATGTTGGCTGTTCATTTATTGTTCCTTTCATGCGTAATAATCGAAATAGCTATTTCTGAGGCTGAACACAAATTAGGTACGCTTTTTTTTTTTTTTTTAACTATCTTTGATCATTGATAGTGCCATTTAATCGTCTTGATCCACGTGTTGACACTTTTTCCAGGGTTGTTATTCAAACTGATGGTGATATCAGACGATTTCCCAGGTTTTTCACTCATAAAAAATCAATTTTGGGTGCTGAACATTTGGTAGAACTCAATTTTCCACTCTTTGGTCAAAATCGACTTCATATATTCGGTCTTCTCGTCCCCAAAAACATGAAAAACGATATCTTAGAAGCTCATGTTACTGACATGTTGCTAAAACGCAAAAAGTACCTATTTGTATACACATTATCACTCATAACACCCCTTGGTACATTCCGACCGGGCTGAACAGTTTCGGGACACAACTAGGGCCCAAATGGAGCATGTGTGCGAAAGAACGACTTTTTAAGACCGAAAATGAAGCCTGTGCACGTGATAAGGCGGACGGCGTACGGCGGACGGACATTGCATTTTTGGAATCTACGCACCTTGAAACGGAAAAGAAAAAAGTTTGAGGGGGTGTTATACAAATTTTTTGCTGAGCGAATACATAGGTGTATTATTCACAGAATAATAAACCAAAATGGGTTGAATTTGACTTATTATGGGTCGAAAATTGTCTAAAATATTTTTAAAATTCGATCTAAAATGGTACTGTGTAGTGGGTTTAAGCAAGAGAAATTATTTGCGTATCCCAGTTTTTGGCTTCCTCACTGCAGAATGTAGCCGCCCACTGTTACCATTTGTCGTCATTTATGGATGTCAGCAGTTTTCGACCGACCAAAACCCATATATTTGACTCAGTGTTCATATTCCGACGTTGTTGCCTTCCAACTTTTTTGGACATCTTGTCCAAAAAAATCGTGTTCTGTTAGTAACAATAATATGACAAATAATCAGCAGCAAGTATTGTTTTATTTTTGGCTACATTCTCGAGTGACCCGGTATCATAATTACGTTGGCAGGGTTTTATATAATTTTATAGATATCAAATATATATTAATATACAGGTAAGTACCTACTAAAAACACTGGAAATTACTTGTACTGATTGGAAATTAGAAGTATCCTATCATGAACAACTTATTCTCTGGGTCAAGGAAGTTTTAACGAAATAGCTTCCTTCGAACTGTTAAGTACTGATAAAATATTATGAAGAAAGTACTGAATATGAAGGAAATCTAAAGAAAACCCTGTACTTCCAACCGAGTTAATTTGAAAAGCGATTTAGCCGATTGGTTTTCAAGGATGTTGAAGAACGTCTCAATTTCCTTCGAGCCAGAATTTCATAATTTCCTCCCTCTATTGAGACCAGGAGTTGATACAATTCTCCAGTGATCCCAACAAGTATTTTCTGAATGGCACGTTGAACTCCTTTGAATCGGACGCCAATATGGTATTCCAATCATTTTCTTGTTTGGCGTGTAGGAAGATTTTGAATGCTTCTTGTTGCAATATCGCCAGCGGGCGATTTGGTGTCGAAATGAATTGATTTATAGCATCCACTTCGATCGTTCCGTGATTTGACCGCTGGACCAATTTGAATGCTTTTTTCTCTCCTTTTTAATCATTAGTAAATTGAATACCTAATTTTTTAGCAAGAAGGTTGTAACAGTAACAGACGTGAACCCTGGGCTTTCGCCACTCAAATACGGCCTTTGAACTTAGGTAGGCATCATATTATAAGCATATCTACCATAACCATATATACGTACGTATCAGTAGCGGTGCGTGGGCTCAAAAAACGGTGGGGCACCAAACCAGAACAGAAAACCAACAGATTTGTTTACAAACTACCCCAAGGCAACAACACCCTTCCCTTATTTACTGATAGAATGATATTCAGCAAAGCTTATCTCTTTTAACCAACACTCTATCGTCGTACGAAAACGTCGACAATTTCTACTGTAAATTAGCCACGGAATTAATGTGTTACAAAAATATATTAAACTAAAATACAACAAAATAATGAACCGTCGGCCCGTAACTACTTCAATGGAGAAGCTTTTGACTAGAATTTAGGTAGTTATAATATATATGTGTGTTACGGCGCCGCTCAATCCACAGGACCACAAACAGCAAACAGGACAAAACGCACGTAGGTACCAAAAATACAAATCTGTTATCGGAACCGGACCGAACGCAAAATGCACAAACTTTGACGCAAAAAATTGAACAGTGACAACAGAGAACAGAACAGACAAAAGGAATGTGATTCACGAGACAACAAAACCAAATCCAAAGACAAAGGAGCATCTCGTAAGATGACAAATTGAATCAAAGGGATCGAATCGATTGTGAAAAGGACTGATTTTGGAGGGGAAATCAGATTCTGGAGACAAGGCCCACAGTGGGCACTTTTCTCAGTTGCCATGGGAACACTAGGTCCCAGGGCCTACCTGCCAGTTTCAAGAGCCCAGGTTTCGTTTTCGATTGCAGGACATCGATTACTGTCGCTTTATTCCGATAAGATGCTTGGTCTATCTATGGAGCTAACATGGAGGAACCACCATGGATGCTTTATTAGAATATTGATATCCATACCTAGAGAAATCTGGGGAGTCGCTGTTGAACTTAGTGAAAAATACTAGGTACAAGTGTACAGAGGGAAATTCAAATGCCAACTGAACAATTGATGGAGTTTATTTTTATTCCTAGTGCTTTTGGCCAGTGGCCCAATTGGCCTTATGAACGCAACGCCCCTGGCTACCTAAAGATTAATGATTAATCCTGAAATTGTAGAAATAATTGTAGAAATTAATTGTAGAAATAATGACCTGTGAGGATAAGGAATTGTAGAAATTATTGTATAAGGAAATTGTAGAAATTGTAGAAATTCTACAATTAGAATTTCTACGATTGTAGAATTGTAGAAATTCCTTATCGTAGAATTCCTTATTGTACAATTGTACAATAGTAGAATTGTACAATTGTAGAATTGTAGAATTGTAGTACGATTGTAATTGTAGAATAGTAGTACGATTGTAGAATTGTAGAAATTACTTATCGTAGAATTCCTTATTCTACAATTCTACAATTGTAGAATTTTAGAAATTCCTTATCGTAGAAATTCCTTATTGTAGAAATTCCTTATCGTAGAATTGTAGAAATTCTACAATAAGGAAATTGTAGAAATTCTACAATTGTAGAAATAATTGTAGAAATTAATTGTAGAAATAATGACCTGTGAGGATAAGGAACCATCAACTGGAATTTCCTCCTCGAAATATCCAACTTATTCCACTACAGAAAACAAACATTGTTCGCCTCGACGTCGACGAGGGTCTGTGGTGTGATCCGAGATAACCATCGAGCAACCGCGATCCGTTAACTGACCGGAATCTATCGGGCCGATCAACTTGAGCAAAGGTTATTTTGACCTACGGAAAGAAGCTTCTGACATATCTGGCAGCTACGTATCTTTCGCGGTTAAGACAATCTCTCAATCTTGACCTTGAGCAATCATCTCGCCCTTGAAATCGAAAAATCGATCGAACCATGAATTGGAAAGGGCACCTACTTCGACAGGTTGTTGGAGACGACGTCCCGTATACTGCTACCCTACTGCTCGACAAATGAAGGAAAAGTTCCGGCGTGGATATTCCGTCAAAATCCGTAAATTTGCATAGAAATCTCACTTTCAACCACTTTTTGACACTAAGCTACTAATCTAGTAAGCCTAGAAAATACATATATTTTTGATATTATATTTCTTGCTGTCAATTAGCCAGCCAGACCAAATGCGATTGAGCTCAAAACAATAGGCACGATTTTGACATCCTAACGGACATTTTGGTACAAACCTCGCCAATTTTGGTAAGTTTTTACAGCAGTTTTCGTTGATAATCGACAAATTAGAAAATCCGTCATAACTCTCTCATTTTTCCACCTAAAAACCTCGTTCTCATTTAAAATTGAAGAATTCAACGAGCTGAAGAAAACCCAAATAAATAAAGGAAAAGTCCCGGCGTGGATATTCCGTCAAAATCCGTAAATTTGCATAGAAATCTCACTTTCAACCACTTTTTGACACCACACCAACGTCACTAAGCTAGTAGGTAAGCCTAGAAAATACATATATTGTGTGAGTTATGGCCATTTAAAATTCCACCATACGTACCGAGCGACATCAAGCGGAAAACCGTCTAGAAACTCGTTTTGAGCAATTCTGAACAAGATTCAGAAGTGGTTCGTGGTTTTCTCGAACACGTATTTTTGACGGTATCACCATACTTCCATTCCTATATAATAGGAACATGGAAGTAAAATTGAGAAATCACACCATCCAGAATGAGAGAACTTCATTTTGAGTACATAATTTAAATCCAACATGCTTTCCACACATTTATAAGAGTTTTATATCACTGGTGCCTCCCTACAAAGATTTTCCGTTTTATAAATCGGTATTTTATGAAGTTTTTTAAAAATGTCCCGTGATTCCGCCTAATAATAATTCAATTATTGGATTCAGTCATAATATTTTGCATAACTTCCCTAATTGAACTAAACATTTAAGAACGAGGTTCTTCAAGAGTAGTTCTTTCAGGAACTACTCACCTCTAATTTGTGACAGTGGTGGTGGACCCTCGAGAGTCCCCCTCCTAGACCAGCGACCCCGTCTCCACCGGACCAAAAAACTGCTCGAGAACAGCCACACTTTTACACTTCTGGGTAGCAGAATTATGAGAGGGGAAAGGGGGAATGAAAAGTAGTATGAAGTTCTGGTCCACGAAACGACATCTCAACAGCTTCAAGGAGACTAACGGTACTACCTCAATAATATTTACTGGTGGAGAACAAAGCTCCTACATACGAGTATTGGCGAATAACGTTGTCGGAGGTTGTTGTCCAGTGAACTGTGCTCATCTGTGGATGGAACAACTATTGGGACTTGTAAATTGGGACATGGCATCAATCGCCTTCTAATGAGCTCAGTATATTTTAATTATACTGACAATCTAAGGGGGGAAAGGGGTGGGGAAGGCAAAGTGGCAGGTTGTTAATAAAGGAATCCTTCTGGGAAACCTTTGGGCTTATCTTTCTGCTAAGCCCACAAAGTGGATGGAGTATGGTGAAGTACTCAGCGCATGCGCATACTACCGAACCACGCTCTGCTACCATGTGAAAGAGTGTGACAGTGGTGGTGGACCTTCGAGAGTCCCTCCTTCTAGACCAGCGAGATTATCACCGGTTAAGAAGGGATTTCGATTAGGCTTCAGCCCAGCTACCCCGTCTCCACCGGACCAAAAAACGACTCGAGAACAGCCGCGCTGTTACACATTTCTCTCAAGGAGCATCCCAGAATCGAAATTCTGAAAATCCCGGGCCAGCCAAGCCTGTCCTCACCACTCCTGTGGGAGAACAAGATCTGAGATGCCCAATTATAATGGACAATTCTCCCCACAGGCCTCACCGAGGGTGGGCACACACCATGGGCAGTCTTTCAGGGCTCATATTGCATAGCATCAGCCATAGTGGTGGGTAAGAATAGTGTTCATTTGTGGGACTCTAGATCAGATAGTTCACTCCTTGGAAGGAGTAGGTAGTTCTTTTGAGTTAGTCCACAAGTTCATTCCAGTTCCTTTTCGTTTCCCCCAACTTCAGTAGTTCATTCTAGTCCCTTATCTCTTCCTTCTTCATCATTTATGCAGTGAGTTTCCAGCCTCTGGCATGCACCGATACGGGAAGGACATGCTGAACGGCGAATGACTTCAACTCCTATTTCCTTTGAACTGTCGTTCCATGTTCTACATATCAACTCCTAATGTAGTATCCACCCCATCTGAACGGCATCCTAGTCCTAATGAAATGTCGTTCTGTGCGTTATGCACCTAGAACTAGTGATTCACATAGAAGGGGGACTGAGGACACTCCGCCCCAGCCGCTGGGTTCCATAACGCACGGAACGATCATTTTCCTTCAATTCATTAGTTCCTTTAGTTCCCTCTACTTCCTACACCCATTGCTTGCCACTGGGTCCTTGAATCTGTTACTCTGTGTCTGTGGTCCTAGTGAAAGACCGTTCAGTGAAGAGAACAGTTCATTTTGCGGAATTAGTTCTTCAAGTCCATTCAGAAACTAACCACCTCTAATTAGCCACTACTCTGTAAGCCACTGTCTCTGCTATTGTAAACTCAGTATGCCTGAGAGCAGGCTGTTCCATTCGGACAGAAGGTCATATGTCTGTGATGGAGGGGGGGGGGGGGGCTCCTATGCCCCCAGCTGCACCCTAAGAAGTGTTTAGTGAAAATAAATCCTGTTTTATATAATAACTCCGTTTTTATTTGAAATGAGTCCACGATTTTATCGCGTGTGATTTAGTTTGTGAACTGGATGGGTGCGTAGGAAGGGAAGGACTCTTTCTCCTGTCGCCACATTCCATCATGTTTCACTGAAGTCTCCTCCACATCCATTAAAATCGATTGGGCTTCCGCGCACCGGTCCCGTCTCCACCGGACCAAAAAACTACTCGAGAACAGCCACACTGTTACACTCCTCCCCACATGACATACTTCTGGGTAGCAGAAGTATGTGAGGGAAAAGGGGGAATGAGAAGTAGTACCAAGTTCTGGTTCAGGAAACGACATCTGAACAACTTCAAGGTGACTAACCCCAAAAATCTTTACTGGTGGAGCAAAAAATTTATCAAAAATATATGTATTTTCTATGTATGTTTTTTCTTAGTGGCGTTGGTGTGGTGTCAAAAAGTGGTTGAAAGTGAGATTTCTATGCAAATTTACGGATTTTGACGGAATATCCACGCCGGAACTTTTCCTTCATTTATTCGGGTTTTGTTCAGCTCGTTGAATTCTTCAATTTGAAATGAGAACGAGGTTTTTAGATAGGAAAATGAGAGAGTTATGACGGATTTTCTAATTTGTCGATTATCAACGAAAACTGCTGTAAAAACGCACCAAAATTGGCGAGGTTGGTACCAAAATGACCGTTAGGATGTCAAAATCGTGCCTATTGTTTTGAGCTCAATCGCATTTGGTCTGGCTAATTGACAGCAAAATATCTATCAAAAATATATGTATTTTCTAGGCTTACTAGATTAGTAGCTTAGTGTCAAAAAGTGGTTGAAAGTGAGATTTCTATGCAAATTTACGGATTTTGACGGAATATCCACACCGGAACTTTTCCTTCATTTATTTTAACTTTATATAATAATACATTAACATTATAATATAATAACTGCGTTTTTATTTGAAATGAGTCCACGATTTTTTTGCGTGTTATTTAGTTTGTGAACTGGATGGGTGCGCAGGAAGGGAAGGACTCTTTCTCCTGTCGCCACATTCCATCATGTTTCACTGAAGTCTCCTCCACATCCATTAAAATCGATTGGGCTTCCGCGCACCGGTCCCGTCTCCACCGGACCAAAAAACTACTCGAGAACAGCCGCACTGTTACACTCCTCCCCACATGACATACTTCTGGGTAGCAGAAGTATGTGAGGGAAAAGGGGGAATGAGAAGTAGTACCAAGTTCTGGTTCAGGAAACGACATCTGAACAACTTCAAGGTGACTAACCCCAAAAATCTTTACTGGTGGAGCAAAAAATTTATCAAAAATATATGTATTTTCTATGTATGTTTTTTCTTAGTGGCGTTGGTGTGGTGTCAAAAAGTGGTTGAAAGTGAGATTTCTACGCAAATTTACGGATTTTGACGGAATATCCATACCGGAACTTTTCCTTCATTTATTCGGGTTTTGTTCAGCTCGTTGAATTCTTCAATTTTAAATGAGAACGAGGTTTTTAGGCAGAAAAATTAGAGAGTTATGACGGATTTTCTAATTTGTCGATTATCAACGAAAACTGCTGTAAAAACTTACCAAAATTGGCGAGGTTTGTACCAAAATGACCGTTAGGATGTCAAAATCGTGCCTATTGTTTTGAGCTCAATCGCATTTGGTCTGGCTAATTGACAGCAAAATATCTATCAAAAATCTTTGTAGGCTTCCTAGCTTAGTAGCTTAGTGTCAAAAAGTGGTTGAAAGTGAGATTTCTATGCAATTTTACCGATTTTGACGGAATATCCACACCGGAACTTTTCCTTAATTTATTTTAACTTTATATAATAACACATTAACATTAATAATAACTCCGTTTTTATTTGAAATGAGTCCACGATTTTTTTGCATGTTATTTAGTTTGTGAACTGGATGGGTGCGTAGGAAGGGAAGGACTCTTTCTCCTGTCGCCCCATTCCATCATGTTTCACTGAAGTCTCCTCCACATCCATTAAATGACGGTGGGCCGACGTATCAAGTACCTCGAATATGAACTTCGTCCATTCACCACCAATGGGTTTGAGTCCCAAAATGTCGTTGAAAGGTAGCAAAACGGATGACGGATTCACCACCGTGTTCGTACTGAAGTTAAGGCAGATTAAGTTGATTAAAAGGAGCAAGGATTCTTTCGCTTGGAATAAAGCGGAGTCCCTGATTAAACTATAATAATACTTAATTGCAGAAGGCCGACACTGTCGTTTTCATGTTCATTTAAATACTATAATGGTGCAGACATTACGAAATGATCCCACGCCAAAGAACCCTAATTTAAACTCCTGAAATTCGAATAAACTCCCAGAGAATTTCCTTCCATCAACTCACTACTGTACTTTTTCAATATAGAATAAATTGGTTATTCATGGCAGAGGAAACATTTTCAATTTGTTCATACTTCAACTTCATAAATCATTCCCAATAAAAAAAACGCTGCAAATCCCTGCACAACGGTTTATTATTTTGTATAGAATACCCTTCTGTTACAGATCACAGCTCTATGTATAGATAACCCGTCTATATAATATAATATGTACTACTCTATACATATTATGTAGATCGCAGACCCTCCGTAGGTTAGTACCTAACCCCGTACTCGTTACTAGGTACCTACCTAAATCACGAGTTAAATGTTGCTAAAATAATTCTGCCGATGACAAACAGTACCTACCTAACAAAAAGAAACACACATAATGAAGTTCTGAAAAGAAATTGTTGATGAGGAGTGAAAAAAGTTGCAAAAGTACCTACCAACAAACTCCAGCCCCTTCTACGTAGATGGTATAATGAACCGTTGTGTAATAATTTACCGTTGAGTAATGATTTACCGTAGTAATAATTTACCCATCAATAATACTTCAACGTTTGTTCAAGTTTCACTACCTACCAACAAACTCCAAAAGAGCCATCATTTTTCAAATTAAATAATATCACAGAACAACCAACTCGACTTCATACTCCGCCAATATAATCAGGTGATCCCTACCAATGATTGGCCGTATTCACAAATTCCTATTGTGGACGCGTCTCTGGTTACGAGATTTGGTTTGAATTGTATACAATTTCATTCACACTGGAGTCGAAAATGCCTGTCGGTGCAAACTTCGGGGCCTTACTGTGAACGAACGGCTGGACGTACGATGCTCCGGATGGTCTTAAAAAACTCGCAAGTTCAAGAACTGTTTAAAACCGTAAAAATATTCACGTAAAAAAATGGTATAGGCGTTTTGAAAATTTCAACCCCTATTTTGAACCCCTTAGAGATGACTCACAGTAACGTCGAGCTTCGAGGACCAACTAGACGCCGAACGGAACCTATAACCCGAATTTCATCAATTTTTTTTCATGGTAACTAAGAAAAGTGGCCCGTACGGCGTACGGCGTACGGCGGACAGACAGAAATATTTTTATTGCAGTTTTGGATTCTACATACCTTGAAACGTAAACCATCAAATTTTGAGGGGGGGTAAGAATTTTTTTTTCATGCTCGATTCCAATGGTTCATTATTGAAAATAATAAACCAATATCAATTTTATCGTAACATTGGCGCATTCTTCCACCCATTTTGGTGTGAAATTGCGCATTCTTCCGGTGGTGTAGGTAGGCATCGCTCATTATTATCAGAATTAACCTTAGACTCATTATGCTTACATTTGGATTAATGTATTTAGTTGCTTCTTTTTGTGTGATTATAACGATTTTACTTGTGTATTTTTGTATCTTTTAATTATTCCTTTGTAAAGTAGGTACCTACTAACCCGTCATAAAAAATAATCGCTGCAAAGTCTTTGTCACGTAAGTTTATTATTCTACTGGACATACCTACAGAAATTTTGGCTGTTCATTTATTGTTTTTTCATGTGCAATAATTGATGGCTATTTTTGATGGTTTCCACAGACTTTAAAACAAAAATTAGGGCCCTCAATTTTTTTTACAAATTATCTTTGATCATTGATAGTGCCATTTTATTGTCTTGATTCATCTGTTGACACGACTTAATTATAAAATGATCACGGTGCGATGGTGATTTCAGACAATTTCCCATGTTTTTGACTCATAGAAAATGAATATTGGGATATGAACCTTTGTTACAACCTCAATTGTTCACTCTTTGGTCAAAATCAACGTTGTATTAGGTCTTATCGCCTTAAAAATCATGTAAAACGATACCTCACCAGCTCACGTTCACTAAAACGTTTTTTTTAAACCCCTCGAAAACCCCTATTTTTCCCTCATAACACCCCTAGGTGTATGTCGATCGGGCTAGCACAACTAGGACCCAAATGAGTTCCCAAATTGGGACCCAAACGGTGTGCGGAAGAACGACGATATCAGACCAAGATTGTAGACAAAACGCTGCAAAGTCCTTGTCACATGGGTTTATTATTCTACTGGACATAGTAGAGAAATTTTGGCCGTTCATTTATTGTTTCTTTCATGAGCAATTATTGAAATGGCTACTTTTGATGGTTTCCACCAATTTTGGCCCCCAAAAACCGAATTAGGCTCGGCTTTAAAAAAAAAGATTATCTTCGATCATTGACAGTACCATTTAATTATCTCGATTCACCTGTTGATACTACTTCTAGTGGTATTATACAGATGTATGGTGATTTCAGACAATTTCCCATGTTTTTGACTAATAAAAAATGAATTTTGGAAGCTTAACCATCGTTAAAACCTCAATTCTTCACTCTTCAGTCAAAATCACCTTAATATTCGGTATTCTCGCCCTAAAAAACATGGAAAACGATACTACACAGGCTTTACCTAAAACCTCAAACATCCTTCGAAAACCCCTATTTTTACACCCATTTTTCTCCCATAACACCCCTGGGTGTATGCCGATCGGGTTGCCGAGCTTCGGAGCACAACTAGGACCGAAATATGTTCCCAAATGGAGACCCAAAGTGTGTGCGGAAGAACGACGATTTTAGACCAAAATTTAACGTAAATTTAATGTTGAAACTTCCTTAGAACCTCAATTTTCCAATCTTTTTGGCTTGGATGCCTTTGGACGTTGGCAAAGCCAAGCGCAGGACATGGAGGGATGGTCCTCCACCGTACAGAAGGCCGTGGTCCGACTCATAGGAGCAGCAGTAATCAATCCGTAACAGATGAGTTATACCTTGATTACATAAAACGTGTAACAGTGCGGCTGTTCTCGAGTCGTTTTTTGGTCCGGTGGAGACGGGGTCGCTTGGTGGAAGCCTAATCGATATCCCTTCTTAACCGGTGATAATCTCGCTGATCTAGTTGGGGGACTCACGAGGGTCCACCCCCACTGCCACACGCTGTCACAAACGTGAAAATTCCAGCGAAACCGAGGTGAATCGTATTTGAAGTGACTTGGCAAAGGTATTGAGGCAAGTTTCCCGTCGAATCTTACGTCGTTTCCCCACAACTGAGATACGGTGACAACCCCGAGCTTAGGTTCTGTGAAAACTTTTTCTCGGCCCGCGTCAGAACCTTTTCTTGTCAATTTTACCAAGCGTGATGTACTGGAAAGCGGCTCGTCGTGACTCGCTACACCGATTTTTGACTATTCCGCGAGATTTTCATTTCATACTCAGTCATGGTTTTCTCAGTAACACCAAGTTGTGCTTTGTGATGCACCAAAAAATAAATTTTCCAACCCACTGCGGACTTTTCAACATAGCCAACTTTAACTTTGCTCAACCGACCAGATTTCAATATCCAACCGTGAAATAAATATGACTGTAATATCCCAACTTTTTTTTCGTTGAAGAAACTAAAATATTATTACTACGCTGGTTCTCGTTCCTCCGAGTTTTTTTCTTACCCTTCGATAACATCAATATTATCCCTTCCTAGGCAAAGAGGGGTCCTAGGAGTCAGAAGATGTTGAATAAACTTTTGATTAAGTTACAGAAAATATCGAAGGAAAGTTTGTACATTTTCGACTTGAAACGAGGACGATGAGAAAGGGGGGGGGGGGGGGGATCGTCAGTAATGCAGCAAACGAAAAACAGTGTTGTGAATCAGGTATTTTCTTTCGTGTTGTTCTTTTGAGAAAGGCACGGCATGAATAAAATTGGACAAACGTAATTTTATTAGCTGTAGTAGGTACAACAGACCCATGTTGAATCTACAAAGAGAATTCAAATCGGTTGAAAGCAGTTTTAATTTTTTTCCCCCCCGCGGAATTCAGAATGAAGCTTTCTCTGGATTATTTTTCGCATATTATTTCATGGGGTTCGCGTTCGGAATGAAATCAAACCCTGAATTTAACCAGACCGCCAGAATGGCCAAACGAGCCGGACATATCCGACCTGACCATAACTACACGAAGAATAATGTAACGAACAGTTCATTTTGACAATACCAATAAATATGACCGTTCTCAAGACAGTTTTGGCAGTTCACCATTAGAAGAATAAAACTATTCGGTGACGAAAATGACACCAATTGAATGATTATTGATGTCAATGATGACTCATCACTGTCAACCTGTAAGCACATTTGTTTTGGCATTTGCTCCCATTTGAAACGATTGTGTATCTCACCCTACGTACCTACATAGTATTCTTTCATGCTTATTTCACGGTAAATAATGATTCTAATTTTTCCAGACACCCTGAAATCACGTTACTAAATCAATTGGAACTAATTTTAAGGGATTCCTGTGAAACTGTTAGTACTGTATTCTATACAATGAAGTATTTCGGAAGTCAAGAGCCTCACATTCAGCGCAAGGAAAGTGCTGACAGATTTCTTTGATCTTGAAGGATTTCTTTGATCTGATGAAAATTTCGAATTTTCTGGGATGGAAAAAAACATCATTTCAAACCTCGCAAATACTGAGTTACTGCATCGCGTTTATTCGCAAGTATAAAATATTGTGGGAACCCGTCGACCCGTCAGAAAAATTCAAATTTTCCATGGGTTGGGCCTCTGGGAACCCCTGCTGTAGCTAGTATGAAACGTCCGAAGGGAAATATTAATGTTCAGCCTCAAATATCTTTCTGGCCAACCTTACTCGATCCATCAGACTTTACTATGAAGCGAAAATGAGAGGTTTCCTTGTTCTTCCGAGTCGAGCAAAACAACCCCCCTTCGTCATGCCTCTTCCAGCTGAAGTACAACACAGACGAAAAACGCTTCATCTTTCAAATGAAGGTTCGAAACAACGTATATAAAGTTTGGTTCTTTTGGTTCACATAGGCATTCCATACCCCGAACCTAACGTAAACATGTGGAATAATCGTGTGGCTTGCAAGAAAAACAAAGAAGAAATAATACATCGGATATGCGTCCAATTTCTTTCTCTTCTATTTGCGGTACACAGCAAAAATATGAGAAGGATGAACATAACTGAATTATTTGATGTGGATGTTCTAAGGGAAAGTGGCTACGGGAAAAACTCTTCAGTAAACATGCAGCTGGGCCAGCGTTTTAGTGCTTGTAGATTGATGTTAATTGATTGGACGGATGAGGTATCTTTTTCCATGTTTATGGGGACTTGAAGACCGAATATGAAGTCTATTTTGACCGAAGAGTGGAAAATTGAGGTTCCACCATACTATGTTCAGCTGACAAAATTGATTTTATTTTTTAGTCAAAAACCTGGGAAATTTTCTGAAATCACCATCAATTCGTATATTAACACTAGAAAAAGTGTCAACAGGTGGATCAAGACGATTAAATGGCACTACCAATGATCAAAGATAATTTGAAAAAAAAAAAAAAAATACACTGCCAAGGTGATGGCACAGGAGCTTCCTCGTCACAATCAGAGTGACCCATTATAAAAATAGAACAGACTCGGAAGCAAAATGTTAAGATTACATTACATTACATTACATTACATAACGTGAAATATACATATTACATAACATTACATTGCATAACATAACATTACATGAAATATACATATTACATAACATTACGTCCATTATACATAATTGCGAAAGTTATGCGTGTTTGAAGAATTTCACGTTAGCGCATGCGCACGGCGAACCGCTGGCTCTATCATGTTGAAATTTATATGGGACCTCAATGGGCCCTACCCGCTTAATCCCTGAGAATTACATTGAAATTGGGTGAAATCTTTGGTTACTACGGCTGTAACAAGGAAATTGAATCTATTTCACGCCAGCGCATGCGCAGAGCGCACCGAGGGTCCGATCATGCTGAAATTCATACTGGAACTCACTAGGCCTTGTCCAAACAACCCTTGAAAATTTGAGCGAAATTGAATCAAAATTGTGAAAGTTATGCGTGTTTGTTGAATTTAACGTTAGCGCATGCGCAGGGCGTACCGCTGGATCAATCATGTTGAAATTTGTATGGGACCTCAAGGGGCCTTATCCGCACCATCCCTCAAAATTTGAGCTGGATCAATTCAAAATCGTGGAAGTTATGGCTGTAACAAGGAAATGCGGACAGACAGACTCACAGACCCACAGACCGACGGACACGGAACCAAATTTGTTCAGTAGGCTTTGAAACGCAAAATGCAAGTGGAAATTTTGATTTCTGAAGACAAAAATTTTTTGGCTCACGAAAGTGAGCACAAGGCTTCCGCTGCTTCGCAGACTCGGAAGCAATAGCGCACCTAATTCGTGTTTTGGGGGCCAAAATTGGTGGAAACCATCAGAAATTATTTCAATTATTTCACATGCAAGAAACAATAAATGAACAGCCAACATTTCTGTAGGTTGTCCAATAGAATAATAAACCATAGTCCATGTGACAAGGACTTTGCAGCGTTTTTTTTTAATCTTTGATTATTTATATATAGTGCCATTTAATTGTCTTGATTCACCTTTTGACACTTTTTCTAGTGTTATTATACAAATTGATGGTCATTTCAGACAGTTATCCCAAGTTTTTGACTAATAAAAAAATGAATTTTGGAAGCTGAACCTTCGTTAGAACCTCAATTTTCCACTCTTTGTTCAAAATCGACTTCATATTGGGTCTTCTCGTCCCAAAAAACATGGATACCGATACCTCAAAAGCTCACGTTACTAACATGTTACTAAAACACAAAAAGTACCTATTCTTCACTCATAACACGCTTGGATATATTCCGATCGGGGTATAACGTTTTGCGACACAACTAGGGCCCAAATGGACCATGTGTGTGAAAGAACCACTTTTTTAGACAGAAAATGAAGCCGGTTCGCATTATACGGCGGTCGGCGGGCGGACATTGCATTTTCTGAATCTAAGCACCTTGAAAACCAAAAACACTAACCCCACTAATTATACTAGAGCATTTTCATCCCAATTTCATCCTATTTTCATCCCATTTTCATCCCATTATTCTAAACGGGATGAAAATATGATAAAAATTGGATGAATTTGGGGTGAAATTGGGATGAAAATGGGACGAATATGGGAAGAAAATGGGATGAAAGTGGGATGTAAATGGGATGAAAGTGGGATGAAAATGAAATGTATTCCTCTAAAACACAAGATACATAGGAATATATACATGAAGAAGAAATAGAGTATTTGAACTACAGTGTCCACTTCATAACTGGAACTACCCCACACCAAGGAACACAGTTGTACCGAGCTGGTTGGGGGAGTCAACTCCCGAGTACCTACGTAAACATTCAAACTGCGCGGACTACAATATGTATACAATTATGTATATTATTAAATCAATAGCATTTACCTAGCACACAAATCACTATACTAAATAAGAACTCGTGAATAAATTGTCGCAAATAAGATATCCTTGTGATATGAGGCAGCTAAAAACCAATTTTTTATACTCTGCTCTAGTATAATTAGTGGGGTTAGTTATTATAATAAAGGGTGCAGTTCTTAACAGCAGTGGCATACTGTAATACATGTGACGTGATGAGCTTTTCAAACGTGAATGAGGTTCAGAGATAACAGATTGCGTAAAGTGTGAGGCGGAACGAATAGGCACCATTAGGCGAAAACCTGTAACTGAATTTGCGAGGATGCTTATGCAAAAACGTGAGGGCTGACTTTGCATATAATTGGCCAAGAGAGAAAATTAGCTATCGAAAATAGATCAGTTTTGGGAAATCATTTGGTTTTTGGTTTAATTTCTCTGAATAATACACCTATGTATTCACTCAGCAAAAAAATTTTGTAACACCCCCTCAAAATTTTACTTTTACGTTTCAACGTGCTTAGATTCCAAAAACGTTGCAAAGTCCTTGTCACATGGGTTTATAATTCTACTGGACATACCTACAGAAATGTTGGCTGTTCATTTATTGTTTCTTTCATGTGAAATGATTGAAATAGATATTTCTGATAATTTCCACCATTTTTGGCCCCTAAAACACGAATTAGGTACGCTCCTTTTTTTTCAATTTATCTTCGATCATTGGTAGTGCCGTTTAATCATCTTGATCCACGTGTTGACACTTCTTCTAGTGCTATTATACAAATTGATGGTGGGGACCGGCCGCCGTACGCCGTATCACGTGTACCGGCTTCATTTTCGGTCTAAAAAAGTCGTTCTTTCTCACACATGCTCCATTTGGGCCCTAGTTGTGTCCCGAAATTTTTCAGCCCGATCGGAATATACCCAGGGGTGTTACAATGTCAAAACGCTGCAAATCCCTGCACAACGGTTTATTATTTTGTACAGAATACCCTTCTGTTACAGATCACAGCTCTCTGTATAGATAACCCGTCTACATAACATAATATGTACTATTCTACACATATTATGTAGATTGCAGACCATCCGTAGGTTAGTACCTAACCCCGTACTCGTTACTAGGTACCAATCTAAATCACGAGTTAAATGTTGCTAAAATAATTCTGTCGATGACAAACAGTAACTAAAACGGCAAACAGAAAGGCAAATAATGAAGTTCTGAAGGAAAATTGTTGATGTGGAGTGAAACAGATTGATGCCCCTTCTGCGTAGATCACTGTTTTCTGTGGTCAATACCTACCCTCGTGGTCAAGTATATGAACCGTTGTGTAATAACTTGCCCATCAATAATACTTCAACGGTTGTTCAAGTTGCAAAAGTACCGATCAACAAAATCCAGCCCCTTCTTGGTAGATGAACCGTTGTGTAATAATTTACCGTTGTGTAATAATTTACCGTTGTGTAATAATTTGCCATTGTGTAATAATTCACCCATCAATAATACTTCAACGTTTGTTCAAGTTTGAGAAGTACCTACCAACAAAATTCAATAGTCCATCAGTTATCAAATGAAATAATATAAATCCGGCCCAGATATCATCACTAGGGAGCACCTGATTATAATCAAGGATGGCTGTATGATGTCGAATTGGTTTTTCTGTGATATTATTTCATTTTGAAAAATGATGGATCTTTCGGATTTTGTTGATAAGTAGGTACTTTTGCAACTAGAATAAACGTTGAAGTAGGTATTACTGGGTGAATTATTACACAACGGTAAATTTTTACACCACGATTCATTATTCCATCTACGTAGAAGGGGCTGGATTTTGTTGATAGGGACTTTCGGAAATTTAAACACCGTTGAAGTATTATTGATGGGCAAATTATTACACAACGGTTCATTATGCTATCTACGTAGAAGGGCACCTATACCTGTAAATTATTACACAACGGTTTATTATTTTTCATATGCTTCGTGAATAACTACAAATAATAATTAATGATTGAATTATTGAATCCCGCGCATTTTATAGGGAACTTTAATTCCGGGGCCCGCACGAGTACTCGATTTAGGGCTTTCCTGGGGGGAGCTCGAGGGTATTGACCACAGAAAACAGTGATCTACGCTGAAGGGGCATCTATACAGGTAAATAGTAAACCGTTGTGTAATAATTTGCAGCTTTCTAGGTGGGAACGGAAGTCGCAAAGAGACCCATCGGTGGCACTTGTAAACTATGAATACAAATTAGCAAGTATTTTTTGAAAATAGCGTTCCTTCCCCGTTAGCGTTCACCGTCTATAAAAACGTGATGTCCTTTCCAGTGGCGCAGCCTTGGAGGGGGGGGGGGTGGTCATAAACAAATTAAAATTAAATGTTCAAGAATGATAACAATCACATCAGTGACGAACAAATACAACAATGACAGATCAAGCGGTGAATCAAACATGAATAAAAATTTAAATAATATTAAGTAGGTATGGTTATTTGATTACAAACGAGCAATTTCGTGGCTTTGTGAATATTTTCCGAGCAAGTAGTGGAGGTGGGATGAATGGGTGGAATATGTTGTGTGGAAGATTCCATTTTCTTAGTTATAAACGTCGCTTCACGCTATACCGACACGAGATTCGAGCGTCCGGGATCGGTCGGCGACGGTCCCGTGATTCCTGTTCAAATCGAACCGCGATTCATCCGTCATGAATCCGTCGAAGAACAGTGCAAAGCATCGGTCGATCGGGAAGTGGGGACTGAGCACAGTAATGTGACGTCTAACTTGAAAGTATACTCCTATTTCATAACAGTTGTTTGAAACTTCTCTCCGATTTATTTTCCTCCAGATGTTGTTCTTGAAATCAATGTCCCAATGTATTTTGGATTTCAGCGGTGGTAGAGCGGGGGATATGTTCGCACTACCTCAATAAGTTTTTGTCACCCATGTTGAAGAGTAGCAACAATCTTAAACGCTGCTAAGTCCTTGTCACATGGGTTTATTATTCTACTGGACATACCTACAGAAATGTTGGCCGTTCATTTATTGTTTCTTTCATGTGCAATAACTGAAATAGCTATTTTTGATGTTTTCCACCAATTTCGGCGCCCCAAATACACGAATTAGGCTCGGTTTTTTTTTTAAACAAATTATTTTTGATCATTGATAGTAGGAACAATTTAATTGTCTTGATTCACCTGTTCATACTCCTTCTAGTGTTATTGTACAAATTAATGTTGTTTCCAGAAAATTTCCAGGTTTTTGACTAATAAAAAATGTATTTCGGGAGCTTAACCTTAGTTATAACCTCAATTCTTCACCCATTGGTCAAAATCTTCATATTTGGTCTTCTCCTAAAAAACATGGAAAACAATACCTCAAAAGCTCATGTTCACTAAAACCTCAAAAATCCCTCGAAAACCCCTGTTTTTACACCCATTTTTCTCCCATAACACCCCTGGGTGTATGCCGATTGGGCTGCCGAGCTTCGGAGCACAACTAGGACCGAAATGGGTTCCCAAAGGGGGACACAAACTGTGTGCGGAAGAACGACGATTTTAGACCAAAATTTAACGTAAATTAAAGGCTGAAACTTCGTTAGAACCTCAATTTTCCACTCTGTGGTCAAAATCGACTTCATATTTGGTCTTCTGTATTCGCTCAGCAAAAAATTTTTGTAACATCCCCTCAAAATTTTTTCTTTTCCGTTTCAAGGTACGTAGATTCCAAAAATGCAATGTCCGTCCGCCGTATCACGCATACCGGCTTCATTTTCGGTCTAAAAACTTCGTTCTTTCGCACACATGCTCCATTTGGGCCCTAGTTGTGTCCTGAAACATTGCAGCCCGATCGGAATACACCCAGGGGTGTTGTGAGTGAAAAATGGGTATAAAAAAGGTACTTTTGTTTTTTTGAGTTTTTGTAACATGAGCTTTTGAGGTATGATTTTCCATTGTTTTTGGGACGAGAAGACCGAATACGATGTCGACTTTGACCAAAGAGGGGAAATAGAGGTTTTACCAAAGGTTCAGCTCCCGAAATTGATTTTTTATGAGTAAAAAACCTGGGAAATCGTGAAATCATCATCAATTTGTATAATAACACGGGAAAAGTGTCAACACGTGGATTTAGACGATTAAATGGCACAACCAATGATCAAAGATAGTTAAAAAAAAAAAGAAAAAAAAGGAGCTCACCTAATTTGTGTTTTAGGGGCCAAAATTGGTGGAAACCATCAGAAGTAGCTATTTCGATTATTACGCATGAAAGAAACAATATAAAATGAACAGCCAACATTTCTGTAGGTATGTCCAATAGAATAATAAACCCACGTCACAAGGATTTTGCAGCGTTTTGGAATCTACGCACCTTGAAACCTAAAAGAAAAAATGTTGAGGGGGTGTTATACAACATTTTTGCTGAGCGAATACATAGGTGTGTTATTCACAGAATAATGAACCAAAAGGAGATTGTGAAAATACATATTATCCGCTGAGTTTCCTTCAGTTTCTAGTTTTCAAATTATGCATAATATACTGTGACAGTGTGTGATGAGAGTGACGGTGGACCCTCGAGAGTCCCCATTCTAGTCTAGCGATTATTATCACCAGTTAAGGAGGGGTATCGATTAGGCTTCAGCCGACCGAGCCCATCTTCACCGGAAAAACAAACGACTCGAGAACCGCCACCGTCACAAAAGTCAGCCATTGGCGTGTTACAAGTTCGTCTCCGATATAGTGTTTCAAGGACTGAATCCATTTTTGTCGTTTGTTATTGCGCCTGGGCAGATTATCTCGAAATTGGCTATTCGAATCAGCAAAACCACCTGTCGTTCGCCTGAACGGTTCCCAGATTCGTTCGGTTTTCAGAAGAACTCGAGAATTGCAGAAACGACGGTGAATAACTGGTCGACGCCGATTCTGAATGTGACAGAGGATGACGTAAAGATGAAAACTGATATCCCGTCGAGCGTAGAGACGGTTAACCACCGTGGATAATTACTTCCTCCATAGAGGTCGGCATGCAGAAAGATCCGCGACGTTGTCCGCTTTTCGAACGCCTTTGTTGCCATTTTCGAGATCTGTTGTCCGGCACGTGAAGAGCAGGTACGTCTCAATTATTGTGACCATCGTAGCTCTGAACTTCACCATGGAAACTAAAGCCACCTCGGTTTTTGACTAATAAAAAACGCTGCAAATCCCTGCACAACGGTTTATTATTTTGTATAGAATACCCTTCTGTTACAGATCACAGCTCTATGTATAGATAACCCGTCTATATAATATAATATGTACTATTCTATGCATATTATGTAGATCGCAGACCCTCCGTAGGTTAGTACCTAACCCCGTACTCGTTACTAGGTACCTACCTAAATCACGAGTTAAATGTTGCTAAAATAATTCTGCCGATGACAAAAACAGTAACTAACAAAAAGAAACACACATAATGAAGTTCTGAAAAGAAATTGTTGATGAGGAGTGAAAAAAGTTGCAAAAGTACCTACCAACAAACTCCAGCCCCTTCTACGTAGATGGTATAATGAACCGTTGTGTAATAATTTACCGTTGAGTAATGATTTACCGTAGTAATACCTAATTTACCCATCAATAATACTTCAACGTTTGTTCAAGTTTCACTACCTACCAACAAACTCCAAAAGAGCCATCATTTTTCAAATTAAATAATATCACAGAACAACCAACTCGACTTCATACTCCGCCAATATAATCAGGTGATCCCTACCAATGATTGGCCGTATTCACAAATTCCTATTGTGGGCGCGTCTCTGGTTACGAGATTTGGTTTGAATTGTATACAATTTCATTCACACTGGAGTCGAAAATGCCTGTCGGTGCAAACTTCGGGGCCTTACTGTGAACGAACGGCTGGACGTACGATGCTCCGGATGGTCTTAAAAAACTCGCAAGTTCAAGAACTATTTAAAACCGTAAAAATATTTACGTAAAAAAATGGTATAGGCGTTTTGAAAATTTCAACCCCTATTTTGAACCCCTTAGAGATGACTCACAGTAACGTCGAGCTTCGAGGACCAACTAGACGCCGAACGGAACCTATAACCCGAATTTCATCAATTTTTTTTCATGGTAACTAAGAAAAGTGGCCCGTACGGCGTACGGCGTACGGCGGACAGACAGAAATATTTTTATTGCAGTTTTGGATTCTACATACCTTGAAACGTAAACCATCAAATTTTGAGGGGGGGGTAAGAATTTTTTTTTTCATGCTCGATTCCAATGGTTCATTATTGAAAATAATAAACCAAAATGAACGCTTCATTCACGATCATATTGACGAAGCTTTCCGGTGCAAACGAACGGCTGGACGTACAATGCTCCGGGTCTTCTCAAAAGATTCTTTAGTTCGAGATCAATTTAATAACGTTAAAGGCTAGCGTCCACTGGAGACGGGCCGCATCGGGGCGGGACTCATCGCAAAATAGATAGTGCGTCCACTGGGGGCGACGGGGCGGGGCGGATCGCATCGGAAAAATTGAGCGGGAACGAGAAAAAAGGCGGGATTTTGAATCGGTTTCGTGCTCATTCTGCTGTTCCGTGTTTTGTTTGTTTGTGTCGTTCCACCATGGATTCTTCTGACGAAGAACGAAGAAAGATGAGTTATGAAAATTAAATTAAATGAGTAAGAAATGAGTAGTTCCTCGTCCATACCGTGAGCGTTTTATCTAAAAAGCGGAAACACCGTGCATTTCTACAACCAATTGCCATGCAAAAGCACACTATCATTTCATTCCATTCTACTACCTACAATGCTCGCTAATGAAAATATATAATTACAAATAGGTACGTTACCTAATAATATTATTAGAGAATGGTCGGGCGTCAACAGCAATTTATCACTGTCTCACTGATGGCAGATTCGCAAACTTGACGAAAATTCAAATCAAAACACAAAGTTGTTGTGGTTTGTAGTATCCATACTGTAACCAATACTACAACCACCACCAAACTATTCTATTCTATTCGATGGCTCTATGTTTTACCTATGTTTTTACACCTCCGGATTCTCTCAAAATATATACCTTATTTCAAGTCATTCAGTGTACATTTAATTCCAAGTTACCACATGGTTGTTGCTACTATTTGCGTGTACCGACGACACCCATGAAAACAATGAAAGAAAATAATTAAACCGAAAATAAAATTAATGAAATAAAACAGTCACCCCCTGTTTATTAGATTCCCTCCTCGATGTCAAATCTGAAATCCGTCTGCCTATCGTCCACTGGAGACGGGCCGCATCGGGGCGGGCCGGGACCCCTCGCACAGCCGCAAAAATCCGCCTGGGGGGCGATTGAAATATGCGATGAGGCCCGCCCCGATGCGACCCGCCTGCAGTGGACGCACCTCCATGCAAACACTCACGATCGAAATGCCCGCTTTTTTGCGATGAGGCCCGCCCCGATGCGACCCGTCTCCAGTGGACGCTAGCCTTAATAAAACCCCACAACCCACAATACTTCGTTCATTCGTTAATAAACCTTCTATCGAAAGATTTCGAGCTACGGCGTTCTGAAAATTTCAACCCCTATTTTTCACCCCTTAGGGATGACTTACAGTAACGCCGAGCCTCGAGGACCAACTAGACCCCGAACTATGGTAACTGAGAAAAGTGCGAAGTACGGCGGACGGAGAGATATTTTTTTTATTCGATTTTCGGATTCTACGTACCTTGAAAAATAAACCATCAAATTTTAGGGGGGGTACATTTTTTTTCTTGCTCGATTCCATAGGTTCATTATTGTAAATAATAAATCAAAAATTTCTGTCCGCCCGCCGTACTTAGCACTTTTCTTAGAAACTATGAACCAAAATTAATGAAATTTGGTCTGTAGGTCCCGTTTGGGGTCTAGTTGGTCCTCGAGGCTCAGCGTTACCGTCAATCATCTCTAAGGGGTGAAAAATAGGGGTTGAAATTTTCAGAACGCCGTAGCTCGAAAACTTTCAGTAGAAGGGTATGGGTTTTTTTACGATTTTAAATTCGTCTTGAACTAAAGAATTTTTTGAGTCCGCTCGGAGCATTGTACGTCCAGCCGTTCGTTTGCATCGGAAAGCTTCGTCAACACGATCGTGAATCAAACGGTATAAATCCGGCCCGGATATCATCACTAGGGAGCACCTGATTATAATCAAGGATGGCTGTATGAAGTCGAGTTGGTTGTTATGTGATATTACTTCATTCGAAAAATGATGGAATTTACCCTGGAAAATACCTATCAACAGAATCCAAAAGATCAATCATTTTTCGAATGAAATAATATCACAGAACAACCAACTCGACTTCATACAGCCATCCGTGATTATTTTGTTGATAGGTATGTTGCAACTTGAACTTGATGCGTTGAAGCATTATTGGGAAAATTATTACACAACGGTTCATTAATTGCCTTGTGTTTCATGAATAACTACAAATAATTAATTATTGAATTATTGAATCCCGCGCATAAGTATGAAACTTTAATTCCGGGGCCGGCTCCAGTACTCGATTTAGGGCTGTTTCCTGGTGGGAGCGCGAGGGTATTCACCACAGAAAACAGTGATCTACGCTGAAGGGGCATCTATTAATACGGGTAAATAATAAACCATTGTGTAATAATTTCCAGCGTTTTTTTGTACTATGAGCATGTTACAAACAATGTAATGTACTCCTTGACTGAGAACGTACGATTCATTCATACGTACTCCAAGTGGGAACGGCCTCGAGCCGAGCCGAACATTCGCGAACGCGTCCGCTCGGCTCGCCCGGTGTGGACGCGCTAAGCGCACACTAGTGCCGCAGCGGGTCGGGTCGCCGCTAATCGGAAAAAACCACAGTCATGCAGCATGGCTATAAGAGCGAATTTTCGAAGAAATAACTGATTTTATGTAAAATGTGATGTTTGGGATATCCCATTCAAATATGGGCACAAATTTTTTGTTCCATTTTTTGCCGAGTAACACCTCGGTTTGTAGATTTTCCAACGCTGAACACGTTGGTGAAGTCAGAATTGCTATATCCCATTCCGTTATCAGATTAGAGCAGACGAACCAGGAAGAACATCTCAAGAAATAACCACGTTCCTTCATCTTCAAAGTGCTCCAGTTTGAGAACGGAATGAGATATCGCAATTCTGATTTCACCATCGTGTTCAGCGTACAAAAACCTTTAAAATGAGGTGTCACTTGTCAGACTTTTTCATTTTGGGAATTTATGGGTAATTTCCCCCCCTAAAACTCCCCAAAACTCCCCCTTAGAGTGACCCGATTCTGCCCTCTCCGAACTTAGCCTGTCGATTGGCAAGACAGATTTTTCCTGCAAATTTGAACTTTTTATCTCAATTCTTTCGAGAGTTATCGTCTGGAATGACACATATATAAATATATATAAATATATAAATATATAAATATATATATACCTATATACATATAATTTTTGGTGTCTTTCGGCAGTGAATTCAGGATGGTCTGTAACGGATTTTGGTATAAAAATCTTTCGGGAATTCGAGTTTTAAAAATTTTGGACCGAGAACAATAGCTTCCTTTTCCTCGAAAATTCGCTAAAAGCGGTCATGTGGTTGTTTCATTGTTCGTTGTTTCGTTCTTCATAGATTCTTCCCATGAAGATGTTTTATTTTTGGTTCACTATTTCCAATAACAAACCTTTGAAATCGTGCATGAAAAAAAAAAAAAATTTAACCTCCTCTCAAAATTTGATGATTTCCGTTTTAAGGTACGAATCCGAAATAATAGAATTTAAAAAAAACCAGTCATGCAGCATGACTTAATGAGCGAATTTTCAAAGAAATATTCGAATTAATGGCTATGGTTTTGAATAAAGGAAAACTTCGGTCTAAAATTTGGTTTTCTATGTATATTCTCTTCGTATTTATTTTAATTTGTACGTTTTGTCCATCCTGATTCTACCGTTTGTTATGAGTAGATTCCTTGTTCCTTCTGAATGGCCTTTCCTCTTGACTACGATTTCAGGCCTGGTATCTAAAACCAGTTCAAGATTTGCTCTACTAGGTAGGTAGATCCTTCCTTCTTCATTGATATTATTTTTATCATGTTAAGTACCTACCTACCTTTGAATATCAAATATTCGTATGATACTGATAATAAATTGATAAGATACCTACCTAACCTTCTTCCTCCTACTGTTAGTACCTAAATTGAATAATTTGAAATAGATTTTTTCTTTCGTCTTCCTTCTAGTAATACGTGGGCCGGTACTTGTCTATCTATGAAGGTATCATAACAATTATATGTCAAATGGAAATTCAAGGAGTTGTACTAATCGTTTGCCTCCCCCTTTTTTGCTTCGAACTCTCGTCTTCAATTAATACTTCTCACATTTTTCAATCTGACCACTCTAAGGGGGTGGGGGGGGGGGGGGGGGTAAGAGTTTAAAGATTATCCTAGTTTTGGGTAATTTTTGCGCATTTTAAATGCTCTAATTTAAGAACGGATTTAGATATCTAAAATCCGATTTCACCATCGTGTTCAGCGTGCAAAAACCTTTAAAATGAGGGGTCACTTGTTAGAAAATAACATTTTGGGGATTTTTGGGTAATTTTTGCGCACTTTAAATGCTCTAATTTGAGAACGGATCAAGATATCTAAAATCCGATTCCACATCGTGTTCAGCGTGCAAAAACCTTTAAAATGAGGGGTCACTTGTTGGAAAATAACATTTTGGGGATTTTTGGGTAATTTTTGCGCACTTTAAATGCGCCAAAACCCTCCTTAGAGTAGGACAATTTCGCCCATCTTCGAACTTAGCCTTTCGATTGCCAAGATAGATTTTTTGTGCAAATTTGAGCTGTTTATCTCAATTCTATCGAGAGTTATCGTCTGGAGTGACACACATATATATATATATACATATAAAAAAGTGTTAAATTTCAGGAATCGTTTTAGAATGGTCTGAAACGGATTTCTATGAAGAAAATTTCCAAAAATTTTTTTTCTTAGTCACCATGAACCAGAATGAATGAAATCTGGTGTGCAAGTAACAGCTCATTATAATCACGTGAACCGTGATATTATTTAATTTTATGAAAAAAGATTGTTATTTTGGATTTTGGTGAGGGGCAGTTACTTGAACAAAATAACATTCATGCATAAAACATAATAATAATAATAATAATAATAATAATAATAATAGGTAGACTTCTTGATTTATGAATCTATAAAATTGCCTGGCCGGCTCCAGTACTTACTTGATTTCGGGCCTTCCGGGGGGGGGGGGGGGGGGGGCGAGGGTAGGGTCTCATGTACTTATGTACCCTGTGGGGCTCAAGAAGTTTAAATGTTCTCATTGTATAGAAACGCATTTCATTTTCAACAAATGATTTTGTACCAACTTGAAGATGGCAAATAAACTTTATTGGTTATTATTGTTATTAGGTACTGATGACAGAAAACAGTGATCAACGTAGAAGGGGCATCTAGACTGCAAATAATAATCCCTTTTGTAATAATTCGCAGCGTTTTGACCAATAAAAACACGAGAGAAAAAAAATTAAGTTCTTATACAAACTTCGCTCATGAACAATCCGAGGCGGGCTGACGGCAAAATCCGCCTAGCGAGCGATGTTTCCATGCGCTCCGCCGCCGCCCCGCCGCGCACCGCAATATAAATGGTAGGTAATATTTTTCAGGAATACCACAGAAAGGCAAATAGGAAACCTCTTGTAATGGCTAAAGAGACTTGAGGGTACTCACAGTTGTGGTTGTCGAGTTTTCCAGGATCCACGGAGCAGGGTGAATCAAAAATCTAAACACTGAACCCAGGACTGCCTAATGCACAACACCTTCCCCGTGGGGATCACACTGAAGACTAAAACAAAAACCGTTCGGGGAGCAGCGGCCTGTGTACAGTCAACAGCCAATCAGAAACCAGAGTTCGTGTGACGTGATGTTTTTTGACCTGAGTTCCAAAAAATATCCTCCCATCGCCTTTTCCTCCTCAGACGTCTGTCGTTTGCTTCTACGTTCATTTCCTAAGAACTTTAAACCCCCACACATCCGGTCGTGCACAACAGGTAGCCAACTTCTTGCCTTTAGCTAACATAATCTTCTAATGAAAGTTTTGAGCTACAGCGTTTTGAAAATGTCAACCCAAATTTTTCACTCCTGCGATTTTCTGTCGCGGCGACAAAAAAGTAGTGCTACTAAAAAGTAGCGTCACGAAAACTGACTTTACTTTACGCACTTGCGACTGAAGTATCGCGACTGTTCAGTAGTAATTGACGCAGGGGCGGATCCAGAATTTTTTTCCGGAGGGGGTCACAGGGTAGAACAATATAAAAAATAACAAAATAACCAAACGAACAATACAAACCGAATTTTCAACCTTATGCCTAAACTCGTCCAATTTGTCTACTTACAAAATTAATTGTATTTATTTATAAAATTCATTGTTTATGTAAAAAATATTTTTCAATATATATTAATTATTTAACTGATAAATGTATTTATTTTCAATTTTCTTCTAAAAAAGTGTCCTAATGTGTTTTCAAACAAATTGGCGCATTTTATGGCAGCGTAGCTAACTTCAGAGTTTGCAAATCAAAACATTGAAACCACAACAATCTATTGTTGATCTCAGTGAGTTCAGTATCGTTTTTACTGAATTTGGCAGGAAAGAAAACGAGAACGAAACAAAAACAAGATAATAATTAACAAAAATAAGAAGAAATGAACAAGGTGTAATTTGACGGATACACCACGGTAAATTTATTGACATAATTGTATGTAAAGTAACATTGGTAGGACCAAGTGTACGATTGTATTCGACTAATTTTGACATTTTTGATCGAATCTTTTTAGATTTTTTTATAGTTCTTTTTTGATTTCACAAAAACTGGGTTCGTTTTCGTATGGTTTTTTTTGTTTTCGGGTTTGTGAACAATTCGATCAGCTCTGCTTTTTGAAATGCAGGCTGATTCTGGGGGGGGTCATGACCCCTGTGACCCCCCCTTGGATCCGCGCCTGAATTGACGGGTCTCATCCAGACAGCATGCATCGTGGCAATTCTTATAAGTTTTTTAAAAAAAGAAGAAAAAAACGTGATAAAAGATGTTGGGTGCATCCTCTTATCACCCAAAGGGCTAACATGGACAATTTTATAAAATTCACTATGATTTTTGACCGTGCAAATATAAAACAAAAACGCTGCAAATCCCTGCACAACGGTTTATTATTTTGTACAGAATACCCTCCTGTTACAGATCACAGCTCTCTGTATAGATAACCCGTCTATATAATATTATAATATGTACTATTCTATACATATTATGTGAATCACAGACCCTCCGTAGGTTAGTACCTAACCCTGTACTCGTTACTAGGTGCCTACCTAAATCACGAGTTAATTGTTGCTAAAATAATTCTTTCGATGACAAACAGTAACTAAAATGGCGAAAACAAACGCAAATAATGAAGTTCTGATGGAAAATTTTTGATGTGGAGTGAAATAGATGCCCCTTCTGCGTAGATCACTGTTTTCTGTGGTCTGTACCTACCCTCTGGTCAAGTATGATGAACCGTTGTGCAAAAACATGCCTATCAATAATACTTCAAAGGTTGTTCAACTTGCAAAAGTACCGATAAACAAAATCCAGCCCCTTCTTGGTAGGTGAACCGTTGTGTAATAATTTACCGTTGTGTAATAATTTACCCATCAATAATACTTCAACGTTTGTTCAAGTTTCACAAGTACCTACCAACAAAATCCAATAGTCCATCACTTATCAAATGAAATAATATCGCACAATAACCAACTCGACTTCACACAGCCATCCGTGATTATAATCAGGTGCTCCCTAGTGATGAAATCCTGGCCGGATTTATACCGTTTGATTCACGATCGTGTTGACGAAGCTTTTTGGTGCACACGGACGGCTGGACGTACAGTGCTCCGGGTGGTCTCAAAAAATTGTTTAGCTCAAGAAAAATTTAATATCGTTAAAAAAACCATACCCTTCTATCGGAAGTTTTCGAGCTACGGCGCTCTGAAAATGCCAACCCCTATTTTGAACCCCTTAGAGATGACTGACAGTAACGCCGAGCTTCGAGGACCAACTAGACCCCAAACGGAACCTATAACCCGAATTTCATTAATTTTTATTCATGGTAACTAAGAAAAGTGTTTTTTTTTTCGTGTTTTCTCTTTCTTTTTTTGAACACTTTTGCTCACGTACAGCAAGTTGCAGTAAAATATTGAACGTCTGTACCCAACCTTGCACAATATTTTGCACAACCTTCAATATCATCTTCAAACGATTCAATATTATTGCACAAACTCGATTATTGTGCAATATTATTGTACGTCTATGGGCAGGCTCAATTTTTTTGAGCAATCTATTTGCACAATATTATTGTGCATGTATGGCCCGCTTAAGAAAAGTGCTAAGTACGGCGGACAGACAGACATTTTTGGTTAATTATTTTCAATAATGAACCTTTGGAATCGAGCATGAAAAAAAAAAATTTAACACCCCCTCCCTGCCACCCCCCCCCCCCCCCCCCCCCAAACTTTAATGGTTTACGTTTCAAGGTACTTAGAATCCGAAAATCGAATAAAAAAATATCTGTCCTTCCGCCGTACTTCGCACTTTTCTTAGTTACGATGAACCAAAATTAATGAAATTTGGTTTGTAGGTCCCGTTCGGGGTCTAGTTGGTCCACGAAGCTCGGCGTTTCTGTCAGTCATCCCTAAGGGGTGAATAATGGGGGTTGAAATTTTTTTTTGGGGGGGGGGGGTATGGTATTTTTTAAAGTTTTTAAATTGATCTTGAACTAAAGCATTTTTTGAGACCACCCAGAGCATTGTACGTCCAGCCGTTCGTTTGCACCGAAAAGCTCCTTCAAACGATTGTGAATGAATTGGTATGAATTAGGCCCAGATATCATCGCTAGGGAGCACCTGATTATAATCAAGGATGGCTGTATGAAGTCAATTTGGTTGTTCTGTGTTTCATTTGACAAATGATGGATGTCTTGGATTTTGTTGGTATGTACTTTTGCAACTTGAACAAACGTTGAAGTATTATTGGGTAAATTATTACATAGCGGTAAATTATCACACAATGAAAATTACTACACAACGGTTTGTTATAATATCATGCAGAAGGGGTATTTATACATGTACATTATTACACAATGGATTATTATTTACCCTATGCTTCATGAATAACTGCAATATAATTAATTAATAATAAATTATTGAATCCCGCGCATTTGTATGGAACTTTAATTCCGGGGCCGGCTCCAGTACTCGATTTAGGGCTTTCCTAGGGGGAGCTCGAGGGTATTGACAACAGAAAACAGTGATCTATGTAGAAGGGGCATCTATACAGGTAAATAATAAACCTTTGGGTAATAATTTGCTTTTTTTCCTTTTTTTTCCAAGCTCGACTTCAAAGTTTGCATGTTCGATTATTGAAAATAATAAACCAAAATCAAGGACAACCGTATAGAGTACCCCCAGAAGGGTGAATGATGCACCTGTTATAGTTGCGGCAGTCCGTCATAATATATTTGGTATATCGTGCGGTACTTACTCCCACTTATATATGCCCCTGTGTGTCATCGAGGGTGGGGATACCGAAACTCAGCACAGTCTTAATATCAAGGTCGGGCGCCATCCGGTACTGAACCGTCTTCAAAATTTTATATTCAAATTAAACCGATTATCATTCAATTTATTATACCTTTTACCGGTAAAATCCGAACTTTTTTTAACCGCATTTTGATGCCTGATCGACCGATTTTTCACGAGTTTTGTCCACAACCAGTTCGTCGCTATGTTCGTTCAGATTACTTAGTTTTCATCCCTCAAAGACCTTTGACTACTCGTTGGAATGATGAAAATTAAAACATCGTATCTCATCGCCCTGTTAATTTTAAAATCGGCGGAATCTGTTTCGCAGTAATAATTTATTATTAATATGAGATTAACTCACTCATGAGACGTGCCAGCATCGGTTCGGGCTCTCTGAACGACGTCATATCTGATTGGGGTGCGTCTGGATCCGAGGCTGAGGAGGCCTGAAATCAAATTTTACAATCGCAGTTTATTATTATTCTGTTGGATATACCCCAAAAATCATGGATATAATTCATTTACAGTATAAATAGGAGAAGTTCAGGAACCTTCGAAAATCCCTATCGGCACAATCGAGGTTTTGCTTCCTCACTACCGAAGGCAGGGAAGCCTTGGTTTCGTTATTGATTCGTTTTGCTTCCGAGTCTGCGAAGCAGCGGAAGCCTTGTGTTCACTTTCGTGAGCCAAAAAATTTTTGTCTTCAGAAATAAAAATTTCCACTTGCATTTTGCGTTTCAAGGCCTACTGAACAAATTTGGTTCCGTGTCTGTCGGTCTGTGAGTCTGTGAGTCTGTGAATCTGTGAGTCTGTGAGTCTGTGAGTCTGTGAGTCTGTCCGCATTTCCTTGTTACAGCCATAACTTCCACGATTTTGAATTGATTCAGCTCAAATTTTGAGGGATGGTGCGGATAAGGCCCCTTGAGGTCCCATACAAATTTCAACATGATTGATCCAGCGGTACGCCCTGCGCATGCGCTAACGTTAAATTCAACAAACACTCATAACTTTCACAATTTTGATTCAATTTCGCTCAAATTTTAAAGGGTTGTTTGGACAAGGCCTAGTGAGATCCAGTATGAATTTCAGCATGATCGGACCCTCGGTGCGCTCTGCGCATGCGCTGGCGTGAAATAGATTCAATTTCCTTGTTACAGCCGTAGTAACCAAAGATTTCACCCAATTTCAATGTAATTCTCAGGGATTAAGCGGGTAAGGCCCATTGAGGTCCCATATAAATTTCAACATGATAGAGCCAGCGGTTCGCCCTGCGCATGCGCTCTGTCTGTCTGTCTGTCCTTCTATGCACGGCCAAACGGCTCGACGGATATCGACCAAATTTGGCACGAATATCCAGTAGGCTCCCAAGTTGTGCAACGTCGCATTTTCAATTCCCTGACCATAGCGGAACTATGGTCGACCATGGTCAACTCCTGAATGGCTTGACGGATATCGACCAAATTTGGCACGAATATCCAGTAGGCTCCCAAGTTGTGCAACGTCGCATTTTTAATTCCCTGACCATAGCGGAACTATGGTCGACCATGGTCAACTCCTGAATGGCTTGATGGATATCGACCAAATTTGGCACGAATATCCAGTAGGCTCCCAAGTTGTGCAACGTCGCATTTTTAATTCCCTGACCATAGCGGAACTATGGTCGACCATGGTCAACTTCGTTAATTGAAATGGTAACCCCTATTTTTTATCGCGTATTCGTAATCTACGTGAAATTCTATCTACGATCGACCCTTCGGACTACCCCCGCGGTCGACCATAGCGCATCCATGGGCCCCTCCATGGTCGAATCCCGAATTGCTCAACGGATATCGACCAAATTTGGCACGAATATCCAGTAGGCTCCCAAGTTGTGCAACGTCGCATTTTTAATTCCCTGACCATAGCGGAACTATGGTCGACCATGGTCAACTCCTGAATGGCTTGACGGATATCGACCAAATTTGGCACGAATATCCAGTAGGCTCCCAAGTTGTGAAACGTCGCATTTTTAATTCCCTGACCATAGTGGAACTATGGTCGACCATGGTCAACTCCTGAATAGCTTGATGGATATCGACCAAATTTGGCACGAATATCCAGTAGGCTCCCAAGTTGTGCAACGTCGCATTTTTAATTCCCTGACCATAGCGGAACTATGGTCGACCATGGTCAACTCCTGAATGGCTTGACGGATATCGACCAAATTTGGCACGAATATCCAGTAGGCTCCCAAGTTGTGCAACGTCGCATTTTTAATTCCCTGACCATAGCGGAACTATGGTCGACCATGGTCAACTCCTGAATGGCTTGATGGATATCGACCAAATTTGGCACGAATATCCAGTAGGCTCCCAAGTTGTGCAACGTCGCATTTTTAATTCCCTGACCATAGCGGAACTATGGTCCACCATGGTCAACTTCGTTAATTGAAATGGTAACCCCTATTTTTTATCGCGTATTCGTAATCTACGTGAAATTCTATCTACGATCGACCCTTCGGACTACCCCCGCGGTCGTCCATAGCGCATCCATGGGCCCCTCCATGGTCGAATCCCGAATTGCTCAACGGATATCGACCAAATTTGGCACGAATATCCAGTAGGCTCCCAAGTTGTGCAACGTCGCATTTTTAATTCCCTCACCATAGCGGAACTATGGTCGACCATGGTCAACTTCGTTAATTGAAATGGTAACCCCTATTTTTTATCGCGTATTCGTAATCTACGTGAAATTCTATCTACGATCGACCCTTCGGACTACCCCCGCGGTTGACCATAGCGCATCCATGGGCCCCTCCATGGTCGAATCCCGAATTGCTCAACGGATATCGACCAAATTTGGCACGAATATCCAGCAGGCTCCCAAGTTGTGCAACGTCGCATTTTTAATTCTCTGACCATAGCGGAACTATGGTCGACCATGGTCAACTTCGTTAATTGAAATGGTAACCCCTATTTTTTATCGCGTATTCGTAATCTACGTGAAATTCCATCTACGATCGACCCTTCGGACTACCCCCGCGGTCGACCATAGCGCATCCATGGGCCCCTCCATGGTCGAATCCCGAATTGCTCAACGGATATCGACCAAATTTGGCACGAATATCCAGTAGGCTCCCAAGTTGTGCAACGTCGCATTTTTAATTCCCTGACCATAGCGGAACTATGGTCGACCATGGTCAACTCCTGAATGGCTTGACGGATATCGACCAAATTTGGCACGAATATCCAGTAGGCTCCCAAGTTGTGAAACGTCGCATTTTTAATTCCCTGACCATAGTGGAACTATGGTCGACCATGGTCAACTCCTGAATGGCTTGATGGATATCGACCAAATTTGGCACGAATATCCAGTAGGCTCCCAAGTTGTGCAACGTCGCATTTTTAATTCCCTGACCATAGCGGAACTATGGTCCACCATGGTCAACTTCGTTAATTGAAATGGTAACCCCTATTTTTTATCGCGTATTCGTAATCTACGTGAAATTCCATCTACGATCGACCCTTCGGACTACCCCCGCGGTCGACCATAGCGCATCCATGGGCCCCTCCATGGTCGAATCCCGAATTGCTCAACGGATATCGACAAAATTTGGCACCAATATCCGGTAGCCTCCCAAGTTGAACGTAGGCGCATTTTTAATTCCCTGATCATAGCGGAACTATGGTCGACCATGGTCAACTCCTGAATGGCTCGACGGATATCGACCAAATTTGGCACGAGTATCCAGTAGGCTCCCAAGTTGTGCAACGTCGCATTTTTAATTCCCTGACCATAGCGGAACTATGGTCCACCATGGTCAACTTCGTTAATTGAAATGGTAACCCCTATTTTTTATCGCGTATTCGTAATCTACGTGAAATTCTATCTACGATCGACCCTTCGGACTACCCCCGCGGTCGACCTTAGCGCATCCATGGGCCCCTCCATGGTCGAATCCCGAATTGCTCAACGGATATCGACCAAATTTGGCACCAATATCCGGTAGCCTCCCAAGTTGAACGTAGGCGCATTTTTAATTCCCTGACCATAGCGGAAATATGGTCGACCATGGTCAACTCCTGAATGGCTTGCCGGATTTTGATAAAATTGGGCACAAATACCCGGTAGGGTATGGGATTTTTCCGTCGTTTGTTGGTTCCACGATACTGCGTACAGCGAATCTCGGATAGCGAGCGAAGCGAGCGGTCAGGCTAGTTATGTATAATGGACGTAATGTATTATGGAAGTCATGTTATGTATAATATGTATATTTCATGTAATGTTATGTTATGTAATGTAATGTTATGTAATATGTATATTTAACGTTATGTAATGTTATGTAATGTAATGTTATGTTATTTTGCTTCCGAGTCTGTTCTATTTTATAATGGGTCACTCTGATTGTGACGAGGAAGCTCCTGTGCCATCACCTTGGCAGTGTATTTTCAGATAAGAAGGAAAATTTTTGGTTCCGTTTCTGTCTGTCTGTGGTAATTGGTTCTAACGCCCATAAATCCCGAAATAATGGTCGAAATCGACTGAAATTTGGAAGACAGGTGCGGGTTGGTTCACAGATGGTACCATAACAAAATAATTGAAAAAGTACTTCAACTTTCGTCTGCGCATGCGCAAACGTGAAATACTTGGAACGCCCATTACTACCCTAAATGTCGTTGAAATGAGTTCAAATTCAGAGGGTCGATCAGGAATAACACTTTGATAGTTCCCTATGAATTTCAGCAGAATCGACTGTAACTTTCGTCTGCGCATGCGCGAACATGAAATGTTGACCATTTCCTTGTAACGCTTCTAACTACACGAAAAATAGTTGTAGAGAGCTGAAAATTTGAGGGTGCATGCAGGTTGGATCGCAAATGCTCCCTTTTCAAAATCAAGGAAATTGTTCTGTCTGCGCATGCGCAAACGTAAAATACTTGAAACGCCCATAACTGCCTTAAATATCGTTGAAATGAGTTCAGATTTGGAGGGTCGATCAGGATAATACTTTGATAGTTCCATATGGGTTTCATTGGAATCGTACTGTAACTTTCGTCTGCGCATGCGTGAACCTTAAATGCTTACCGTTTCCTTGTAACGCTTCTAACACCGCGAAAAATAGTCGTAGAGAGCTGAAATGTTGAGGGTACACGCGGGTTGGATCACTGATGGTTTCCGTATCAAAACGAGCCTACCCAACTATTCTATACGTTCATGTGATTCAAGTGAGGAAGATTTACTGCCTACTCGAATTGGCAGACGTTTTCGTGTTCTAGTTGTTGGACTAGTTGTGTATCGCGCTATAATTATTATGTAACACCGTGTACTCGGTTGTGCCCTTGTATAATTTAAGCAATGCCCCAAAATTTGGCGAGGCAGCCCCGTTTGGTGAAAGTTTGATCACCGTTTGATCACAGTAAGGCTTCATGAACGATGAGTGGTTCAGACCCAAACTACCAGTTAAATTTGCGCTCGGTGGATGGTTTTTTCAAGGAAAATTTGGCAGATGCTAGGCCGAAAAAAAACCACTGAAATTCCACCATTTGGAAAAATCGTGAAATTGCAGATTCATCAACCACGGAGTTGAAACATCATTGCAAGTCACAAATCCACCAGAGGCATTGGTGATGAAATTTGAGAGAAATTAATTATATTATTATTATTAAGTTTGGATTTGGTCTCAGCATTGGATCAGAATTCATAAGGAGATTTGAGAGAAATTGATTTATTAAGTTTGGATTTGGTTTCTGGACTTCCTTCACGCCTTCCTTCCAAATTGCAACCCCTGCCCTAAAATCGGTCAACTATCAAAGCATTGTAAATAATAAGTCAACTTAATTATCATTCGCTTGAAGCGATTACAATCATTGATGGATTTGAAATCCCGCGATACCAGTGAAAAGTGCTGGATTCCACGACCTCCAAATGATGTGAGCAGGTGACCACATTAGTTTAACGAGAGGAAAAAACGTCTGCCATGTTGGGTGGGCAGTATAGCTTCCTCACTTATTGTAACATTGACGTTTTAGAATCAGTTGGTGAAAAAAATGATGAGCCAAAATTGAGTAGCAATAAATAGAGTAGTAATAAATTACCTAACATGCGCAACAGTGTCAAACATTTCAAAATTGTTTTCCAACGTTTAATGTTCGCACATGCGCAGGCAAAATTTACAGCACGATTCCAATGAAATTCATAAGGAACAATCGAAGCATTATTCTTGATCGACCCTCAAAGTTTGAACTAATTTCAACGATATTCAAGATAGTTATGGGCGTTTCAAGAATTTTACATTTGCGCATGCGCGGACGGAAGTTACCGTACGATTTCAACATTATTATTTTTATGTGAGACTACCTTATTTCGGGTAGTTATGGGCGTTACAAGGAATTGACCACAGCCAGACACGGAACCAAAACGTTCTTTAGTAATGAATTTATTACCTAACATGCGTAACAGTATGAAATATTACAACATTTTTTCAACATTTCATGTTCGCGCACGCGCAGACGAAAGTTACCTACAGTAGGATTCCGATGGAATTCATACAGAACAATCGAAGTACATTCATACGATTCTTGATCGACACTCCAAATTTGAATTCATTTCAACGATATTTAAGATTGTTATGGGCGTTTCAATTGTCTACGTTTGCGCATGCGCGGACGAAAATTACCGTACGATTTCAATGATTTTTATATGAGACTACCTTAGTTCGGGTATTTCAATGATTTTTATGTGAGGCTACCTTATTTCGGGTAGTTAGGTATGGGCGTTACAAGGAATTGACCACAGACACGGAACCAAAATGTTCCATGATATCTGAAACGCAAAATTGTGGTGAAAATTTTCATTTTGGAGGACATAAATTTTGGTTTATTATTCTGTGAATAATTCACCTATGTATTCGCTCAGCAAAAGAATTTTATAACACCCCCTCAAAATTTTTTCTTTTCCGTTTCAAGGTGCGTAGATCCCAAAAATTCAATGGCCGTCCGCCGTCCGCCTTATCACGCATACCGGCTTCATTTTCGGTCTAAAAAAATCGTTCGTTCGCACACGTACTCCATTTGGGCCCTAGTTGTGTCCTGAAACTTTTCAGCCCGATCGGAATATACCCAGGGGTGTTATGAGTGAAAATGTGTAAAAAATAGGTAATTTCTGTTTTAGTAACATGCTGATAACATGAGCTTTTGAGGTATCTTTTTCCATGTTTTTGGGGACGAGAAGACCGAATATGAAATCGATTTTGACCAAAGAGTGGAAAATTGAGGTTCTACCAAATGTTCAGCTCCCCAAAATTGATTTTTTTATGAGTCAAAAACCTGGAAAATCCTCTGAAATCACCACCAATTTGTATAATTAATTACACTAGAAAAAGTGTCAACACGTGGATCATGTCGATTAAATGACACTACTAATGATCAAAGTTAATTTGAACTCGATTCCAATGGTTCATTATTGAAAATAATAAACCAAAATACACTGCCAAGGTGATGGCACAGGAGCTTCCTCGTCACAATCAGAGTGACCCATTATAAAAATAGAACAGACTCGGAAGCAAAATAACATAACATTACATAACATTACATTACATTACATTACATTACATTACATAACGTGAAATATACATATTACATAACATTACATTACATAACATTGCATAACATTACATGAAATATACATATTACATAACATGACGTCCATAATACATTACGTCCATTATACATAATTGCGAAAGATATGCGTGTTTGAAGAATTTCACGTTAGCGCATGCGCAGGGCGAACCGCTGGCTCTATCATGTTGAAATTTATATGGGACCTCAATGGGCCCTACCCCCTTAATCCCTGAGAATTACATTGAAATTGGGTGAAATCTTTGGTTACTACGGCTGTAACAAGGAAATTGAATCTATTTCACGCCAGCGCATGCGCAGAGCGCACCGAGGGTCCGATCATGCTGAAATTCATACTGGAACTCACTAGGCCTTGTCCAAACAACCCTTGAAAATTTGAGCGAAATTGAATCAAAATTGTGAAAGTTATGCGTGTTTGTTGAATTTAACGTTAGCGCATGCGCAGGGCGTACCGCTGGATCAATCATGTTGAAATTTGTATGGGACCTCAAGGGGCCTTATCCGCACCATCCCTCAAAATTTGAGCTGAATCAATTCAAAATCGTGGAAGTTATGGCTGTAACAAGGAAATGCGGACAGACTCACAGACTCACAGACTCACAGACCGACAGACACGGAACCAAATTTGTTCAGTAGGCTTTGAAACGCAAAATGCAAGTGGAAATTTTGATTTCTGAAGACAAAAATTTTTTGGCTCACGAAAGTGAACACAAGGCTTCCACTGCTTCGCAGACTCGGAAGCAAAAAGTAGCGTAGGTACCTAATTCGTGTTTTGGAGGCCAAAATTGTTGGAAACCATCAGAAATAGCTATTTCAATTATTTCACATGAAATAAACAATAAATGAACAGCCAACATTTCTGTAGGTATGTCCAGTAGAATAATAAACCCATGTGACAAGGACTGTGCAGCGCCTCACGATTCAAATTTGCATTCAATGTGTGTTTCCACAACTATGTACAGAACTAGGAACGCTCGATTGATACTAAAGGAATAGAGCTCATTGTTACTGGTGGACACCTGCGTTGACTTAGTCTTTGATCCTTTACAATCATTGGTGTCTATGCCAGACACCCCTCATCCTTTGACGAACGGCCTTCACCCCAACAAGTCATTAGTCAGAGCTTTTGACAAAACTTATTGCGCTGATCCTTGTGGTTCAGATTATCCATGTTTGGTGACCTATGTGTGCATGGATGTTCTTGCTTAGATGTTCCATCCCTAAGGACAAAGGAATGTGGAAAAACCTGAACATGGTAGGGCACATCCATCCTGGAGAGTATGGGGTCAGTGGGGGTTGCCTGGGTGGAGAGACTTGTTTTGTTTTGTTTAGTTTACACAGAACTCTACTGTTCAGGTCCACACCTGCCTGTTGGGAAAAATCACCAGAACCTGCCAGTTTACCAATCTTTCTCTTCTTCCAAGTATCTTGGATACCTGGAAATGGTAGAACAGAGTCGGCAGCCCCACAACTCTACCCACTTCCATCACTTCAGCACTTTCAGTCCTCAACAAGTAATTTAAATCTCTCACCCTCCCATTCACAACTATTGTCTATTACTAGGGTGGCCCCCCATGCAAAACAGGTACAGATTAAAACAATTTAAAATATGAAATTTACAGTCACAGCATGGCTATAAGAGCGAATTTTTAAAGAAATATTTACTACTTATAATGCGTAAAAAGATGATAACGAGAACCAGAGTTTAAATATGGAAAATTTGAAATAATATTGGGATTTCACAAGTGGGATGGTTGGTTGTTTAGTCAATAAATAGTAATACGTAAATATTGATTTTCAAGCTCTATATTTTGGATTATTATTCTGTGAATAATAAACCTACCTATGTATTTGCTCAGCAAAAAATTTTCATAACACCCTCTCAAAATTATATTTCTTTTCCGTTTTTCAAGGTGCGTAGAATCCAAAAATGCAATGTCCGTCCGCCGTATCACGCATACCGGCTTCATTTTCGGTTTAAAAAATTCGTTCTTTCGCACACAGGTTCCATTTGGGTCCTAGTTGTGTGCAGCCGGATCGGAATATACCCAGGGGTATAAAAATAGGTATTTTTTGTGTTGTAGTGAACATGAGCTTTTGATGTATCGGTTTCCATGTTTTTTGGGACGAGAAGACCGAATATGAAGTCGATTTAGACCAGAGAGTGGAAAATTGAGGTTCTACCAAAGCTTCTGCTCCCAAAATTGATTATTTATGAGTCAATAACCTGGGAAATTGTCTGAAATCACCATAAATTTGTATAATAACACTAAAAGAAGTATCAACAGGCGAATCAAGAACATAAAATGGCACTATCAATGATCAAAGATAATTTGTTAAAATGTTCCAAAATTCATTTTTTTATGAGTCAAAAACCTAGGAAATTGTCTGAAATCACCATAAATTTGTATAATAAAACCTCAATAGTATCAACAGGTGAGTCAATACAATTAAATGGTACTGTCAATGATCAAAGATAATCTGTAAACAAAAGTCGAGCCTCATTCGTGTTTTGGGTGGCAAAATTGGTGGAAACCAACAAAAATAGCCATTTCACTTATTGCACATGAAACAAACAATAAATGAACGGCCAACATTTCTGTAGGTGTGTCCAGTAGAATAATAAACCCATGTGACAAGGACTTTGCAGCGTTTTTTCTATGTCCACCACGAACACAAGGCTTCCCGACCTTCGGTAGTGAGGAAGCCAAAGGTGACGGTGAATGAAGATGGTTTAAATAGTAAAGAAAATCTGAAGCTTTTCCGTCTGCTTTTTTCCTGATGTAACATTTACAGAAAGGTAGATGAAGATTACTCCAACTCTTTCGGAGCACAGTCAGAATAAATTAAGAACGCTCTTGTCCGAAGTTGTTTTTAAATTTATTTTCCTCCATGAAACGGGCAGTTGATTTTCTTTAGCCCTTTGCCTTTGCCTTTGAAGGATCCGCGAGGCTGAATGTGATGGCAAGAAATTGTTACGCGCCCGTTAACAAGTGGCCCAACGCGAAGCAAGATTCCTAATATATTATTCGAACTTTCCTTATCGAACAGCACTTGTGCCGTGGTTTCGCAAGACGCTGAAAGTTATTGGGGTCGCTGTCTTACTTATATCAACAAGCCGCCACCCGCTATTTATACCCTCAATTTCAAGGCCGGTTTTCGACCTTTTCTCGGATAATATGAGACGCATTGGAAATCCGAATGGATCTGAACATCTTCACTGTCTCTAATAAGGAAAGCGATGGAATGTGAGGAGTGAAAGAATGACGGGGTGTGTCGAATCACTCTTACAGGCACGTAAGTGGGCTTGGTGCTCGCTAAGATATCCATTACTGCCCTCCAAAGTATTAAATGCTGCAAAGTCCTTGTCACATGGGTTTATTATTCTACTGGACATACCTACAGAAATATTGGCCGTTCATTTATTGTTTCTTTCATGCGCAGCAATTGAAATGGCTATTTTTAATGGTTTCCACCAATTTTGGCCCCCAAATACACGAATTAGGTTCCCTTTTTTTTACTGATTATCTTTGATCATTGATAGCACCATTTAATTGTCTTGGTTCACCTGTTGATACTACTTCTACTGTTATTATACAAATTTATGGTTATTTCAGACGATTTCCCAGGTTTTTGACTCATAAAAAATGAATTTCGGGAGCTTAAAATTCGTTAAAACCGCAATTCTTCACTCTTCGGTCAAAATCAACTTAATATTCAGTCTTCTCGCCCTAAAAAATATGGAAAACGATACCTCAAAAGCTCATGTTCACTAAAACCTTAAAAATCCCTCGAAAACCCCTATTTTGACACCAATTTTTCTCCCAGAACACCCCTGGTGTATGCCGATTGGGCTGCCATGTTTCGGAGCACAGCTAGGACCCAAATGTGTTCCCAAATGTGTTCCCAAATGGGGAACCATACTGTGTGCGGAAGAAAGACGATTTTAGACCAAAATTTAACGTAAATTTAAGGCTGAAACGTCGTTAAAACCTCAATTTTCCACTCATTGGTCAAAATCGACTTCATGTTCGGTCTTCTCGTCCCAAAAACATGGAAAACGATACCTCAAAAGCTCATGCTACTAACATGTTACTAAAACACGATAAGTACCTATTTTTATACAAATTTCACTCATAACACCCCTGGGTAATTCCGATGTGGCTGCAAAGTTTCGGGACGCAACTATGGCCCAAATGGAGCATGTGTGCGAAAGAACGAATTTTTTAGACCGAAATTAGAGTAGATACGCGTGATACGGTGAACGGACATTGCATTTTTGGAATTACGCACCTTGAAACGAAGAAGAAAAAATTTTGAGGGGGTGTTATAAAAATTGTTTGCTGAGCGATTACATAGGTGTATTATTCACAGAATAATGAACCAAAAGCCGTAGACTCGATTTTTTCCAATTTAGAGATTTTTGGTATGGCTGGATTCGTATCTTGAGACCGATTTTGGTATCTAGTTGTAAAAGTTAGGTACATTTCCCTAAAAAAGTCATTCAAGAAAAACGTCTACTGTTTTTCGAGTTTTTGATGGTTTTCCAACGATGAAACGCAGTAGTAGTTCTTTCAACAAATAAAAACAGCAGATCCCAGACCTACGGTGCTGATTTCATTGGAACAGTGAATTTAATTTAATGGTTATCAGGACAGTACTGTTTTATTTTGTTGTATCCCTCTCATAGTTGCCTGAATTCGTCAGGCGGTACCGTTTTTCAATTTTGTGATGAGCGCCAAAAGCTTCGAGCGATCGACCGTACGTGGCTTCCACATCGCGGTAAGTCGAATTTTACAAGGAAAAATACAGGTACTGTTTTTCTGTTTGGGAAAGGGGTGAAAAAACTCCAGCAACTACAGTGGGAAACAAACGTAGCATGAGCTTCCAACGAAGAAAAGCAGTAGCAGACCCTCTACCGTTTTTTGAAGCTAAATTTACCTCATCTTCTACAACGGAGAAAAACATTTGCTAACATAAATGTATGTGTATTCTTCAATAATTGATGCGCCTTGCTGCTACAGACGTAGAAACCAAATTTGGATCAATTGCAAAAAAAATCATTGAAAAATATTGAATAATGCTTATCTTACAGCCTAAAAACTTAAACTGCGTTTTTCTCAAAACTAGATTTCCTTGCTCTACGGCTTTCTTGCTTTGGACGGCAGTAGAAATTATTGAGCAGTGGTGAGCTGGTGAGATTTTACCTTCCTGTAAATACTTGAGTGGTTAAATCCACATTGAGCAAATATATTGGCCGTTTGCGTGGGATGAGATCAAGTTGCAGCTACGCAGCAGTACCACATGCCCAAAATTCGCTAGTTTTTACAATTTGAATTTGAACCAATTTTTCGAGAAGAAAAATATTTTGGACTATTGACGATGTTGTTTCCAGTCTCGAATCACCAATCTTTACTGGTTACTTAGGGTGATTTTAGTCTATTTTACAAAACCAATTTTTCTGAGCGTTCTGTTCATGAAAACACGTATGAAAGCGGTGAAAAATGAAATCAGCGTGATGATCTCTACTACTGCCTTTTAGTAGCATATTGAGAAAAATATTCGCAGGAAAATTAGAAAATGTGTTGAGGTTTTGATATTTTACAACAGATCGTATGAGAATCAAAGACAATCGGTTCTTCGGATTTGGGTTGAGGAAAATCATGTTCTTGAATACATAATTACGTCAACCCGCACAATTAATATTGTTTTGGCTTACTTCCGGGGAAACTGGTTGGAACGTCGACACGAATAGGACGTTTGGTTTATTATTTTCAATAATGAACCTTTGGAATCGAGCATGAAAAAAAATTTTAACCCCCTCAGAATTTGATGGTTTACATTTCAAGGTACGTAGAATCTGAAAATGCAATTTAAGAAATTCTTTCTGTCCGCCGTACGCCGTATGCGTACTTCGCACTTTTCTTAGTTACAGTGAACCAGAATTAATGAAATTTGGTTTGTGGTTCGGGGTCTAGTTGGTCCGCGAAGCTCGGTGTTACTGTCAGTCATCTTTAAGGGATGAAAAATAGGGGTTGAAATTTTCAGAACGCCGTAGCTCGAAAACGTTCAATAGAAGGTTTTTTAAAAATATTTTTAAATTGATCTCGAAATAAAGAATTTTTTGAGACCACCCGGAGCCTTGTACGACCAGCCGTTCGTTTGCACCGAAAAGCTTCGTCAACACGATCGTGAATCAAACGTATAAATCCTGCCCAGATATCATCGCTAGGGAGCACCTGATTATAGTCACGGATGGCTGTATGGAGTTGAGTTGTTTGTTCTGTGGTATTGTTCCATTTGAAAAATGATGGCTCTTTTCGACTGTGTTGGTAGGTAGTTTTGCAGCTTGAACAAATGTTGAATTATTACTGAGTAAATTATTACACAACGGTTTATTATACTGTCTACGCAGAAGGGGCATCTATACAGGTAAATAGTAAACCGTTGTGTAATAATTTGCAGCGATTTTGTGTTTATTGTTGTCTATATTAACGAGGTTTGAAGAACAAAGTTGCTATTTTCCAATAATATTATTGACAGCGCAAACGATAATTATGAGTTGATGGGGAAGAATTGGATGTCAAAAGACGGTGTTGTCCTGATTGCTAGACATAATATTTTGATTTCAACTTCGGAATCTGCTCCTGAGACATTTTCAAAAATGCAATTAACACTAATGAGTTTGAACCACTGCAATTGCTCATGTTTTTTGAAAATTCTGTAAAAGTAGCAGTTCCCATTTGGAACTTTAAAAAAATCCTTTATGAGGAAGGGAGTGATTTCTGGGACACTATGCATTTGGTGAGCAAAATGAAAATACCTATTCTTGATATTAAATTTGACTTTGAGTGTTTTTGGTTTCAACATAGTGTCATCGTTTTGTATCGTCCTAATACATCGAAAGTTCATACATACGAATGTCTGCAGGTAGTAGCCCAATAGAACAATATCTAGCCCTCCCCTCTTTTTAGTACAGTAGAAGTCGCTTATGGTGAGCGAATTTGGACCGATTGGAAACAATCACTGTACGCGACCAATCTCTATAAGCGACTTGTACTGAATAATATACTAGGTGGTGACTTTAGCCTTTTTACCGATATTGGCGAATTGTGACCCCCAGAGTTGACCTAATTTTGATTAATTTTTTTTGTTGAGGAAATCATCGTTCAGTAGGTACCACTTTTGGTGAATAAATATATATACCATTTTTGGGAGATTTCAGCCGTTTTTAGCTATTTTTCCGACTTTTAACACCCAAAAACTGATCACTATAATCGACCTTTTGATCACTATAACAGGCCAATTCACGGTGTGTTTACATACAGCCGATCGGGACCTGACTGTTTCTATCCTTATATCCGGCTTATTCCTTTAACCGCCTTTCTACTAAGCGACTTCTACTGTATTACAAATTAGATGACATAATACGTTTTAATATTTTGGAAAATATATTTATAATTTACCTGCTGCAATCGCTCTCAGACGTGCGACGGATATTCAATGATGATTTTGTTCCTCCGCGAACGGAACTTGCGACACAAGAAAAAAATTCGATCGGCGCGAAATTTCGGAAAAATGGATCCCCCGATGTCGAAAATAACGAAAACCGGCGGGTCGCACTTGTTTACCACTGGCACAAGAACTGGATGACTGGTGGTTGGCGGAGAAGGAAACGAGCCATCGAGATGTGGATGGTGGGGTACCAAGGCGAAATCCTTTCCCGGTTCTGGGGATAGACGCGCTCCGCGGAGAGTGAAGGGGGCCTGGGGCGTCTAAGGATCGACCGGGTATAAGCAGAGCGATACCCCCCCCCCCACCTTCAAATACATAAGACAAACGCTGCAAAGTCCTTGTCACATGGGTTTATTATTCTACTGGACATACGTACAGAAATTTTGGCTGTTCATTTATTGTTTCTTTCGTGTGCAATTATTGAAATGGCTATTTTTTATGGTTCCACCGGTTTTGGCCCCCAAAAACACGAATTAGGCTACTATTTTTAACTAATTATCATTGGTGCTGCAATTTGTCATGTTTGGGGGCCAAAATTGGTAGAAATCATCAGAAATAGCTATTTCAATCATTCCACATGAAAGAAGCAATAAATTTAACAGCCAACAAGAATCTCAAGAACCCCAATAGAATAATAAACCCATGTGACAAGGACTTTGCAGCGTTTTTAGAATCTACGCACCTTGAAACGTGAAAGAAAAAATTTTGAGGTGGTGTTATAAAAATTTTTTGCTGAGCGAATACATAAGTGCATTATTCACAGAATAATAAACCAAAAGTCAAAAGTCAAAGAGAAGACTAAATTCTTAAGTCTGAAACATTCAGCTTGTACGAACTATGGGAACTATGGCAATGAAATGAAATGTATTCTTTCTTCTTAGAGTTTCTTAACGTAAGTTACATGAAATTGAATAAATAATAAATCTTAAACCGATCTACTTCTCACATTTCGGAAGATAATGTATATGCCTAAAAGCATCGCTTGTGTTGGCATGTATGAGCCAATTTCTGCACTTTCAGATTTTCATTAGAAGTGAGTTAAATACTAGTTGTAACAAAAAAAAGTACAATAATAAATAAAGATATTCTTTCAGTTATGTGCATATTTAGTATATTTCCACTCATCACTGAAGGAGACCATATTGTCCATTGTTAATATACTTTTTTTTAAACATAATATTATTGTTCAGCTTATGTAAGGGATGAATGCTATCATTAACAAATAATGGATGAATAGTATTGAATAAACAATTGAAGACTACCATAATTCTATACTGAGGACTACGCCCTGCGAAGGTTCTTTTTTTATGGAGTTTCATTCTATACGGTTTTCCTCTTAGGTATCTTATATTCTCTCTGAAATCGCATTTGTTTTTTAGGGCGGAATTCATCGTTCTCCCTCAAGTTTGCGTGTTCCCCTAAGTGTGCCATTCAAGGGGCGATGCACACTTGCCGCTATTCATAGTGGTAAAGCTAGGAGTATACTTAAGTCTAGACTCAGATCTTATTCATAAAGCCTACTTGGCTACAAGCTGAGCTTACACTAAGCTCAGGAGGGGTCCAAATCCAAGGGGAGTCGGCAGGTCCCTTAAGTGTGGACTCAGCTTTATTTGTGCTAGTTATCTGTGTTCTGCGTCCTTTTGTATACCTCTTTCCAGCTGAATTCCGCTTACCTCGTATACCACTATGGAGCTAAATTAAATTATGGAAATGTACGAGTGAGATGATGAATTCGATGCAGAGGAATCAAGAATGCAGAATCAGCATGTGATGAGGGCTCCAAAACGATACATCAGGGACCAACAAAACCCTATGGAATCCTATGATGAAAATCCATTTCGGAGGAGGTTCCGCTTTAGGAAAGAGACGGTGCTAGATGTACTGGTCCCCATCATCTTCCCCGAAAGTGATCCAGCAAGCGAAAGAGGACTCCCACTGCCCAGAGTTATGAAGGTGCTAATTGCATTGCGATTTTACGCAACATCTTCATATCAGGTAAGAAACACTTCCTCTTCCCTCATCAATGTTTTGTATAATTAAATGTTGGTGTTCACTGTTCCAAAATGTTCTCCTTATATCACGTAGATACAAGTAGTTCATGTTGTGCTCTATGTTCGATCGGCAGAATGCAAGAAGGGAATACGAATAATGTTGACAGATTTCACCTTGCCATACGCCTTCCCATATTTGTTGGACGGTCCTCAAGTTCTTCAAAAACGTAAGCTATTTGTGCGTATACCACATAATTTATGTTAAGGTGATATCAGTATGCTGGCCTCTGTGTTCAATCGGCAAAATTTGAGAAACCCAGCGTGTGAACCTTATTGCAGGAAGTTGCACTGGTAGGCACTAAAAAGTAAAAGTAACCAGTAAAAGTACCAGTAATTATTGACCTTGGACAAATAGTAGCCCTTTCCTTGACATAATAAAATATTAATCTTTAATGACTTCTTTGTTCAGACGGTATGCGGTGATTTATTTCAAGTTAGCCAGCCCTCAGTTCACCGCATAATAAAAACAGTTTCGGAAAATGTATGCAGGAAAATCGCCCACTTCATACAAATGCCGAATACAACTGCAGAACTTCACCAAACACGGATGCATTTTTATCGCAAAGCGAATTTTCCAGGGGTAATCGGCCATTCGATGGCACCCACATCCCAATATCTAGCCCCGGAGGTGACCAGGCAGAGAGTTTTCGTAATAGGAAGGGGTATTTCTCCTTAAATGTCCAAATTGTTAGTGACCCAAACGAAGAAATATAATGATATAGTTTGCAGGTGGCCAGGCTCTGCCCACGACTCCAGAGTCTTTGACAGCAGTGCCATTAGAGTTCGTCTGGAAGAAGACCACAGACGACTTGGCCACTTACTGGGCGACGCTGGCTACGCCCAAAAAAAGTGTATTTTCACCCCTCTCTCAAACCCCACTACAGAACCTGAGAGGAAGTATAATAAGGCACATAAAACTACCAGAAATGCAGTGGAGAGAACAATTGGACGTTGGAAGAGGCGGTTTCCCTGTTTATATTACGAAATACATACCAAGCTTCGCACAACACTCAGGATTATTCCAGCATGTGCCATACTGTATAATATAGGCATTCAAGCGTCTGATTCATGGCCTTTAGATGGTGACGATGAAACTTTTGAAAATCTTCAAGTGCCTACTGAACCAGCCCAAGATGTCAATGACAACGGTGCCACCATAAGGAGAAATTTCATCGTTAGACATTTTTCATAACTTCATGTCAATTCATAGCATAACCTAACAACCAACCTGAATGATTATTAATATATTGCCTACGCAAAATTTCGTATGTTCATTGTCCATGATTTCCATTTCGGTCAGTCTCCAACATTAATGTATTCAAACATCTTCAGCCCAACGGAAATAATAATGTAGTACCCATAAAATTGACAGTTTTCTTTAAAATGTAGGTAGGTATTAACAAAATCCAAGGCATAAATGAGTACAAAGAACTTTAATATAAAGTGTGATGTAAGTAGGTGTATTGTTATAATCAAACCATATCACTTTTCTTACTTTCTAAAATCTCTTTCCTCTTCACAACCAAACTTTTCAACTCTGTCTTCTCCTCCTCGCCGAAATTTGTTCTTTTCTACTCCATACTTCAAACGCTACTAAAAACTCACACAAAAATTTCCAACCAAACACGAAACCTGAAAACAACCAACTGGAAACTGGCGGGAAATAGTTGTGGTGTAACGCAAAAATCTCTCCTTCGAGACTGTTTCACAGACATGGCTGCCAACCTCCAGTGAAAATGAACCCTGAGTGCGGCTTCCGTTGCTGGGGGCGAACTCAGCCTCAGACAAGTTGAGTGCAGACTTGTCTCGCTAAGTACTCCCTTGGCTTGCTCTATGAAACCCGGCCACCGAGTTGAGGACAGCCTCAACTTGCGCAAGTCTGAGTAGACCCCTAACTTAAGTGAGGACTATGAATTCCGCCCTTAATATGTATTTACCCAAACTGAAAGTATAGAGCTGTTGGACACTCATAATGTGTAGATCTTTGAACAATGCAAGTGTTGCGTATCTTCTATGTTTGTTGAAGCCTATCTTTAATATTTTCTTTTGTAGGGCAAACAGTGGTTCAAGTACAGTCTTGAAAGTACCTCCCCATATTATTATTGCAAACTTTAAAATTGATTGTACGATGCCATAGTATACGGTTTTTTTTAATCGCTCACCCGAGCGATTTCATGCGAAGTCACTTACAACATAAAATAGGATCATCTCTGTGTAAAACTGATTCTAAAGCCTTAAGTATTTCATACCCAGTATCCTCGGATAACCTCAAAATTCGAGGATGAGCTGAAGTCGCATTCAAACAATAAAATTTTGCTTCAAAACCCGCTGTAGGTAAGTGTATAGGTAAATTAAAATAATTAGACTGTTGAAAAACTAAGACCCAGGAGTAGTCTGCGAGATGGCAGAGATCGTGTACGAGTTGGAACAGACCTACGAGGTTTGGTTTGGGCCTACCTAATGATTTTAGGAAGTTTTCACATTGGTGTGTATTTAAGCTCAATAAACTACAGTTTGTTGTGTTACACTCGTGTTGCAGTTATTCATAACTAATTACCTTCGCTAATTACTAAACCCACTCTCCTGACAGTAAATTTTAGACAATTTAATCAAATTGTACGACTCTCCTTCTACATCCCCCTCTTGCCACCAATAGCCACATTCCTGAAACGTTTCGCACATCTAAACCCAAAACGGAACAACTGCAAAAAGAACCACGAAAATGGCGACGAAGGCGAACATGGTCCCCCCCCCCCCCCCCACCACCACAGCATACACCTAAAAAGTTATAACCTGTGGGAAAAGAAAAAACGAAAAAAGTTATGTTTGATGATTAAGAAGAAACAACTTTTTTCGTAATTTTTTAGCAGTTTTATACGATTAACAGCAACTTGTTAATTTGACCAAATTTTTGTCATCGAAAATCGCTTATCTTCTAACTCATTCCTTTCGTTTGCTACTACAGATATTTTAGCGGAATTTGGAAATTTGAACCCTTGCACTATCCAATGTCAGATAATCATACATGGAAACATCAACTTATCTGCTCAGTTTTGGCGCGGCTCCCAGTCGGTGTCCCAGGAGTCGTCTCTTGTCTCAAACCCGGCTGTATTTCAACCTTGAGCCACAACTGCGCTCGGGTTACTAATTGATAAACTGCTCTTGATTACTAATATAATGTATCCCTGCTTCACTTTAACATTGAAACACAACCCGACCTTCCGTACGCACCATTTGTTGTTTACCAAGTCATATCACCGATGCTGATCAAAATTGACACAACTCGTTTACATACCTACTAACTAATTATACGTAATTACGTAGACGTTGATCTCTCTCAATAATAACACCCAGGGTTTTATAAAGTAAATTGCAGTCAACCGCAGCCTGAATCGCAATTAAACCAAGTTAACCTTGAATTAATACATATTTATAGGTATGGAATAAATGTTAACTGATGATCTAAACTACCTTGGTCGAATATCTGCAATTATGTGTTTTTTTATTTTTTTTTAAATTAAATACTGTTTCAACACTACTGAATGGCCTTGCATTCATGCAAGACCCAACAAATTAAAGCTATGCACTCCCAAATAAAAATGTCAACTCGCATTATGCGTTACCTATTAAACAAGGAACATCAAGGAACTATAAATAGTACCTAATAATACCATAACATTGATGATCCCCTGCTCGAGCTAACCAATGACATAATTTATATTGATTTCCAAGTCAAATTCAACTTTTTCCCAGTCAAATTCAACTTTTTCCAAGTCAAATTCAACTTTTGGTTTATTATTTTCAATAATGAACCATTGGAATCGTGCATGAAAAAAAAATTCTTACCCCCCTCAAAATTTGATGGTTTACGTTTCAAGGTATGTAGAATCCAAAACTGCAATAAAAACATTTCTGTCTGTCCACCGTACGCCATACTGGCCACTTTTCTTAGTTACCATGAAAAAAATTGATGAAATTCGGGTTATAGGTTCCGTTCGGGGTCTAGTTGGTCCTCGAAGCTCGGCGTTACTGTCAGTCAACTCTAAGGGGTTCAAAATAGGGGTTGAAATTTTCAGAACGCCGTAGCTCGAAAACTTCCGATGGAAGGGTATGGTTTTTTTTACGTTATTACATTTGTCTTGAGCTAAACAATTTTTTGAGACCACCCGGAGCATCGTACGTCCAGCCGTTCGTGAGCACAAAAAAGCTTCGTCAACACGATCGTGAATCAAACGGTATAAATCCGGCCCGGATATCATCACTAAGGAGCATCTGATTATAATCAAGGATGGCTGTATGAAGTCGAGTTGTTTGTTCTGCGATATTATTTCATTTGATAAGTGATGGACTATTGGATTTTGTTGGTAGGTAGGTACTTCTGAATCTTGAACAAACTTTGAAGTATTATTGATGGGTAAATTATTACACAATGGCAAATTATTACACACCGGCAAATTATTACACAACGGTAAATTATTAAACAACGGTAAATTATTACACCACGGTAAATTATTACACAACGGTACATTATTACACAACGGCTCATCTACCCAGAAGGGGCTGGATTTTGTTGATAGGTACTTTGGCAACTTGAACAACCGTTGAAGTATTATTGATGGGCAAATTATTACACAGTGGTTCATTATTCTATCTCCGTAGAAGGGGAACCTATACAGGTAAATTATTGCACAACGGTTTAGGTAGGTACCTAATAACGAGTACGGGGTTAGTTACTAACCTACGGAGGGTTCGCGATCTACATAATATGTGTAGAATAGTACATATGTTATATAGACGGGTTATCTATACATAGAGCTGTGATCTGTAACAGGAGGGTATTCTGTACAAAATAATAAACCGTTGTGCAGGGATTTGCAGCGTTTTTCCCAGTCAAATTCAACTTTTTCTATTTCAAGTTCAACTTTTTCCGTTTCAAATTCAACCTTCCCCTACTTCAGCAAAATATATAAAGTAGTTTAATAAACTGAATTTGTGAACCCCATTACTAACTTTTTGTAGCATTATTTTAAGGCTTAAATTGAAGAACGCTATAGCGGACGGCATACGGCGGACGGACATTGCATTTTCTGAATCTACGCACCTTGAAATGTAAAAGAAAAAATTTTGAGGGGGTGTTATAAAAAATGTTTACTGAGCGATTACATAGGTGTGTTATTCGCAGACCAAAAGAGGCCTATAATCACAGGATTGCCGATATTTTCGCCTCGTGCCCAGAGGGACGTCACTCTTGCGCACGTCTGTCGACGTGTCGCATCCGAACTCGGATGCCGGAGATAATGATAGTTTCGTACCCGTCCTTTTGTGTGATGAAACCTCACGGAATCGATAGGTGCATCGGAGTCAGGGGCTTGGAAATACGAATAATCGCTGGATAAGGCTTTTTTTTAAAAAAAGTACCGTCCCAAGTCTTCTTGCGAATGGTGGAGGCAGAGGTTTCTTCAGACCAGATCTCTTCTAGGTAAAGGTCTCCAGACGATGGGAGTTGCTACACGGCGCTCGACTCGGCCGGGTTGCTCAATTTTTTTTCGGAGTCCTGAATACCATCTCCGTCAAACCAAACCTCGTTTGTCCGCTCTTGGAACGGGGGCTGTCGGCCCCACCGCGGAAGCCCCCACCGGTGTGCGACGGGGGCTGAAAAGGTTTCCCAAGATGAAACCTGATGAATCAGGCAGAAGTGGATTGGGATCGCGTCCGAGACCGGCGTTTCGTCATTTTTACCAGTCGGATATTCCGAGTTTAACGGGTTGTGTAGCGAGTGGTCAAATCGAATTGGAATCGGATACACATTACCCCGTTCGACACTGCAAAAGAATAATCGTAGACATTCAGTCGCGCCCTATTAGTATTATTATGAATGAAACGACAGAGCACTGAGAGAAACCGAACTCAGTTTTGGTTTATTATTCAGCGCACAATACACCTATGTAATCGCTCAGCAAAAATTTATATAACACCCCCTCAAAATTTTTTCTTTTCCGTTTCAAGGTGCGTAGATTCCAAAAATGCAATGTCCGTCAGCCGTATCACGTGTACCGGCTTCATTTTTGGTCTAAACAATTCGTTCTTTCGCACACATGCTCCATTTGGGCCCTAGTTGTGTCCCGAAACTTTGCAGCCCGATCGGAATATCTCCAGGGGTGTTATGAGTGAAAATGTGTGTAAAAATAGGTACTTTATGTGTTTTAGTAACATGTTATTAACATGAACTTCTGAGATATCGTTTTCCATGTTTTTGGGGACGAAAAGTCCGAATATGAAGTCGATTTTGGCCAAAGAGTGGAAAATTGAGTTCTACCAAATGTTCAGCTCCCAAAATTGGTTTTTTATGAGTCAAAAACCTGGAAAATTGTCTGAAATCACCGTGAATGTGTATAATAACATTAGAAAAAATGTAAACAGGTGAATCAAGACCATTAAATGGCACTACCAATGATCAAATATGATCTGGAAAAAAAGAGAAAAAAAGCGTACCTATTTCATGTTTTGGGGACCAAAATTGGTGGAAATCATCAAAAATAGCTATTTAAATTATTATTGCGCATGAAAGAAACAATAAATGAACATCCAACGAGAATCTGTAGAACTCCAATAGAATAATAAACCCATGTGACAAGGACTTTGCAGCGTTTTTCTTTTCCGTTTCAAGGTGCGTAGATTCCAAAAATGCAAAGAAAATGTAGTTATTGAAAAATAGTCGATTTCCACTAATACACGAAAAAAAAACCACTGTTATACCGGTTTCGGTGATCAAACCGTCGTCAGTAACACACAATAACGCAATGTCCGTCCGCCGTATCACGTGTACAGGCTTCATTTTTGGTCTAAAAAATTCGTTCTTTCGCACACATGCTCCATTTGGGCCCTAGTTGTGTCCCGAAACTTTGCAGCCCGATCGGAATATCTCCAGGGGTGTTATGAGTGAAAATGTGTGTAAAAATAGGTACTTTATGTGTTTTAGTAACATGTTATTAACATGAACTTCTGAGATATCGTTTTCCATGTTTTTGGGGACGAAAAGTCCGAATATGAAGTCGATTTTGACCAAAGAGTGGAAAATTGAGTTCTACCAAATGTTCAGCTCCCAAAATTGATTTTTTATGAGTCAAAAACCTGGGAAATCGTCTGTAATCACATCAATTTGCATAATACCACTGGAAGTAGTATCAACACGTGGATCAAGACGATTAAATGGCACTACCAATGATCCAAGATAAATAGAAAAAAAGGAGCGTACCTAATTCGTGTTTTAGGGGCCCAAAATGTTGGAAACCATCAGAAATAGCTATTTCAATTATACCACGTGAAATAAAGAATAAATTAACAACCAACATTTCTGTAGGTGTGTCCAGTAGAATAATAAACCCATGTGACAAGGAATTTGCAGCGTTTTTCGTACGAGTTTGACCTTTGAATAAGTTACATCAATTGAAAAAAAATCTCTTGAACTACAGAGATAAATCTTGTTTGGAGGTTCCTGAAGTTCGGTCAGTGAAAAACGATTTTCTTTATGCCAACGTTTCGTTGAATTTATTCAACATCTTCAGGACTTAGAGATTATGATGATGATTAACTAATGTTAAAGTGCGTTTGAAAAACGCTGCACAGTCCTTGTCACGTAGGTTTTATATTCAATTGGACAAACCTACAGAAATGTTGGCTGTTCACTTATTGTTTCTTCCATGCGTAATCATCGAAATAGCTGTTTCTGATGGTTTCCATCAATTTTGGCCACCAAAACACGAATTAAATACGCTCTTTTTTTCAAATTATCTTTGATCATTGGTAGTGCCATTTAATCGTCGTGATCCACGTGTTGACACTTTATCCAGTGTTATTATACAAATTGATGGTGATTTCAGACGATTTTCCAAGTTTTTCACTCATAAAAAATCAATTTTTGGAGCTGAACATCTGGTAGAACCTCAATTTTCCACTCTTTGGTCAAAATCGACTCCATATCCGGTCTTCTCGTCCCCAAAAACATAGAAAACGATACCTCAAAAGCTCATGTTACAAACATGTTACTAAAACACAAAACGCTGCAAAGTCCTTCTTGTCACATGGGTTTATTATTCTACTGGAGATACCTACAGAAATTTTTGCTGTTCATATGTTGTTTCTTTCGTGTGCAATTATTGAAATGGCTATTTTTGATGATTTCCACCAGTTTTGGCCCCCAAAAACACGAATTAGGCTCGGCTTTTCCTTTCAGCAGATTAATTTTGATGATTGATAGTACCATTCAATTGTCTCGATTCACCTGTTGATACTACTTCTAGTGTTATTATAGAAATGTATGGTGATTTCAGACAATTTCCGATGTTTTTGACTCATAAAAAATGAATTTCGGGAGCTTAACCTTCGTTACAACCTCAATCTTCACTATTTGGTAGAAATCAACTTCATGTTTGGTCTCCTCGCCCTAAAAAACGTGGAAAACAATATATCACAAGCTCACTAGAACCCCAAAAAAACCATCGAAAACCCCCTATTTTTATACCCACTTTTCTCCCATAACGCCCTTGGGTGTCTTCTGGTCGGGCTGCCGAGCCCGACCCAAATGTGCTCCCAAATGGGGACCCGAACTGTGTGCGGAAAAATGACGATTTTAGACCAAAATTTAACGTAAATTTTTTGAGGCTGAAACTTCCGGAGAATTTCACTTTTCCACTCTGGTCAAAATCGACTTCATATCCGGTCTTATCGTCCCAAAAACATGGAAAACGATACCTCAAAAGCTCATGTTACTAACATGTTACTAAAACACAAAAAGTACCTATTTTTATACAAATTTTCACTCATAACGCCCCTGGGCATATTCCGATCTGGCTGTAAAGTTTCGGGACACAACTAGGGACCAAGTGTGCGAAAGAACGAATTTTTTAGACCGAAAATGAAGTAGATGTGCATGATACGGCGTACGGCGGACGGACATTACATTTTGGTTTATTATTCTGTGAATAATACACCTATGTAATCGCTCAGCAAAAAATTTTTATAACACCCCCTCAAACTTTTTTCTTTTCCGTTTCAAGGTGTGTAGATTCAAAAAATGCAATGTCCGTCCGCCGTCCGCCGTCCGCCGTATCACGTGTACATCTACTTCATTTTTGGTCTAAAAAAGTCGTTCTTTCGCACACATGCTCCATTTGGGCCCTAGTTGTGTCCCGAAACTTTTCAGCCCGATCGGAATATACCCAGGGGTGTTATGAGTGAAAATGTGTGTGAAAATAGGTACTTTTTGCGTTTTAGCAACATTTTGGTAACATGAGCTTTTGAGGTATCGTTTTCCATGTTTTTGGGGACGAGAAGATCGAATATGAAGTCGATTTTGGCCAAGGAGTGGAAAATTGAGATTGTACCAGATGTTCAGCTCCCAAAATTGATTTTTTATGAGTCAAATACCTGCGAAATCACCATCAATTTGTAGAATAACACTAGAAAAAGTGTCAACACGTGGATCAAGACGATTAAATGGCACTACCAATGATCAAAGATAATTTGAAAAAAAAAAAAAAAAAAGATCGTACCTACCTAATTTGTGTTTTGGGGGCCAAAATTGGTGGAAACCATCAGAAATAGCTATTTCAATTATTTCACATGAAACAAACAATAAATGTACAGCCAACATTTCTTTTGAATAATAAACCCCATGTGACAAGGACTTTGCAGCGTTTTGGAATCTACGCACCTTGAAACGTAAAAGAAAAAATTTTGAGGGGGTGTTATAAAAATTTTTTGCTGAGCGATTACATAGGTGTATCTATTATTCACAGAATAATAAACCAAAAACTCTTGAACTACAGAGATAAATCTTGTTTGGAGGTTCCTGAGGGTCGGTCTGTGAAAAACGATTTCCTTTATGCCAACGTTTCGTTGAATTTATTCAACATGTTCAGGGCTTCGAGATTATGATGATGATTAACTGATGTTAAAGGGCGTTTGAAAAAAACAGCGTTTTTTGTTTTTTCAAACGCCTTTTTCCAAGAACAATAATATATTATTATCAGCAAATTGCTTCAATTTCATCATCACCATCAACTTCTGTTCATCGTAATCATAATCACCATCAGTTCATCATCATCATAATGTCTAAGCCCTGAAGATGTTGAATAAATTTAAAGAAACGATGGCATAAAACGTTGTTTGTTCAGGAATGAAAAACACGATGGAACTTCACTTGAACTGGTTTACTGAATGAACGAGAAAAACGATCGTCTTGGATAACAATTTTCGCATTAAAAAATACTTCTTACAACTTTCTCTCTTTTTGAGGTTGAACGCCATCTTCCCTCCCCGGTCGGCGCTCAGGTTTGCAAAACCGAAGAACTACATTTGAACATACATTATTTTCATCTCTGGCCCGTCGGACCAGAATCGCACCAACTACGGCCGACGTGATATTTGATGCAATTTATTAACATAATCATAATTACATTCGTTCGTTCTAAGATCTAAAAAACCTCATGATCTGATCGACCCCGCTAACCGCAGCTAGCGCTCGAGCGGACACTGGCCGCACTACTTCGGGCGTTTAAGTACCTACGTCCGAACATCCTCCCCCCCCAATGACGGCCGTCATTCGGACTGCTCCTTGGGCAAGGGACAAAGCTTGACCAATGGACGTGTCAGCTCTCCATTGGTGGACCTAACTTTGGCTACCTGAACAATACCATCAGACCCAGCATGAAGATCGGTAATCACGCCCATGGGCCAAGAGAGCGGTGGACGATTGTCGTCCATGATCAACACTACATCTCCTAAAACAGGGGGTCGGTCAGGAGTATTCCATTTGGCCCGTGCCTGCAGATCAAGCAGGTACTCCTTACTCCACTTCTTCCAAAAACCCTGTACGGTCTGGTTCACAAACCTCCATTTGGGAATGAGACGTGAGCTCGAGTCCAGACAGCCTTCAGATTCCGGGAGAGCAGTAAGTGGTCTTTGAATCAAGAAGTGACCTGGCGTAAGAACGAAAATATCATCCGGCGAGGCAGATTGGAACACAAGAGGCCGACTGTTAAGGATGGCCTCGACCTTAGCCACTATGGTGCTGAACGTTTGGAAATTGACCGTATGATCGCGCAAATTTACCCTAATAAGTCGCTTTGCTGACTTGACCGCAGCTTCCCATAGCCCCCCAAAATGAGGAGCCCTTGGTGGTATGAATTTCCAGCTCACCCCCCTAGCAGCCAAACGTTCGGCAAGCGTGATCGATACGCCTGTCTCCAGCGCAATCCTAATGTTCCTAAGGAGGTTGGCTGCCCCCAAAAAATTGCGACCGTTATCTGACCAAATGACGGAGGGTACCCCTCTTCGAGCGATAAACCTTTCCAGACACTGCAGAAAACTGTCTGTGCTCAGATCCATAACCACTTCTAAGTGCACCGCCTTGGTGGCAAAACAAACAAACACGGCCAAGTACATTTCTATTTTTCGTGCCCCACGGAGACCACTTACGGAGACCGAAAATGGACCGGCGTAATCAATGCCGACCTGATCGAACGTGAACGTTCCCTGAACCCGCCCTGATGGGAGCTGACCCATTTCTGGTTGAAAGGCTATGGGCTTGATCGAAAAGCAGCGGGTGCACTTTGCGAGAGTTCTAGCGACCGCATTCCGACCATCTATAATCCAGAACTTCGTACGCAGGTGAGCTAGGGTCGCCCTCGGACCGACATGCAAACAGCTCTCATGAGCCTGACGAATGATAAGTTGGGTGAGCGGATCCTTGGCTGGTAAAAGTGCTGGATGCCTAGTCTCGAATGCGCTACTGCTATGCTCCAAACGGCCCCCCACTCTAATGATGCCCTCTCGTGATCGAAATATAGCGAGTTGTCTCATGAGCTTGGTATGGGGAGTGGAACGGTCTAAGGCGGAATAAATGTCCTGAAAGTGTCGACTTTGTGCGCGTCGTACTAAAACTAGATCAGCTGCCCGCAGCTCTTCAGTTGCCAATGGTTCGATCGGCGTTCTCTGAACTGTTGCACAGCTAACTCTTCGAACGCGGGAGTTTCGTCCGAAACGTAAGATCCAGGCAACCACTCTTCTAAGCCGACCGAATGAGCTGAATTTTTTCTCCAACTCGTCGGTTGTCTCCAGAGCGGTGGCATGCGACCTCACCGTCCTGATCTCCTCAGCCACACTCGTTTGACTGAGGTTGGGCCTAATTCTGCAAATAGGCCACAAGGACCGGTCTGAGCGCAACCAATGAGGACCATTCCACCAAAGCTCATTCTTGATCAGTTTGTTGGGCAGGGCTCCCCTAGATGCTATATCAGCGGGGTTGTCCTGCGTCTGAACGTGGAACCAAAGCTCCTGGGGCAAACAAGAGAGAGTTTTGGCTACACGGTTTCCCACAAATACTTTCCATAACGGCGCTGGGTCGGCTGTGATCCAGGACAGAACGATTGTGCTATCAGAGCACGCAACCAATTGAGCATGAGCGAATTGTGGCCGAATCTTGTTCATGGTCTTTCCGAGCAATTCGGCAGCGAGCAGTTCTAGCCTAGGTATTGAAACCTGCTTTATGGGGGCTATTCGAGCTCTAGCGGTGACTAGCCGGGTCACAAATGAACCTCCTTGTGCGCAAACATGATAAACCACAGCTGCATATGCCTTTTCAGAGGCGTCCGCAAATCCTACTAGCCACTGAATGGGACTAGAAACCTGAACGTGACGGGGAATCTTCAGCTCTGAGAGCGTATCGATGGATCTAGCAATGTTCGACCAATCAGTAACCAAGGAGAGGGGAAGTGGATCGTCCCAGTCAAAACGTGCATGGCACACCTCACGCTGGATCATTCGAGCGAAGACCGAAACCGGCATGACCCAGCCCGCGGGGTCATAAATTCTACCGACCTCACTAGCCAGCTCCCTCTTGGTTCGAACTACAGGTGTGGTTGGTACCTTGAAGAAGAACGTATCAGTACGGGGGTCCCAGGCCACTCCTAGCATTCTAAGGGGTGTGCCTTCTGTGGGATCCAAGTCCACTGTTTCGCCCGATATCAGGCAATGATCTTGGGGAATACCCTGAAGCAGATCGGGGTGATTAGCGGCCCACTTTCGCATCTCAAAACCTGCAGAGCCTACCAGAGCAATAAGTTCGTCCCTAACCTCACGTGCTTCTTTGATCGAGGCACCTCCTCCATGAACATCATCCACATAGGTTTGCTCGAGTAGAACTATAGAGGCCCTGGGGTAGTCTTTGGCCTGAGTCTCTGCCAAATGTTTCAAGGTCCGGTTCGCCAGGAACGGAGCCGGAGCTGTACCATAAGTGACTGTACAGAGCGCAAAATCCTGAACAGGGTCATCCGGGGAATCTCTCCAGACAATACGGAGAAGATCTTGATCCTCTCTCGGGTGTAAAATTTGGCGGAACATTTGTTTAAGATCGCCAATGAACACATAGGGGAACGAGCGGAATCGGAGGAGAATATCACAAATGTCCGGTTGTAACTTCGGACCCACATGTAAAATTTCGTTCAGTGATCGACCATTTGCTGTTCGCTGGGACGCATTAAAAACGACACGGATCTTATCTGCTGGGTCCCCCAGGCGACGAACTGCATGATGAGGCATATAATAATGAGCTAGGCCCGGCACCGGGGGATCGACAGGTCTCATGTGACCCTGAGCGGCATACTCATTCATGAACCTTTTATACGGTGGAACGAGATCAGGATTTCGCCTAAATGTGCTTTCCAATCTGTAAAGTTGCCGTAGGGCTATTGATCGAGAATGACCTAGCGAATTCCGATCCTGGGCAAGTAGCAATGGAACGGTGTACCTACCTGAACCGTCCCTGCGCACCTGATCTAAGAAAATGTTCTCAGCCTCCCGCTCGGCAGGTGTCCAAGGCTCCACCTCCTCGACTGACTCGATCTCGAACATTCGCTTAAGAAGTACGTCGGTTTCGTGAACGGAACTCTGAACCTGTATGTGTGCAGAACTCAGGGATCCAAAACTCACCTTATTAGGTACTACCCCCCTTGAAACCAAACTGAACAATGGTGGACTAACTGATGAGAACTCCACAGGGGGCACTACCGAGAATAAATTACGTACCGGATCTAACAGGGCACCCTTGGAATGAAAAAGTGGAATTCCTGAACGAGGAGGAGGGGAGCGACGTTCCTTAGGTGGGGCAGGGGCCTCCCTTGAATGTTCTCCCTTTCGTACACTGCCTCCACCCAAGGTTAGTTGAAGTGCTCTAATAATGTCCTGAATGGCCCACTTACGATATTCAGCTGACCGAACGTCCTTCCATGCCGGCTGTGTTGTACTCACTAGAGCAGGATTGGAACGAGCGCTAATTTCGGACTTTAAGGGAAAAACTTGACAAGGGGCTTCGGTAGGAATGAACCACTGAAGGTGATTCTTATCCCCGAACTTCACTATCTGCCCCTTCTGTGATTCGATTCGACCTAGCACTAACCAGCCTACTTCAGAACGTAACAACCATGGTGAGTTACCCACCGGAGGTACGCGTTCCTCTTCTATGAGCTGTATGAATAGATCGGCGCTCAGTAAAAGGTCCACTTCACCCCTAGTATAAAAAGTCGGATCAGCCAATTCAGACCCTAACTCCCAGATATGGGGCCACCGATCGATAGAGAAACTGCTTGACGGGATAGGAGCAGTCACCTCGTCCAAGACGAAAGCGGTGACTGAAATGTGCCTACCTGAACGTGTGAACAGTCCGAATGAAGTAACTCCCGGAACAGCGTGCGAATTTCCCCCTACTCCCACTATGCGTCGTTCTGAGGGGAAAACCTTCAATTTGAGCGCTCGACAAAATTTAGAGGTGATTATATTCACCTCCGACCCAGTGTCCAGCAGCGCGCGCCCCACAAGGCCCCTAGCTTTTTCCCCTTTTGACACGTGCACCAGTGCGGTGGGTATTAAACCTCCTGATCGTGGACGCCTAATACATGATCTAGATAATGAACCTAGCGCAGGAAGAGAACTTCCCGCCACTAGCTGGGCACCTGAACTAACTTGGTCCCGGAAAATAATTTCCCTACTACTGAACGTATGAGACTCCGGAAGGTGTCCCGCTACGTTCGACGGGTGAGGCTCGTCGTGTGCGCCTGACCTAACACCTACTGGGGAAGGCTGCACCAAATAAGAGGGACTTCTATGAACTAACTTAGAACTAACCAGCTGAGTAGTGCAATGGGAAGCTCCACTCCTGCGTATAACACCGCAAGGTTTCAACGGAGTGGGGCCCCCTTCCTCAGTGGTCCTAGGTACGAACATGCGCCTACCTAGAGCGGCAGCCGAGCTACTGCCTGGGAACTTAGGATCGAACATCCTACCTGTGGGACCGGATTGGTTATCAGGGCTGATGCAAAGGGCCTTATAAGAACGAACGAATGTATTTTCATTATTTGAACAAAATTTCGATACAGCATCCACCCCCCTGGAGGGACCAGACCGGTCACACCGGACAGAACGGGTCCGCGGATCGGCCCGATCCCGTCCAGTGGGGCAACCTCACTCATCATCGGTGACCGACCTAGCCGAACGGGGCGGAGAATCAGCCGCCTCCGAGCCCACAGCCCCCTCCGAGGCCCACCTACGCACTCTGACCTCGGGGAGGGCCGGGGTGCCCATGACCGGCGGCTCCTGTGCCGAGGTAGACGTATTGCGTCCCTGGCACTTTCCCCCCTTCAAACTATCGTGTTGGGGTTTAGGGCCCTGAGCACCCCCCGGGGTTACCTCCCTTTCCGAGCGATGAAGCCAGGCGTGGTGTTTCCGTCCGCAGCCGCACAGTCGTCGGGAAGGGCAGTCCTGAAGGCTTGCGTGACGATGGGAGAAGCAGTTCTCACAGAGCTTGTGAGCGCGAACGAAAGCCCACTTCTCGTCCACAGGAACATTGTAGAACTTTGAGCAGCGGTACAAAAAATGGTGATCCTTACAGAAGTGGCACCTGAGCCGAAGGGTATTCTCCTGTGCGCCCAAAGAACGAGGGGTAGGGGAAGATCGCCGGGCCTGCCCCTGAACCGTATCAACTCGATCGGATGAACTCGGAAGGGTCGAAGGAGTCATCTGCACGATCTTGAGTTCCTTGTCGAGAAAGTCGAGCAATTTGTGATGGGTCGGGACTACATCCTGGCTCTCCATCTCCTCGCGATTGAACTTATCGCCCAACGCTGCGTCAATCCGAGAGAAAAGAGCCTCGAAAAGCAAGAACGACGCGAGACTATCCGTCTCCACCTCCTCCATTGAGCGAATCCAGGCCCTAGCTGTACTCAAGAACGCTTCCAGCTGCTGTGCGTCGACCTTCTTGATCACAGGTATTGATTTTCGGTTCGCAAATGAACGTCGAGCCAGGCGATACCGACCGGAATTACTCGCAATTAAGGCCGTATAGAGCGCCTGATAGTCCGAGCCGTCCGAACGATAGCTAGTGAGAGCCGAGCGAGCTGGACCGCTTAGTTTTTCGACGAGCGCCCGATATTTGATCTCGTTCGGCAAGTGCGGTACATGATGAACCGCCCGATCGTACAGACCGCGAAAGGCGGCGAATTTAGTGATGTCACCATCATAAGAAGGGACAGTAGGCAACATAACGTTCATGTACCTAACTGCCTCGAACGTAGACTTGTTCTGATCGCCGGCACCATCCGATTCGCACTCCGACAGCCGCACGGTCACTGAAGGTAGTCCTATATCCAGGGCCACCTGTAGATCGGCTACTTGGGACAAGAGCGATTCGCTTATGACCCCTTCAAAGTCCGCGGATTCAATCCGCGATAACAAGTCGTCGGCGGTTCTCGTCAACTCACTCGCACGTGATCGGGCCTCCTCCGACCACTGAGACACCTTCAGCAGCGAATGTCCTTTAATCGCCCATGAACGGAGCGATCTGTAAAGCGTCTTTTGCTCGGGCCTGAACTTCTTGAACTCATCCTCCGAAACTTCAATTCCTCGAGCGAAGCCGAACGCACCGTCACTCATCGTCGAACGAACGTAACCTCGAACGCAGAAAACGGAATACTGGAGTATCTCAGCTATCCCGCACAAATTCCCGGGTTTCGGCACCAAAAATGTTTGTTCAGGAATGAAAAACACGATGGAACTTCACTTGAACTGGTTTACTGAATGAACGAGAAAAACGATCGTCTTGGATAACAATTTTCGCATTAAAAAATACTTCTTACAACTTTCTCTCTTTTTGAGGTTGAACGCCATCTTCCCTCCCCGGTCGGCGCTCAGGTTTGCAAAACCGAAGAACTACATTTGAACATACATTATTTTCATCTCTGGCCCGTCGGACCAGAATCGCACCAACTACGGCCGACGTGATATTTGATGCAATTTATTAACATAATCATAATTACATTCGTTCGTTCTAAGATCTAAAAAACCTCATGATCTGATCGACCCCGCTAACCGCAGCTAGCGCTCGAGCGGACACTGGCCGCACTACTTCGGGCGTTTAAGTACCTACGTCCGAACAAACGTGTACCATTGTTTTTCACTGGCCAAACCTCAGGAACCTCCAAACTGTATTTATTCCAGCGGTCAAGAACCTCATCATAGGATAAATCTTGTCAACAATCTACCTATGCAGAAAAATTCCAGTCTTGCCCATATTATTATGAGCAAATTTTCGAAGTTTTTTTCGAAGAAATTTTTCTCTCCATCGAATTCTAATTTGATCTATTTCTGAGGAAAAGATCGTTGGCCATTGAAATGTCTTTTTCCGTCTCGATTAGCCGTCCTAGGTAGGTATATACAGTTCTCGGTGATTTAATATCAATTTCCGGTGGTTTTTAGCTGTTTTTACCTCGACACCTTCCTCGTCTATTCGACCCTTCGTTAATCTATAATAGATTATCATCATCAACGATATCTTTTCCAGCCAGCTAAAGCTGTTTAATTGCCAACTTTTGCTCTTCTTTTTGCATGTTGAAGTGTGCTCAGAGTGGCTTGCACGGGAACAAAATCTTATTGAAATTGACACCACACCAAAACACTCGAGATAAATCAATGATTAGTAGGAACATTTTGTTTTTGAACAAGGATGCAGTTATAAGATAATAGATAAGAATACCAAGTGTCAACCTCAGCTAAATGAAGCTGTAGGTATCCAACCGATAACGTGTAGATTATTAAATCAGTTGTTTGAGCAAGCATCTCAATAAGCAAGCTTATCTCGGTACATTGTTCAATACTGGTATTTGATAAAACTGCAATTCAATTTGAAAAGGTTCAATAGATCCGTATGATGAACCGAAATTAAACAATAAATTCAATGATAGTGCCGCTGATACTTCTATGACCAGGGCCGCTTTAAATTTCTTATAACTTGAATATATTATGCGTGAAGAGCAACGGAAAGAGAGTTCTTGAATATTATTCTAAATTGATGAATTTCAACAATAACTTGTATACCTACTTTAAGGAGGTTGCAATATACCTATACTATTCAGTAGAGAAGGCAGCTCACCGCAATGGCATTATGAAAAACGCTGCAAATTATTACACAACGGTTTATTATATACCTCTATAGATGCCTCTATATATTACTTCTGCGTAGATCGCTGTTTAGTGTGGTCAATACCCACGAACTCCTCCCGGGAAAGCCCTAAATGGAGTATGGAGCCGGCCCGGGAATTAAGTTTCATACAAATGCACGTGATTCAGTAATTCTATCACTAATTATTTGTAGTTATTCATGAAGCATAAGGTAAATAATAAACCGTTGTATAGATGCCCCTTCTGCGCAGATAGCATAATAAACTGTTGTGAAATAATTGACCCAATAATACTTCAATTTTTGTTCAAGTTGAAGAAGTACCTATCAACAAATCCAAAAGATCCATCATTTTTCAAATTAAATAATATCACCAACTCAACTTCATACTTCTGGGCCGGATTTATACCGTTTGGTTCACGATCGTGTTGACGAAGCCATTTGAGGCATGCGCACACGCTACTATTGGCTAGACGGCTATGAAATTCATAGGGGACTGTCTAATGGTAAACCAGGATGATCCCTGAAAATTTGACTAAAATTGGTCACGTAGGTTAGTTCTGGAGTTTTTCCTGTGACAACAAATTTCTGGTTTGCGCGTGCGCAATGGCTATTATTGATCCAATTGCGAAGAAAATCATAGGCAATCATCCTGAAGCCTAAATCAGACCAACAGGAACTGCTGGAATCGTTGTTTCGGGAAATTCACGTTTGCACATGCGCACAGGCTATTACTGGTCCGAAGGCGATGAAATTCATAAGGGACCGTGCAGGGGCTAAACCCGCACAATCCCTGAAAAATCCATCAAAGTCGGACCAAAATTTCGCATAGTTTTGCCCGGGGCAAGGAATTAACCACAAACAGACACGAAACCAAAATTGTCCAGAAAGCTTTGAAATGCAATAAGGAAATGGAAATTTTTTTTTGGAGTACTTCTCCAAAACGACTTCTTGCAGGAATATACCTTCGGTAGTGAGGAACCAATAACAAACTGTCAAACTACACGAGGCCTTTCTAAACTGATTACCTATAGTATGCCCCCGTCGGATCCCCATTAGGACGGAAACTATTATCTCACAAACAAAGGTAGAGATACCAATCAAAATATTAATTACTCAACAGCTATTTGTAACAAACAACTGGACTCATCTGAGGGTGACCAAGTAGCTCATCAGCCATGAGAGATTCTGTATTGATAATTTATGGAAAATAATCCGACTAGATGTTGTAACTAATCAAAAATATCGGACGCATTACCATTTTGCGAGAACGGAGCTCTTCGGTCGACATCATTGCACTATCTGATAGGTTGGCCGCCTGCCTCGTCAAAACGGAGATTTGCAAGCCAGATAATATTTAATCTCGGCACTTCATTACAAATGCTGACCTTCAATATTTTTGACTGATAATATAATTGTACCTATTAGCCAGGTGGGTAATTAAAACGGCAGAGTGACTACGTCTTTAAGATGTAAACTGAGCGACTTCGGTAAAATGATATCGCGAATCGAAATGACCGATTGCCCAGTATCCAAAACATTATTCGCAATTTCCAGTTGGCTCAGTTTCAAAACGATTTTGTATTATTTGATTAGTGGTCTTTACGTGTTCAATTAAATTCAGCAAATAATTTACCCGTGATTAGAGATAATGTATGCTTCTACTCTAATAGGTTCATTAAAACCATTGTTGAAGGTCGAATTATTAATGGAATGTAAGAGTCCCCCACAACAATCCCTAAGGGAACTTCGTGAATAAATTGATTGATTTAATTTTGTCGACAATCAACATAACTTCCTCGGCAGATGACAATGTTTGGTTTATTCATGACAGTGCGATTCACATGCAATGCATTCACATAGCCCTTCTAATCAGATGCGATTACTCGACCAACATTTCCCTAATGAGTGTAGTTTTTGGAATTTCGGAAAGAACCTCAGCAAGAACACGAGCCGGCTTTAGAAAAGGCGGCGCACGGTGGGAGGAAACGCGAATCTAGCAGTTCAAAAGTCTGGAAACCTAGCTTTGTTGAAAGCAATGATCTGAATTGTTATTAGAGACCATCTGAAGGACTATTGAGTCGGTTTTGATGTTTTAAGAGTGTCCCTTCATCAGTGGACACCCATATTAATGATATGAACCTACAAGTAGGAATGTATTTCATAGAAAAAGCGAACTGGTTCCTCCTGAAAGAAGAGACTGGTGCATTGGATTATAGTAATATTTCAGTATTAGTAATCAAAAGATATATTTGCGTATATAAATATTTTTTGTTCGCTAACATCAGTAAATAAATAATTTAATGTATAACACGATACATAATGAAATCAATACCTTTTATAATATATGGATATAATAATTATGAATAATAAGTAAGAACATTTGAACGATAAGAACCTACAGGAAGTCATCTGATTCAAATAATCTTGCTACTGTCAGATCAACTACAGATTGAAGCTCCACTTCTGCCTCGGAATCAGAGAAGGATTAGGGTAGCATAATGTTTTTGCGTCACTTACTCTTTGGTAAGACGGGTATATCTTGAAGCTTATTGCAAGAGCTCCTTTACGTAAATTAATGTATTTTTATTTCGTCAAACCCAGAGAAACAAGGAGAGCAAGTGCCTCTTCCGGGTTACAATACGCGGGTTGATTTTGTGATGTATACCTCAGCGCTCTCTTGATTTTTGTAGCTCTAGAAAGAGAGCTCAAGAGTAATGTCAGCGTCGAGGCTGCGTCTCTTTTCCCCTCTTGCCGAAGTTTTTGGGCTGCGGCAAACATGAGTTCCTCAAGAGATCGATCAGTTATGAGCAGAGACAGGCAAAATGTGGCACTTATTTTTGCGAAACGTGGCAATGTGGCACTTATTTTGTTCGAAATGTGGCACTTTAAGGGACCCTTTGTGGCAAAATAAAAACGTTATCATAGGAAACGTAGAAAAACTGAACATATGCTATATTTTTACTAATTAATAACAATAATAACTTATTTACATTATATTTGCATAACGTACATTAAATTTACATAAATTTTTATTGAAAAAAGAATAAGATGGGCCGCGACGTTCTCTATTGTAAAGTTGAGTCTTCTGTCGGACAACAGGTATTTCATCTTCGAAAAGGTCCTCTCTACGTCTGCCAAAGTCACTGGAGCGAATTTCATGGCGAGAACGTCGTCCGTATCCCAGTCTCCTCGCACGGTGGCCACTTCTCCAGAGAGAGTGCTGGCTGCTGACCTCATCTCCTCCCATCCGCAATTCCTCGAGAGGACTGCCTGCACCTTGGCCTCGATTTTATTCCTTATCGAGCCCGGAAATTTCCTGTTGCTTATCTCCTCCATCATTGAAATCCCCGTGGTCAATGGTAAATTGTGTGATTGCAATTTTTCGATGATTGGTGGGATGTCGCCGAAGTTGGACTCCAAGTAAATGAGTTGTGAGAGCAATTGGGGGTCTTCAATTACAGTTTTGGCGGTTCTCACACATGCGGCATCATCCTCCAGTTCCTGCACTACAGTCTTGAAGCCTAATTTTTTTTCAGTTTTTGGCCCAAATGTGGCATTTTTCCACCAAGTCGGCCAAATGTGGCATTTTAATGTGGCGCCGTGGCAATGTGGCATTTGCCTGCCTCTGGTTATGAGGGACTGGAGTCTTCGCCTCTTGGCCCTGCCTCCGAAAAAACCACGTTTCGTGATCACACTAAAATCGACCCCAAGTGCTGGTGGATTGGGACCACTTTTTCCTCAGTACTTTCACGAATCCAGCAAATCGTTCCAAAATAATTTCTTCGAAACATTCAGGAATGATCACATTGCCTCGGCTACACTCGAGGAGGGCAAAAAGACGAATTTTCCCCTCCGTAGGAGTTGGAAATGTAGGGACTTTCTTCGTTTCTTCGCCCTAACGGTTCTTCAACGCCTCCACCAAGAAACGGGCACCTGCGACGATTTACGTACCTGAAAAATTTCATAATTCTGTCACGCCCTTAGGGGAAACTTCGGGAACCAATTTTTTTTTTTTTTTTACCCCTTCAGAAATGTCCTGAGAACGCAAAACTATTTCAGTTTCCAGGTTCCATTAGGTTCTGTGGAAATGGTAGTCTATAAGCGGACGGTAAAACAACTCTATGCAAAAAGGCAAAAAAGTAATGTGCGAAAAAAATGTCTACGTACCTCCCTCCAAGATTTCCATCGATCGGAAAAATTGTGTAAAAACAGGACCACAGCTTCTCACTAGCATAAAATACAACTGGATGCACTTAAAAACAGAACCACAGCTTCTTCTCATTCGCATGAACTACAACCGTTTCGTTACACCAAGTTTCGTTAATTTTGGTTCATGGTAACTGAGAAAAGTGCGAAGTGTGGCGTGCCGCGTACGGCGGACGGACAGAAAGTTTTGGTTTATTATTTTCGATAATGAACCTTTAGAATCGAGCATGGAAAAAAAAATTGTTAACCCCCTCAAAATTTGACGGTTTCCGTTTCAAGGTATGTAGAATCCGAAAATGCAACAACAATATTTCTGTACGTCCGCCGTACTTCGCACTTTTCTTGGTTACCATGAGCCAAAATTGACGAAATTCGTGTTGACAAAGCTTTTTGGTGCACACGAACGGCTGGACGTACAATGCTCCGGGTGGTCTCAAAAACTTGTTTAGCTCAAGACAAATTTATTAACGTTAAAAAAACCATACCCTTCTATCGAAAGTTTTCGGGCTACGGCGTTCTGAAAATTTCAACCCCCTATTTTGAACCCCTTAGAGATGACTGACAGTAACGCCGAGCTTCGAGGACCAACTAGACCCCGAACGGAACCTATAACCCGAATTTCATCAATTTTGTTTCATGGTAACTAAGAAAAGTGACCAGTACGGCCTACGGCGGACCGACAGAAATTTTTTAATTGCATTTTCGGATTCTACATACCTTGAAACGTAAACCATCAAATTTTGAGGGGGTTAACAATTTTTTTTTCCATGCTCGATTCTAACGGTGCGAAGTACGGCATAAGGCTTAGGGCGGACGGACAGAAATCTTTTAAATTGTATTTTCGGATTCTACATACCTTGAACGAGAAATCATCATATTTGAGGGGGGTTAAAATTTATTTTTTTCATGCTCGATTACAAAGCTTTATTATTGAAAATAATAAACCAAAAGTGATGTGTCACTCGTTCTTGTACCCATATCTGACTATTCAAATTATATCTAAAGGGGCGGGAGGGTATTCCTTGTACTGTAAGGGGGAATGGCTGTCAAGAAATTAAGAACACCTGGGCCAAGCAGTACCCAGAACAAATTGGCGTTGTATTCTAACCGAGACTTTCTTCTGGAATTACATTGTGTTGAAATACTGGGTACCTGAAAAGTACTTGGAAAGGTTTGCAAGGGTTGCTGAACGATGACTTTCTAGGGAAGTGCGTGTTGAGAGTCGGCCGCTCGACCCTCTTATAAATAGGTGTTCTCAGTTTAACTATTGCCAGTTTTCCAGCCCTGAGTTTCCAGGGATTAGAATTATGTGGTTAACGACGTGACCATCCCATCCGATAGGATTGTCTTGTTGAGGAGGGTGAATCGAGAACATGGGTTAATCAATACAGTGACGTTTCCCAATTCAGGGAGGGATTTTCAAAGCTTTTTAGTTAGCAGGAGTTAAAAAACGGTAAGGTTGCGTTTTCCATGTTTTTTAGGGCCAGAAGACGGAATACGAAGTCGATGTTGACAAATGAGTGGAAAATTGAGGTTTTAAGGAAGATTCAGATCCAAAAATTCATTTTTCATGAGTCAAAAACCTGGGAAATTGTCTGAAACCACCATATATTTATATAATATCACTAGAAGTAGTACTAACTAGGAAATGACAATTAAATTGCACTATCAACGATCAAAGATAAATTGCCAAAAATAGCAGCCTAATTCGTGTTTTTGGGGGCCAAAATTTGTGGAAGCCATCAACAATAAATTGCACATGAAAAGAAACAATAAATGAACAGCCAACATTTCTGTACGTATGTCCAGTAGAATAATAAACACATTTGACAACAAGGACTTTGCGTTTTTGGAATCTGCACACCTTGAACCGTAAAATAAAACATGGAAAACGATACCTTAAAAGCTCATGTTACTCAAACACAAAATATTGGACATACCTAAAGAAATGTTGGCTGTTCATTTATTGTTTCTTTCATGTGAAATAATTGAAATAGCTATTTCTCATGGTTTCCACCAATTTTGGTCCCCAAAACATGAATTAAATACTTCTTCTTCCATCTTCCTTAAATGCTCCTTCTTTTGGTTTATTATTCTGCGCATAATACACCTATGTAATCGCTCAGCAAAAAAGTTTTGTAACACCCCTTCAAAATTTGTTCTTTTACGTTTCAAGGTGAGTAGATTCCAAAACGCTGCAAAGTCCTTGTCACGTGGGTTTATTATTCCATTGGACACACCAACAGAAATGTCATTGTTTCTTTCATGTGAAATAATTTAAATAGATATTTCTGATTGTTTCCACCAATTTTGGACCCAAAACACGAATTAGGTACGCCGTTTTTTTCTCAAATTATCTTTGATCACTGGTAGGTATAGTGCCATTCAATTGTCTTGATCCACGTGTTGACACTTTTTCTAGTGTTATTATACAAATTGATGGTGATTTCAGACAATTTCCCAGGTTTTTGACTCATAAAAAATCGATTTTGAGAGCAGAACCGTAGGTAGAACCTCAATTTTCCACTCTGGTCAAAATCGACTTCATATTCGGTCTTCTCGTCCCCAAAAACATGGAAAACGATACCTCAAAAGCTCATGTTACTAACATGTTACTAAAATAAAAAAACGCTGCAAATCCCTGCACAACGGTTTATTATTTTGTATAGAATACCCGCCTGTTACAGATCACAGCTCTATGTATAGATAACCCGTCTATATAATATGATATGTACTATTCTACACATATTATGTAGATCGCAGACCCTCCGTAGGTTAGTACCTAACCCCGTACTCGTTACTAGGTACCTACCTAAATCACGAGTTAAATGTTGCTAAAATAATTCTGCCGATGACAAACAGTACCTAACAAAAAGAAACACACATAATGAAGTTCTGAAAAGAAATTGTTGATGAGGAGTGAAAAAAGTTGCGAAAGTACCTACCAACAAACTCCAGCCCCTTCTACGTAGATGGTATAATGAACCGTTGTGTAATAATTTACCGTTGAGTAATGATTTACCGTAGTAATAATTTACCCATCAATAATACTTCAACGTTTGTTCAAGTTTCACTACCTACCAACAAACTCCAAAAGAGCCATCATTTTTCAAATGAAATAATATCACAGAACAACCAACTCGACTTCATACTCTGACAATATAATCAGGTGATCCCTACCAATGATTGGCCGTATTCACAAATTCCTATTGTGGGCGCGTCTCTGGTTACGAGATTTGGTTTGAATTGTATACAATTTCATTCACACTGGAGTCGAAAATGCCTGTCGGTGCAAACTTCGGGGCCTTACTGTGAACGAACGGCTGGACGTACGATGCTCCGGATGGTCTTAAAAAACTCGCAAGTTCAAGAACTATTTAAAACCGTAAAAATATTCATGTAAAAAAATGGTATAGGCGTTTTGAAAATTTCAACCCCTATTTTGAACCCCTTAGAGATGACTCACAGTAACGTCGAGCTTCGAGGACCAACTAGACAGCGAACGGAACCTATAACCCGAATTTCATCAATTTTCTTTCATGGTAACTAAGAAAAGTGGCCCGTACGGCGTACGGCGTACGGTGTACGGCGTACGGCGTACGGCGTACGGCGGACAGACAGAAATATTTTTATTGCAGTTTTGGATTCTACATACCTTGAAACGTAAACCATCAAATTTTGAGGGGGGGTAAGAATTTTTTTTTTCATGCTCGATTCCAATGGTTCATTATTGAAAATAATAAACCAAAAGTAGGTACCTATTTTTATACACATTTTCATTCATAACACCCCTGAGTATATTCCGATCGGGCTGCAAAGTTTCAGGACACAACTAGGGCCCAAATGGAGCATTTGTGCGAAAGAACGAATTTTTCAGACCGAAAATGAAGCCGGTACACGTGGAATGCAATGAAAAAATTTCTGTCCGTCCGCCGTACGCCCGCCATACCTCGCACTTTTCTTAGTTACCATGAACCGACGAAACCGACGATTAATTGACGAAACTCGGGTAATAGGCCCCATTTGGGGTCTAGTTGGTCCTCGAAGCTCAGTCATCTCTAAGGGGTGAAAAATAGGGGTTGAAATCTCCAGGACGCCGTTATCTCGCATTTCTTTACGGTTTTGAATAGTTTTCGAACTTGGGAGTTTTTTATGTCCAGCCGTTCGCTCACAGTAGGGCCCGGAAGTTTGCACCGACAGGGTTTTCAACGGCAGGGTGAATGAAATTGTATACATTCAGCCCAGATATCATCGCTAGGGATCACCTGATTATATTCACGGAGTATGAAGTCGAGTTGGTTGATATTATTTCATTTGAAAAATGATGAATCTTTTGGAGTTTGTTGATAGGTTGTGAAACTTGAACAAACGAAGACCGCGGCCGAAAAACCGTCTAGGTATGTTACATTTTTGAAATTTTACAGGAGAGCCAAAAAACGATTGAGAAACCTTTCGATCCGAGAATCGGTGGCTCTCATGTAACATAGACTTCTTTTCGCCAATTAAATTCCAATCCAACCAAAACGGTAAAATATATTCTGCAAATATCACATTACACAGCTGTTCTTGATAGTAACCACATTGGATATTATTACACAATGGCTTATGGAAATCTGTGCTGCAAATTATTACGCAACGGCTTATTATAGATACTTAGCCGTGCTGTATAAGAATAGTTTTTCATAGGTATGTATACCTAACTTCTGTATTATTTTCTTCCCAGCAATACTGAGCTAGAAAAATATCATAGAACCCAATCTTTAAATTTGATGGTACGTGACTTCGATTTGTTAAGTCTCTCCACATCATTGTCTGATAGTATCAACGAGGAATCTATTTTTCACGAAACCGCGCACAGAAATCCGTAATTTCACACACAAAAAAATCCGACTACACACAGGAAAAACGCTGCAAAGTCCTTGTCACATGGGTTTATTATTCTATTGGACATACCTACAGAAATGTTGGCTGTTCATTAATTGTTTCTTTCATGCGTAATAATCGAAATAGCTACTTCTGATGGTTTCCATTAATTTTGGCCCCCAAAACACAAATTAGGTACGCTCTTTTTTTTCTTTTTTTTTAAACTATCTTTGATCATTGGTAGTGCCATTTAATCGTCCTGAACCACGTCTTGACACTTTTTCCAGTGTTATTATACAAACTGATGGTGATTTCAGACGATTTTCCAGGTTTTTCACTCATAAAAAACGCTGCAAAGTCCTTGTCACATGGGTTTATTATTCTACTGGACATACCTACAGAAATGTTGGCTGTTCATTTATTGTTTCTTTCATGCGTAATAATCGAAATAGCTACTTCTGATGGTTTCCATTAATTTTGGCCCCTAAAACACAAATTAGGTACCTACGCTCCTTTTCTTTTTTTTATTATAATTTTTTTTTCCAACTATCTTTGATCATTGGTAGTGCCATTTAATCCTCTTGATCCACGTGTTGACACTTTTTCCAGTGCTGTTATCCAAACTGATGGTGATATCAGACGGTTTCCCAGGTTTTTGACTCATAAAAAATCAATTTTGGGAGCTGAACATTTGGTAGAACTCAATTTTCCACTCTTTGGTCAAAATCGACTTCATATTCGGTCTTCTCGTCCTCAAAAACATGGAAAAAGATATCTCAGAAGCTCATCTTACCAACATGTTGCTAAAACGCAAAAAGTACCTATTTTTACACACATTTTCACTCATAACACCCCTGGGTGTATTCCGATCGGGCTGAAAAGTTTCGGGACACAACTAGGGCCCAAATGGAGCATGTGTGCGAAAGAACGAATTTTTTAGACCGAAAATGAAGCCTGTACACGTGATACGGCGGACGGCGTACGGACATAGCATTTTTGGAATCTACGCACCTTGAAACGAAAAAGAAAAAAGTTTGAGGGGGTGTTATAAAAATTTTTTGCTGAGCGAATACATAGGTGTATTATTCACAGAATAATAAACCAAAACGCTGCTAAGTCCTTGTCACATGGGTTTATTATTCTATTGGAGTTCTAGAGATTCTTGTTGGCAGTTAAATTTATTGTTTCTTTCATGTGGAATGATTGAATTAGCTATTCCTGATGATTTCCACCAATTTTGGCCCCCAAAACATGAAATAGGTACCTACACTTTTTTTCCCCCCGCAGATCATATTTGATCATTGGTAGTGCGATTTAATGGTCTTGATTCAGCTGTTTACACTTTTTCTAATGTTAGTATACACATTGATGGTGATTTCAGACAGTTTTCCAGGTTTTTGACTAAAAAAAAAACAATTTTGGGAGCTGAGCCAATGGTAAAACCTCAATTTCCGCGTCTTTGGTCAAAATCGACTTCATATTCGGTCTTCTCGTCCCCAAAAACATGAAAAACGATACCTCAAAAGCTCATTTTACTAACATGTTGCTAAAACGCAAAAAGTACCTATTTTTACACACATTTTCACTCATAACACCCCTGGGTATATTCCGATCGGGCTGAAAAGTTTCGGGACACAACTAGGGCCCAAATGGAGCATGTGTGCGAAAGAACGATTTTTTTAGACCGAAAATGAAGCCTGTACACGTGATACGGCGGACGGCGGACGGCGTACGGCGGACGGACATTGCATTTTTGGAATCTATGCACCTTGAAACGTAAAAGAAAAAAGTTTGAGGGGGTGTTATAAAAATTTTTAGCTGAGCGAATATATAGGTGTATTATTCAGAGAATAATAAACCAAAACGACGACAACGGTGAATGACGCTCCGCTAACAACCTAGCAACAGTGAAGGCACTGGAACATAGATTGTTTTTCTTGTTAATCGCGGACCTCGTTTCTTGCTATTTTCGTCGTCATGACGTCCGCCGCATGTGACAAAATTAGGGTTTTTGTTTTCCTAATTGACAGAGGAGATCCTAACGAATCGTTTGATGCCAGTAACTCATTTTCGAAAAAAATGTAACAAAGACGGTTTTTCGGCCGCGGTCTTCGAAGTATTGCTGACGGGAAGATTATTACACAACGGTTCATTATACCTTCTACGTAGAAGGGGCTGGAGTTTGTTGGTAGGAACGTTTGCAACTTTTTTCACTCAACATCAACAAGTTCCCTTCAAAACTTCATTATTTGCATTTCTTTTAGCGAATTTTCAAAGAAAATGAAGCTATTGCAATGGCTTCGAAATTTAAATAATATAAATTCTTGGAAATTTTCTTCATAGAAATCCGTTTCAGACCATTCTAAAACGATTCCTGAAATTTAACACTTTTTTATATGTATATATATATATATATATATATGTGTCACTCCAGACGATAACTCTCGATAGAATTGAGATAAACAGCTCAAATTTGCACAAAAAATCTATCTTGGCAATCGAAAGGCTAAGTTCGAAGATGGGCGAAATTGGCCTACTCTAAGGAGGGTTTTGGCGCATTTAAAGTGCGCAAAAATTACCCAAAAATCCCCAAAATGTTATTTTCCAACAAATGACCCCTCATTTTAAAGGTTTTTGCACGCTGAACACGATGGTGGAATTGGATTTTAGATATCTTGATCCGTTCTCAAATTAGAGCATTTAAAGTGCGCAAAAATTACCCAAAAATCCCCAAAATGTTATTTTCTAACAAGTGACCCCTCATTTTAAAGGTTTTTGCACGCTGAACACGATGGTGAAATCGGATTTTAGATATCTAAATCCGTTCTTAAATTAGAGCATTTAAAGTGCGCAAAAATTACCCAAAACTAGGATAATCTTTAAACTCTTACCCCCCCCCCCCCCACCCCCATAGAGTGGTCAGATTGAAAAATGTGAGAAGTATTAATTGAAGACGAGAGTTCGAAGCAAAAAAGGGGGAGGCAAACGATTAGTACAACTCCTTGAATTTCCCATTTGACATATAATTGTTATGATACCTTCATAGATAGACAAGTACCGGCCCACGTATTACTAGAAGGAAGACGAAAGAAAAAATCTATTTCAAATTATTCAATTTAGGTACTAACAGTAGGAGGAAGAAGGTTAGGTAGGTATCTTATCAATTTATTATCAGTATCATACGAATATTTGATATTCAAAGGTAGGTAGGTACTTAACATGATAAAAATAATATCAATGAAGAAGGAAGGATCTACCTACCTACTAGAGCAAATCTTGAACTGGTTTTAGATACCAGGCCTGAAATCGTAGTCAAGAGGAAAGGCCATTCAGAAGGAACAAGGAATCTACTCATAACAAACGGTAGAATCAGGATGGACAAAACGTACAAATTAAAATAAATACGAAGAGAATATACATAGAAAACCAAATTTTAGACCGAAGTTTTCCTTTATTCAAAACCATAGCCATTAATTCGAATATTTCTTTGAAAATTCGCTCATTAAGTCATGCTGCATGACTGGTTTTTTTTGCCATTTTAGTTACTTTTTGTCATCGAAAGAATTATTTTAGCAACATTTAACTCGTGATTTAGGTAGGTACCTAGTAACGAGTGCGGGGTTAGGCAATAACCTACGGAGGGTCTGCGATCTACATAATATGTATAGACTAGTACATATTACATTATATAGACGGGTTATCTATACGGAGAGTTGTGATCTGTAACAGAAGGGTATTCTGTACAAAATAATAAACCGTTGTGCAGGGATTTGCACCGTTTTTATTGCATTTTCGCATTCTAAATACCTTGAAACGTAAACCATCAAATTTTGGGGGGTTAAAAATTTTGTTTTTCATGCTCGATTCCAAAGGTTCATTGCTGAAAATAATAAACCAAAATGATGAGGCAAAAATGATTGAATAGCAATAAATAGAGAAGTAATAAATTACCTAACATGCGTAATAGGATAAAACATTTAAACTTGTTTTCATACATTTCAAGTTCGCGCATGCGCAGACGAAAGTTACAGTACGATTTCAATGATTTTGATAAATGACCATTCGCGATCCAACCCGCGTGTATCCTCAAAATTTCAGCTCTCTACGACTATTTTTCGCGTAGTTAGAAGCGTTACAAGGAAATGGTCAACTTTCATGTTTGCGCATGCGCAGACGAAAGTTACTGTACGATTCCAATGAAATTCATGTGGAACTATCAAAGTATTATTCATGATCGACCCTCCAAGTCAAGTTCCAAACGGAACTGTCCAATAGATGCGTGGTGCTGGACAACGCAAATCTTGAAAACTCTAATAAGATCAAATCTTGAAAAACTTACGTCTCGAGTTTGCGTTTACGTCCTCTCTAAAAAGACGACTCTCTAATAAGATTGAATTTGTGTCATCACTCTCACGAAATTTCAACGTCTATACATTTGTTCGTCCTCCTTTTCCTTCATCTTTTCTTTTTGGTTCTCGAAACTGTTTTACTCGGTCTGGCCATTGAAATGACTCAGCGAACAAATTCGCCAAGTAATCCCGCTCAATTCACCCTAGCGAACATCTTTCAGAAAGCAGTCATCGTTTTTTTTACTTACTTGTTTCTTTTCCCTCCTTGAAAAATCTCTTTCTCAGTCGTAATGAGTCGTCCGAAACTAAGTCGTCATTCTTTGGTAATTATTATGATGATTAAGCATTCCGTTTCCCATTAACCGAAAGACAAAATTACTTCGCGACTGCCACATCCGACTTTAGGTTCCATATAATCATGAATAAAAACTTCTGCAAATTATTAAACAACGGTTTATTATTTACCTGTGTAGATTGCTCCTTCTGCGAAGATCACTGTTTACTTGGTCAATACCTACTGTCGAGAGTCTCCCAGGAAAGCCCTAAATCGTGCATTGGAGCCGGCCCGGGAAGTACAGTTTCTTAAAAATGCGCGGGATTCAATAATTCGATCATTAATAATTATTTGTTGTTATTCATGAAGCATAATGTTTGTTCAAGTTGCAAAATTACCTATCAACACAATCGAGAAGAGCCATCATTTTTCAAATGGAATAATATCACAGAACAACCAACTCGACTTCATACAGCCATCAGTGATTATAATATTCAGGTGACCCGTAGTGTCGTGATTCCCTCACAATACTCCTTGTAATGTTAGGTTCGTTCCAGCACGCTTGAGTTCATGAACTAATTCGGTGTAATCGCTCTGCGCAGTAAGGTTCTCACACACTAGGGGGGAACAGGACAGGAACAGGACGGGAAACAGCCGCGGGACAAGGGTCGTATTTGTTTGCTTCTGCGTATTTGAATGGAGATAAGCACACTAGGTGGGACGCGGCGGTCACAGCATGCGGTAGGAACAGGACGGGTTCCGCCGCGATCGCTCTCAAAGCGAAAAACGGCGTTTCCTGGCACAGGACGTTCTCCCTCCACGTTCGCGCTCGCCTTCCCCACGTTCACCCTCACACCAGTGCCTTTCTTTCTGATGCCCTCCCCCCGACATCTTTGTTCTCTCAGATTAGGTTGTTTGAGAATGGAATTTACTGAAGAAACCCTCATTGTAGAGGTAGAAAAATACAGAGTGCTGTATGATCTATCACACCATCTGTATTACGATACGAAGGTCAAAGAGAATGCCTGACAGGTTTTTATTACGATGATTATGAATCACTCATGAATTAAACTTATATGACAGACGAACACAATAAAATAAAACTACTCTCACTCTGAGAAGCAAATGGGAAGTAGGTAGTACCTCGTGGATAAAAATGTTGTTGGAGAACCAGGAGAGCTTGAAACGAGGGGAGCATGGCGACCGGTGGGGGAAAGAGTGTTGAGGAAGGTCCTGCCTAGTGTGGGTATAGGCGCAGGACGGGACAGCGGCAGCCAGCCGGCATCCCCCCCGTCCTACCCACGGCGTTTCCTGTCCTGTTCCTGTCATGTTCCCGCATAGTGTGTGAGAACCTTTAGCGGGCTGTGAAGCGCTCCAGCGAGCTCAAGTTCACCTATTACTGTTTTACCCACCCCAAGTTCTTGAACTGGTACATGAACTTGCTCCAGACGGAGGGCAGGGTTGTGAACTGAAAACTCGAAGATTGCCTCACTGACGGGTATAACCTCCCCAAAATTTACATGTATCTGGTCTTCTCACGTGAATAAAAATTATGATGCTTGCATTTTGTTATAGTAGTTTATTAGGAAGGTTTCTAGTCCAGGCATTCCAGCGGTTCATAAACAGAAAAATTCATGGACTCATCCTCACCACTTGGTTCTCACACTGAACTAGTACATGTTCTATTCACGGCGCTGGAACAAACCTGTTATAAGATTTTACCGAATAAACACGGAGAACGTTGAGGTAGGCGACGCCCAGGGTTTTTCCCAACCGCCATCACTCTTCAAGAGGCATAACGGCCGGTTGTGGTCGGGGGATGGGTGGGCAAGTCCATATAAAAACAGCCCTTCTGGCCCAGCTCTCCATTCCACCATTCCACTCACCGTGTGAGACTCCTTTCTTTCCTACCCTTCCACTGACACTGGCTGTGGTCGATTCCGCGGGGTGCTGGTCACAAGACACTTTGGGAGCAACTAATATCTGCTGTGGTTCATTCTCGAGGGATATTAGTATTAGGTTCATCCTCTTTAGCGTCTGCTGTGGTTCATGCTCGTAGGGCGCTCAAAAGGCGGTTCATACTCGCAGGATACTGGTAGTAAGTCCCTCTTCCAAAAGACTCCATAGGAGCAACTAATATCTGCTGTGGTTCATGCTCATGGGATATTAGTAATAGGATCCTCTGCCCTATATTAGGAGAAACATTTCAACCAGCACCTGTGATCGCTTTTGAATCACAGTGGTGACCCCAAATTTACCTAAATTTACCTCAAAACCTGATGGTGACACCACACCCGCGGGTACCACCACAACTAGCAATGATATCTGGGCCGGATTTATACCATTCGCAAACTGAATTAAACCTTTCACAAACTGAATTAAACCTTTCGCAAACTATATTAAACCTCTCACAAACTGAATTAAACTTTTCGCAATTAGAATTAAACTTTTCACAAACTGAATTAACCCTTTCACAATTAGAATTAAACCTTTCACAGACTGAATTAAACCTTTTGCAATTACAAGAGAACCTTTCATAAAATTGATCCTCTGCAGTAAACAGTATTGCGAGTGAAGTCCCCAAAGCAATACCTTGTCTGTGGCGCGTAAATACCTTCCTTGTGGACCGTCAAACTGCCAACTGTCTCTTCCTTCAATAGTTTGCCACGACATTAATCATTTTCATCGATAACAGTGTTTGTAGGGTTTTTTTTTCGTTCTGTGAGGAACTTCGTTGTGGTGATGAGCGACAGCGATTCAAACAGTTTAGTGAGCATTGCTGATTGGAGCGCTCGAAGGAGGTAACTTCTGGAACCACGACTGTTGGAGTTTTTCTTGAGTTTCTGAGAGAGCTGGAACTGAAGTTACAAAATTCCACAGACGGCGTCCGGCTAATTATGGACAACGCGAGAATTCACCGTTCTACTATAATAAACCAGTTTTTAGCTGAATCAGTTATGGGGGCAAAGTTCTTGCCACGTTTCTCACACATGCTCAATCCTGTTGAAAAAGCGTTTTCAAATATCAAAAATGAAGCAAGGAAGATTCTGACTCAACGAGGTGAGCATAATTTGTCTGACGTCATTGGAAGAAGTGTGTCTACAGTAAGTGCTCAAGGCTGTTCAAACTACGTCATGGACATGTATCTCCTACTTCCCGCAGCTACAGAACAACCCCTCCACTTAACTTCCCCTTTCTTGAAAAATCAGACAATTCATATGTTAAAATGTTAATTAATATTTACCTATATAATTCAGTTTGCGAATTCGATACATACTTAAGAACATTGTTTTGAGTTATTAGTTTATGTTTTTAATATATATATAGTACCTATGTTGTCAAAAGTAATAATATATTATAATATTGGAACATCAAAAGCAATGATTTGTGTGACACAAAATTCATGTGCTTGAAAAACGTGTAATTCACGAAAAGTTTAATTCTAATTGTGAAAGGTTTAATTCAGTTTGCGAAAAGTTTAATTCAAAGTGCGAAAGGTTTAATTCTAATTGTGGAAAGTTTAATTAAGTTTGTGAAAAGTTTAATTCAGTTTGTGAAAGGTTTATTTCAGTTTGCGAAAGGTTAAATTCAGTTTGTGAAAGGTTTAATTCAGTTTGCGAATGCTATATACCGTTTGATTCACGATTGTGTTGAAGAGATTTTCGGTTGTGACAGAGTGTAACAGTATGGGTGGACCCTCGAGAGCCCCCCTCCTAGACCAGCGAGATTAAAACCAGTAAAGAAGGGACATCATTAGGCTTCCCCAAGCGACCCCTTCTCCAAAGGAAGAAAAAAATGTATCGAGAACAGCCCACACTGTTACACGGTGCAAACGAACGGCTGATCGTACAGTGCTCCGGGTGGTCTCAAAAAATTCTAAAAATGGCAAAAAGAAACGCAAATAATGAAGTTCTGAAGGAAAATTGTTGATGTGGAGTGAAATAGGTGCCCCTTCTGCGTAGACCACTGTTTTCTGTAGTCAGTACCTACCCTCTGGTCAGGTATAATGAACCGTTGTGTAATAACTTGCCCATCAATAATACTTCAACGGTTGTTCAAGTTGCAAAAGTACCAATCAACAAAATCCAGCCCCTTCTTGGTAGATGAACCGTTGTGTAATAATTTATCGTTGTGTAATAATTTACCGTTATGTAATAATTTACCGTTGTGTAATAATTTGCCGTTGTGTAATAATTTACCATTGTGTAATAATTTACCCATCAATAATACTTCAACGTTTGCTCAAGTTTCAGAAGTACCTACCAACAAAATACGATAGTCCAACTTATCAAATGAAATAAAATCACAGAACAGCCAAATCGACTTCATACAGCCATCCGTGATTATAATCAGGTGCTCCCTAGTGATGATATCCCGGCCGTATTTATACCTTTTGATTCACGATCATGTTGACAAAGCATTTCGGTGCAAACGAACGGCTCGACGTACAATGCTCCGGGTGGTCTCAAAAAATGGTTTAGCTCAAGACAAATTTAATAACGTAAAAAACACCATACCCTTCAATCGAAAGTTTTCGAGATACGGCGTTCTGAAAATTGCAACCCCCTATTTTTCACCCTTTAGAGATGACTGACAGTAACGCCAAGCTTCGAGGACCAACTAGACCCCAAACGGAACCTATAACCCGAATTTCATCAATTTTGTTTCATGGTAACTAAGAAAAGTGGCCAGTACGGCCTACGGCGGACAGACAGAAATTTTTTTATTGCATTTTCGGATTCTATTTACCTTGAAACGTAAACCATCAAATTTTGAGGGGGGGATTAGAATTTTGTTTTTCATGCTCGATTCCAATGGTTCGTTACTGAAAATAATAAACCAAGATTGGCAAAGAACTGTTGCTCCAAACTGTCCCCTACTCGTTTGACAATTTTTCAAATTCATCAAAAATTGTTAAAAATAAATTATGCGTACTATTTGACTTCACTAAGTACTTGATCTGTGATAAATTTTTAGTTTTAGTTTTTAAATTTAAATAATAATGTTGACCATTGTCATATAACTTGTATGAACGACAAATAAAGCCGATTCTGATTCTGATTCATTATGATCTTCAAAATTTGGCATTGCTCAGTTCCCTCATAATTCATTCTTCCCAGTTCCCTCATAATTCACTCCATTCTTCATAAAGCCAAATAATATCGTTCTAATGCCTTAATGTTCGTGCGACATAACACAAAATTTGTTTAGCAATTCATTCTGAGTTGCGGCTGGACGGCTGCTAAAAGGTCTTCCTGTTCGCCTGCGGTCCCTTATTTCCTCCATCGGCCAATTTAAGACCAGCATCATTAGGTTTTTTTTAGCAATGACTATGTATGTCATATTTCATTCATTTAGCTTTGTCATTCTTGGTGCTGAAGATTTCATTTACTTTTAGCGAATTTTCAAAGAAAATGAAGCTATTGCAATGGCTTCGAAATTTAAATAATATAAATTTTTGGAAATTTTCTTCATAGAAATCCGTTTCAGACCATTCTAAAACGATTCCTGAAATTTAACACTTTTTTATATGTATATATATATATATATATATATATATATATTTATTTATATATGTGTCACTCCAGACGATAACTCTCGATAGAATTGAGATAAACAGCTCAAATTTGCACAAAAAATCTATCTTGGCAATCGAAAGGCTAAGTTCGAAGATGGGCGAAATTGGCCAACTCTAAGGAGGGTTTTGGCGCATTTAAAGTGCGCAAAAATTACCCAAAAATCCCCAAAATGTTATTTTCCAACAAGTGACCCCTCATTTTAAAGGTTTTTGCACGCTGAACACGATGGTGGAATCGGATTTTAGATATCTTGATCCGTTCTCAAATTAGAGCATTTAAAGTGCGCAAAAATTACCTAAAAATCCCCAAAATGTTATTTTCTAACAAGTGACCCCTCATTTTAAAGTTTTTTGCACGCTGAACACGATGGTGGAATCGGATTTTAGATATCTTGATCCGTTCTCAAATTAGAGCATTTAAAGTGCGCAAAAATTACACAAAAATCCCCAAAATGTTATTTTCCAACAAGTGACCCCTCATTTTAAAGGTTTTTGCACGCTGAACACGATGGTGGAATCGGATTTTAGATATCTTGATCCGTTCTCAAATTAGAGCATTTAAAGTGCGCAAAAATTACCCAAAAATCCCCAAAATGTTATTTTCTAACAAGTGACCCCTCATTTTAAAGGTTTTTGCACGCTGAACACGATAGTGAAATCGGATTTTAGATATCTAAATCCGTTCTTAAATTAGAGCATTTAAAGTGCGCAAAAATTACCCAAAACTAGGATAATCTTTAAACTCTTACCCCCACCCCCTTAGAGTGGTCAGATTGAAAAATGTGAGAAGTATTAATTGAAGACGAGAGTTCGAAGCAAAAAAGGGGGAGGCAAACGATTAGTACAACTCCTTGAATTTACCCACAGCGATCAAATAAATAAGCACTTAGTACAATTACGTAATAAACAAACGGTAGAATCAGGATGGACAAAACGTACAAATTAAAATAAATACGAAGAGAATATACATAGAAAACCAAATTTTAGACCGAAGTTTTCCTTTATTCAAAACCATAGCCATTAATTCGAATATTTCTTTGAAAATTCGCTCATTAAGTCATGCTGCATGACTGATTTTTTGCTTCCGAACTACCGGATGGGAGGGAAGCCTTTCGAGAAAGAGTCGAAAGAGGTCTGCTAATTCGAGTAGGCGGTACAGCTTCCTCACTTGTATCACATGAACGTACAGAATAGTCGGGTAGGTAGGTTCGTTTTGATACGAGAGGATCTGCGATCCAACCCGCGTGTACCCTCAAAATTTCAGCTCTCGACGACTGTTTTTCGCGTATAATTTTTCTAAACTACTTCCAATTTCCTATTTCCTAACTAGTATTTCCAAACTTACTTGAGGCCCGTATTTATGAATGCTCCTTGAAGTGAAGGCGACCTCCAGAATCCTCCCAAAACGAAATTAGTATTTATGAATCTCCCTTGACTTGAAGGGAACCTTGAATGTGAAGGGATCCTTGACAAATCGTCGAGGTGACCTTGAGATCAATGAGATTGGCATTGATAAACCTCCCTTGACTTCAAGGGAACCTTGAATCTCAAGGGATCCTTGGTGAAAAGCCTTCCTTTAGTCAAGGTTGGTCGCGAGGTACCTTGAGGCTCCCTTGAAAGTAATAATAATATTATTTAAATAATAATTGTATCGTATACTCATCTGAAAAAATACATAAATATTGGTAGGTAATACATTGGTGATTAGTGAAGCAAAATGATATTATTATTATATTGAATAACCTAACTACTTCATTGTGCTACACATGTGGGAATTGAAATGGCCCATTCGCACATTCGTTCGATGGTTTCATTAGTTAAGGTAATTTTAACTCCTGTAATGTCACTCAAATGTCGCATACTCCTTTTTCCAGTTCACTCACCATATATAAATAGGTACATTTTTGTTATTGGCTGTTATTGTACGTGCTGTTAAACAAACAAAAAGAAAAAACGCTGCAAAGTCCTTGCCACATGGGTTTATAATTCTAATGGACATGCGTACAGAATACAGAAATTTTGGCTGTTCATTTATTGCTTTCATGTTCAATAATTGAAATACCTAGCATTTTTGATGGTTTTCACCAATTTTGGCCCCCAGAAACACGAATTAGGCTCAGTTTTGTTTTTTGACAGATTATTTTTCATCATTGATAGTATCATTTAATTTTCTTGATTCGCCTGTTGATACTTCTACACAAATGTTATTATGGAAATTTCAGACGATTTCCTATATTTTTGACTTAAAAAAAATGAGTGTCGGGAGCTTAACCTTCGTTACAACCTCAATTCTTCACTCTTCGGTCTAAATCAACCTAATATTCGGTCTTCTCGCCCTAAAAAACATGGAAAACGATATCTCATGTTCACTAAAACCTCAAAAATCCCTATTTTTACACCCATTTTTCTCCCTCTTTGTATTCCAATCGGGCTGCCGAGTTTCGGAGCACAAGTAGGACCAAATGTGTTCCCAAATGGCGACCCAAACTGTATGCTGAAGAACGACGATTTTAGACCAAAATTGAACGTAAATTTGAGGCTGAAACTTCGTTGGAACCTCAATTTTCCACTCACTGGTCAAAATCGACTTCATATTCGGTCTTCTCGTCCCCAAAACATGGAAAACGACCTCAAAAGCTCATAACACAAAAAGTACCTATTTTTATACCCATTTTCACTCATAACACCCCTGGGTATACTCCGATCGGGCTCAAAGTTTCGGGATACAACTAGGGCCCAAATGGAGCATGTGTGCGAAAGAACGAATTTTTTAGACCGAAAATGAAGCCGGTACACGTGATATGGCGGGCGGCGTACGGCGGACGGACATTGGATTTTTGGAATCTACGCACCCTGAAACGTAAAAGAAAAAATTTTGAGGGGGGTGTTATAAAATTTGTTGCTGAGCAAATACATAGGTGTATTATTCACGGAATAATAAACCAAAACGGCTGTCTTACAGACACCTACGGATCATAGCTTAGCTAAATATACATTTCATTTTGTAACTATTTTAGTAACACAACTGTCATACTTTGCAGAGTCTGCTCTGGAGTCTAGAACGAAAATACGAAAAATTTTGAAATACCTTCCTACCTATATAAGATTGTAAAAGTTTCAGAGACTAGGCTGGGAGGTATGCAATGCAAAATCATTACCTATGCACTGGAAAATTACTGCCTAGCTGCCTACATAATGTTATACAGTTAGTGGAGTTTTTAATGATAATTTCAACTACACAATATTGGTATTTTTCCGTGGCCTCTTCATCCACAGTATTAAAAAGAAAACCACACCACACTTCTTTCGAAACATGTTTGAAAATGGATTAAGGTTAGGACCGCCTGTTCAGTGAGAACATCAACTCTTTGGTCATCCATTCAGTTCGGATGTGTTCAGTTTAAAGATTCGTTCAGTTCGGAAACGTTCAGTGCTGAACACCACATCCCCTGACTCCTATCTCTCCGGGCGAGGGGGTGAAGGGGATTGGCTTGAATAGAAGGGTTGAGAATTCTTACCTGGCCAATAGCAAGGCCTCCTAAAGTGACAGGCCTCACTTTCATTTTTCACATCGTCCCACCACTGCAGCACGGGTAGTAGACTAGATCTAGTTTACTACCCGTGCACTGCAGGTTGAAGATGGTGGGACTGAAGGGCCGTTCTGCATGTTGCATTCGAATGTGATTGCTCTGTGTCATAGGTTCTCATTGAAATCAGCCCCACATATCTCCATGTTCACCAGCTATTTTCATAGCTATTTTCAACCTTAATTTCAAGAGTTGGCAATTTTCCATAGCTTCTATTATTTTATCGGTCAGTTAATTTTCATGCGATAATGTCACTTCCAGTTACTCCTCATTCTTCCCGACAAACTGCTGATGTCAACAGGAACGCGTCAAGACCGAGAAGTGTGGGTCGAGGAGTCGCTTACAGGGGACAAGCTCGCGACATAGTGAACAATGTGAGAGAATATTTTGAGTTTGAGCGTGTCAACGATGATCGCATTCTTCCATTAAAAAATGTAATTGACAGAACAACCGAAGCGACTCGAGTGCCAAGAGCAACCGTTTTTAGGCTAAAGAGAGAGAAACAAGTCAGTCAGCCACCAAATTTAGAAGATGGGTTCTTCTAAGCACTCCCGGTAAAAAACGCCCGAATTATCAGCCATGGACAACCAAACTGGATTCATTTCAAGAAGAAGCCATAAGAATCTACATATACGGCTACTACACGAGACGAGAGCGACCAACCCTTGAGAAGTTGCGTACATCACTGGGCTTAGCTGAACTGTTCGAGGGAAGCCGAGGATCCCTGTGTACCATTCTGAAGAAACTCGGATTTCGATACAAGAAGACGAATGGTCGAAAATTGTTGATGGAGAGAAACGACATAATTCTGCTTCGTGTTCGTATTCTCAAAAGTATTCTGGCTCCAAACGTTACCTACGTTTGAAGACATTGTTTGGCTCGACGAAACGTGGGTGAGCGCGGCGGCGAAAGGCTGTCGGCTCATTCTGCTTCATGCTGGGACGTCTCGAGGATTCATTCCTGATGCATTAGACCTGTTTAGGTCCAAGAAAACCGGTGATTACCATGAGGAACCACGAACCACGAACATTTCATCAAGTGGTTCGAATACAACCTCCTTGCGACTTTGGAAGAACCCTCTGTGATTGTGATGGACAATGCCCCTTACCACTCAAAAATTGTCGATCTTGCCCCAACTGCGGCAAACAAAAAAGAAGAACTCATCGAGTGGCTCAGAAACCGCGGAATCCCAGCTGATGGTTCAATGTTCAAAGACGAGTTGATCGAACTTGTCCTGAGGCATAAGCCCACAACTCCTCGCTACGAAGTCGATGAGCTGGCAGAGAGGATGGGACACAGGGTTATAAGGCTTCCTCCATATCATTGCCACTTTAACCCTATCGAGCTTGTATGGTCCCACATCAAACATCATGTGGCGGCGAACAATAAAAGCTTCTCTTTGAATGAAGTCGAGGCTCTCACATGACAAGGAATTGACGTGGTATCGAGTGAACAGTGGCGTAAGGATGTAGAAAACACCAAACGGATCATTCAAGACGCGTTTACACGGGATGGCCTGGTTTAAAAAGCACTTGAACAGTTCATAATCCATGTTAGCGACAGCGAAAGTGGATCACGAAGTGTTGCCAACCGTCCGGTTTTCGACCGGACAGTTCGGTTTTAATCGTGTATGTCCGGTGCCTGGTCGGAACGTCCAACCGGACGGCAAATGTCCGGTTTTGTTGATAAGAAGTATGACAAAGTTGAAATTTGATAGATTTAATTTTAATTAATATTTAGGGCAATTTCGTGTCCTGTAAGGACATGTGTCCGTGTCCAACATTGACAGTGACACCTGTAGGATCTTTAGGTGTTAATTAATAACATTAAAATCTTTAGTATTCGACAGCAACTTTATTACCTACGCTCCTGCAGTAAACTCAAAACTTCTAGCGCCGTACACACACACCAATGGTGCCAACACAATGAATCCAACTATGTTACAACACCGTGTGACAATTCAGTGACAGTTGGCACACTTGCGCGTGCTAAACAAATACCTATGTCTGATGTTACCATGGTAACTCATTACTTCATCTTTGTACTTTGTCACTCGTCAGTTGTCACCAGGGCTCAGTTGTTTCTGTTTACATGATTGCGGATTCTTCGGTGTTTCATTCACAGTACACGTATTATATAAAAGTGCTCAAAACTTGTAGCTTTCAAGTGAACTTGTGGAAACATAATAAGCCATATTTAATTTGAGGTTTTATTTTTTGTTCATTATTAAAAGAATACAGTAGGTATGTACTTTTTTAAACAAACTGATAATAATGCACATTTTTCAGGGTTTCAAGTTTTATTTTTCTACATAACAAAACAAATATGCAGTTTTTTAAAACAAACTATAAGGTTATAATTTTTTCCATAAGATGTTTTATTTTTTGTGTTTAATTAAAAGAATGTCGTTTTTTTAAACAAACTAAAACTGATGTTTATTTTTCTCATTTGAGGTTCTATTTTTCTTACGTAATTAAAAGAATAATTATGTAGTTTTTTGTAACAAACTAATAATGACATTATATTTCCATTTGATGTTTTATTTTTTTGTAAGTTACTTATTTATTAAAAGAATATGTGCTTTTTTTGAAACAAACTAATAATAATGTTTATTTTTTCATTTTACGTTTTTTTTCGTACATAATTGAAAGAATATGTGGTTTTTTGAAAATAATAATAAAAATGTTCATTTTTTTCATTCGACGTTTTGTTTCTTGTTAGTTTTCAAGTATTATTTTTCTAGCAGTGCTTGTGTCCGGTTCTGGTCCATCAAAAAGTTGGCAACACTAATCACGACTCAGTGACGATGACAGCGACAGTGATGCGGAAGGATGGGCTTGAGAAGAAAAAAACAGGTTGGCCTTTTCTAACGATTTCTTCATAATGATGACATGATTGTACGTATTTATTTTGGATGTGCTTTTAGCTAAAAATTCTATGAATAAAATTTTTTCCAACATTTTTTACGGTTAATTCATAACCTTTTAATCTTCATGATCTTTCAGCCAAACGTGTCACGTCTTGGAAATGTCTTCTCTTCCCTTTTGGTTTATTATTATTTAGTTAGAAGCGTTACAAGGAAATGGTCAACGTTTCATGTTCGCGCATGCGCAGACGAATGAAATTCTTATGGAACTATCAAAGATTCATTCTTGACCGACCCTCAAAATCTGAGCTCATTTCAACGATATTTAAAGTAGTTACGGGCGTTCCAAGTATTTCACGCTTGCGCATGCGCAGACAGAACAATTTTCATGATTTTGAAACGGGTCCATTTGCAATCCAACCCGCGTGTACCCTCAAAATTTCAGCTCTATACGAATGTTTTTCGCGTAGTTAGAAGGGTTTCAAGGAAATGGTAAACATTTCATGATCGCGCATGCGCAGACAAAAGTTACAGTACGATTCAGTACGGTTCATTAGGAATTATCAAAGTATTATTCCTGATCGACCCTCTAAGTCTGAACTCACTTCAACGACATTTGGGGTAGTTATGAGCTTTCAAATATTTTACGTTTGCGCATGCGCAGCCGAAAGTTACCGTACTTTTTCAATGATTTTGGTATGGGACCGTCTGGGAGCCCATTTCGACCATTATTTCGGCTAGTTATGGGCGTTACAAGGAATTACCACAGACAGACAGACACGGAACCAAAAATGTTCCTCGATGTCTGAAACGCAAAATGGTAGTGGACATTTTCATTTTGGAAGACATAAATTTTTTTTCTACTCAATCACGAATCCAAGGCTTCCATACCTGCGGTAGTGAGGAAGCAAAATGTGTCCTCCAAAATGAAAATGTCCACTCGCATTTTACGTTTAAGACATCAAGGTCAATTTTTGGTTCCGTGTCTGCTCACCTGTCTGTCCGTCCGTCCGTCTGCCTGTCTATATATCTGTGGTCTATTCCTTGTAACGCCCATAAATACCCGAAATCTTTGTCGAAATGGGCTGAAATATGGGGTGGGTGCGGATTGGGTCACAAATGGTCCCATGCAAAAATCATGAAAAAAGTAGGTACGGTAACTTTCGTCTGCGCCTGCGCAAACGTGAAATACTTGAAAAGCCCATAAATACCTCAAATATCTTAGAAATGAGTTCAAACTTGGAGGGTCGATCAAGTATAGTACTTCGAAAGTTCTATATGAATTTCATTAAAATCGTACTCTAACCTCCGTCTGCGCAAGTGCGAACATGAAATGCTGACCATTGCCTTGTAACGCTTCTAACTACGCGAAAAACAGTCGTAGGGAGCTGAGATTTTGAGGGTTCACGCCGGCTGGAGCACAGATGGTCCCTCATCAAAATCATTGGAATCGTAGCGTAGTTTTCGTCTGAGCATGCGCAAGCGTCAGATCCTCGTAGCGCCCATAACTACCCTGCAACTCACCGCGAAGCGGTGAAGTTTGAAAGATACACTGAGGGGAGATGTTGGATGGCCTCCAATGCATGTAACCCATGCATGGAAGATATGACTCACAAATACTCTATCCTACCCAACCCAACTATTCCATAAGTTCATGAATGAGTCATACTCGAATTGGCGGACCTTTTTTTTCAATAAATTCCTTCTCTTGTGGTTTATTATATTCAATGATGACCCTTTGGAATCAAGCACAGTAATATGTTTGTGCAATAGTTGAAAAAGCTATTTTTTATGGTTTCTACCAATATTGGCACCAAAAACTAATTAGGCTCCTATTTTTGACAAATTATCTTTGATCATTGATGCCATTTAATTGTCTTTATTCTCCTGTTGATACTAATTCTAGTGTTAATATGTATACATGTTTATGCTGATTTCAGACAATTTACCAGGTTTTTGACTCATAAAACGCTGCAAATCACTGCACAACGGTTTATTAGGTATTTTGTATAGAATACCCTTCTTTTACAGATCACAGCTCTCTGTATAGATAACCCGTCTATATAATATGTACTAGTCTATACACGTTATGTAGATCGCAGACCCTCCGTAGGTTAGTACCTAACCCCGTACTCGTTACTAGGTACCTACCTAAATCACGAGTAAAGTGTTGCTAAAATAATTCTGTTGATGGCAAACAGTAACTAATATGGCGAAAAGAAACGCAAATAATGAAGTTCTGAAGGAAAACTGTTGATGTGGAGTGAAATAGATGCCCCTTCTGCGTAGATCACTGTTTTCTGTGGTCAGTACCTACCCTCATGGTCAAGGATAATGAACCGTTGTGTAATAACTTGCCCATCAATAATATTTCAACGGTTGGTCAAGTTGCAAAAGTACCTATCAGTAAAATCCAGCCCCTTCTGGGTAGATGAGCCGTTGTGTAATAATTTACCGTTGTGTAATAATTTACCGTGGTGCCATAATTTACCGTTGTCTAATAATTCACCGTTGTGTAATAATTTGCCGTTGTGTAATACTTTACCATTGTGTAATAATTTATACCCATCAATAATACTTCAAAGTTTGTTCAAGTTTCACAAGTACCTACCAACAAAATCCGATAGTCCATCACTTATCAAATGAAATATTATCGCAGATCAAACAACTCGACTTCATACAGCCATCCTTGATTATAATCAGGTGCTCCCTAGTGATGAAATCCCGGCCGGATTCATACCGTTTAATTCACGATCATGTTGACGAAGACTTTTGGTGCACACGAACGGCTGAACGTACAGTGCCCAGGGTGGTCTCAAAAAATTGTTTATCTAAAGACGAATTTAATATCGTAAAAAAACCATATCCGTCAAGCGAAAGTTTTCGAGCTACGGCGTTCTGAAAATTTCAACCCCCTATTTTGAACCCCTATATTGATAATATGACTGACAGTAACGCCGAGCTTCGAGGACCAACTAGACCCCGAACGGAACCTATAACCCGAATTTCATCAATGTTGTTTCATGGTAACTAAGAAAAGTGGCCCGTACGGCGTACGGCGGACAGACAGAAATATTAACATGTTTAATGTCATTGTTATGTCATTCTGTGAATTTCGACACGCAAATATGCAACGTTTTTCATTGGTTACTACACAGTTACTACCTTCTGTTGTAGCAACCATATGTTGATGGCGAGTTCTATAATAAGTACAGTAAATGCAACATTATACTTGTAGAGTTCAGTGAAATTGTGGCTTTCATTTTTTCTTGACATTAAAAAACTATATCTAATTTCTCCCTTGCGAGGGAAAAACATTAAACATGATTTAATGTTTTTCCCTCTCAAGGGAGAAATTTAAACTCAGTTGCTTCTTTAAATGCTCCTTTTGTACAGATTTTGGTTTATTATTTTCAATAATGAACCATTGGAATCGAGCATGAAAAAAAAAATTCTTACCCCCCCCTCAAAATTTGATGGTTTACGTTTCAAGGTATGTAGAATCCAAAACTGCAATAAAAATATTTCTGTCTGTCCGCCGTACGCCGTACGCCGTACGCCGTACGGGCCACTTTTCTTAGTTACCATGAAAAAAAATTGATGAAATTCGGGTTATAGGTTCCGTTCGGCGTCTAGTTGGTCCTCGAAGCTCGACGTTACTGTGAGTCATCTCTAAGGGGTTCAAAATAGGGGTTGAAATTTTCAAAACGCCTATACAATTTTTTTACGTAAATATTTTTACGGTTTTAAATAGTTCTTGAACTTGCGAGTTTTTTAAGACCATCCGGAGCATCGTACGTCCAGCCGTTCGTTCACAGTAAGGCCCCGAAGTTTGCACCGACAGGCATTTTCGACTCCAGTGTGAATGAAATTGTATACAATTCAAACCAATTCTCGTAACCAGAGACGCGCCCACAATAGGAATTTGTGAATACGGCCAATCATTGGTAGGGATCACCTGATTATATTGGCGGAGTATGAAGTCGAGTTGGTTGTTCTGTGATATTATTTAATTTGAAAAATGATGGCTCTTTTGGAGTTTGTTCGTAGGTAGTGAAACTTGAACAAACGTTGAAGTATTATTGATGGGTAAATTATTACTACGGTAAATCATTACTCAACGGTAAATTATTATACAACGGTTCATTATACCATCTACGTAGAAGGGGGTGGAGTTTGTTGGTAGGTACTTTTGCAACTTTTTTCACTCCTCATCAACAATTTCTTTTCAGAACTTCATTATGTGTGTTTCTTTTTGTTAGGTACTGTTTGTCATCGGCAGAATTATTTTAGCAACATTTAACTCGTGATTTAGGTAGGTACCTAGTAACGAGTACGGGGTTACGTACTAACCTACGGAGGGTCTGCGATCTATATAATATGTATAGAATAGTACATTTATCATATTATATAGACGGGTTATCTATACATAGAGCTGTGATCTGTAACAGAAGGGTATTCTATACAAAATAATAAACCGTTGTGCAGGGATTTGCAGCGTTTTTATTGCATTTTCGGATTCTACATACCTTGAAACGTAAACCATCAAACTTGGTGTGGGTGGGGGGGGGGGGATAAGCTTTTTTTTTTCATGCTCGATTCCAATGGTTCATTATTGATCAATAATATTGATATTATTGATAATAATAAACCAAAAATGAATTTTGAGAACTGAACCTTCGTTAAAACCTCAATTTTCCACTCTTTTGTCAAAATCGACTTCATATTCGGTCTTCCCATTAACCGAAAGACAAAATTACTTCGCGACTGCCACATCCGACTTTAGGTTCCATATTATAATCATGAATAAAAACTTCTGCAAATTATTAAACAACGGTTTATTATTTAACTGTGTAGATTGCTCCTTCTGCGAAGATCACTGTTTGCTTGGTCAATACCTACTGTCGTGAGTCCCTCCCGGGAACACTCCTATAATATTAAGTTCTCACCAATATCCAAACGCCAAACTAAAGCTCCGTAAATAAAGATATGAGTGGGGAGACAAGCCACAGAACCCAGGGTACACAACCTGGGGCCCCACCACCAACCCCTAACAGGGAGTTGGAGGGAGAGGCCTCCGTTTCCTATAAAACCCTGGATCTTGGGGCTTTAGCTTCATTCGACACTTCCTCTAACCAGCTCTCTCTTCTCTCCTCTACCTTGCTCCTCCTCTCTTAAAAGATCCTAGATGTCGGTGGAAATCCGCCGCCTGGGCAAATTCTAACACTCACCTCCATCTCTCCATTCTACCAAAAGATCGTAGATGTCGGTGGATATCCGCCGCCTGCGCATTTCCTCACGCCACCGTGATGAACCAATTTTAAATTCATCACAAGTACCTATTTTTATACACATTTTCACTCACAACACCCCTGGGTGTATTCCGATCGGGCTGAAAAGTTTCGGGACACAACTAGGGCCCAAATGGAGCATGTGTGCGAAAGAACGACTTTTTTAGACCGAAAATGAAGCCTGTACACGTGATACGGCGTACGGCGGAAGGCGTACGGCGTACGGCGGACGGACATTGCATTTTTGGAATCTACGCACCTTGAAACGGAAAAGAAAAAATTTTGAGGGGGTGTTATAAAAATTTTTTGCAGAGCGAATACATAGGTGTATTATTCGCAGAATAATAAACCAAAATGCAATGTCCATCTGCCGTTTGCCGTCCGCCGTATCACGTGTACCGCCCTCATTTTCGGTCTAAAAAAATTCGTTCTTTCGCACACATGCTCCATTTGGGCCCTAGTTGTGTCCCGAAACTTTTCAGCCCGATCGGAATACACCCAGGGGTGTTATGAGTGAAAATGTGTGTAAACATAGGTACTTTTTGTGTTTTAGTAACATGTTAGTAAAATGAGTTTTTGAAGTATCGTTTTCCATGTTTTTTGGGACGAGAAGACCGAAAATGAAGTCGATTTTGACCAAGGAGTGGAAAATTGAGGTTGTACCAGATGTTCAGCTCCCAAAATTGATTTTCACGAGTCAAAAACCTGCGAAATCGTCTGAAATCACAATCAATTTGTAGAGTAACACTAGGAAAAGTATCAACACGTGGATCAAGTCGATTAAATGGCACTACCAATGATCAAAGATAATTTGAAGAAAAACGTACCTAATTCAAGTTTTGGGGGCCAAAATTGGTGGAAACCATCAAAAATAGCTATTTCAATTATTTTACATGAAAGCAACAATAAATGAACAGCCAACATTTCTGTAGGTATGTCTAGTAGAATAATAAACCCATGTGACAAGGAGTTTTTTTCAGATATCCTGGATCCTCAGGATGAGCGATATTTTTCGGTTAGTACATCAGATGGAAATACACTGCCAAGGTGATGGCACAGGAGCTTCCTCGTCACAATCAGAGTGACCCATTATAAAATAGAACAGACTCGGAAGCAAAATAACATTACATTACATTACATTACATTACATAACGTTAAATATACATATTACATAACATTACATTACATAACATAACATTACATAACATTACATGAAATATACATATTATACATAACATGACTTCCATAATACATTACGTCCATTATACATAACTAGCCTGACCGCTCGCTTCGCTCGCTATCCGAGATTCGCTGTACGCAGTATCGTGGAACCAACAAACGACGGAAAAATCCCATAGCCTACCGGGTATTTGTGCCCAATTTTATCAAAATCCGTCAAGCCATTCAGGAGTTGACCATGGTCGACCATAGTTCCGCTATGGTCAGGGAATTAAAAATGCGACGTTGCACAACTTGGGAGCCTACTGGATATTCGTGCCAAATTTGGTCGATATCCGTTGAGCAATTCGGGATTCGACCATGGAGGGGCCCATGGATGCGCTAAGGTCGACCGCGGGGGTAGTCCGAAGGGTCGATCGTAGATAGAATTTCACGTAGATTACGAATACGCGATAAAAAATAGGGGTTACCATTTCAATTAACGAAGTTGACCATGGTCGACCATAGTTCCGCTATGGTCAGGGAATTAAAAATGCGACGTTGCACAATTTGGGAGCCTACTGGATATTCGTGCCAAATTTGGTCGATATCCGTCAAGCCATTCAGGAGTTGACCATGGTCGACCATAGTTCCGCTATGGTCAGGGAATTAAAAATGCGCCTACGTTCAACTTGGGAGGCTACCGGATATTGGTGCCAAATTTGGTCGATATCCGTTGAGCAATTCGGGATTCGACCATGGAGGGGCCCATGGATGCGCTAAGGTCGACCGCGGGGGTAGTCCGAAGGGTCGATCGTAGATAGAATTTCACGTAGATTACGAATACGCGATAAAAAATAGGGGTTACCATTTCAATTAACGAAGTTGACCATGGTCGACCATAGTTCCGCTATGGTCAGGGAATTAAAAATGCGACGTTGCACAACTTGGGAGCCTACTGGATACTCGTGCCAAATTTGGTCGATATCCGTCAAGCCATTCAGGAGTTGACCATGGTCGACCATAGTTCCGCTATGGTCAGGGAATTAAAAATGCGACGTTGCACAACTTGGGAGCCTACTGGATATTCGTGCCAAATTTGGTCGATATCCGTTGAGCAATTCGGGATTCGACCATGGAGGGGCCCATGGATGCGCTATGGGCGACCGCGGGGGTAGTCCGAAGGGTCGATCGTAGATAGAATTTCACGTAGATTACGAATACGCGATAAAAAATAGGGGTTACCATTTCAATTAACGAAGTTGACCATGGTCGACCATAGTTCCGCAATGGTCAGGGAATTAAAAATGCGACGTTGCATAACTTGGGAGCCTACTGGATATTCGTGCCAAATTTGGTCGATATCCGTCGAGCCGTTTGGCCGTGCATAGAAGGACAGACAGACAGACAGAGCGCATGCGCAGGGCGAACCGCTGGCTCTATCATGTTGAAATTTATATGGGACCTCAATGGGCCCTACCCGCTTAATCCCTGAGAATTACATTGAAATTGGGTGAAATCTTTGGTTACTACGGCTGTAACAAGGAAATTGAATCTATTTCACGCCAGCGCATGCGCAGAGCGCACCGAGGGTCCGATCATGCTGAAATTCATACTGGAACTCACTAGGCCTTGTCCAAACAACTTTTGAAAATTTGAGCGAAATTGAATCAAAATTGTGAAGGTTATGCGTGTTTGTTGAATTTAACGTTAGCGCATGCGCAGGGCGTACCGCTGGATCAATCATGTTGAAATTTGTATGGGACCTCAAGGGGCCTTATCCGCACCATCCCTCGAAATTTGAGCTGAATCAATTCAAAATCGTGGAAGTTATGGCTGTAACAAGGAAATGCGGACAGACTCACAGACTCACAGACTCACAGACTCACAGACTCACAGATTCACAGACTCACAGACTCACAGACTCACAGACCGACAGACACGGAACCAAATTTGTTCAGTAGGCTTTGAAACGCAAAATGCAAGTGGAAATTTTGATTTCTGAAGACAAAAATTTTTTGGCTCACGAAAGTGAACACAAGGCTTCCGCTGCTTCGCAGACTCGGAAGCAAAATACGGAAGCATCGAAAGGGGAATAATCCTGCAGAACTGAGCAACCCGCCGTCCTCAGCGGAATATCACGGGTTTCGAGTTCTACGAAAATCAAACAGGTGCAAACACCAGACGGTTGGAGTGGGGAACTGAGGGACTTTTTAAGAATTGGGTTCAAAGGTATTTTGGTAAGTCGGGTAAACAACATTCACGTGACCCCAATGCTGGTCCCTGATTGGCTTTTTCCAAAATTCCGTTGCTCTTCCCCGCTCAGTCCTCTGCGCCTTCTGGGCCTTTCGTTTCACGCAGGTCAGTTTGTTTCCGGGCGTTGAAAGGTTACGGGTGCCGCGTTTGAAATTATTTCGTTGTATGTAAATGTGTTCGGATTCAGAGTTGTTCCAGCGTTTGAATGGATATCGAAAAACTCGACCTCCGCAACTGTGAGTACCTGCATCCGTGGTATCATCATTAGATCGAATTTCCAATTTTGGCTTATTATTCTCAATAATAAACCTTTTGAATCGAGCATGAAAAACAGGACCTATAAACCGAATTTCGTCCGTTTTGGCTCATGGTAACTAAGAAAAGTGCCAAGTACGGTGTACGGTGGACGGACAGAAATTTTTTTAGTGCATTTTCGGATTCTACATACCTTGAAACGGAAACCATCAAATTTTGAGGGGGCGTTAAAAATTGTTTTTTCATGCTCGATTCCAAAGGTTACTTCTTGAAAATAATAAACCAAAAGTTCACCCCCCCCCCCCCCCCGCCACACTCAAAATTTGTTTGAGTTTTGGGTTTTAGTAACATCAGCTTTTGAGGTACCGTTTTCCATGTTTTTTAGGACGAGAAGACCGAATATGCAGTCGATTTTGACCAATGAGTGGAAAATTGAGGTTCAGCCTTAAATTTAACGTTAAATTTTGGTCTAAATTCGTTCTTCCGCACACAGGTTGGGTCCCCATTTGGGAGCACATATGGGTCCTAGTTGTGCTCCGAAACTATGCAGCCCGATCGGCATACACCCAGGGGTGTTATGGGAAAAAACGCTGCAAAGTCCTTGTCACATGGGGTTTATTATTCTACAGAAATGTTGGCTGTACATTTATTGTTTGTTTCATGTGAAATAATTGAAATAGCTATTTCTGATGGTTTCCACCAATTTTGGCCCCCAAAACACAAATTAGGTAGGTACGATCTTTTTTTTTTTTCAAATTAACTTTGATCATTGGCAGTGCCATTTAATCGTCTTGATCCACCTGCTGACACTTTTTCTAGTGTTATTCTACAAACTGATGGTGATTTCAGACGATTTCGCGGGTTTTTGACTCATACAAAATCAATTTTGGGAGCTGAACATCTGGTACAACCTCAATTTTCCACTCCTTGGCCAAAATCGACCTCATATTCGATCTTCTCGTCCCCAAAAACATGGAAAACGATACCTCAAAAGCTCATGTTACCAACATGTTGCTAAAACGCAATAAGTACCTATTTTTACACACATTTTCACTCACAACACCCCTGGGAATATTCTGATCGGGCTGAAAAGTTTCGGGACACAACTAGGGCCCAAATGGAGCATGTGTGCGAAAGAACGACTTTTTTAGACCGAAAATGAAGCCTGTACACGTGATACGGCGGACGGCGGACGGCGTACGGCGGACGGACATTGCATTTTTTGAGTCTACGCACCTTGAAATGGAAAAGAAAAAAGTTTGAGGGGGTGTTATAAAAATTTTTTGCTGAGCGATTACATAGGTGTATTATTCAGAGAATAATAAACCAAAATTGGTGTAAACATAGGGGGTTTTGAGGGTTTTTATGAGGGTTCAGTGAACATGAGCTTGTGAGGTATCGTTTTTTATGTTTTTTAGGGCGAGGAGGCCGAATATGAAGTCGATTTTGGTACAAGTATGTTATAGCCCCGCCAATATCGATTGTATCGATTATCTCAAATACATCGATCCTTGTGGTATCGATGACGTGTATCAGACAAGACGGTGGGTGTTCCCATTCCGCCGCTCGCATTGTCAAGCGATCTGGATGCTCGCTAACGCTCGCATCTCAAAAAAGATGAACAATCCCAGAAACTATCCTGTGAATGAGCAGGTTGTTTGGGACTTCTGAATAGATGGTACAAGTATGTTATAGTCACTCTTATTTTTTGGTGTCCTTACAATGGTCTTCCCGTATTCATTTTGAAAGTTGATATCGGCACCCGGGATGTAGGCATCGGGACGCCATATTGAGCCGTCATCGATACCACAAGGATCGATGTATTTGAGATAATCGATACAATCGATATTGGCGGGGCTATAACATACTTGTACCTCGATTTTGACAAAAAAGTGGAAAATTTAGGTTTTAGCGAAGGTTCAGCTCCCAAAAATCATTTTTATTGAGTCAAAAACCTGGGAAATTTTCTGAAATCACCATAAACTTGTATAATAACACTAGCAGTAGTATCAACATGTGAATCAAGGCAATTAAATGGCACTATCGTTTAAAAAAAACTAAATAAATAAAATTAAAAAATTGAAAAAAAGGGAGCCGAGGTTTGGTTTTGGCCAAAATTGGTGGAAACCATCTAATTTAAAATAGCTATTTCAGTTACCGCACATGAAAGAAACAATAAATGAATGGCCGACATTTCTGTACGTATTTCCAGTAGAATAATAAATCCTAGTGCCAAGGACCGGAGTGTTTTTTGTTATATAACATGAGCTTGTGAGGTATTGTTTTCCATGTTTTTCGGACGGAGGCCGAATATGAAGTCAATTTAGACCAGAGCCGAAAATTGAGGTGCTAACGAAGTTTCAGCCTTAAATTTACCCTAAATTTTGATCTAAAATCATCGTCCTTCCGCACTCAGTTGGGTTCCCCATTTGGGAACACATTTGGGTCCTAGTTGTGCTCCGAATCTCGGCAGCCCGATCGGAATACACCCAGGGGTGTTATGGGAGGAAAATGGGTGTAAAAATAGGGGTTTTCGAGTTTTTTTTTTGAGATTTTAATGAACACGAGCTTGTGAGGTATCGTTTTCCATGGTTTTCAGGGGAAGGAGACCGAATATGAAGTCTATTTTGAGCAATGAGTGGGGATTTGAAGTTGTACCGAAGGTTCAGCTCCCAAAATTCATTTTTTATGAGTCAAAAACCCGTGAAATGGTCTGAAATGACCATAAATTTGTATGAAAACACTAGGTGTACAAGACAGTTAAATGGCACTATCAATGATCACGAATAATCTCTAAAAAAACGCTGCAAATCCCTGCACAACGGTTTATTATTTTGTACGGAATACCCTTCTGTTACAGATCACAGCTCTCTGTATAGATAACCCTTCTATTATGTACTATTCTACACCCTCCGTAGGTTAGTACCTAACCCCGTACTCGTTACTAGGTACCTACCTAAACCGTTGTGTAATAATTTACCTGTATAGGTTCCCCTTCTACGGAGATAGAATAATGAACCGTTGTGTAATAATTTGCCATTTTGTAATAATTTACCCATCAATGATACTTCAACGGTTGTTCAAGTTGCAAAAGTACCTATCAACAAAATCCAGCTCCTTCTTGGTAGATGAGCCGTTGTGTAATAATGTACCGTTGTGTAATAATTTACCGTGGTGCCATAATTTACCGTTGTGTAATAATTCACCGTTGTGTAATAATTTGCAGTTGTGTAATAACTTACCATTGTGTAATAATTTATACCCATCAATAATACTTTAACGATTGTTCAAGTTTCAGAAGTACCTACCAACAAAATCCAGTAGTCCATCACTTTTCAAATGAAATAATATCGCAGAACAAACAACTCGACTTCATACAGCCATCCTTGATTATAATCAGGTGCTCTGTAGTTATGAAATCCGGGCCGGGTTTATACCGTTTGATTTACGATCATGTTGACGAAGCTTTTTGGTGCACACGAACGGCTGGACGTACAATGCTCCGGGTGGTCTCAAAAAATTGTTTAGCTCAAGACAAATTTAATAACGCAAAAATAAACATACCCTTCTATCGGAAGTTTTCGAGATACGGCGTTCTGAAAATGTCAACCCCTTTTTTGAACCCCTTAGAGATGACTGACAGTAACGTCGAGCTTCGAGGACCAACTAGACGCCGAACGGAACCTATAACCCGAATTTCATCAATTTTTTTTTCATGGTAACTAAGAAAAGTGGCCCGTACGGCGGACAGACAGAAATATTTTTATTGCAGTTTTGGATTCTACATACCTTGAAACTTAAACCATCAAATTTTGAGGGGGGTAAGAATTTTTTTCTTGCTCAACCCCAATGGTTCATTATTGAAAATAATAAACCAAAATAAATGAAAATAAAAAAAATAAGATAAAGTCTAATTTGTGTATTTGGGGGCCAAAATTGGTGGACCATCAAAACTAGCTATTTCAATTATTATTCATGAAAGAAACAATAAATGAACAGCAACATCGCCGTAGGTATGTCCAATCTATTCATATAATAAAACAGTGTCTGTTTGTTTGTCTGTTTGTTTGTCTCGGCATCAATTGAGAACGGCTGAACGTAGAAAGTTGCGGCTGGTACCATTTGACGCAGAATTTATCTGGGAAGGTTTATGAAAAATCCGCATTTGAATCTGTCCATCCGTTGAAACACTATGAATGAAATACTACTAAAAAACGTGTTATAATCACTTCTATGAGGACGTTTATGCTTAGATTCTGGATTCAGTTCGACGAGTACATTCAAGTGGTACTTCAATCAGGATGTTAGTGGGAGGGGGGTACAGGTTATGAGAGGGGGGGGGGGGGTCTACAGAAATTTCAAAACTACTTGACCAATTGGAGTGCAACTTTGGGAATTTGTTGTGTGAACATTGAGGAATGTTTCTAACCAGGTAGGGAGGGTTCATAGGATACGGGGGGGGGGGGGGGGGTTAAAGGCAGTTAGGGTTGGCATTGGGGAAGGTTTCTGATCAGTTGAGGAGATGGTATCTGTTATGAGTGGGGCCTGTCCTAAAGGGGGTGTCTGGTCTACCGTTGCGAAGCGCGGGTACACAGCTAGTATAATAATAAACCCGTGACAAGGACTTCGCGGTGTTTTAGCGAATTTTCAAAGAAAATGAAGCTATTGCAATGGCTTCGAAATTTAAATAATATACATTTTTGGAAATTTTCTTCATAGAAATCCGTTTCAGACCATTCTAAAACGATTCCTGAAATTTAACACTTTTTTATATGTATATATATATTTATATATATATGTGTCACTCCAGACGATAACTCTCGATAGAATTGAGATAAACAGCTCAAATTTGCACAAAAAATCTATCTTGGCAATCGAAAGGCTAAGTTCGAAGATGGGCGAAATTGGCCTACTCTAAGGAGGGTTTTGGCGCATTTAAAGTGCGCAAAAATTACCCAAAAATCCCCAAAATGTTATTTTCCAACAAGTGACCCCTCATTTTAAAGGTTTTTGTACGCTGAACACGATGGTGAAATCAGAATTGCGATATCTCATTCCGTTCTCAAACTGGAGCACTTTGAAGATTAAGGAACGTGGTTATTTCTTCGAAAATTCGCTCTTATAGCCATGCTGCATGACTGTGGTTTTTTTTAAATCTGCGCACCTTGAAATGTAAATGAAAAAATTTTGAGCGGGTGATATGGTTTATTATTCTGTGAGTAATAATCCAATAATAATAATAAAATAAAATAAATACGTGCGCATACCCACAATGGGTAGGTTGCCCATTTTGTGAGGGATGCCATATTTCCGTTCTGCACAGCGAAATGTTCACGCATACACAGCCAAATACTCCGAACATCCATCCGCGTGATGACCCTGAAGATGACGAAATACAACCAACGTTGTTACTATTGGGTCAAAGTCGCACATTAAGGTCTTCCCTTTGTTTTCGTTTGATTCCTTCACCGTGAGACGCCGTGTGGGGTGGGACCCCTGTTGGCACAGTCGCATCCCATAGAAAAGTTACATTCATTTCAGCCACAGAACGCAGCAGTCGAGTCAAGGTTGGATTGGCTGAACGATTTGAGTCACTGCAATACTTGTCATCGATCACAAAAGTACCTGATGTACCTGTAAGCCTGAATGTCGACGATCAAACCCACCTGAATGAAGTAAAAATGCAGTAAAAACTCGCGGCAAATTATTACGCAACGCCTTGTTATTTACCTGTATAGATGGAACTTCTGCGTGTTCGCTCTTTTCTGTCGTCAGTACCCTCGAGCTCCCCCCCCGGGAAAGCCCTAAATCGAGCACTGGAGCCTGCCCGGAAATTAAATATCATGAAAATTCAAGGGATTCAATAATTAAATCATTAATTATTTGTTGTTATTTATGAAGCATAACGTTTGCTCAAGTTCCAAAAGCACCTATCAACAGAATCATAAAGATCCATCATTTTTCAAATGAGATAATGTCATAGAACAACCAACTCGACTTCATACAGCCATCCTTGATTATAATCAGGTGCTCCCTAGCGATGATATCTGGGCCGGATTCATACCGTTTCATTCACGATCATGTTGACGAAGCTTTTCGGTGCAAACGGACGGCTGGTCGTACAGTGCTCCGGGTGGTCTCAAACAATTCTTTAGTTCAAAATCAATTTAGAAACATAAAAAAACCATACCCTTTTATCAAAAGTTTTCGAGCTACGGCGTTCTGAAAATTTCAACCCCTATTTTTCACCCTTTAGAGATGACTGACAGTAACGCCAAGCTTCGCGAACCAACTAGATCCCAAAACGGACCTTCAAACAAAATTTAATTAATTTCGGTTCATGGAGTAGAAGTATGAAACTTCTTTCATTTTCATCGGACAAAAATAGTTTTCCATTCGTTGGAAAGCTCTTGATTTATCACGAATTTATTTCGTATTTGTTCTTGGTATTTATTTCGTAGTTTCATACTATAACTTTATAAATCTCTATATATTATAAGTTCGAATCTCTGTCTGTCTGTCTGTCTGTGTGTCTGTCTGTCATCCCACGGCCTAACGGCTCGACGGATATCGACCAAATTTGGCACGAATATCCAGTAGGCTCCCAAGTTGTGCAACGTCGCATTTTTAATTCCCTGACCATAGCGGAACTATGGTCGACCATGGTCAACTTCGTTAATTGAAATGGTAACCCCTGTTTTTTATCGCGTATTCGTAATCTACGTGAAATTCTATCTACGATCGACCCTTCGGACTACCCCCGCGGTCGAGCATAGCGCATCCATGGGCCCCTCCATGGTCGAATCCCGAATTGCTCAACGGATATCGACCAAATTTGGCACCAATATCCGGTAGCCTCCTAAGTTGAACGTAGGCGCATTTTTAATTCCCTGACCATAGCGGAAATATGGTCGACCATGGTCAACTCCTGAATGGCTTGACGGATTTTGATAAAATTGGGCACAAATACCCGGTAGGCTATGGGATTTTTCCGTCGTTTGTTGGTTCCACGATACTGCGTACAGCGAATGTCGGATAGCGAGCGAAGCGAGCGGTCAGGCTAGTTGATGTTATAAATGGATAGTAAACAATGACGCTTGTTATTGGTTGTCACTTGGTTGTAGCGCGGCTAAAGCATGTTCCATGTTTCTTGAATTTTAGCCGTAGGCTCTAAGCAGTAATAATACACTGCCAAGGTGATGGCACAGGAGCTTCCTCGTCACAATCAGAGTGACCCATTATAAAATAGAACAGACTCGGAAGCAAAATAACATAACATTACATTTTTTTTTTTTTTTGTTGTTGTTTTTAATGCATTTATTTTAAAATTACAATTCCGTTATGTACACAATTTTTACAAATGCTACTCCCCTCGGTAGGCGAGCCTGTGCTGAGGGGAGGAGTTCCTTTTTAACTTTACATAACAAGACTTAACCTAACTTGACAACAATACTTAACTGAAACCGACAACCTAAATTTAGCAAACTCACTCCAGATACTTAATTAATTATTCAAAACAATTTATTTCCCGTTCTTTATAACCAAAGGGCAGAAATATAGCAGAAAAAGAAAAAAAACATTACTTAACTAAAAAAGAAAACAAAAAAACATCTTTCCCTAAATATACCAATCACCTTGTTATTTCATAACCTAATTTCATTTTGGGATGAAATGTTCCCCTAATCTGCTCTTAAAAGATGCAATGGTACCAGCCGATCTGATGCCAAGTGGTAGGCTGTTGAACAGCCTAACCCCCCAATAATCAAAACTCCTCTGTCCACAAGCTGTGAGACGGAAGGGAGGCTGTACCAAGCACCGACCACTCGACCTTGTAATCCCATCCGCGATTAATGCATTTCCCCCTGTGTCGATTCTCTTATAAATTTTTATGAGAATTAATTTCTCAACAAGGTCTTTCACTCTCAATACTTTAAATTCCTTAAACAACTCATCGGTTGGGAACCTAATTCTTTTTTTCATTAATATTTTAATGAGTAGCTTTTGCATGACAAATATCAAGTTGATCAGCCCCTCTCCGCAGCCCCCCCATCCCCCTACACCATACATGATAATTGGCTGAATCAGTGCATGGTACACCATCCTCCGTGAATCCACTGAGAGGAAGTTCCTTACTTCTCTACAAATACATATGAGCTTCCTTAGTCTGGCCAGCATATTCTCAATTTGGATGTTCCATCTAAGCTTCTGATCAATTTTTACACCCAGATAGCGAACACTTGAGACCCTTGCTATGGTTGGGCAGCCACATATCATCACTCCATCGCATGACGGAAGGTGACACTCAATATCCTCAATTTCAGGGTTTTGGGCGTTAGCCATGGTAAATGCCAAAAATTTAGTTTTTTCAAAATTCAGCTGCATGCCTAGTTCCCTAAGACGTTTTAAGATCACTACTAGGGCAAGTTCAGTCCTCCTTTTTGCTATTTCCCAATTGTCCCCCGATACAACAAGAGCAGTGTCATCGGCGAAGGAAATCAGTGTTCCCCCTACTCCTGTCTCAAGCAATTGATTTATAAATACTATGAACAGAATAGGGCCAAGAACAGTGCCCTGCGGAATGCCAAAGCTACAGCTTTGCCCGCTACTTATTACCGTGCCAAGCCTAACATATTGATACCTATCCATAAGATAGCTACTTAGCCAGTTCACAAATGCTGTATCCACGCCCGTTGTTCTGACCGCTTCAACTAATTTAGAGTGCGAGACCGTATCAAACGCTTTTGTGAGATCCATAAACGTCCCTATAACTTTTTTGCCCCCATCCATCGCCTTGGTCACCTCACAAGTAAGAAGCGAAATCGCATCATCAGTGCTCCTTCCCTTCCGGAAACCAAACTGCATTTCACTCAATAACCTATGGCTTTCTAAATACTCCACAAAAAAGCTCTTTGCTATTTTTTCTATTACTTTAGCTATCACTGACAATATGACATTGGTCTGTAGTTAGTGAGCAGCGCTGGGTCACCCTTTTTATAAAGTGGTACCATAACAGCTTTTTTATATATTTTGGGAAACATGTTGTTGGCAAACGAGATATTTGTTATGTGAGTTATTGGTCCTGCAATATATTCCTTGTATTTTTTCAAAATTTCTATCCCAAAACCGTCCATTCCAGGACTAGAGCCTCCTCTGATACTTTCGAGAGTTTTTATAACTTGCTCCTGGTTCACCCTAGTAAATGCTCGTCGTTCGAGATTTCCTGAAAGGCAGACAGGATCCTGAGTTCCAGTGGCTGCATTCGCGATTCCTCTCCCAACCGTTGCAAAATGTTCATTGAGGGCATTAGCGACTGCAGTAGGCTCGACGCTTGTTTCCAAGACTTTTCCATTAACATTTATTGACTTTATATTACTCTTCCCCCTGTTCTTCCCAATACTATTATTAATAACCTTCCATACTTGTTTTGTGTCGTTCCCTGCCTTTACAATTTTCGTTCCATAGAAATCATTTTTCGTGATTTTTATGAGTTCGGAAAGCTTATTGCTGTACTTTTCGTAAAAATTCTTTAAAATAACATTAAACGGTTGTTTACGCATCTTTTTACCAATAATTTCCTTTTTCCTCACAGAAGCCAGAAGAGCTCCTGTCATCCAAGGCTTAATCTTGGTTTTTTTGTGGGAAAGTTTCTCTTTTTTCGAAGTAGCATTGCAAATATGTTTTCTCAGCATTTGATCGAGGGCTTCAGCTGAAAGATCGACGTCATCTGTCCCATAAACCTCAACCCATCTTTCATTTTTTAAAGATATTTCCAGGTCATTGTAGTTTATTTTGTTTATACAGCTACTGCCCTCGGTGAAACTGTATTTACCGCCAAGATCTAGTTGTAACAAAGTGCTATAATGGTCCGTGACAAGTGTTTTCCAGACAACTGACACTGGGTTGCAATATCGACTATTTCGCAAGAAAATGTGGTCAATAGTAGATTTTGTGTCTCCTACGATTCTAGTATAATTGTTTATTACATTACATAACATTACATAACGTTAAATATACATATTACATAACATTACATTACATAACATAACATTACATAACATTACATGAAATATACATATTATACATAACATGACTTCCATAATACATTACGTCCATTATACATAACTAGCCTGACCGCTCGCTTCGCTCGCTATCCGAGATTCGCTGTACGCAGTATCGTGGAACCAACAAACGACGGAAAAATCCCATAGCCTACCGGGTATTTGTGCCCAATTTTATCAAAATCCGTCAAGCCATTCAGGAGTTGACCATGGTCGACCATATTTCCGCTATGGTCAGGGAATTAAAAATGCGCCTACGTTCAACTTGGGAGGCTACCGGATATTGGTGCCAAATTTGGTCGATATCCGTTGAGCAATTCGGGATTCGACCATGGAGGGGCCCATGGATGCGCTAAGGTCGACCGCGGGGGTATTCCGAAGGGTCGATCGTAGATAGAATTTCACGTAGATTACGAATACGCGATAAAAAATAGGGGTTACCATTTCAATTAACGAAGTTGACCATGGTCGACCATAGTTCCGCTATGGTCAGGGAATTAAAAATGCGACGTTGCACAACTTGGGAGCCTACTGGATATTCGTGCCAAATTTGGTCGATATCCGTCAAGCCATTCAGGAGTTGACCATGGTCGACCATAGTTCCGCTATGGTCAGGGAATTAAAAATGCGACGTTGCACAACTTGGGAGCCTACTGGATATTCGTGCCAAATTTGGTCGATATCCGTTGAGCAATTCGGGATTCGACCATGGAGGGGCCCATGGATGCGCTATGGTCGACCGCGGGGGTAGTCCGAAGGGTCGATCGTAGATAGAATTTCACGTAGATTACGAATACGCGATAAAAAATAGGGGTTACCATTTCAATTAACGAAGTTGACCATGGTCGACCATAGTTCCGCTATGGTCAGGGAATTAAAAATGCGACGTTGCACAACTTGGGAGCCTACTGGATATTCGTGCCAAATTTGGTCGATATCCATCAAGCCATTCAGGAGTTGACCATGGTCGACCATAGTTCCGCTATGGTCAGGGAATTGAAAATGCGACGTTGCACAACTTGGGAGCCTACTGGATATTCGTGCCAAATTTGGTCGATATCCGTCGAGCCGTTTGGCCGTGCATAGAAGGACAGACATACAGACAGAGCGCATGCGCAGGGCGAACCGCTGGCTCTATCATGTTGAAATTTATATGGGACCTCAATGGGCCCTACCCGCTTAATCCCTGAGAATTACATTGAAATTGGGTGAAATCTTTGGTTACTACGGCTGTAACAAGGAAATTGAATCTATTTCACGCCAGCGCATGCGCAGAGCGCACCGAGGGTCCGATCATGCTGAAATTCATACTGGGACTCACTAGGCCTTGTCCAAACAACCCTTGAAAATTTGAGCGAAATTGAATCAAAATTGTGAAAGTTATGCGTGTTTGTTGAATTTAACGTTAGCGCATGCGCAGGGCGTACCGCTGGATCAATCATGTTGAAATTTGTATGGGACCTCAAGGGGCCTTATCCGCACCATCCCTCAAAATTTGAGCTGAATCAATTCAAAATCGTGGAAGTTATGGCTATAACAAGGAAATGCGGACAGACTCACAGATTCACAGACTCACAGACCCACAGACCGACAGACACGGAACCAAATTTGTTCAGTAGGCTTTGAAACGCAAAATGCAAGTGGAAATTTTGATTTCTGAAGACAAAAATTTTTTGGCTCACGAAAGTGAACACAAGGCTTCCGCTGCTTCGCAGACTCGGAAGCAATATTAGCATCCGGGGGTCCAGGGGGCTTGCCCCCTGGCGAGGCGCGCAGAGCCGAGTTTTTTTTACCCCCTTCCCCTCAAAATATTGTTGTTTCCGTTTCAGTGTACGTAGAAACCGAAAATGTAATAAAAAAATTTCTATCTACCCGCCGTACGCCGTACTTCGCACCTTTCTTAGTTATCATGAACCAAAAATCAATGAAATTTGGTCTGTAGATCCCATTTGAGGTCGGCGTTATAATAATAATAATTATTATTATTATTGACAGAGTCATCTGTGACAAACGCCGTAGCTCGAATTTTTCAATATGACGTTTTTTAATTGAATGATTCCGAACTTGAGAATTGTTTGAGACCAACCGGATCATGTTACGTCCAGCCGCTCGTTCACAGTATGGAATTTGGCTTCGTCAACATGAGTGTGAATGAAAAAATGATCTTCAACATGTTACGTTAAACTACTACTATTCATTCCGCAATTACCACAGAAAACAGTGATTGCACAGAAGTGTTATTTATACAGAAAAATAATAAACCGTTTGTGAAGCGTTTAGCGATGAACGAAGAGTTTTGTTTGCAACTGTTACATCCCTCCCTAGTACATCCGTTCAATTACCAAGAATTGTTGAGAAATGTTAATACATATCGAGCCGTCTATGATTTTTTTAGTTCGCTTAGGGTTTGGGTGTAGTTTTGGTTGGTAAATATTTGACAGTTTATTATATATGTCTCTCTGTGATGTTGACAATAATTTTATAAATAAAAATAAGCAAGTAAGTGTCAATTTGGCACTTCTGTGTTATGTGTAACTCGTAAATAATGTATGGCAACACCGTACCATTGTACGATGCCCCCCCCCCCCCCCACAAAACCCGTTTTGTAATAATTTGCGACGTTTATGTTTATTCTTTTTTTTAATAATTGACTTCTAAAATTATTTTAGCCCGACTTCATTAGCGGTACAAAGGGAGTAGAAACGATCGGTTCTCTGGGGGGGTTCCTTTTGTAGTGGCTCTTGTAACTCCCACATTTTCCAAGTTCAAGGAGGGAGAGTGAGAGGGAGAGAGATCTTTTGCTAAATCTAGAAAATTTTCATTATTTCCTCAGTTAAGGGCTGTCACTTGCAGTTGATATCTGAATTTATTATAATTTTCATCGTTTCAAGATGATCACTCGATTTGGTACGTACCTAATTTACCAGTACCCCCCCACTTATTCAAATCATCCCTTGATACTCATTCAATATTCGAAACCATTAGAAATAATAGGTTGAATTTTTAGGATGACTCGATTGTACGAGTATTAACAATATTTTGGTTTTTTATCTTCAATAATAAACCTTTGGAATCGACCATAGAAAATGGTTAATCCCCCCCCCCCCCTCCAAATTTGATGGTTTACCTTTCAAGGGACGTAGAATACGAATATCGAGTAAAAAAATTTCCGTCCGTCCGCGGCTTTTTCCTTAGTCCCCATGAACCAAAATTCACGAAATTTGGTGTATGGGTCCCGTTTGGGCTCCAGTTGGTCCTCGAAGCTCGGCATCACTGTAACTCAACTCTTAAGGGTTGAAAAATAGGGGTTGAAATGTCCAGAGTATCCCCACCTCGAAAAATTGTATTTTGAGGTGTGGGTTTTCTCACTTTTTTAAATAGTTTGATTTTTTCTGAATTTTTGAGACCATTCGGAGCATTGTGATGCGATGTTGCCATACAATTTGGTGAACAGTTTGCCGTAAAGAGCAGGGTGTATGCAGGCATCAAGCTGTGTTGAGAGCGCACACCACTGGTCTCTGCTAGCTGGGCGTTGGGCGATATAGCGCAGTGGTCTACCTAACAAACTGATACGCTAAAGTTCCGGGGATCGAAACCCTACCGGGACTGTATATTTTTTCACTCCACATCAACATGTTATTAACATCAACATATATGTAGTTAACAGAATTATTTTAGCAACATTTAACACGTTATTTAGGTAGGTACCTAGTAACGAGTATCGGGTTAGATACTAAGGTACCTAACCCTGCGTCTGCGATATGCATAATATGTATAGAATAGTACATATATTACGAATGGCTATATATACAGACAGTTGTGATGTGTAACATAATGGTGTTCTGTACAAAATAATAAACCGTTGCGTAGGGATTTGCACCGTTTTGTCAGTCTCAAAAGCCGTGCAGATGTACGTACTTTTATGGGTTGTCGGGTGCCTTCCTGACTCTTGCTAGCAGAACTAATTTGCTCAAAATCGATGTGAAAGCCACAAACACGGCCTACTAGGAACAAAAAATATCGATAGCTACCTATGATATTGAAAAGTATTTGTTATGTGTGTTATTTGTAGTAAGATTGATGGAAGATTGTGGAAGAGGGCAGGAGTTAGAAGAAAGGTCTAGGCTCAATTCGTTATTGGAAAATAATATCTAGACACCTAATGGAGCAGAACTAAGACAGCTTAGTCTCATGTTTCTCTTCGTTTTCATATGTGGGGTCCGGACGGGGAAGGTAATTTGTGGACTTACAAGCGATGTCTGTATCAGCTCTCAAGGAATGTCGAACAGTAATAAAGTGATATAGCTTGTCCTGTCCCCTCAAACCTCTGCATGTTCCACTCCCATGTAATATAGAAAGATTTAACCAAATAAAGGAAGGGAAAGACGAGGAGGGTGACGCCAATGGAGAAGGGTCCCTTCCATCAACCGCCATCGCCCTCAACGGTCATAACAGCTGATTGTGGACGAGGGACGGGTCGAAAGGGGCCTTTATAAGCAGCCCTGCTAGCCCAGCCCGTCATTCGACTGATCTCGCTCTTACCCACGATTTCTCTCTCACCCGACCTACACCTCCTCTCTCTCTCTTTCCCTGTGCCTGCTGTGGTGAAAACCGCAGGGTGCTCCCTCTTGAATACTGGCTGTGGTGAAAACCGCGGGGCTTTTTTCTCGTCCTCTCAGCGTCTGCTGTGGTGAAAACTGTGGGACGTTTCCTTCTCCCCTACCACCTGCTGTGGTGAAAACCGCGGGGTACTGGCCTCCACCTACCAGGCGCCTGCTGTGGTGAAAACCGCGGGGAGTCACTACCTCTATTGCCTGCTCTGGTGAAAACCGCGGGGAGCTAACATCCTCTCCAAATTAACGCCTGCTGTGGTGAAAACCACGAGGCGTTAGCAAAAGACTCCTGCGGAGCACACCCTTCCTCGAAACATCATCCAACCTCTCACTCCACTCATTCTTCACCTCACCCAAGCCTACCCGACCATTAGGAGTCCCAACATAGCTGTTATACCTATATAGGTGAAGGTTGATGAATGATTTATTGTATTATTCTTACGATTGCTGCAAGAGATCACAATATATTATGATATACCTAATGATATGAAAATTTGACAAAATAAAAAAATTAATGATAGGTTCTCTTTGTGATCACTTTAAAGAGAAAAAAATTGTAGTTCTCCAGAATTGAAATTCGACTCGCGTTTCAGAACTTTCTGAACGAATTTGGACCATTGCCTGTCTGTGTAACCACATATCCTTGCAACGCGCATAACTTACCCGATAGAGTGGATGTAAAGAGTTGAAATTTGAAGGTGCCGGATGGGCTGTCGATGATGCCATATGAGTTTCGTCAAAATCAAGATGTAACATTCGTCTGCGCATGCGCAAACGCAAAACCACATTCAAGTGGTAGAGTTGGTCTTATTAAGAATACGAGGATGCTATGTGCCACACCTTGGCTGAGGGTTATCAAACAGCGCTTAGTCGGTAGGTGCAATGTTGTTAGTCAGACCTTGGAACCTAGAAATCGCCATGAAACTGATATCAGTCGTTGAAGTTAGTGAGTATCCAATTCGTTATGTTACCACCTATAACATCGTATTTCAGCAATACATCATGGACCCTTTTTGGGGTGACCTCCAGGTGGATGCGCTGTACACTGTCTTCGCTAAGGCTTTTGACCGAGTGTCGCATTCCTTATTGCTGGCCAAACTGGAGCGCTTTGGGTTTTGTGGGTCCCTCCTTGATTGGTTCTCAAGCTACCTTTCTGATCGCTGTCTGAGTGTTCGTGTGAAGTATGTAGTATCCTCTCCATTTAAGGCCTCATCGGGAATGCCTCAGGGTTCTCATCTCGGTCCTCTGATGTTCCTTGTATTTATTGATGACCTCCGAGACATCTTCGGAGATGGCTTGAGATGCCTTCTATATGCAGATGATCTCAAGATATATTTGGCAATTGGTGACATGGGCGATTGTGAGGCCTAGCAGCGCGGCTTATCTGCTTTGGATGCCTGGTGCTCGACAAATGAACTTCCCCTGAACATAAGCAAGTGCCAGGCCTTCACTTTCTCTCGTAGTCTCAACCCAATTATTCATGACTACTCCCTGGAGACGTATGTCCTGCCCCGTCCACTGGTGATTCGTGGTCTGGGAGTGTTTTGGTTTACTATTCTGTGAATAATACACCTATGTATTCGCTCAGCAAAAAATTTTTATAACACACCCTCAAACTTTTTAACATGGATATGTTTTTGCCCTGGGGGGTCATTCTAAAATTTGCGACCGAAAAAAATGCAACGCTGCAACCGATAAACAATTTGGAGATGTGCGTGTGTAATTACCGACAATACCCATCGAAACAATAATGAAATCGAGTTGGTTGTTCTGCGATATTATTTCATTTGGTGAATGAGCACAAACCATTTTATTGAACGAATTGGAAGGTAGCGATTGGAAGGTAGCACCTAAAAATGTGCCTTCTAATAATGAAATGATGATGATGATGTTGGAATTTGTTAGATCCGAATAGTGGTCGTCTACGTGCAGCTACATAAAGTAAGTACCTAGTGAACGAAAATACAGCGCCCAAAAACATATCCATGATTCAATGTTTTTCCATGAAGTGGAAAAATTTTCTTGAATTTTAGCCGTAGGCTCTAAGCAGTAAGCATCCGGGGGTCCAGGGGGCTTGCCCCCTGGCGAGGCGCGCAGCGCCGAGTTTTATAGTGTTTTTCTTTTCCGTTTCAAGGTGCGTAGATTCCAAAAATGCAATGTCCGTCCGCCGTACGCCGTATCACGTCTACAGGCTTCATTTTCGGTCTAAAAAATTCGTTCTTTCGCACACATGCTCCATTTGGGCCCTAGTTGTGTCCCGAAACTTTTCAGCCCGATCGGAATATACCCAGGGGTGTTATGAGTGAAAATGTGTGTAAAAATAGGTACTTTTTGCGTTTTAACAACATGTTAGTAACATGAGCGTCTGAGATATCATTTTCCATGTTTATGGGGACGAGAAGACCGTATATGAAGTCGATTTTGACCAAAGTGTGGAAAATTGAGGTTTTACCAGATGTTCAGCTCCCAAATTTGATTTTTTGTGAGGCAAAAACCTGCGAAATCGTCTGAAATCACCATCAATTTGTAAAATAGCGCTAGGAAAAGTTTCAACACGTAGATCAAGACGATTAAATGGCACTACCAATGATCAAAGATAATTCGGAAAAAAAAAGCGTAGGCATACCTAATTCAAGTTTTGGGGGCCAAAATTGGTGGAAACCACCGGAAATAACTATTTCAATTATTTTACATGAAAGCAACAATAAATGAACAGCCAGCATTTCTGCAGGTATGTCCAATAGAATAATAAACCCATGTGACAAGGACTTTGCAGCGTTTTTTGATAGTGATTTGTCTTTTCGATACCACCTGGACCAGATCACGTACGAAGACACTTCTTGGTATGGTGAAGAGATACTCACGGGACTTCACTGATGTCAGTATCCTGCTGATCCTGTACAATGCGCTGGTGCGTCCATGCCTGGAGTATGCTAGGGCGGTATGGTCTCCACATTATGCAAATGGCAGGTGTACAATTGAGAGAGTGCAGGGAAGGTTTTTGCACTTCTTCTCCTTCAAATCTGGAACGCCCTGGTTCGAGTATAGTGCATCCGATTCCTTGAGGGTGAGTGGTTTGATGTCTCTGGATAAGCGCAGGGTGTTAGCAGACATCTGCGCACCTGTACAAACTCGCCCATAATCTATTGGATGCTCCCAACTTGCTCGAGGCTCTGAACTTCTTTGTTCCACCCTACCCGACCCGGACGGCGCCGACTTTTGGTTTATTATTCTGTGAATAATACACCTATGTATTCGCTCAGCAAAAAATTTTTATAACACCCCCTCAAAATTTTTTCTTTTCCGTTTCAAGGTGCGTGAATCCAAAAATGCAATGTCCGTCCGCCGTACGCCGTATCACGTGTACCGCCCTCATTTTCGGTCTAAAAAATTCGTTCTTTCGCACACATGCTCCATTTGGGCCCTAGTTGTGTCCCGAAACTTTTCAGCCCGATCGGAATATACCCAGGGGTGTTATGAGTGAATATGTTTATAAAAATAGTTACCTTTTGCGTTTTAGTAACATATTAGTAAAATGAGCTTTTGAGGTATCGTTTTCCATGTTTTTGGGGACGACCGAATATGAAGTCTATTTTGACCAAGGAGTGGAAAATTGAGGTTCTACCAAATGTTCAGCTCCCAAAATTGATTTTTTATGAGTCAAAAACCTGGGAAATCGTCTGAAATCACCATCAATTTGCATAATAATACTAGCAAAAGTTTCAACACGTGGATCAAGATGATTAATTGGCACTATCAATGATCAAAGATAATTTGAAAAAAAAGGAGCCTACCTAATTTGTGTTTTAGGGGGCCAAAATTAATGGAAACCATCAGAAATAGCTATTTCGATTATTACGCATGAAAGAAACAATAAATGAACAGCCAGAATTTCTGTAGGTATGTCCATTAGAATAATAAACCCATGGGACAAGGACTTTGCAGCGTTTTTTTATTTTTATTTATTTTATTTTATTTTTTTCATGAGTACTATTTTCTTCTTTGTTGCTGTTGTAAACAGGGCACTAGCCCGTGTCATAATAAATAAATAAATAAATAAATAAATAAATGATTCACTCGTGTGAATTCTTTACGCGTTTAATTCCACGTGTGTTGAGAACGGCTGGATCGACTTGACACTTGACAGGGGAGATGGCGCGAAATGTGCGATGGGCACATCTCCGAAGTTTGCCGGAACAATAAACCATCCTCGCCGCTCCTCCTCGTCATTCATCTTGTAAGCAACTCGGAGACGGATCGGGTGTGAACAATGGCGATCGTCGACTTGAGCTGGTTACAATGGGTTTTCCTTGGAACAGGTTACAGTTGGAGAGGTCTTTTGGAAAACACAGCTTACAGAATCCTCAATCCTAATCGAGTTTGGCGGGATTTGAGTTGAATTTCGTAACTCAAACCTCGAATTTCGGTTGGTAGAAACGCGGAAAGACTGTGTTCAGTTTGAAAGCTACCAAAGAGGTTCGACGTACTAAGTTTAGAGTTTATTCTACGACTCTACGAGTCGCCTATTCACTAAGCGAAGGAGACATCTCTTTTCGCAGAATCTCTTGAACGCAGAAGAGATTTTTATAGTATCCATGACGGGGTTATTCAGTAACTTCTGAAAGAGAGACAGCTAATTAGGTGTCTTTCCTCGAAAGAGAGTCTATTTTTCGTTTGTTTGAAAGTGATAAATCGTGTAATATCCTCGTTCATCCGCAACTACATCGGTAATTGTGATCGTGTGTTTTTTCGTTTCATAAAGGTAAGTCAATTTTCATTGAAAATATATACATATTATTGCTTCATGAGTAAAAACGTCCAAGTAACGGTTGAGGTAGGTACCTACCTACCTAAGAGTGGCCGTTCATTAGTCGTAGATATAATACAAGCATTAAGCCCCCTAATTTGACTTTTTCTGTTTATAATTGAGACTTCTAAATTTCATTTAAACTTTTATCCGATTCATGAGTAAAAACGTCCAAGTATGGATTGAGGTAGGTAGGTACCCATTGAATAGGCATTACTAAGAAATGCGTTCATTACTAAGGGATTGAACTCCCGGGGGCACAAACATCTCGCACTTCATGGATACTATGGGATTTTAATGCATTGGGATCCATATCTTGAAACGTAAACCATCAAGTTTTGAGGGGGGTTAGAATTTTTGTTTCATGCTCGATTCCCATGGTTCATTATTGAAAATAATAAACCAAAAATTCTATCCGCCCGCCGTACTTAGCACTTTTCTTAGTTACCATGAACCAAAAGTTACGAAATTTGTATCATAGGTACCGTTCGGGGTCTAGTTGGTACTCGACGCTCGGCGTTACTGTCAGTCATCTCTAAGGAGTTCAAAATAGGGGTTGAAATCTTCAGAACGCCGTTGCTCGAAAACTTTAAATAGAAGGGTATGGTTTTTTACGTTATTAAATTTGTCTTAAGCTAAACAATTTTTTGAAACCACCCGGAACGGCCCAGCCGTTCGTTCACAGTAAGGGCCTGAAGTTTATTTGGTGAACCAAATTGTGTAAGTTCAACCCCATATAAATAGGGGTTATTGGGAATTGGCCCATATTATATCATTGCTAGGGAACACCAGATTATAATCACGGATGGCTGTATGAAGTCGAGTTGGTTGTTCTGCGATATTATTCCATTTGAAAAATGACGGCTCTTTTGGATTTTGATAGGTACTTTTGTAACTAGAAGAACGTCATGCTTCATGAATAACACCAAATAATGATGAAATTATTGATCCCGCGTATTTTTATGGAAATTTAATTCTCGGGCTGGCTCCAGTATCCGATTTAGGGCTTTCTTGGGGGGAGTTCGAGGGAATTGACCACAGAAAACAGTCATCTACGCAGAAGGTGCGTCCATACAGGTAAATAGTAAACCGCTGTGTAATAATCTGCAGCGTTTTGCGTCATTTTTCCGTATGAATAAACAAGGCTTTGTCACTTCGTGGTTTGGATGCTCTCACGCTCGCTTCTCCGAAAGGAAAAAAATACTATATTTCGGTCCTCAAGTAAAAATGTGGATTAGTGGGATGAGTAGATCAAGTGGTGTGTTCCTGTAATTTTGAACGGACCCGACTGGTATGGCGATTGTCAGTGGTGGTGTATTTTAAAGGACACCTCTCCGAATGGGCGGTTTTCACGCCCTTTTCCCCGCTTTTTTGGTGCATTCCAACCCCCCCCCCCCCCCCCCCACGGCCACTACTTTCATCCTTCGCAAACCAAGATCTTGCTAAAACAATATAATCCGAAACCACGATATTCGCCCTTTGAGCGAGATATATATCTCACAGTTTAGGTTAAAATGGGATTAAATTAGGTTTAAACTTTTTTATTTTATTTTTTATTTTTTTATTTTTTTTTATTACTTCACAATATATTTTCACAAACAAGAAGAATAACAAAAACGAGAACAATAACGAGCCACCTTGCACATTCATAAGGCTTCCCCAGCCTCAGAACTTGATGGAGGCAACTTTCCCCCGTCGGTGGTGCCGCGTTGCTGCCGTCTTCGTCGTTTGCAGGCTTCACCCCTGAGGCCTCAGTTCAGTCCCAACTGAAGAGCCGCTCCATCTGACATTCCCAAAAGCTCTCCCGCGGGACGCCACTTCGTCCGACTTCCCCGCAGGCACATACTTGAAGCCCTCAAGATGGCGAAGGCCAAGCGGGGTCGGAGCCATCCCATAACCGTGCTGTATGGCCGCATCCACCGATCTGCCAAGCGTTCTGCCGTGTGTTTAATAAAAGTATTCATTTGAGGGGCAAAAACGGCGTCCGCGGTGCAAACGAGAGGCGTGAATGTCGCGTGGCGTTCTTCACAAGCATTGAGGTATTTTCTTTTCTTCTCCTCTTCTGCCGCTGATAGGACGCTGAGGACAGCCCGGGAACCGTAAGAGGGGGGATCTGAGTCAAGGACTCGGACATCGAATAATGCCACCCTCTGTGGTTCCCACACCCCCCTGCATGCTAAATCCCCTCGCAGCCCTGGATGGGGCCCATTGGGCTCAACGATAATCGGCTCCCTCACACAATTGCCCCACGCCTCGGTAGTTACATCCCCTAGCACATCACGAACCTCATTGTGCCTGCGGGTAACGAGGCCTCCGGTCTTACAACTCAGGGCGTGCTCCAAGGTGAATCCCCAGTTTCCACAGCCGTCGCATCTGATTGGCATGTCTGGGGGTCGCCGTTTGTACCTTATAGCGAGAGCATCCCGGAATTCACAAGGGGAGAGGTCAAAATTTTGTTGTTTTAGTGGGACTGCTGACAACCATCCTGAAGAACTACCCTGGCACCACTTAACCACTGACCTTCCGATTGCGCGCTGCCTATCCTCTGGAAACCTGGCCAATGTCCTGTGGAGGGTTTCATCTTCCATCAAATCCCGCTGCTTCTTAGCTACTCTCTTCATAGCCTGAGTTCGAGCCACGTGTTCATCTATGCTTAGGGGTGCTCCCTCTGTCAATGCCACGGTTAGCTTCTCTGTAGCTGCCCGAGATAAATCATAGGATTGACACATGTTACCTGTAATGGGCCAAGAGGAGGGGACCCCAGTTGGATCATCAATGGCCAGCCCGCCTTTTGATACTGGCAGGGAAAATAGGTCACATTCAATTTCAGAGGGCTTGTCACTCCCCATAATGGCTGGAATGAATTCACTCCTTATGACCTCCTTCAGCGGCCCCATATAGTGTTCTGCACCTTTCATCACCCTCTGGAGGAATTGCCATTTGAACCTTATCGATTTTGTGAAGGCCGTATACGCGGATTGGGGATGTGGTTTTCCCACTGAGGACAGCTTTTTTACAGTTTCCACCAAGTCATTCACCTTTTTGTTCATGAATTGCAGCTCGTCATCCTCTTGCCCTATAAATCCGCCCAAATACCGTTGGCCCGTTACAATCTTGATACCCGTCCCTGCAAAAATACGTTCAGCCTCGGGTTTGTCGTATGGGTGCACAACCAGGCAGGACTTCCTGCCTTGTGGGAAGTAGCCATGAGTAGGACCAAGTACTCCTAATTTCTCCCACCATTCCTTGAGCTTTTGGAACTCTCCCTGTGCAGACGAGTCATCCGCATACCAACATTGATGAATTACAGGGTCCCGTAGCTGTTCAATTATGGGTAACGTCGAAATGGCGTAAAACAACATTGCTAGAGGATCTCCTTGAGTTACTCCTTCTTTACTCAACAATGTTTCACGTGATCCTCGGAGCACTAATTGAGCATGGCCTCTGTATGTGTTGAAGAGGAATCTAGCGCACTTGGGCCACCGACGTCTTGCTTGCCAAAGAGCAACAATGCGATTCATGGTGTTGAATGCATTTTCAGCATCTACTAGCAGAAACCCCCAATTCGACCCTGGCACTGCTCTTTCATCAAATAGGTTTCCCATGGCATGCACCGCACCTTCAATGCCGGCACTGAGTCCCCCACACAATTGTTCAAATCCACAGGCTTCAGTCACCTCATCTCCTGTCGCAGCAGCCATACACTTGCAGATGATGCGCCTTAGGCAATCCCCTATTCCGATTGGGCGCACCCCCGGACATTTGTCCAAAGCCACCAATCTGCTGGACAATAGCGCCCGTACTGTACTCCATGGTACAACCTCATTCCCAAGCTTGTTGGCAAGGGCCGCTACAGCTTCCCTAAGATGAGCACTTGACCTACCGCGACGCAGCAAGAAGTCTATCCACTGCTCTGAGTTAGCTCCATTGGGGCCCCCACCTCCTCGTAACCTCCTGGCCACAGCTTCAACGTGATCACTCGTTATATGAACGTGCATTAGTGGTGGTAAGCCTTGCCCTTCGGGGATACCTAACATGTCCGGGTGTGGTACTGAGGGCTCTGGGTGTTTGGCCAATAATTCATCAATCACCGTTCTACCTTCTGAGATCTCCGAATCAGGCTGTAAGAGAGACTTCATCCCACCCTCTATGAGCCAGCGCACTGCTTCTCGAACCTTACCTCTGAGGATCAAGCGATGGAAGGTTTTTGCGAATTGATCTGAAGTTCTCTCTCTCCGCCTGCCAATCTTCTTGTCAAGACTTACGGCTTCGTCCACTAGTATACCCACTTGGCCCGATTCCCATAACTGGAGGCGTCGCCCTATAACTACTCGAATATCTTTTGCCTGTTTCACGCTCTTATCTCTTTGTAGAATAACTGCCACACAAACAAGCAACCGTTCTGACGGGAACTCACCAGATACCAACTTTTCAATTTCTTTTGCCAGTAATTCAACGGACTGGTTCCCAATTGCACCACCTGGCAGTTCATACTGCCTTCCCTGCAATTGCGTGACCTTAGACCACATACTTTCCCAATAATCATCCGCCACCTCACCAGAATCATTTACGTACTCCGCCTCGAAGGCTTGCTGGAGCTTGTCCATCACCTGGGCAACAGTCTCCTGCTGGAATGACTGATGGCTGACGTCGTGATTTGAACGCATTGGTTGTGGAGCTAGGGGCTGACTTTCCGAATTCTGGGATGAATCTGGAGCCAATGTATTTTGGGTCTCGTCTTGCGACCCACTATCCTGTGCCAATCTCTGTGAGAGGCTAATGGCTGGGCACGCATTTCTGTGTCTGGCCAGTCCCCTAGGCTTGTACCAGCCCCGGCAATCGTCACACATAACACGTTGTTGCTCACACATAGCCGGGCCTACTGAAACCACTTCGATAATTTTATGACTCCGGGTAACCAAGACCCCTCCATGGGGACGTCACATAAACAACTCCCAATAATTTCAAGATAAATTCGGATTATTTTTTTCTACAAATTTCGCGAAGGTAATTTATGAATAGGCACTTGTCGGCTTACTGAAGTGATCGAGTCAAAACGCGCAAAACCCGGCAGGCAGACCGTTCATCCAAAAATTCTTCTCTGTTGCCGCCTATGTCTCGTCCAAATCTTCAATTAGTCCGCAGCAGGCACTTGAACTATCTATGCCAATTTGAGTAGGCAGTACAGCTTCCTCTCTTGAATCAAATGAACGTATAGAGGAGTTGGGTAGGTTCATTTTGATACGGAACCATCTGCGATGAATATGAAGTCGATTTTGACCAAAGAGTGGAAAATTGTGGCTCTACCAAATGTTCAGCTCCCAAAATTGATTTTTTATGAGTCTAAAACCTGGAAAATCGTCTGAAATCACCATAAATTTGTATAACTACACTAGAAAAAGTATCAACCCGTGTATCAAGACGATTAAATGGTACTGTCAATGACCAAAGATAATTAAAAAAAAAAAAGAAGGAGCGTACCTAATTCAAGTTTTTTGGGCCAAAATTGGTGGATACCATCAGAAATAGCTATTTCAATTATTTCACCCGAATGAAACAATAAGTGAACAGCCAGCATTTCTGTAGGTATGTCCAATAGAATAATGAACCCATGTGACAAGGACTTTGCAGCGTTTTTCTCCAAAGGACCCTCCCTGTAGTCCGCTAGTCCAAATCGAATTATCCTCTGCCCCTTGTTCCTCATCCCTGTGATAGAAGTCAGCGGTGGGACGTCTTGTTGGTTGAATGGTGTGAATGTCACAAGTGGAATTGGTTCGCGTTTGTGGTGGGTGATTCAGGTGGGGGGGGGGGGGAGTCTGACCTGCGCCTGAACTTCGAACAGCAGACTGAGCCCTCAGTGATGAAACAGCGTGCGGTTGAGTCTACACGTCCGTCGTTCCGGCGCTGTTCGCGTATTACGATCGCCGGTCGGACTTCCTGTTAGAGCGCGGGTTTTTCGTTCGAAAGTGTCTGTAAACCTTCGACAATATCAGGAATAACCAAATAAGGTATTTAGGAAAAATTCTCAACTATTTCAAATGTAATGTAATCTCAAATTTAGGGAAATGTAATGTTGTGAGGAACCCGTCGCACGCCCCTATTCAATTATTATTTCCATTCAAAATAAATCATAAATAATTTTTCTCCTTCTTAACTATTCAAATTTGTTAGAAAAATTTGAAATTTTCGGAATCAACTATTCGCGAAGTGTCTCAATTTGCAAATATTGGTAGTAGGAAATGAGATTTGGCAACAATTTTTTTTTCTCAGCATTTTCTTTCAACAATACCAAAAACGAAGAAAAAGAAATTTTTAAGTTGCAAAGAAAACACTGCAAAGTCCTTGTCACATGGGTTTATTATTCTATTGGACATACCTACAGAAATGTTGGCTGTTCATTTATTGTGTCATTCATGTGAAGTTATTGATATAGCTATTTCTGATGGTTTCCACCAATTTTGGCCCTCAACTTTTCACTCCTCGGTCAAAATCAACTTCATATTCGGTCTTCTCGCCCTAAAACACATGGAAAACGATACCTCACAGGCTCATGTTCACTAAACCTCAAAAATCCCTGAAAACCCCTATTTTTACACCCATTTTTCTCCCATAACGCCCCTGGGTATTATGATCGGGCTGCCGAGCTTTGGAGCACAACTAGGACCAAACGTGTTCCCAAATGGGGAACCCAACTGTCTGCGGAATAACGACGATTTTATAGCAATATTTAACGTAAATTTAAGGCTGAAACTTCGTTAGAACCTAAATTTTCCACTCTTTGGTCAAACTCGACTTCATATTCGGTCGTCTCGTCCTACAAAACATGGAAAACGATACCGCAAAAGCTCATCTTAGTAACATGTTCCTAAAACACAAAAAGTACCTACCTATTTTTATACACATTTTCACTCATAACACCCCTGGGTATATTCCGATCGGGCTGCAATGTTTCGGGACACAACTAGGGCCCAAATGGAGCATGTGTGCGAAAGAACGAATTTTTTAGACCGAAAATGAAGCCGGTATGAGTGATACGCATTTTGAAACGTATTATAGGGAAAAAAGCCTGACGGCTAAAATGTGGTGTACCTGACCCTTCAGGTTTTTGTCCCCCTCGCTGTATTATATAAATTAGCTTTAGGAGCCACTCAGTTGATCCGGGGCCTTGGCTGTGTCAAGTTAAAGTCCTAAGGTGCCCACATACCAAATTACAGCTTCGTAGAGTGAATAGCATAGAAATTAGCTTTAGGACCCACCCAGCTGATCCGGGGCCTAGGCAGTGTCAAATTAAGGTCCTAAGGAGCCCACATACCAAATTACAGTTTCGTAGAGTGAATAGCATAGAAATTAGCTTTAGGAGCCACTCAGCTGATCCGGGGCCTGGGCAGTGTCAAATTAAAGTCCTAAGGAGCCCACATACCAAATTACAGCTTCGTACAGTGAATATCATAGAAATTAGCTTTAGGAGCCACTCAGCTGATCCGGGGCCTGGGCAGTGTCAAGTTAAAGTCCTAAGGAGCCCACATACCAAATTTCAGCTTCGTAGAGTGAATAGCATATAAATTAGCTTTAGGAGCCACTTTATAAAATACGCGCTACTTTTGTCTCACAATTTGGTCTCACAATTTGGTCTCACAATTTGGTCTCACAATTTGGTCTCACTATTTGGTCTCACTTTTTCCTGTCGTTTTTCGGCGGGGGGTCCCATCGCAAAAACAAAAAATTTGACGGGGTGTTATAAAAATTGTTTGCTGAGCCATCACATTTCAAAGTTGTATTATTCACAGAATAATAAACCAAAAATAAGTACCTAAATATTATACGGGAGTATTTGAATGTTAGACTCTTTTCTCTCGAGCCCTTCTTGAGGACTACCCCGGTTGAATGTTTTTTTTCCGTACGCTGAAAAATAAGCCGACAAACTTATCGCATCACATGAGTGGGTACGGGGATTCTTGGGGAAAGCTTTTTCGCAACGCAAATATTTTCCCTCATTTTTCCCTTACTGCGCGTATTTCAATTTGCCCTTCTTCAAGTCGCTCGGGGGTTGAAAGGCAGTTCAAGTTGCTCAAAGAGGCTCAAAGGTAGTCAGCCGAGTTGGAGGATGTTGAACAGGTACATTTCATCAAGAAATCAAGAACAATCAGTCTACTGATCCGATGTTGTCAAAAAGGTCCAAAATGACAAAACCGAAAATGAGGAATTTTCGTAAATTTTTTTTTTTTTTCAAAAAATTATTCAGTTTGAAGCCTGTTTTGAAGCACCGCTGCAAATTATTACACAACGGTTTACTATTTACCTGTATAGATGCCCCTTCTGCGTAGTTCACTGTTTTCTGTGGTCAATACCCTCGAGCTCCCCCCAGGAAAGCCCTAAATCGAGTACTTGGAGCCGGCATTACAGTTTCATAAAAATGCGAGGGATTCAATAATTCAATAATTAATTATTTGTTATTACTCATGAAGCATTTATGAACGTTTGTTCAGATTGCGAAAGTAACCTAACAAGAAACTCTAAAAGATCCATCATTTTTCAAATGAAATAATATCACAGAAAAACCAATTCGACTTCATACAGCCATTCTTGATTATAATCAGGTGCTTCCTAGCGATGATATCCGGGCCGGATTTATACCGTTTGATTCACGATCGTGTTGACGAAGCTTTTTGGTGCACACGAACGGCTGGACGTACGTCCAGACCGGGTGGTCTCAAACAATTCTTTAGTTGAAGATCAGTTTAAAAACTTAAACAAACCAACCCCTATTTTTCACCCCCTAGAGATGGCTGTCAGTAACGCCGAGATTTGCGGACCAACTATACCCAAAAGGGACCTACAAACCAAATTTGATTAATTTTGGTTCATGGTAACCAAGAAAAATGCGAAGTACGGCGGACGGACAGAAATTTTCTTATTACATTTTCCTATTCTACGTTCTATGAAACGGAAACCACCAAATTTTGGAGGGAAAAGGTGTTATTATTATTTTTATTTTATTTTTTTTATTTTTTCCTCCCTTCCCATGCTCGATCGATTTCTTTACGTATGTCCAGTAGAATAATAATAAGGACTTCGCAGCGTTTCTGTGAGTCAATAACCTGGGAAATCGTAAGAAATCACCATACCGTATGATAACACTAAAAGTAGTGTCAACAGGTGAATCCAGACAGTTTAATGGCACTGTCAATGATCAAAGATAATTTGTCAGGAGACTAATTCGAGTTTTGGGGGGCCAAATTGGTGGAAACCAACAAAACACCTCACTATATTGTCTATAGGTGTTAATTTCCGTTAATGAACAGAATTTGGCCAAAAAAAAAGAAATTGTAACCCTCGAAAATATCCCATAGTGAGCTTCGGATCCCAAAAAAATACACACTTTTGGCCCCCATTTGGGAACACATTTGGGTCCTAGTGGTGCTCCGAAGTTCGGCAGCTCGATCCGAATACACCCAGGGGTTTTATGGGGGGGGGGGGGGGGGAATGGGTGTAAAAATAGGGGTTTTCGAGGGTTTTTTAAAGGGTTTAGTGAGCATGAGCTTGTGATGTATCGTTTTACATGTTTTTTAGGGCGAGAAGACCAAATATGAAGTCGATTTTGACTAACCATAGAGTGATGAATTAATGTTGTGACGAAGGTTCAGCAAAATTCATTTTTTATTAACCAAAAACCTGGGAAATTGTTCTGAAATCCCCATAAATTTGTGTAATAACATTAGAAATAGTATGAACCGTGATCAAGATAGTTATAAAATGGAAATAGTAGCAGCCCGATTCGTGTTTTTCGGGGCCAAAATTGGTGGAAACCATAAAAAAGCTACTTCAATATTCTTGTACATACATTTAATAAACAATAAATGAACAGCCCACATTTCACGTATGTCCAGTAGAATAATAATAAGGACGTCGCAGCGTTTTTGTGAGTCAATAACCTGGGAAATCGTCTGAAATCACCATTCATTTGTATGATAACACTAAAAGTAGTATCAACAGGTGAATCCAGACAGTTTAATGGCACTGCCAATGATCAAAGATCATTTGTCAGGAGACTAATTCGAGTTTTTGGGGGCCAAATTGGTGGAAACCAACAAAAATAGCTATTTCAATATTATTTCACACGAAATAAACAATAAATGAACCACCAACATTTCTTTAGGTACCTACATATTATGTCCAATTGTCCGAATTTGGAATGCTTCAAAAATTCGATCTCTTATAAGGTCCCTATTGCCTTGAGATATGCCCTGCTGTCCTCAGATGACCTAACGACCTTTCCAGAGCTACATGTATGAATTTAAAAAACCTTATTTTCCTGGTTATTAACAGCTATTCATGAACAGTGTACCTGTCTCTATTCTGACGATTATTTGTTCCTGATTTCATTTGGGAGTTGGATTTGTACGTGTAATGTTTAATTTAAAATTGCTTAATCGATGAATTTTCTTTCTGTAATGACACATTCAATGTCACGTTATATTTACTAATTATTGGAATATTATTTGTTTGTCAACGACAAGCGGAGGAAATATGCTACTGCTCTCGCTTATTCGTAGAATTAAGGGACAACTGCTGAGATGTATGGGTGCGTGTAAGTGTTTTATTCGAATTTAGGGCCCTGGCATTGTGATGAGTTAAGGATATGAATGAGTATGGTGTAAATGTAATTTATAAGTATGTATGATCATGGGGTGTGGGCTGGGTGCTTGGGCCGGTCCGGTGGCGGCCCCCTTGTCGTTTTGGTGTATTATTCTTTGAATAATACATCTATGTATTCGCTCAATATATATCCAATGGTTTGAAGGAGCACCCAGCCCTAGGCTTGCGGTCTCCCCCCTGCTGCAAGCAGACAGGGAAGCCCTCCTGAGAGGTGACTGTTCACTCAGTCAGAGTCCTTGGATATACCCAAGTTCCTGTATACCTACAGGTGGAGGCGAGTGTTCTAGCTCACTCTACCAACTTAGCAGGTTGGTGCCCGAGTTATTGGTTACCCACATAAACTCACATGCCGGCGCCTACCCAATGGACCCCCACAGTTCATTGGGAGGGCGCCTCCCCTGAGCAGCTATGGTTCTGTTCCAGTGCCTGGGTAACAACCACGACCACCACGAATCCAACCTCAACTGGGGGGCAGACAGGTGGCACTTTGCCGAAGCGGTGTGCCTGTTGCCTGGGGCTCCCCCTGCCCGTGGTACCGGTTTTGGTGAGAGCAAGATCCCAGTTGCCTGGCTTTGCATCCCATCCAGAGGCCAGACCGGTCGCAGGCCCGCCAACAGAGAAGGTGACTCTGAGGCTGCCGCTCTATCCCCTACCTGTGCGTGCACAGCCCGAACAATACGGTCGCTCTTCTCGCCCTAAACAAACATGGAAAACGAATACCTCACAAGCTGATGTTCAATAAAACTCGAAAACCCCTAATATTACACCCATTTTGGTTTATTACTCTATGAATAATACACCTATGTATTCGCTCAGCAAAAATGTTTATAACACCCCCTCCAAATTTTTTCTTATTTGTTTCAAGGTGCGTAGATTCCAAAAATGCAATGTCCGCCGTACGCCGTCCACCGTATCACGCATAACTACTTCATTTTCGGTCCAAAAAATTCGTTCTTTCGCACACATGCTCCATCTGGGCCCTAGTTGTGTCCCGAAACTTTGCAGCCCGATCGGAATATACCCAATGGTGTTATGAGTGAAAAATGGGTATACAAATTGTTAGTTTTTGTGTTTAATTAAAAGTTATTTTGAGGTATCGTTTTCCATGTTTTGTGGGACGAGACGACAGAATGTGAAGTCGATATTGACTAAAGAATGGAAAATTGTGGTTGTAACGAAGTTTCAGCCTTAAATTTACGTTAAATTTTGGTCTAAAATCGTCGTTCTTCCACACACACTTCGGGTCCCCATTTGGGAAAACATTTGGGTCCTAATTGTGCTCCGAAACTCGGCAGCCCGATCGGAATACACCCAGGGGTGTTATGGGAGAAAAATGGGTGTAAAAATAGGGCTTTTCGAGGGATTTTTGAGGTTTTATTGAACACGAGCTTCTGACGTATTGTTTTACATGTTTTTTAGGGCGATAAGACCGCGGATGAAGTTGATCTTTTCCAAAGAGTGAAGAGTTTGAGGTTGTGACGAGGGTTCAGCTCTCAAAGTTCATTTCAAAGTCAAAAACCTTGGGTATGGTCTGAAATCATTAATTTTTTTGTATAATAACACTAGAAGTAGTATCAACAGGTGGATCAAGACAACTAATTGGTGTTATTGGCGTCCAAAATTGGTGGAAACCATCAAAAATAGCAATTTCGGTTATTGCACATGAAAGAAACAATAAATGAACAGCCAAAATTTCTGTAGGTATGTCCAGTACAATAATAAACCCATGTGACAAAGAATTTGTAGCGTTTTACCCCCGTAGAGAAGGTGCAGAGTTCATCTGCGTTGTTTAGGGCTTCTTGCCAGAAATTGGAAGCTGGCCTCGGGAGCCGCCAATGGTGGGTGGGTCCGGCCACACTGGAGTGTGGGTCAACTGTCGCACCCACACTCAACCCGTTGAATAATAAGCCCTACCGTACCGCTGTCACACAGAAAGTGAGCTCCCCTCCCGCAACACAAACGGTTCGTTCCAGCTGCACCGAGTTCATGAAGAAGTTCGGCGCAGAAACCACGCGCTGGGCAGATGATCGAAATGACTCGTTCCAACCGTTTCAAGTTCACCATCTGAGTACGATGAACTGTGTTCCAAATTCAACTGAACCCAACGAGAAGTGAGTTCAGCTCCAGATAACCTCGGCGTAACCATCCTGAAATCATAACCGGCTTCCTTTTTTCTGGCATCACCTGACAGAGGTTTGTGCAGTATTATTTGGCGGTTTTCTATTCTTTGGCGCGTCCCTTTCAATGTCTCTTCACTTTCGGGCGTTCCAGCCGTCATTTTCATGAATTCGGGACCCAATTCAACTCCGTCGAATCCAGTCGAACTCGGTCGGTGAACTCATCCGAAACCGAGTACATGAACTCCGCGTGGCTGGAACGAACCAAAAGTGGGAGGGTAATTTTCCTGATAAGAGAAAATTGTTCTTGTTGAGGCCAACAACTAAGTAGGTACCCAATGTCGAGGGAGTTATTTATTTTTCCAACAGCTGCAATTTTTTTTATTTCGTCGCCGTCTAAGGCTGGGGACACACAATGCGTTTATCCAAAATCCGTTGATTTTTCTTAGAGGCTACACTTACTGCGTTAACGCAGAACTGAAGAGTGGGGGACGTCTCTCTCCTCACAACAACCAGTTCAGTCTGTTGTATTCCTGTACAATGATTGAATGTATTTTCTAATAATTCCGATTGTGAACAACTATTACTTCCTACCTCAATGTATTGTTGCATATTATTAAACACCTATCTAATATTTACTGTCGTGAGTCCCTCCCGGAACTACTCCTAGCAGATTTAAGTTCTCACAAATATTTCACAAGCCAACTTTAGTTCTTACCAAATAAACCATACGAGTGGGGAACAAGCCGCAGGAGTCAGAGCACAACCTGGGTCCCCACCATCCCCTAACAAATAGCCTCAGCGCCAGGGTTAACTTTTTCCCCTCACCAACCCCCCTTCGGAAGGCTTCCGCCCCTCGCCACAGAGCCAGGGTTAACTTTTTCCCCTCACCAACCCCCCTTCGGAAGGCTTCCGCCCCTCGCCTCAGAGCCAGGGTTAACTTTTTCCCCTCACCAACCCCCCTTCGGAAGGCTTCCGCCCCTCGCCTCAGAGCCAGGGTTAACTTTTTCCCCTCACCAACCCCCCTTCGGAAGGCTTCCGCCCCTCGCCACAGAGCCAGGGTTAACTTTTTCCCCTCACCAACCCCCCTTCGGGAGGCTTCCAGGGTTAAATTGCGACGGCCCACGCCTCACCCCTCCACCCCCCCCTCCCCCCACAACTCACTGGGGGGACCCAGCACCTGTACATATCGCACCTGTAAATATGATTCCTTTAAATATCTTTAAAACACCTGTAAAAAATATCGAGCTTCCTTATATGTCAATGTAAATATTCTCTAGCTGTAAGTCACTTCTCTTTGTACATAATCTCTCCTCATTCACCTGTATATTCCCTAGCTCTAAGTCACATGCTGTTTTTATCTGTATACTAGCCATAAGTCACTCCTCTTTGTACATACTCTCCTCATGCAACTGTATATACTAGCTCTAAGTACCCACTTTTGTACATACTATCCCCCTTGTCGTTTTGGTTTATTATTCTGTGAATAATACACCTATGTATTCACTCAGCAAAAAATTTTTATAACACCCCCTCAAAATTTTTTCTTTTCCGTTTCAAGGTGCGTAGATTCCAAAAATGCAATGTCCGTCCGCCGTCCGCCGTACGCCGTATCACGTGTACAGGCTTCATTTTCGGTCTAAAAAAGTCGTTCTTTCGCACACATGCTCCATTTGGGCCCTAGTTGTGTCCCGAAACTTTTCAGCCCGATCGGAATATACCCAGGGGTGTTATGAGTGAAAATGTGTATAAAAATAGGTACTTTTTGCGTTTTAACAACATGTTAGTAACATGAGCTTTTGAGGTATCTTTTTCCATGTTTTTGAGGACGAGAAGACCGAATATGAAGTCGATTTTGACCAAAGACGCGGAAATTGAGGTTTTACCAAAGGTTCAGCTCCCAAAATTGGTTTTTTATGAGTCAAAAACCTGGAAAACTGTCTGAAATCACCATCAATTTGTACAATAACATTGGAAAAAGTGTAAACAGGTGAATCAAGACCATTAAATGCCACTACCAATGATCAAAGATGAACTTTAAAAAAAAAAAGTACCTATTTCATGTTTTGGGGGCCAAAAGTGGTGGAAATCATCAGAAATAGCTATTTCAATCATTCCACATGAAAGAAACAATACATTTAACTGCCAACAAAAATCTCTAGAACTCCAATAGAATAATAAACCCATGTGACAAGGACTTTGCAGCGTTTTTTCACATAGCCCCCTTCTCGGTCAGCAAACCATCACCCTCCCCCCACGACGGACCCTGCACCCAAACTCATGGAAGGCCTCACGTCCCACCCCTTCCACCCCGCTCGCCCATTAAGCAAGCGTTTTCTTACCCCCCTCAGGGAGGACCCAACCATCCCTAAAACGCTCGCACGAGATATCAGAACCGCCAGCGCATTCTTACCCCCCCTCAGTGAGGGACCAACCCTTCCCACCCCTCAACGCCCCTGCAACCGCCGCACACACCTCAACCCTCTCGACCCCCACCCCCTTGGCGTCTCTGCGGCCCCGGGCCGCACCAACCCCCTCGACCGTCACCCATCAAACCCTGCACTCACTCGGGGGCCCTCTCTTCCCGCCCCATGTTGCTGGGGGCTGACCACTTCGCCCCCTTCACCAACCCCCCTTTGGAAGGCTTCCGCCCCTCGCCACAGAGCCAGGGTTAACTTTTTCCCCTCACCAACCCCCCTTCGGAAGGCTTCCGCCCCTCGCCTCAGAGCCAGGGTTAACTTTTTCCCCTCACCAACCCCCCTTCGGAAGGCTTCCGCCCCTCGCCACAGAGCCAGGGTTAACTTTTTCCCCTCACCAACCCCCCTTCGGAAGGCTTCCGCCCCTCGCCACAGAGCCAGGGTTAACTTTTTCCCCTCACCAACCCCCCTTCGGAAGGCTTCCGCCCCTCGCCTCAGAGCCAGGGTTAACTTTTTCCCCTCACCAACCCCCCTTCGGAAGGCTTCCGCCCCTCGCCTCAGAGCCAGGGTTAACTTTTTCCCCTCACCAACCCCCCTTCGGAAGGCTTCCGCCCCTCGCCACAGAGCCAGGGTTAACTTTTTCCCCTCACCAACCCCCCTTCGGAAGGCTTCCAGGGTTAAATTGCGACGGCCCACGCCTCACCCCTCCCCCCCCCCCCCACAACTCACTGGGGGGACCCAGCACCTGTACATATCGCACCTGTAAATATGATTCCTGTAAATATCTTTAAAACACCTGTAAAAAATATCGAGCACATCGTAAATATTCTCTAGCTGTAAGTCACTTCTCTTTGTACATAATCTCTCCTCATTCACCTGTATATTCCCTAGCTCTAAGTCACATGCTGTTTTTATCTGTATACTAGCCATAAGTCACTCCTCGTTGTACATACTCTCCTCATGCAACTGTATATACTAGCTCTAAGTACCCACTTTTGTACATACTATTACTTCACGCCAATCTTCGCCACCTTTCTACCTAGTATTAAGCAAACCACCATCTCAACTACTGTCAATCACCGCCTTCAGCCAACATTGTTTGCCTCAGCCCTCAGCTTTGTAAACTTGGGCCCTCAGCCACATCCGAATGTTCACTTGCTCACTTTCCACCGCCTTCAGCACTCCTCCTGTCTGCCATAGCCCTCTGCCTTTTGTAACCTTGCGCCTTCAGCACTTGTAATCCTGTGCCCTCAGCTCTTGGAAATTTTTTGCTCGAACTGGGGGGACCCATGTCGTGAGTCCCTCCCGGAACTACTCCTAGCAGATTTAA